>JAZHRO010000031.1:162286136-162894318 GCA_037157565.1 Thalassia testudinum | reverse complement strand
CAACTAAGGTCCTAAACTATGAAAACTCAACAGAATCTGGGTGTCTGCCAGAATGCAGACTGCCCAAGTCCTCACCTTATTTAAAAAGGGAAGATATATTTTTTTGTTTTTCTTCATTTCTAATTTTTTTGGACTTTTGGAGTTTGAGTGATTCGTGATAACTTTTTATGGCTACCTGACCCACCTATGACTCGTAAAGGACTCTAAGTGCTAAGCATTTTTTGAAAGGGTGATAGACTCACTAAGCGGCCGTTAAAATGGACTTTAGGTTTCTACGACCCTAGGTGGCTTTAAAGATTTTCTCCTAGAGGTTTATCTTTCTGATCGGTAGCTTTCTCCTTACTTTTTTTATTTTTTATGGGGTCAACACAAGGGCTAACCTAGTGTATATCTCCCTGATTTATTCTACTTCCCCTCTTCTTCTCTAAGCATTTTGGGAATTATTTGTGCATTTTTGTGGGCTGGGCTTTAGACAACCGGCCAACGGGTTGTTACCCACGGTAACTTGCCAGCCATACTCGTGTAGTGAAATGTGGTTTTATTTTTTTATTTTATCCTTTTTCTATTTTTTTTTCTTTTTGGGTACTTTTTTTTTCTTTTTCCTAAGTAAGTGGCTTCCCTGATCTAAGATTTACCTAAAGGCAGTATGAAGAAAATGGTCATGTGGCTAGGCTCTGGATAATCGACCGATGAGCTGCTGCTACCGACAACTTGCCAGCCATACCACACTAGACAGTTCATTAGCTACCCAATTTCCGTAAAAATTGCTGGAAAGTGAGTCAGTGCAAATAGTGTGTAGATGCTTAGACTTAAAATCCCCTCAAATCAGAGGGCGGGTTGATAAGTCGTGTACTTATCATCCCAATTTATTCACCAAATTAAAGTTAAATTACTTGGTGAGAACTCGAGACTAAGTCCACATTCGAGTGGACACCCGAGCTAATTAAGCCCGAAAACCTGAAGAGTCTAAGTGTTCAGGTCCTAAAGTATCGATTCCTAAAGTTAATAACTTCTAAAAGCCTAAGTTCTCTTCTCCTAATTCTTTTTTTTGTCTTTTTGAATATTCAATTCTTTTAAGGAATTAAAAATAAAAGAATTTCCATGGAGTTAACAAAATGATTTCAGGAATTAGTTATCCACCCCCCAAGCCTAAATGATGCAATGTCATCATTGTAAAAACAAAGACATGAAAGGGGCAGAGTAAATAGAATATCACCTGAATTTCGTGAAAATTCGGTTAGCTCCGTAGAGAGAAGAGAGCATACACACGTGCTAAGTTTAATGCCTTTAGCTAGGCATAAAATACATACAAGGAAGAAATGGAGAATTCACAAGTGTAGGTTAGAATCAAATGTAGGATCTGTAAATCACAAGCACACTAGAAGGGGGGATGAATAGTGTGGGAAATAAAAAATTACAAGACAAATCAAACAACAAAAATAAATGCACAAGATGTATAGTGGTTCCCCTCACCTAGGTACTCCACTACCTAAGTCTCCTGACTTAGGATTTTTAACCCGATTCCCTCAACTCAGAAGGAATCAATTTACTAATATCGGAGGTAATTAATGGGTTACCTCAACCCAATTATAAGATATGAAGAAAAGATAAACTTACAGGTGTAAGCAAAATGTAAATAGAAGCTTACAATTATTTCCTAAGTCTCCAACAATAGTATATCTTATAACAAGTATAACCAAATCTAACTAGAAAAGCTAAGACGTAAAATAAACGATTGATTATAGAAAAATACGATCGCCTTTGATGATTTGTTGCAAATGGTGAGATGCCTTGAAAGATATGCAACAAAACAAACTCTCTTTCAGCTTGAAAATTGAGAATTGAAGGTGTAGGCAAGAGTATGATTTTTCTTAAGAGATGTGTCTGAAACAACACTCAAAGAGTGCTTATATAGACCACTAATCACCTCTCCCACGAATTCTAGCCATTAGGGGTAATTTAGGAACATTAGAATTATGATTAATTGCAAACTTGCCGTTCAGACTGGTCACAATGGTTAGTTGGTACCGGTACTAAACTTTTGGTACCGGTACTGACTATATACAGTCAGTACAGCCAAATCACTGGGTACTGGAACTCATTGTGAGTACCGGTACTTGTGACGCACAGTCTTGTGTCCTTTGAGTTACATGTACCGGTACTCATGATGAGTACCGGTACTTGTAACTCAAAGTCTTGGGTCCTATGACCTTCATGTACCGGTACTTGTAAGGTCCAGGTGAAAACCCAGTTTACAAACTGTGACCACTTGATACCGGTACTCATGATGAGTACCGGTACTTGATGTTCACAGTTTGGAACTTAGGTCCAAACCTATGCCGAGAAAGTACCAAAGATCAATTAGAGAAATCCAATCTACTCTAGGTGACTTTATTTTGAAAGAGTCGATTTTGAGTTAAGAACAGAGTAAATGAATGATATTATGGATCCTAGTTATCTCTACTTTGATTTTAATACCTACATTATGTTTTACTTGTTTGGAGACATACAAAAATTCTAAGTTACAATAAAAACTAAAGTCTTCAAAAACTTCTTCCTTCATGTGCAATCTTTTTGCTTGCATCCACAGATTCTTTTGACCTGTAATCACTTCATAAACATATTAGATTTTAAAACGATTTTATTAACATCAAAACACAGAAGAGAGATGAAACCAGGGTCCAACAATCTTTCCCTTTTTGATGTTGACAAAATAAATAAGATACTCATATTAAAAATAAACAGAGACTTAATAGGAGAAGAATAAAAAATTCCACAAGAGAGTAAAAAAAAAACCTTCCCCTCAAACTAAGCTCTCCCTATTTTAGATATGAAGTATCCATTCATTCATTTCATTTCTCCCCCTTTTTGTCAAGCAAGCAAAAAAATTGAGCAAATACCATAAAAGTTCAAATTTCATAACAAAGCAAAAATACATAATCAAACAAAGCATCAAATTTCATGACATGATAAAGTTCATGATACAAAATAAATATTAAGAGCCATAGAAATTTAACAATGTTAAGAGTCATACAATCAACAACAAGCTTACATACTTAAAAAACTAAACTAATTTCTATGATGTTTTCTAATAAGTGCTTGTTCATCCTCATCATCGTCATTGTCATCGTCATTGTCATCATCATCATTGGTGCCATTGTCATCATCATCATCGTCATTGCCGTCGTCATCATCATCATTGTCTTCTTCATATGAAACATTTTCTTCATCTTCTATGTCTTCTTCTTCTTCATCTTCATTGATAATTGTTTCTTTTTTTGCTACAAAAGATGGATCTTGAAAGTGTTTCTGTCTTCTTTCGCTATATTTTGAAGGTGCTTTTGGTTGAGTTCGCTTCCTTTGTTTGGTATGTTGAGTGGAAGATGCAACATAGGAAGACTCAAGAGACATAGAAAGATCATGAAATTTGTGTTCTATGTGATGAAAGGCAAAATTCAGATTGGTTAAATTTTGACCAATATAATTGAAAGTGTTGATTATGTAGGGATCGGTGCCAGACTCATGAGATAGGTTCTTCCAAGGAGTTTCCGCTTTCGGAAAGGGATAGGTAATGGGGACAAAAGCCGAAGATGATTCAGGAGGTGGATGAGAAGAAGATTGAGCATTTGGATCAACTTCATCTTCTTCATCATCACTAGTAGATTCCCCTCTAGCGGGTTTCACTTCCATTTTCTAGAGAGTGGTCCATTTGAAATAAATCACTTTTCTAAGAGGAGTGAAATTAGAAAGATCAATTTTATTTTTATGAAATATGTAAGACACCAAGATATCTAAGGGTAAAGCCGATGCACAGTAATGAGGTCTAACAAAGTGAATGAAAATCGTGTTCCAATTGACCGGAAATCCTGTAATGATAGCATAAATTAAGGGTAAAATGTCAACAAGAATTTTGTGAAAACTCGAATTTTTAGTCGTTAAATTTCATTCTAAGATACGGAAAAGAACACGAGCAAAAAGAGTCATGTTGGGAGCAGCCAATGCTTTGCCCTGGCAATTAGGAAGCAATAGAGTTTCATGAATTTTGTGAGCAGGAAATTGCTCCTTAATTGTGTTAAAAGGATGACCTTCATTAGGGCATTGGGTGATGGTTGATAAATATTTAGGAGTAATGGTGATTTTTTGACCAAAGACTTTGGAAGTTAATACTAGATGGCCTCGATTTTCTTATTCTTGGATATTAGAAAAAATAGACAATTAATGTCAGGGTAAACTCCTGGAACATCAGCAACAAATGCCTCATCAAAGAAATGCATAAGATGCTATTTGGAAAGACAGGTAGTAAACTCATAGATTTGTAGAGAAAAATCTTTCCACTCAATAGGCCTACAGTGATGGAGTTTTAGGCCTTTATGCCAATCAAATTTTGATTTAGCATCCTCATTGATGCAAAACTTGTGGAATGCATCTTGAGGTGCTTTTCCCTTACTTTTAGATTTTGGTACCATCTAAAAACACACAACAACAAGAAATAGGAATACAATTAGAGATAAAGATCATGTGTTCAAGTAACAACACATTTAAGCCTGCATGTACCGGTACTGGTGATTGGTACCGGTACTGGTTGGTTTCTGTCCCTACCAGAAATACGAGCTAGTATTGGTACTCATCTTCAGTACCGGTACCTGCTATATAAAGCAGGCACTGCTGTGCCCAGCTAGTACCGGTACCGATGATGGGTACCGGTACCATCTGGTACTCAATGAAAGCTTATTGCAGCAGTAGAAATGACGACAAGAAACAAAAGACATGATATAGAACAAATCAAGGAAACACAATTTGATGAGAAGAGAAGAATGTACCTAGGGTATGAAGATTGGAGATGATTCTTCTTCTTCTTGGCAAGGGCTTGGAGGGACTTGTGGTGGAACTAGGGTTTAGTTGTGAAGAAATGAGGCAAGTGTTTGCTCTTGACCTCTTTTATATGGGATGGGTCATGTGCTTGTCACATGACCACTTTAGTGGTTGAGAGAAGAAAAATTGACAACTTAGGTGTTGAAAAAATAATGTGATCAACAACCTAAGTTAAGCAACCAAATTGCAAACAGCACCCTAGTATTTCCAGACATATGGAAATATTACATTTTACCCCTCTTTTAGTAAGCATGGGTAATTTGCAAAAAAAGCCCTTAGGAATTTTCATAAATACAAACAAAGTTTATATCAAACAAAATGTTAGATTAGAATCTCTTTTATTGTATAAAGTCCTAATTTTCTCCTTATAAAGCAGAATCTCTCTGCTGCAAGAGGTTTTGTAAAGATGTCTGCCAATTGGTTTTGAGTGTCAATGAATTCTAATTGAATAGAGCCTTGAAGAACATTATCTCTGAGGAAATGATGTCTAATGTCTATATGTTTGGTACGTGAATGATGTACCAGATTTTTGGATAGATTTATTACGCTTGTATTATCACATAATATCTTGGATTGCGCAAAAATCAATCCAAAGTCGGACAAAGTCTGCCTCATCCAAATGACCTGAGAGCAAGCAAGTGAAGCTGCAATATACTCAACTTCAGTTGTAGAAAGTGAAACACAAGTTTGTTTCTTAGAGAACCATGAGACTAGAGATTCTCTAATAAAATGACGTGTGCCTAGTGCTCTTTCGGTCTGTTCGACTCCCTACATAGTCTGCATCACTATAGGATAATAGATCTAAAGATTGTGCTTTAGGATAGAAAAGATCAAGGTCTTTTGTGCTGTTTAGGTATCTAAATATTCTTTTTACTGCATTAAAATGAGATTCCTTGGGTTCGGACTGGAATCTCGTGCATAAACATGTAGCAAAAAGAATATCAGGTCTAGAAGCTGTGAGATATAGTAGTGAACCTATCATTCCTCGGAATTTCTTTTCATCTACCCTCTTGCCAGATAAATCTTCACTAAGGGAAGTAGATAGAGCAATCGAAGTCTCCTTGCCATTTACATTTTCAAAGTCAAATTTCTTGAGAATTTTAAGAATATATTTTGTTTGACTAATGTAAATTCCTGTGTTTAATTATTGAATTTGGAGTCCTAAAAAGAATCCGAGTTCACCCATCATACTCATTTCAAACTCAGTCTTCATAGTCTAACAGAAATGTTGACACAGGGACTCCTTATTTGATCCAAATATAATATCGTCGACATATATTTGAACCAATAAGATGTCATTACCTTCTTTTACAAAAAGAGTTGAATCAACAACTCCAATTCTAAAACCGTGCTAAAGAAGAAAGGTCCTGAGCCTATCATACCAGGCCCTGGGAGCTTGTTTAAGTCCATATAACACCTTATTGAGCTTGTATACATGCTCTGGGTGTGCTGGGTCCTCAAACCTGGGAAGCTGATGAACATAAACTTCTTCCTTAATATAACCATTAAGAAAAGCACTCTTGACATCCATTTGATATAACTTGAAGTCCTTTACACTTGCAAAGGCAAGTAGCATCCGTATGGACTCCAAGCGAGCAACAGGAGCATATGTCTCATCAAAGTCAATATCCTCCTGTTGGTTATAGCCTTGAGCTACAAGTCTGGCTTTATTCCTGATCACTGAACCAGATTCATCCAATTTATTTCGGAACACCCACTTGGTTCCAATGATGGAATTACCCTCAGGAGCGGGCACCAAGTTCCATACATTGTACCTAGTAAATTGGAGTAGCTCCTCCTGCATAGCTACAACCCATGATTCATCCTTTAATGCCTCATCAACTTTCTTGGGTTCAAGTTGTGAAACAAAAGCATTAAGGACAAAATAGCTCTAAAGTGAGATCGGGTTTTTACACCTTGTTCAATATCACCAATAATTTGTTCTTGAGGGTGATCCTTATGGTGTACCCATTCTTTTGGAAGATCATGTACATTTCGTGAATCTTCTATTTTTGATACATCAATGAAGGGGGTATCTTCATCATCAGAATCTAAATGATTTGGTTCCTATTCACCTAAGTTTGTTTCATTAAATGAAACATGCGGGGATTCTTCAATGAGGAAAGTTCTTTTATTAAAGACTTGATAAGCTTTTCTTCTTGTTGAATAGCCAATAAAAATGCCTTCATCACCTTTAGCATCAAACTTATCAAGCCGGTCACGGGTGTTTAATAAATAACACTACTTCCAAACACCCTGAAATATGATATCCTAGGAGACTTCTCATAATAAAGTTCATATGGAGTTTTCTTAATAATAGGCCTTAAGAGTGTTGTATTTAGAACATAACATGCCGTATTAATGGCTTTAGCCTAGAAATATTTTTGAAGCCCAAACTCCAATAGCAAAATTCAGGCGCATTCTTGTAGAGTGCGATTCTTGCGCTATGCAACACCATTTTGAGATGGAGCCTGAGGAAATGAAAATTCATGGGTTATGCCAGAATTGACACAAAAACTTGAAAATTTTTCATTTTCAAATTCACCCCCATGATCAGTCCTAAGTCTAAGAATAGAGGATGATTTTTCCTTTTGAAGTCTTCGAGTAAGACTTAGGAAGGAATCAAATGAGTCATCCTTATGTTTCAAGAAGATGACCCAAGTGAACCTAGAGAAGTCATCAGTAGTAACTAGGCAAAATTTTGATCCATTTAGACTCTTAAATCGTGTTGGTCCAAATAGATCAAGGTGTAACAGCTCTAAAGGTCGTGTTGTTGAAACTAAGTCTTTAGGTTGAAAAGAAGTTTTATGCATTTTTCCGAGTTCACATGTCTTGCACAAAATATCCTTCTTATAAGCTAGTTTAGGTAGGCTCCTTACTAACTTATTTTTAGCTAACCTATTAAGATGTTTATGATTAATGTGACTTAGCCTACGGTGCCAAAGGTCTACTTCAATATGGGAGGCAAGCAGACATTTTACGTACTTCTCTTTTGAAAAATGAAGAGCATAGATACTTTCATATCTAAATCCTTTAATTAAAACCATATTTGTTCCTTCTTTTAATATTTTAAATCCAACTTTAGTGAACAAAACATTACATCCATTATCACATATTTGACTAACACTAAGCAGGTTATGTTTTAAGTTTTCTACTAAAAGAACATTACGTACCTACTTAGAAGAGTTTCCTATTGTACCTTCACCAATAATGCGACAATGTTTGTTGTCGTCCAACTTGACGTGTCCTCCATCTTCGATTTTGGTCCATTTGATAAAGAGGTCGGAGTGTCACATCATGTGCTAGGAACACCCACTGTCTAGGATCCATTTGTCCTTTTTGACCTGCAAGATAATTTATTAAATCTATTTTAGGTACCCATTTTCATTTGGGTCCTTAATGGTTAGTACCTTTCAAATCCTTAGGTTTATAGATCACTTTAGTGTTAGATCTATAGTTATTAGGATTCTTGACCTTTTGATAAATCCATGCATGTCTAGGTGGATGTGATTTATTTTGTGTGTTCTTTTTATTATTGAACTTAGCTTTTAAATTATTACAAAATTTCGTATTCAGCCTAGTTGTTGTTTTTAGATTATTCAAAGTATCCTCAAAGTGTTCATAAATATCCTCTAATTCTACTATTTTTGCATGTAATTGATTGTTAGTTTCTTTGGACATATCTGATTCTATTTCTAAACACGATTTCTCTATTTCTAGAGTTCTATAACTATCATGCAAAACCTTATTTTCCTTTTTAATCATCCCAGCCTTATTATATAAATCTTCATATGCTTGTACTAATTCATTAAAGGTGACTTCAGAATCTACCTCATTTTTCGAGTTGTCATCGTTTTCCATTAAGCAAAGATGTGCAACTTTTGTTTCTTCAGATTCTCCGAAAGATGATTCCGTGTCGAAATCACTATCATCCCAAGTTGCCTTCTATGCCTTTCTTGAAATCTTCTTTTTCTTTCGATCGATTTCTTTGTCATTCTTTTCTTCCTTCTTCTTCTTAATCATTGGACAATCTTTTCGTACATGCCCTTTCTTCTTGCACTCAAAACAAATAATGTCATTTGAAAATTTATTGACTTTCTTACCTTATTTTCGGATGAATCTTCTGAATCTTCTTGTTAGAAGAGCAAGCTCCCCTTCTTCGTTGGAATTTGAGTCATCAAAGTCCGATACCTCCTTTAAAGCTTTGAAAGCAAGCTCCTTTTTCTTGCTTATGGATTTTTCTTCATTGTTCTTCATATTTTCCAACTAAACTTCGTATGCCATGAGGCTTCCAATTAACTCATCTAAGGAGAGAGTGGAAAGATCTTTTGCCTCTTGAATGGCTGTGATCTTTGGAGACCAATTGCTTGTAAGGGATCTTACGATTTTCCTTACAAGTTGTTCCTCCTTTAGCTTAACTCCAAGATTCTTCATTGGATTAACAATCTCTCCAAATCTTGTGTACATCCCTTTGATTGTTTCACCTTTTTGCATCCTCAAAACACTCATAGCTTTCTGTTAGAATTGAAATATGTGTTTCGTTAACTTTACTTGTACCTTCATAGGTGATTTGCAATGTGTTCCATATCTCATATGCGGACTTGCATGCAGAGATACGGTTAAATTCTTCTCTTGATAACGCATAGTAGAGTGCGTTCATCGCTTTTGCATTTCTTGCGATCCTTTCTTTTGTTTTGCCGTCCATGCCACTCCTTCTTGTGGCTCCGGATCCACGTACTTCTCTTGGATAAACATCCATGAGTCCTCATCCACGGCCTTGAGGAGGATTTACATCCTCCTCTTCCAGTATCCATAGTCCGTCCCATCAAAGTAGGGAGGATGTGTGGATGACTATCCTTCGGTGCGCTTTACTGGAGATGCCATAGCGAAAGAGAATTGTCACTTCTTTTCGCAACCTACTCTGATACCACCTGTAGGATCTATAAATCACAAGCACACTAGAAGGGGGGATGGATTGTGTGGGAAATAAAAAATTGCAAGACAAATCAAACCACAAAAACAAATGCACAAGATGTATAGTGGTTCCCCACACCTGGGTACTCCACTACCTAAGTCTCCTGACTTAGGATTTTTAACCTGATTCCCTCAACTTAGAGGGAATCAATTTACTAATATCAGAGGTAATTAACGGGTTACCTCAACCCAATTACAAGATATGAAGAAAAGATAAAGATATAGGTGTAAGCAAAATGTAAATAGAAGCTTACAACTATTTCCTAAGTCTCCAACAAGAGTATATCTTATAACAAGTATAACCAAATCTAACAAGAAAAACTAAGGCGTAAAACAAATGATTGATTACAGAAAAATATGATCGCCTTTGATGATTTGTTGCAAATGGTGAGATGCCTTGAAAGATATGCAACAAAACAAACTCTCTTTCAGCTTGAAAATTGAGAATTGAAGGTGTAGGCAAGAGTATGATTTTTTTTAAGAGATGTGTCTAAAACAATACTTAAAAAGTGCTTATATGGATCACTAATCACCTCTCCCACAAATTCTAGCTATTAGGGGTATTTTAGGAACATTAGAATTATGATTTATTGCAAACTAGTCGTTCAGACTGGTCACAATGGTTAGTTGGTACCGGTACTGAACTCTTGGTACCGGTACTAACTACATATAGTTAGTACAACCAAATCACTGGGTACTGGTACTCATTGTGAGTACCGATACTTGTGACGCACAGTCTTGTGTCTTGTGACCTACATGTACCGATACTCATGTTGAGTACCGGTACTTGTAACACACAGTCTTGGGTCCTGTGACCTTCATTTACTGGTACTCATTATGAGTACCGGTACTTGTAAGGTCTAGGCAAAAACCTAGTTCACAAACTGTGACCACTTGATACTGGTACTCATGATGAGTACCGGTGCTTGATGTTCACAGTTTGGAACTTAGGTCCAAACCTGTGCCGAGCAAGTACCAAAGATCAATTAGAGAAATCAATCTACTCTAGGCAACTTTGTTTTGAAAGAGTCGATTTTGAGTTAAGAACCGAGTAAATGAATGATATTATGAATCCTAGTTATCTCTACTTTGATTTTAATACCTAGATTATGTTTTACTTGCTTGGAGACATACAAAAATTCTAAGATACAATAAAAACTAAAGTCTTCAAAAACTTCTTCCTTCATGTGCAATCTTTTTGCTTGCATCCACAGATTCTTTTGACCTGTAATCACTTCATAAACATATTAGATTTTAAAATGGTTTTGTTAACATCAAAACATAGAAGAGAGATGGAACTAGGGTCCAACATCAAAATCAAAAGATTAATCCTCAGACCTACCAACAGAAGATGTCCATAGATGTGGACCAAGTTGTGGTGCAAACCCATGCCTCAAGGTTGAGTAGTTCTAAGGTTTTAGATGAAAATCACCCAGAACTGAAGATTATTGTGCGTACGGGGTTGGGCCTACAGTTTGGTGGTGTGCAACCCAAGACAAAAGTGTCGGACATCGGATTGATCTGATTCATTAAAATTGGGTGTCCACTTATAGTTCAGCTTAGGAAGATAGTTAATTATTCCAGGCTTGGGTCACACGTGAAAGATATCGTAAGGGTCCTGATAGAAGGTAGGTGGTTTCAGGTCAATAGGAACACTTATATCCAAAATCATATTTCCCTTAGAAGTAGCTTCCCAGATTTTCATTTCCACATTTCTTCCCTCTAAAATCAATGTTCTCGGGACCTTCAAATCATTGTACACCCCATTTAAAGTACCCAAGTCCAACAATTGTGACTGAATCAGGATTAACTTGGGTCTGATGATCTCAAAAATATCATCATTCAATTCTTTAGGGTGTGGTTGAGGAATAGGGCTACTGATTGAATCATTAGGATTCGAATCGTCCAAGTTAACCCCAACATGATCATACTCTTCAATGATTGGGCTATCAAATGGTTCATCAGATTCCTCAAGCCCGTTTGTCTCACTAAAATCATCTTTCATACGCTCAAGTGAGACTTCACTAAGAGATTCTTTACCCTCAGAGTCAAAGAATTCATGATCCTCATTTATATATGTCTCAAAATCGATTGTCATTTTTTGGTTCAAAGAGACAAATTTTTCCTCGCTCCCTGGCTCAAGGATCTCGGGTGAATCAATCGGTTCATCCTCAATGGGTTGCTTTAGCCCAACCTGGTCATCCTTGGTCTCAGAAAATGTATCCCCCTCGACAGGCGCCTGAGTGGGTTTAGACATTAGCTCTCCTAAAGAGGGTTCATCTTGAGAATCATCCCAAGTTTTGACTAGGGAAACCACAAATTTCATTATCAACCTTGACAACTTCCAAAGTAGAAACTCACCTAGGCCCTTATGCTTAACATCTTGGAGCCAATCCAATATAGAACTATTAAGTTCATCAATCATTTTGATCATTCTCTCCAATGCTTCAGTGCATGGGGTTGGCTGAGCTTCTAAAGATTGGATGGTATTCCTCAAGTTAGCCAACACCCTATCTTGGACCTGGTTTACATGAACCGAATGGTTTGGTTCATGAACCGAATGGTTCGGTTCATGGTAGGGTAGGTTTGGGTTCATTCTATGGGAGTCAAGATATTGAGGTTCTCGGGTCCCTCCCTGATAGTAGGTAGTTCTAGGTTGTTCAAAGAATGGTGGTGACCTATATTCAGTGGAATACTAGGGAGGGTAGGTGTTATAATCATCATATCCTTCCTGATTGTAGATCGGGTTGGTTTGGTCATCAAAGGATGCGGATCTATAACCATTGTAGGTGTGGGAAGGATAACAGTCATAGTTTTGTTGTCCAGGGTTAGGCCCTAGACACTGAGGTCCGGTATCGTATCCCCAATCAAAGTTATCCTGGCTAGTGGATGGATAGTCATATTCAAGTTGGGATAGTAATCATCTTGGGGATAAGTGTTGATAGGAGGGTAGGATGGGAAATGCGTGTAAGATGTGGAAGGATACATGGTAGAATAGGAGGGAAATCAGAAGAGAGAAAGGAGCCTTGCAATACAATCAATCAACCTTGTCCTTAGGTGGGTTAACCTAAAGACCTACAGACTCCCAGGACCCATGTTGAGATTATAAACGATTTCGTCTACTTCTATCCAGTCAATCCAACAAGTTAGAGGGAGGGGCTGGGAGAAGGTTCTTCCTTTGGCTTGCACCTTCGGTTCCTAGTGTACCCCCCAACTGTGGTTGTTTGACACTACTCCCCTAGCTAGACATCAGATGGACCAATAGAAGATTAATAAAAAAAAAATCTCAATCTCAGCCCCGAAGAGTGAATCAATCCTTAAGGCTAACGTCTACTCAGTTTTAATTAGGCTTGGGATGATTGCACTGTTGGAATGTGATGGGCCCTTTAGATGGGTTGTGCCCTTAATGATCAATTCAAATGTGTGTGCGTGCATAACTAGGGTTTGCAAACAAGGTTATTTGATGATGTGTCTTCTAGTGTTCAACCTTGTTTAGTAGCTTTTAGGGTTTAATCTTAGGTGTATTCAATCAAGTTCAAGAGAACACTCCAAGTTTTGAAAGCACTGGTGATGATATATTCCTTTAGAAATCAAAAAATAATGTGGAGTGCCTAGTTTATCCCTAAAGATTAACCCTAAGTGGCAAGCTACTGATGAATGACTTTTATTTTCAATGGTGCGACCCAAATAGCTTAATGACGAGCATGGAAATCGCGTATTTTGAAATCGTTGGAAATCGTAGTATAGTCGCAAAACCCACTCGTCAAAGATATTTGTGATAACGAAACTCTCATAGATCTTTATTCTTTTTAGAACTTGAATCCCAGTCGTTCATCTCTGGGAGGCGTGAAAACGAATCGAGATTTGGATCGACTTTTATAACTTAAATCTAACCTAAGCTACTAATTTTGTCTTTTTGTGTTTTTGATTTTTTTTATTTCGAAAAGCGAATTGAAACCTAGATCTAGATAAACTAGCAAAAACCTAAGTGACTATGTGAATCTAAATGAGGCCATGGTGGCCGTGCATTGTGTGAACAAACCAAAGTGTCATATAGGCAAGCAAACATGAGGATAATCAATCACAGAAACATCATGAAATTATTTATGCATAAAAAATTATCACACATCATTTACACTAGAAAGCATATAAATGGAAGAAAATCCCTCACGTCGGAAAGTTGCCACTAGGGCCATCGGCCTTGTGTGAGGGTGCAGGCTAGACCTTGGGTGTGCAAACCCATTTACACGCCTACCAAAAGAGATGGCCGACCACAAGAGGCTATGGGTGAGCCTTCATGGCCGTCCAAGAAGAAGAAGATGGGGGCTAGTGCACCCAAGTGGAGAGTGGAGGGTGTTGCTCCCTTTCTCTACCAATGGCCGTCCTTGAAGCTTTGGAGAGAAGCTTCTCTAGCTAGCCATCCATGGAGCCTTGGAGGAGGATGAGGAGGACGGCCTTAAGGCTTTAGAGGGTGGAATCAAGTTTAGAGTGGAGAGTATGGATGGGAGAGTGTATGGAGAGGGTCCAATTTCGTAGCTCTCTCTTTTCCCTTTATGGAATGCTCCATTTGGTTGCCACTTTTGGTGGCTCCAAAAATAGCCAATGCCACAATTTTTGGATCTAGGTTTGACACAAGTTGTTAGGGTTTCTAAGAGAGTGTGCATGGGTTTGGTGGGAGTAAAATGGGAAGGTGTGCGTGTGTGTGTGGGTGTGTGTTTTTCGTAGGGCTAGGTTGTGGGTTTTGGTAGGATTAGGTGCTAAATAGGTTGGGTCAATCTAGATTAAGTGGGTGTGGACCTAATTAGGCTTAGGAAAGTCTAATTAGGTAGGAGTGAACCTAATTAGGTCTAGGTCAAGTCTAATTAGATGTGTGCATGTGATTAGGCTAGGGTAACCCTAATAGGTATGAGTTAATTAGATCTTGGGTGGATCTAATTGGGCTCGGGTGCACCCAATCAACTGTAGATGCACCCAATTAGGTATGGGATGGTTCAATTGGGTTGGGGATAGGACAAGTAGGGCTATGGATAGTGGACTAGGCTTAGGAGGTCTCTACTTAGGTTTCCTAGGGTGTCCGGTGGGGTTCCTAGGTCAAAATAGGCAAGCTAGGGCTTCCAACACCAAAATCAGGAACCAGATAGCAGTATCAGACGTCCAGGATAGTGGTCAAACATCTTATACTATAAAATTGGACGTCTGGACACTAAATTAGATGTTCAATTCTGTGTCAGTATGAGTTTTGGCTTCCTGGATTGTTATTCTGCAGAAATCAGACGTCCAGCCAGATGTCTGGACATCCTAAGAGGTGCTGGAGAGTGGGTTTTATGTTTTCTAAGGTTGGTTTTGGTTCCTAAGTGTTTGGGAGAGGGATAGGAACATGGATAGTGCTATCCATGTTTGGGTTTTGAGGCTAAGGTGCCCTAATGGAGGTTGTTTTGGGTTTGGGAAGGCTGTCCTAGGGTTTCTAACGGTATGGATAAGGCTATCCTCCTCACTCCTCTTATCTGGATCAGTCTTCTTCTTCCTTTATTGCTTTATTCCACTATCTCCATCCTGGATCACTTTATTATCTGTAAATAGCAATAAAAACCATTAACTAGTAGGATTCTTATCTTATTCTAAATAGACTGATGCAATGCATGATATGCAAGATATGAGTGCAATATCCACAATTTAAGATAGGTTCAGACATTATTTAGGTTGATTAAGACCCATGATTGCTGTGCAATCATGCCCCCATGCCTAAACTTTGCTAGTCCCTAGCAAATGTAAGACTAAATTATTCACATATGGGTACCTAAGGGATTGATTATTTTATCAAGTGTATGCTTAGAGATTTTTCTCCTTTTTGTTTTCATCCTATGTTCTAGAAATCCAGACAAATGTGAAAGGTAGCTACGTAGCTTTTGCAACGTATTCGAGTGAAAGACCTAATTCACCTCTAAAGCCTGTACTTTGACCCCTAGTAAAAATTCTAGCGGGATAGGCTGACTTCTTCCCTCAGGGTATTCAAGATATTCTATGAATTCCACCCAGCTTTAAGCTTAGGTAGAGGATCTTAAAGTGAAAAGATTATATATTTGGTGGTTCGTATTCGACTGGTGCTACATAGAGATTAGTACTATAGAATCTAGATTCCCAAATTATTAAGTAACTCCACTCAGAACAAGACGAGAAAAACTATGCTCTCTTTTGGTTCCTTTGTATTCATTCTCTTTTTTTCTTTTTCTTTTTCTTTTCTTTTCTTTTCTTTTTTTTTCTTAGAGCTCACAATCTCACCAAATTCACACATATGATCCGTATTTGGTGGTCTCACTTGGCATTAACACTTTAATTGAGTTCTCATAACCCTAATACTAAGTTGGAATTCCTCAGCCAGTATTCGGGCGGTCAGAAACGCGGAAAAATAGGTTAAGGCCATATTTGGTGGGTCTCAAATTTGTTTGGTGGTATTGCCTCAATGCAAATGAAATAAATACTAAATATTCACAAACTCTTTCTCCTTCTTCCAAATTTTTTTTCCTTCTTTTTCTAAGTTTTTTTTTTTCAATTTTTCTTTCTTTTCGTCATTCTTTTTCTTTTTCTTTTTCTCTTTTTTTCTTTATTTTTTTTTCAGCATAACACAACCGGCATACATCCATGAACTTTATTGAGGAGGCATTATTAGGGATTGGTGGTACTCAAGAGACATTGGGTGGCTTATTTGGTGGAAGTGCCTACTCACGGCACCGGGAGAGACGGATAGGACGGTGCATTTCTGACCTTGACATCAATATCCTCCTTCAGCTGAGGATTCCGTAAAGAATGGTCGTAACCATCCACCTTAGCCCTAGTTTTTTGAAAACTCGCTCTTCGCGTATTTGCCTTATTCGGTGGCTCTCAATATTTCACACAAAAATGTATACGCTGGAACCGAGAGCGAAAACTATGCCTAATCTCTAAGTATCATCACCTAATTATCTAGGATTCCAGATTCCTTGCACTAATCTTAGAACACTAGTATACTCTACTCTTATCTCACACTATTTGGTGGATTTTTGGAAGAAAATCTGCCTGACTCCCAAAACACTGTCCAAGGGTTCAGGAGAAGAAGCACTGCTTCTTCTCGACAGACTAAAGATGTTTATCAACCTTCACCATGAATCCATTGCAAATTCTACGTGTGTGTGAAAAGTTATACTGGATTCCAGATTACAGGATTCAGCTAGAGGATAAAATCGCTAATGCATTCTCTTAATAAAATAATCTTATTCATGAATGCAATATGTATATATGCTATGTATAACCTTTCAAAAGTTGCTCTTCGAAGATTTCCCTAATTCAGGTTACATTCAGCTTGGCCCTAAATTTAGAACGAAAAGGTGAGTGGATGAGTCGAAAGTGGCTGTTGCGGACGATTTTTAGCTCCAATGCGAGTATTGGAGGTGGAGTCGGTTGTTCTTAATTTAAATACCCTAAAGTGCAATTAGCATGATGTACGAAAGGTTTTTCCTAGGTGTTGGCAGAAAAATTTTCAGTTTACAATTACTACCCCCCCATGCCTACTTTCTTGCATGTCCTCATGCATGAATATAACGAAAAATAAATTAAGACAGGGAGTAAATGGGTAGAATTCACCTGGAATGGCTCCTGAATTTTGACATTCCACTTATTCCAACACCTGAAATTGAATATGCAGGAAAATATGCCAAATAAAATATGCTATATATAAGTGCTGAGATTAACGCCTCCAGCAGGGCGTACACTCAAAAAGGATATACCAATACAGTATTGAGAATGGCGAGTAAAATAATAAGAATTTTAGTCTCATTCTCCAACAGCGGACCGCAAATGCGAACTAGCTGTCCATGAATTCCAAGTCCAAATAATCGGGAAAATATGTAGATGGGGCTTGGGATTATCTGCAGCCAGATGCTACAGAAGAAAGACAGATAAATACGGGTGCCTGGAAGGAATGAAGGTGAAGGCATCCCGAAGCGGTGATGGAGAATGTGGGTAGTAGGGGTATGGGTGGAGTCGTGTGGGGTGAAATCATATGGGTCCTGATAATGAATGGAAGGCATGACCCAGGTAGTGTGGTCAGATCTGGAAATCAAGGTCCAGTGATCAGTCTCTATCTCTACCAAAGATGTTTGGGTCTCATCTTCTTTTATCTCTTCCAAATTGTCCAATGCCAATTCCCAATTATCACATGATTCCCCAAAATTCCTAGCTTCCTCTGATAACTCATCATATGTTATCCCCAATAATATTTCAATTTCTTGAATATCTATTTCATAAGGGGATATTTCGCTCTTCTCACTTAGATGAAGTTGGGCATTAGATTTAGTAGTGAGTCCCTCCATGAAAGTGGAATGGGTTGAATCATTGATTGAGGAGTTGTTACAGTCTTTTTGATTTTGTTGCTCCGTGTATGAGATCATTTGAATTAATTCATCAATGTCTCCATGGGTATTCTCAAATACAACAAATTATATTCAGGTCCCTTAATGCTTGGTTCGTCAAAATGAAATGATTGGTACTCAGGCCCTGTATCAAGATCAAGATTCTCAAATAAATCTCCATTCTCAGCTTCCATAGGGTTATCAATATCATCCACCTGGGGTGTTTGATCAACAAAATCCTGCATGACCACCACCGAATCGCAAATCGGTTGTGACACACCTGACCCAGATTCAAACATTTTTGGTTTTTGTTGCTCATCCCGGATTCTATGAAGCTCTTTCCTTATATCATCATATTCTTTTGCACTAGCTTCTTTTATTTCATGAATCATTTTGATCAATTGAGTAATCTGGGATTCATTGCAAGGGGCAGGGGTTTGAATTGGGCTAGGTCGATCAAGATAGCCAACCATATTATCAGTGATTTGATCTGGTAGGGAGGGTGACTTATGTGATCTAGTGGATTGTTGATTCGGGTCGTGTGGTTCTACCCAGGTGTCAATTGCCATAGTTTCTTCCAAATTACCCTCCGACTCACTTTCCATATCATCCAGAAAGTACCCTGACTTTGTTTTCTTAGTGGCTGCATACATATCAAAGTGAATCTTCTCATTGCCGTCACTCACCTCCATACATCCTGAGTAACAGTCAATCCGTGCATTGGCCGTAGCCAAGAAAGGTCGACCCAGAATAATGGGTGAATTACTTAGCTTCTCCGATATATTCATGTCCAAGAAAATAAAATCAACTGGAAAGCTAAGACCTTGCACTTTAATAATCACATCCTGAACTACCCCCTTCGGTAGTTTGATGGAGCCATCTGCCATTCTAATGGTGACAGGTGTGTGGTGCAGATCTCCAAGTTTGGTGCGGTCAAAAAGGGCGGTAGGAATCAAGCTAATGGAAGACCTTAGATCCACAAGGGCTTTGTTGAAGGTGAATCCCTTTATGGCACAAGATATGAAGGGTTTTCCAGGGTCAATCATTTTGGGTGGTATAGTGCCAGAAACAAATGCACTTATGTTAGCTGATAAAACCACCTCTTTAGGTGTGCAAGTCATTTTTTTCTTTTGTGACTCTTTCTTTAAGGCCTCAAGAAAGGGTAAATAGGTCAAATCAACTTCAGAAGCCTTTTTCTTCTTTTTGTCCCTTGAGTCTGAGTCAGTGCTGGATGTGGGTTTGGTCTTATGATTTTTGGTTGAGCCCAAATCAGGTCGTTTGGGTGGGCTCTTAGCTTTTCTCTTCCTTTTAGAGGCCACAAATTTGACCCCCGCACAAGGGCATGTTTGATAGATTGGAGGAGGGGTCGAAAGAATAGGTGGAGAATAGGAGTGCAAAGGCATTTGCATTCAGGGATAGAGTGATTCTTGAAGTCTCTTGATTTGATCCCCTTGAGATTTCACACGATTTTCCAACTTAGTCAGCCTTTCTTCATTTTTCTTATCAAAGTCCAACAAAATGTTCATGATATCTTCAAGGGTGGTTGCAGGTCGGGCTGGACTAGATGGTTGCCCTAAAGTGGATTGAGTGGAGTATTGGGCTGGCGTAGATTGATGTTCAGTCTGAGTCGGTCTCTGTGGTGGCCATGAAAGATCAGGATTATTTCTCCACTCAGGGTTATACGAATTTGGATATGAATCAATAGGTGTATCGCCTTGAGTGGGGCTGACTACAAAGGGAGTTGATTGAGAACCTGTTATGCGGTCCTGTACTTGTGATCCATTATTCCAATTCATTAGAGATATCTCATCAGGTACAGGTGTATCAGAAATAGTGCATTCCTTAATTGATCTACCCAAATCATGGATTAGGTCCAAAGGTGCCTTTTGGGTTGGCTGAGTCCAGGATGCCTCCCCATGGTAGTAAGAATCAGTAGAATAGCTTCCAAAATATGGGTCACTAGACCCACTAGGTTGGTTGTTCCAAGTCTCTCGTCCCTGGGAGGAGTGATAAGATTGAGATTGTGCCTGAGATCATCTAATTTGCTCCAGAAGCTTGGTACATTGATCTGTATAGTCCTTGTTATATTCTCGGAATTCAGCAACTATGGCTTTCAATTGGTTCTGATCTAGATAAGGGTCAGATCCATGAGATTTAGGTTCTAAATAAGCTGGGGGATAAGGATAATCATATCTCAACTGGTTAGGATGAGTCTCCCAACCAGGAGGAGTCGAAATCATGGTTGGGTTGGGAGATGAAGGACCCTGAGGGTCAAAAGAATGATATGGGTTCATGGATATTTAAGAGAAGATGCGAATAAAGATAAGAGATAGTCTTCACATCAAATCCCTTCTCATGCAATCACATCCAAATCAGGCTCAAAAAGGTTTGTTTTGAGTCTCTAAATTTAAACCCTAATGTGAATTACCTAGGGTTTGTGCTTCTTCTAAAATCTGCAGTCAGACCTTAGTCTGACTTGAAATCACTCCCCAGATCAATAGCTGTAGAAAAATAATATGAAATTTTTTAGAGATCTTACCTTTTCAATAAATTTTTCAGGGAATATTTTTTAATATTTTTACTATTTCGTGCAATTTTTCATGAATTTTTATGTTCCAAGGGGTCAAACAGACCAGATGGACCCCCTGAGAGAAGTGCAGTTTGAAATAGTATAAAAAAAATCTAAAAATTCTTGAAAATTCATAGAAAAAGCTAGGTTTCAGTGGCTTTCCAACCCCACAAATTTCAAAGATATCTGATTTATGTAAAGAACATAATTAACGTTTAAATTTATAAAAAATCAGAGTGCAGACTATTCTGACCCCCTTCCACTGTACGAATTTTTAAAATTTTTATGGTGATAATTTTTTCAAATAAAATGTGGCGCTGGAAAGCTAGTTTGAAAACCTAATACCAGACCGAATCCCAAGATTTTTGGACTCCTAATTTCACAGCAATAAATTTTTGAAAATCATCAATATTTGTTGGCCGAATTTTCAAATTTTATTTTGGTGTGTTTAAATAGTTTCCAAGTTAAAACACACACAAAAGAAAATGATTTTTTTTTTTAATTCAGATCTGAAATTTTGAATTTGAATTTATATGTATATTTTTTCTTTTTTTTCTAACCTAAGGAAGCAATAAACTAGAGGACGAAGAAGATACCTGTGGTCTTCACCACGGGTCGATGTGTGCGCAGATCCTCATCTTGACACCCTACAATCAAAACAAACAGAAGTTAAGCAAATCCAAATCTAAACTCACGTGTTACCTCCCCGGCAACGGCGCCATTTGACGAACGTGGAAATCACGTATTTTGAAATCGTTGGAAATCATAGTATAGTCGTAAAAACCACTCGTCAAAGATATTTGTGATAATGAAACTCTCATAGATCTTTATTCCTTTTAGAACTTGAGTCCCGATCGTTCGTCTTTGGGAGGCGTGAAAACGAATCGAGATTTGGATCGGCTTTTCTAACCTAAATCTAACCTAAGCTACTATTTTTGTCTTTTTGTGTTTTTGATTTTTTTTATTTCGAAAAGCGAATTGAAACCTAGATCTAGATAAACTAGCAAAAACCTAAGTGACTATGTGCGTCTAAATGAGGCCATGGTGGCCGTGCATGGTGTGAACAAACCAAAGAGTCATATAGGCAAGCAAACATGAGGACAATCAATCACAGAAACATCATGAAATTATTTATGCATAAAAAATTATCCCAGATCATTTACACTAGAAAGCATATAAATAGAAGAAAATCCCTCACGTCGGAAAGTTGCCACTAGGACCATCGGCCTTGTGTGAGGGTGTAGGCTAGACCTTGGGTATGCAAACCCGTCTACACGCCTACCAAAAGAGATGGCCGGCCACAAGAGGCTATGGGTGAGCCTTCATGGCCGTCCAAAAAGAAGAAGAAGATGGGGGCTAGTGCACCCAAGTGGAGAGAGGAGGGTGTTTCTCCCTTTCTCTACCAATGGCCGTCCTTGAAGCTTTGGAGAGAAGCTTCTCTAGCTAGCCGTCCATGGAGCCTTGGAGGAGGATGAGGAGGATGGCCTTAAGGTTTTGGAGGGTGGAAGCAAGTTTAGAGTGGAGAGTATGGATGGGAGAGTGTATGGAGAGGATCCAATTTCGTAGCTCTCTCTTTGCCCTTTATGAAAGGCTCCATTTGGTTGCCACTTTTGGTGTCTCCAAAAATAGCCAATGCCACAATTTTTGGATCTAGGTTTGACACAAGTTGTTAGGGTTTCCAAGAGAGTGTGCATGGGTTTGGTGGGAGTAAAATGGGAAGGTGTGCGTGTGTGTGTGGGTGTGTGTTTTTCGTAGGGCTAGGTTGTGGGTTTTGGTAGGATTAGGTGCTAAATAGGTTGGGTCAATCTAGATTAAGTGGGTGTGGACCTAATTAGGCTTAGGAAAGTCTAATTGGGTAGGAGTGAACCTAATTAGGTATAGGTCAAGTCTAATTAGATGTGTGCATGTGATTAGGCTAGGGTAACCCTAATAGGTATGAGTTAATTAGATCTTGGGTGGATCTAATTGGGCTTGGGTGCACCCAATCAACTGTAGATGCACCTAATTAGGTATGGGATGGTTCAATTGGGTTGGGGATAGGACAAGTAGGGCTATGGATAGTGGACTAGGCTTAGGAGGTCTCTACTTAGGTTTCCTAGGGTGTCCGGTGGGGTTCCTAGGTCAAAATAGGCAAGCTAGGGCTTCCAACACCAAAATCTGGAATCAGACAGCAGTATCAGATGTCCAGGATAGTGGTCAGACGTCTTATACTACAAAATTGGACGTCTGGACACTAAATTAAACGTGCAATTCTGTGTCAGTATGAGTTTTGGCTTCCTGGATTGTTATTCTGCAGAAATCAGACGTCCAGCCAGATGTCTAGACGTCCTAAAAGGTGCTGGAGAGTGGGTTTTATGTTTTCTATGGTTGGTTTTGGTTCCTAAGTGTTTGGGAGAGGGATAGGAACATGGATAGTGCTATCCATGTTTTGGTTTTGAGGCTAAGGTGCCCTAATGGAGGTCGTTTTGGGTTTGGGAAGGCTGTCCTAGGGTTTCTAAGGGTAGGGATAAGGCTATCCTCCTCACTCCTCTTATCTGGATCAGTCTTCTTCTTCCTTTATTGCTTTATTCCACTATCTCCATCCTGGATCACTTTATTATCTGTAAATAGCAATAAAAACCATTAACTAGTAGGATATCTCATCTTATTCTAAATAGACTGATGCAATGCATGATATGCAAGATATAAGTGCAATATCCACAATTTAAGATAGGTTCAGACATTATTTAGGTTGATTAAGACCCATGATTGCTGTGCAATCACTTAATCAATTGGCCTGTTGCACCACTTAGTTAAGGCACACAGATGTTTAACATATTCACATTTCTACTCACTTATGTGTATTGAGTTGAAGTGTACCAGGTCCACAAGTCAGATCCTGGTTAAGTGGTAGAATCAAAGTGGAATGGTGCGCCTTATGTCGAAAGTTGTAGGTGTTTAATGTGTCACTTTCAGTAAATCCCATAAGAGAAGAGTTTTTTTTTTTTTTATATGCGGGGATGAGATGGGTGGAGGTGGCAAACAAACAACCAAATCTATCCTAGGGTTTATAAAAAGAAACCTAAGTTGATTTGGGTTTGAGTTATTAGTGTGGTGAAATGAAATCTAGGGTGGGGGTGGTGGGGGAAAACTTACAAATGTCTCTACTCTCACTTTACTCCAATCTACCGCCTTAGGCTCCTCGACTGAGTCCCTGCAAGATAATAAATCGAAGAAGAAAGATAGGTTGGAAAAATATGTAAGTAATGCGGGAAAACATGAAAAAAATCAAAGAGCGTTGCCACCCCGGCAATGGTGCCAAAATGGTGGTGGCAGATTCGCATGCGGAAAGGGTTCGGGTTTGGAAAACCCGTCATCGTAGTTTGATTCGCAAGAAAATTTGTCGATCAGATAAAATTTATAACCGAAACTCAAAAAGTGAGTCCCGGGTCGAACACGGGGAGGAGAACGTTTGATTTTGAAATCCGTGTTTTGCTTTTTATTTATTTTTGTTGTTTTTATCTTTTGTTTTTTTTTTTTGGTATTTTAATAGGGTAAGAGATCAGGTTGATGAATTCTAGCTAATCTACTTGCAAAATAAAAAGTGAGAGATAGAGAGAGAGAAATAATCATGTATTTTTATAATCAAATGTTTATTACAACTAGGAAAGCGGGAAAATTATACTATGAAAGCAATAAAGATAGAGATAGGTGAGAGAAATACCCCTTAATGGTCGCTTGGAGGATGACTCGCTTTGACGTTGTCTGGAGGAAGGTGGTGAGGAGCAGGACAAACGAGTACGGAGTCGAAGGATAGAGGGCGGGGCAGGACGGCGTTGCGGTGAGGCTCTTCTTCCCGATGGGAGGTGAGAAGACGACCACGGGTTACTCCACGAAGGGGGATGAGAGGCGGGAATAAATGTTTGTTTTCTACTCCAGAGGAGCATCTTGGGCTTGGGACAAGCTCTCTCTAGAGCCTTGGAGGTGGTGAGGAGAAGAAAGGAAGAGATGAAGAATGGGAGGGGTAGGAGTCCTTTTATAGTAGAGGAAAGAATCAAATTCGTATATAGGGCATTTAGTGATAGTCATAAACATCCCTGAAGATCCACCACAAATGTTGCTGAAGACAGCCTTGTACCCACGCTGCCATTATGTTGGCGTGCGCTCTGTGCGCCCATGTCGCGTGCCTCTGCACGCTACGTGCCCACATGCGCTGCCGCTATCTCCACGCACGCCTATGCGCTCCCATTGCGTTGCTGCGCGTGCGTGCCTCTGCACCTGCACTACTGTACGCGTGCGGTAGCGTGTGCATGCACATGGATGGCCTGGGTTGCGCCACGTGGCATGATCTGGAATGTCCATCTTGTTTCCGTTGTAAGGGCTGCTACAGAGGTCGGATTGAGTTGATTTTTGTGCCGTTAGGCTGCGATTGTCGACTCAAATCCATCCGCGCAATTGGATTTGTCGTTTGAAGCTCTAAGTTACGTCACCTAGTCCCTTGACCGTTGATCTTCCTCGGACTGCATGTGGTGCTATGGGACTTCGATCAAGGCGATTTCGAAGGCGTTGGACTCCGATCATCGTCCTGATTGAATCCGTACAGTTGGATCATCAATTTGAGGCTCCGAAATAAATCTCCTTCCTTCCTGAACACAAAAAGGATGCAATTAACCTAAAATATACACAACTACTCTAAATGTAGAATGATGCATGCTATGCAATATTTATAAATAGGAAATGTAAATCTAAGCCTAGGAACATGCATAAATAGGCATTTTAACCTAAATGGATGTGTCTACATCAATGCTCTAAACCCTAAATGCACATGCATGCTAAATGCAATGATATAATGCAATGTAGTGGACAAAATCTTAAGAACTAGATGTGAATGGATGCTAAGGATGTTGATAAATTGGCATTTATCAAGCACCGGGGAGCAGTGCCATCGTCATCTTCGCATCAGGCTACTCCTATCCATTTCTTTTTTCTTGTTGCTTTGTTATGATATGAGATGTATGAATGATTTTTCTTGTGATTAAATGAAAGTGTGATGATGGTATTTTTCACCTTCCCTATGGATCGACATCTTTTGCTATATGTGGTTTCCTAAACATATTTTCTGATCAAGCATTTCTTGACCACAATGATGATTTTCCCATATTTTATTCTACGAAGGTGCGATCGATCAGATGGCATTGTTGCTAGGGAAGGAGAGGCATTATCGCACTGATTTTGATCATTTATATAGAGCATCTTAGGTTTCACATAGGTTAGATTTAGAATTGGTTTAGGCCGTTTTCATCGTGAGTTAAGATTGAATCTTCCTGGTCGATTTTCAAAAATATATATTTGGAACTGCAGGTGTCAAAAAAATTTATAAATATTTTTTTCCTTGTTTGGGTTGGAAAAGGGATTTCCAATCCTAGAAGTTAGGTCACCCTGTTCGAAGTACAGAATAAATGAAAAATAAAAATGCATGGGGTCAGATCCACGATTCTCTCTGTTTTGCCAACTTACAAAAATTATTTCTTCTAATTCTGGAACTCAAATTAGTTGAATTTTTTTTTTCACTGATTCCTGGAGAAATCTAGTTTTTTGAGAAAAATTATCAAAAATTTGGATCAAGTTTTGATATGATAATCACGAAAAAAATATTTAGGGGGTCATTCTGCTTGATTTGGAAAGTCTAATGCACCTTGATTTAGAAATTTTTGAAAAATTAATTTTTGGAGACAAAATATTTTAGGAAAATTAGTAAATGTTTTATACTTAATGAAGAATGAATGTGAATAATTTCAGTGGGTTTGGATTTAATTAGTACCATTCTTGTGCCCATTGATTCACTTTTTATATTTGATTTTAGGGTTGAGAAGAAGGTTGGGCAACCACGTGTACCTTAAGCCACACCTGGAAAAGGCAAGCCATTGGTGATTCAAGACCGAGAAGGAATGGCCCAAAGAGCTGAAAGGCAAGGAGGCATTCCCTCCTATTTTTACTTTCTCTTTAGAATTGATTTTAATTTAGACAATACATTAGTTTAGATTTTAATTTCGATTTTCTCGCCCTTGTAATATTGGAGCTTGATTTTTAGGAGCTTGTTCCCAACTTTGTTTAGCTAATTAGGATAATTTGTAGTAATTTTTGTGGTGTAGTTTGGTTTGTTTCTTTAAAAAAAATTAAAACAAGAAAAATATGTGAGCTATCTGCTAGAAGCTGCATATCCATAGGGCGATCATCTAGGTTTGAATAAGTAGCCTCTAGATTTACATTCTTTACAGTGCATCATTCTTTCATGTAGAGAGCTGGAGACAGATATATTTTTTTTACCCATTGCATGAGATCTTGTACATTCATGTGCATTGGACTAATTCCAAGACCATTAATTGCTTGAAAAGGTAATCAAGTGGTCACCCTTTGAGAAAAGAAATTGGGACCGCTAAATCCATTGGACTTAAAATTGGAAAAAATATTTGATTTGAAAAGGAATTGCATGCAGTTCAAATAGTAAAAAAATGATATTTTTTAGTGTGATGCACATTCTCTTCACCAAAGCACTCACGTAAGGCCACTAGAGACTCCTACCTCTCCTTCTTGCACCACAAAGGACCTTAGACCCAAGCCAATACTCGACTGCATGTAAGTTTCCTTTGCGAGTAGGTATCTTAGGCACAGATGAAGGTTGGCCTAGGACATGTAATTGATTTGTGCAACTTGTGATGGCCACAAAGTGATAACGTAATTAACCTCTATTCTTCTCCAAAGGAGGTTGCCAGGGATCTCAAGTCATATTTGCCCTCTTATACCACTAAGGTGCGAATGGATGGGTACAAACTTGACCCTGTTTGACAACTTTGAAAGATAGGTTGGAGGTTAGCCTAAAGATCTATTCTACTTTAAGAAAAGGAGAGTTTCTCTTTCCATGTGCTTGTTGTGCCCATTTGGTGTACGCTTGGAAGGCGTTCTCTTAGGAGAAAACTTGTGTTTGACCCTGAACCTGAGAGAATCCTTAGGAGAAGTCACCAGGCAATGTGAGAAGAGATGGCTGGTGAAGGACCAAACTAGAGATCTTTATGTGATTACTTTATCCCCACCAACCAACAAGGCCATGCACTTGAACACTTGGGGGAGACAACCTGTATGAGATCAAAAGTAGTACCATCTCTTTACTGCCCTCCTTTTACGGTACTACTAGGGAGGACCCCTCTAGGCATCTGGAAGAATTCACCGAGGTCTGTTCTTCGGTGAGATTGCATGGCATTTTTTATGCTGCCCAAATGCGAACTCTCTTTCCCTTATCCCTCAAGGATAAGATGAAACATTGGCATCACACTCTAGATGCTAGGGTGTACACCTAGGATGCCTTAAAGGGAGAATTTCTGAAGAAATATTTCCCTATGAGCAAAACAAATCACTATCGAAGGGAAATCATTGGTTTTGCTCAACAAGATGGAGAATAATTTCACGATGCATGGGAGCATTTTAAAGATTTGCTTCATCTTTGCCCCCATCATCAAGTGCCAAGATGGCAACTTGCGGAAAGATTCTACACCGGGTTGAATGAAAAGCACAGGCAAATAGTGGATGGTGCTTGTGCAGGAACCTTTCTAACCAAGACTGAGGATGTGGCATAGAACCTATTTGAAACCCTTAACAAGAATTCTATCCATTTATCTTCTGCGCATTTGGATAGGAAACCCTTGATGAATCATTTCTCAACACAGTTAATTAAGGTTATTAGACTTGATTAAACGCGTAAAGAAAAGACTTAGGTTAACTCGATCGGTTAAATTATTGTCTTTAATTGTAGTATAGGGTCAAGCTAACCTACATTTTAGATTTTAATTAATTTAACTGGTTGAGTCTAGGTCATTCACTGGGAGGCATTTAAACTTAATTCACTATTTTTATTCTAAGTTAACAATTAACTAATAACTTTATTAATTAAATTTATAATTACAAGACATGTTAAGCACATGAACAATTGCATACAAAATTAAACTTGAAACATGGCAATTATTCCATTAATAAAAGGAATGTACATGAATGATTTTACAATGAATAGCAAAAGAAGATTTACAACAATTATTTACAAAGTGAAGGCATAAAAAGAGATCTAAAATTCAATACAAAATGCCTTATTACAATGAAACCAACACTTAATCCCTTATTACTCTCTCATCCTTCATTTATCATTAGACCTCAGATGACTTACAACACAAATTCAGACGTCTCAACTCAACATTTACTCCATTTCAACTCTTTAATCTCATTTTAATCCTTCCTTAAGCTATCACATTTAACTCATTTTTTAAATTTTCTCCTTACTCTCAGCTCTCACCAATAGTTAGCCAAATTTTAACCTCTCTTCTCTTCTCTCTCTTAACAAAAAATTAAGTGTTTAATGGCCAGGCCCTACCATTTTCACAGGATCAACTTATTGCTGGGTTGGAACAACCACTACTACTGGCTGGGCCCTAATGTATTTTTATGTCCATTTTAGTATAGTTTTGGGCCATAGTAGGCCCACCAAACCTCACACACACCCACACCTGATCCCACGCACATGCACGTGCACACACACACACACACTCAAGAGGACCTGTATGCTCAGAAAGTGCGCCCAGTGCATGACGACCATTGAGGCATCACATGCCTTTAGTTTTGTTCTCAAGCACATACTCCTTAACTCTCGATGTGGGACTAA
The DNA here is from genome assembly GCA_037157565.1 of Thalassia testudinum. NCBI lineage: Eukaryota > Viridiplantae > Streptophyta > Magnoliopsida > Alismatales > Hydrocharitaceae > Thalassia > Thalassia testudinum. The sequence continues at coordinate 162,864,836 of JAZHRO010000031.1, read as the reverse complement.
CATAGCTCAATCTCTTACACGCCAGCGTCTCTGGCCGATGGACTTCGGACAAGGATTACTGGAGACTCAAAGTTCCATTTAGGGTGATTCAAAGCTCAATCTTAAGAACTCATCTATCCAATTTTGAACACAATTTGGGAATTAGATAAGAATTGATCCATGGATTTAGGGAAGAGATATGGCACTATTCTCATGCAATTTTATGTGCTTCAGAGTGAAGTTAAAGGTCAAATGACCTACATAGGAGTTATAACTCTCATTTGAGATTTAAGAATAACTTCAGGAGGTCATTCTGTGTGGTAAGAGATAGGTATTGAGTTGAGAAGGAGCTTCAAAAGATCTTGAAGCTTTTTAGCTTCAGACGTGCTGTACAGATTGTGGATTCCAAAGTGAAATAGCTCTAAAGATAGATTAAAGTGCAAAGAGAAGATTTGGATTGATTTAGTAGATGATTTATGATCGATCTGGGCGAAATTTGACTTTGAAACTCAACAAGAAGCATTTGAATAGTGTTGGGTTCCAGTAGTGACCCAACGTGCACAGAAACTCGAATCAATCTAGAAGCTCAATAAAACTAGTTCAAATCTACTTCAATTACTTCGTAATCACAAAATGAACTAGAATCTACTTTTAATTCAGAGATTTTGACATTAATTCATTCATAATAGCTCAAGATTGACTAATAGAGGTTGAGAGTTGACTTTCAAAATTAAGACAATTCCAATCAAATTAAAGACTTATCTAAACCCAAATTGATGTAAGGAATCTATTGCATAGCTTAAAATCATGCTTTGAAGGCTCTAGAGTGAACCCAGAGCTCATCGCCAAAGGATGGAGATGGGTTTGTTCGGTGGATCAAATAGTAGGCTGTTAGACTTAAGGTAGATTCAAATCATATTCTACGTGATTTACTCATGCTTCTGGACCTATTTCCAAACTTTACACCTCAAAGAATTCGTTTCTCCAACTCCACGAGAGTTGGAGAAGACAACGATCGAATTAAGCTATCAACAAAAAAGCACAAGTCTAAATAGTGAAAATTGATCCTTTAACCAAGATAAGACAATCTGGAACTAGTCAAGTTCATCTAAAGGCTGAGGTTCAAGTTTCGACTCATCAGAGCTCACTGGAGCTCTGGTGAGTAGTGTTCGAGGTTGTTAGATAGTGAATCTTCATGGAATTCTTTAAGAATAGTCTTAAATGAGTCTTGAGGTTGCAATGAATCTTAGGATCATCTCAGTTAGGTTAATTACGGATTAGATGCAAGATTAAATAGGGAATTCATTGAACGAATGTGTTGAGTTCCCAAGAACTCAAGATATTATTTTCCACTCAATTACATGAGGGGAATTGCTTATTATATTGAGGTGACGATGCATGTGTATGTAATTAGACGATAAAACCTCTTCTGAGTTGCCATTGACAGTGAGCTCAGAAGGTTGGGTGGAATTAAGTGATTCTTATATAATGAAGTATTTAGCTAATTAAGAGGTGGAATGGGGCCCTTGTGTGATGCTAAAGTGATTGATCCCCTATTAAGTGTGATTCTAACTTGGATACCTCTGCTATAGGTAGCGGAGGAGATCTGGTGAGGTGATTTAGGTGATTAGGTGATCAAATTAGTGAATTAGAACATGGAATGAATTCACGGTGAGATAGAGAAGATGAACATGTGGTTGGAACAATGAAATAAGTTTGGTGAACCGGAATTGGTTCGCCGAAGATGAGGAAGGAGACTTTAAACTAAGCATTACACTAGGCTAACTACCTATCTAACTATGCTAAACTAATCTATGCTAAGAACTATGCTATCTACAAGTTACTTGGACGAAAGGGTGAGGGACTCCATCGTTGGCAGGGCGGAGACAGGAAGAACTCCAACGTGTGAGTTCTGATGGAGAGGGGGTGAGATTTGTATGATAAAAGTGTTGGAACCTAGTTCCACTTCTCTTTTATGTTTTGGTGTTAACAAAATTGTTTTAAATCTAATGAGTTTATGAAGTATTATTTTTATGAAATAATGGGATCTAAGGATGGATGAAAAAAGTAATGATGGCATGAAGATTGAAGACTATTTCTTTTCGTTCATATTTTTTGTAATCTAGATTGTATATGTCTCCTAACAAGATAAATGACTTAGGAATTAAAATCAAAATAGAGATAATTAGGAATCATTCTTCCATTCAGCTATTCGTTTGAAAATACATCGTTTCATTGAAGTATTATTCGTGTATTTACACTCATATTTACTTAGATTGCGATCAAAGCTCATTCTTGGTACTTGGCATAGGTTTGGGTTTTAGTCCCTAACTATGAACAAGTATTGGTACTCCTTATGAGTACCAGTACAAGGTGCTCACAATTTGAAGACTTGAGAAGTATCTGGACCTTACAAGTACCGGTACTCACCATGAGTACCGGTACATGTAGGTCACAGGACCCAAATCTGTGAGTCACAAGTATCGGTACTCATCACGAGTACCGGTACCTAGTGACTCAGTTGGTACTCAACTATTAGCACGGAGTACCGATACCCATGATGAGTACCGGTACCCAAGCATTGTTGAGCTGACTGCTGGTTAATCTGTAAGCAGTCAGTATCGGTACCACAACTTTAGTACCAGTACCAACTAACCGTTGTGACCAATCTAAATGGCTATTTTGCAATTTATCCTATCTTTTATCTTCCCAAATTGCCCCTAACGGCTAGTAATCGTAGGGAAGGTGTTTAGTGGCTTATATAAACACCTTATGTGTGTCATTTGCACATAACACATGCAAAAATTATCTCCTTGCTCCTAATTCCCAAATTTCACATTTCAAGCTACAAGGATTGTTGTTGCATTCTTCTTCAAGGTGATACTCTTTGCAACAAATGTCTTTCAAGCGATCTCGTTCTTCATATATTCTTTCGCTTTAGTGTGCTTTCATTAGATTTGTCTATAATAATTTTATTAAGCAAAATCTTGTTGGAGACTTAGGAATTTAGTTGTAAGCTTTATTATTGCTTACTTACACCTGTATTATTTTGCTCTTATTCTATCTTGTAATTGGGTTGAGGTAACCCCTTAATTACCTCTATTTATAGTAAATTGATTCCCTCTGGGTTGAGGAAATTGGGTTAACAATCCTAAAAGTCGGGAGACTTAGGTAGTGGAGTACCCAAGTGAGGGGAACCACTATATATCTGGTGTTATTTTTTGTGGTTTGATTCAATTGCATATTTTTATTTACCACACTATTCATCCCCCCTTCTAGTGTGTTTGTGCCTTTTAGATCCTACAGGTGGTATCAGAGCAGGTTGTGAGAGGAAGAAGTAAAAATCTTACTATGGGATCATCAACCAAGTGCACCGAAGGACAGTCATCCACACGTCCTCCCTACTTTGATGGGATGGACTATGGATACTGGAAGAGGAGGATGCAAATCTTCCTCAAGGCAATGGATGAGGAGCCATCAACCCTCATTCAAGAGAAGTACTTGGATCTGGAGCCGCAAGGAGTAGCATGGACGGCAGATTAAAAGAAGAAAATTGCCGGCAACGCGAAGGTGATGAACACACTTTATTATGCGTTATCAAGGGAAGAATTCAACCGTATCTCGGCTTGCGAGTCCGCATATGAGATATGGAACACACTACAAGTCACCTATGAAGGTACTAGTAAAGTTAAAGAAACACATATCTATTTTAACAGAAAGCTATGAGTGTTTCAAGATGGAAAAAGGTGAAACAATCAAGGCAATGTACACGAGATTTGGAGACATTGTCAACCCGAAGAATTTGGGAGTGAAGTTCATAGAAGAGCAACTTGTAAGGAAGATCTTGAGATCCCTTACAAGTGATTGGTCTCCAAAATCGACAGCGATTCAAGATGCAAAGGATCTTTCAGTCCTTTCTCTTGATGACTTGATTGGAAGCCTCATGGAGTATGAGGTCTAGCTGAGAACATGAAGAACGAAGAGAAATCAGCAAGCAAGAAGAAGGAGCTTGCTTTCAAAGCTCTAAATGAGGATTCAGACTTCAATGATTCTGACTCTGAATAAGAAGAAGAGCTTGCTCTTCTAACAAGACGATTTCGACGGTTCATCTGAAGAATAGGTAAGAAGGTGAATCAATTTTCAAATGACAGTGTGTTTTGAATGCAAGAAAGGGGACACATACGAAAAGATTGTCCAATGATCAAGAAGAAGAAGGAAGAAAAGAAGAAAGACAAAGAAGTTGATCGGAAGAAGAAGATCTCAAGAAAGGCTGATAAAGCAACCTGGGATGACAGTGATTCTGGCATCGAATCATCCTTTGAAGAGTCAGAAGAAACCAAAGTTGCACATCTGTGTTTGATGGTAAAAAACGACAGCTCGGAAAATGTGGTAGATTCTAAAGTCACTTTTAATGAGTTGCTACAAGCATATGAAGCCCTGTATAACAAAGCTAGGTTGATTAAAAAAGAAAATAAAGTCTTGCATAATAGTTATAAGACTTTAGAAATAGAAAAATCATGTTCAGAAATAGAGTTAGACATAGCAAAAGATACCAACTCACAATTGCATGCAAAGATAGTAGAATTAGAGGATAATTATGAACATTTTGATGAAACTTTAAATAATCTTAAAACAACAACTAGGTTAAATACAGAATTCTGTGATAACTTAAAAGCAAAATTTCATAATAAAATGAACACACAAAATAAATTGCATGCACCTAGACATGCATTGATTTATCAAAAGGTCAAGAATCCTAAGAATTATAGATCCTACACAAAAGTAATCTATAAATCTAAGGATTTGAAGGGAACTAACCATCAAGGATTGATTGCACAGCAATCATGCAACCTAAATCACCTGAATTAAGCTAGATCCTAGCATAACTTAGGATTAATGCATTCATAGGCATCGTAATTAGCACAATAGCTAGTTTATTAGTATATAGATAATATCATTATTTTATGTCCTAAAAGTGAGATGATTTTAATCGTAGATGATTTGAAGCCGCGGATGTCAGATCAGACTGGACAGATCTGATCAGAACGACGACGGGAGTCCGACGGTTTCGAAATCATCTCGATCAGATAACCAGAGCATTGTGTGCAGCCCATAAAAGAACAGAGACCACGAAGCTAGATGACAGAGATCCAAGCCTCAGATGAAAGATCCGATCGCACAGATGGATCTGGATCAACAATCGCAATCCATTAGTGCAAAAATCATCTCAATCAGAGGTCTACATCACTAGATACAAAGAAAGGACATCGCAGCCACCCCTCAGCACGCCCCCAGTCTCTAAAGGAAAGACGTGGGCCATTGAATCGTCATCCAACGGTCGTGATGCATCCACGTCACCTGCCTCACCGCGTCTCATCAATAAAGGACAAGATCAGCCGTTGGATCTTCATCCAACGGCTGAGTGGCTGTGTGGAGATTGGAAGCTCGACACAAACGTATCCACAGCTCATTGGTTAGCACCTTCACACCTAAGCAACTAATGCAAGTTCGAGGCGTGCCCAGCGTGAAATTAGGAAAGATGTTGAGCGCGTGCGCAATTGGTCGTTGGATCGGCATCGGAGGGTAAATACGCGACCACGTGGCCCAACCGGAGTGCATCGCAGCTAGACGCAGGAACCCATGCACGATTTGATGTGCTTGCTTTGACTGAAAGGCAGCGGCGTTCATTTTAAGCCGTTCGATCGTAAGATTGGACGACTGAGGCTTAAGGGCATGTGATTTGAAATTGGAAGCGCACGGGTGTGAATTTGAGCCATTCGATCATACGATCTAACGGTTGAGGATTGGGCGATAAAACGAGGCATGCGGGCATACGTGAAGAAAGAGGAAGCAGGCAAGCACGCGCAAGGAAGCACCAGAGCCATGCGATCATCATCCAAACATCTAGAAGCCACCATTTGTCAGCACTAGAGTGAATCCACATGATAAGAAGGCTTTTGACAGAGTTTTGAGGCCTAATTAGAGCCGTTGATCTCCCGATTGACGGATCTGATTAGCCAAGAGGTTGTTGCACAAGATAGAGGCCAAAATACCCTTTTTGCCCTCTAGAAAAGCTATAAAAGAAGGCCTAGGCCCCCACAGTTGAAGCATCTCTTTCTTCCGTCAACTCCAGACATTTTCCACCTCCTCTGCAACTCTCCGTCCCTCTGCAACTCTTCTCTAACCTTCTTTCCGATGCTCTGGATCTGAGGTGCTGTCACATCTCGCATAAGCATCCCACAAGTGGCATCGTTTCTCTACCACTTTCTTCTCTCTCTCTCTTTATCTCTCTTTCTCTCTTTCTATCTATCTATTTCTATTTAGCATAGCAATTTCTACTATGAAAACTCTTTATCAATGAAATGAAATTTTATCTTATGAATATCTGATGTCTCTTTATACATATATACATATATAAATACCTATTTAGAGCTAGTTTTATTGAAAAGCTTCTGTTAAAATCGATATTGCCTCCCTGCGAACGGCCTGGTACTCACTGGAGTTTTATAAATTTTTTTGTCGATGTGTTTTCACGCTATACTACAACTAATTAACTTTTAAAACGCAAATTACACTCCAAACAAGGACCAAAAAGAAGATGGGTTCTTAAATCAGATGTATTAAACTATTTTGCAGGTCAAGAAAGACAAGTAGATCTTAGACAGTGGGTGTTCCAAGCATATGATGGGACACTCCAACCTCTTTATCAAATGGACGAGAATACAAGATGGAGGACATGTCAAGTTGGGCAACAACAAACGTTGTCCCACTATTGGTGAAGATACCATAGGTAATTCCTCTAAGTAGATATGAAATGTTCTTTTACTAGAAAATATAAAACATAACCTGCTTAGTGTTAGTCAAATATGTGATAATTGATGTGATGTATTGTTCACTAAAACTGGTTTTAAAATACTAAAAGAAGGAACTAATGTAATTCTAATTGAAGGATTTAGATACGAAAATATCTATGCTCTTCATTTTTCACAAGAAAAATTTATAAAATGTCTGCTTGCGTCTTATGTTGAAGTAGATTTATGGCACCGTAGGCTAGGTCATATAAATCACAAACACCTAAATAAGCTAGCCAAAAATGAGTTAGTAAGGGGCCTACCCAAACTAACTTACAAAAAAGATGCATTGTGCAAATCTTGTGAACTCGAAAAAATGCATAAAGCTTCTTTTAAACCAAAAGACATAGCCTCAACTACATGTCCCTTAGAATTGTTACACCTTGATCTATTTGGGTCAACATGATTTGAGAGTCTAAATGGATCAAAATTTTGTCTAGTTATTGTTGATGACTTCTCAAGGTTCACTTGGGTCATCTTCCTGAAACATAAGGATGACTCATTTGACTCCTTCCTAAGTCTTGCTCGAAGACTTCAAAAGGAAAAATCATCTTCAATCCTTAGACTTAGGATAGATCATGGGGGTGAATTTGAAAATGAAAAGTTTTCAAGTTTTTATGTCAATTCTGGCATATCCCAAGAGTTTTCATTTCCTTGGGCTCCATCTCAAAATGGAGTTGTAGAGCACAAGAATCATACTCTACAAGAATGTGCCCAAACCTTGCTCTTGGAGTCTAGGCTTCAAAAATATTTCTGGGCTGAAGCTATTAATACGGCATGTTATGTTCTAAATAGAACTCTCTTAAGGCCTATTATTAAGAAAACTCCATATGAGCTTTATTATGAGAAGTCTCATAGGATTTCATACCTTAGGGTGTTTGGAAGTCGATGTTATTTATTAAGCACACAAGATCGACTTGATAGGTTTGACGCTAAAGGTGATGAAGGTATTTTTATTGGATATTCAACAAGAAGCAAAGCTTATCAAGTCTTTAATAAAAGGACTTTTGTTATTGAAGAATCCCTACGTGTTTCATTTGATGAAACAACATTAGGAGAACCAGAACCAAATCATCTAGATTCCGATGATGAAGATACCCCCTTCATTGATGTATCAAAAATGGAAGATACACGAAATGTACATGATCTTCCAAAAGAATGGGTACACCACAAGGATCACCCTCAAGGTCAAATTATAGGTGATAATGAACAAGGTGTAAAAACCCGATCTCATTTTAGAGCCGATTTTGTCCTTAATGCCTTTGTTTCTCAACTTGAACCCAAGAAAGTTGATGAGGCAATAAAGGATGAATCATGGGTTGTAACTATGCAGGAGGAGCTACTCCAACTTACAAGGAACAATGTATGAAACTTGGTACCCACTCCAGAGGGTAATTCCATTATTGGAACCAAGTGGGTGTTTCGAAATAAATTGGATGAATCTGTTTAGTAAACAGGAATTAGGCCAGACTTGTAGCTAAAGGATATAACCAACAGGAGGGATTGACTTTGATGAGACATTTTCTCCTGTTGCTCACTTGGAGTCCATACGAATGCTACTTGCTTTTGCAAGTGCAAAGGGCTTCAAGTTATTTCAAATGGATGTCAAGAGTGCTTTTCTTAATGGTTATATTAAGGAAGAAGTTTATATTCATCAGTCTCTTGGGTTCGAAGGCCCAGCACACCCAGAGCATGTATTCAAGCTCAATAAGGCATTATATGGACTTAAACAAGCTCCTAGGGCCTCGTATGATAGACTTAGGTCCTTCCTTCTCCAGCATGAATATAGAATTGGAGTTGTTGATTCAACTCTTTTTGTAAAGGAAGAAGGAAATGACATCTTGTTGGTTCAAATATACGTTGACGATATTATATTTGGATCAACCAAAGAGTCCCTGTGTCAGCATTTTTGTGAGACTATGAAGACTGAGTTTGAAATGAGTATGATGGGTGAACTTAGATTCTTTTTAGGTCTCCAAATCCAGCAATTAGACACTGGTATTTACTTTAGTAAAAAAAAAAAATCTTGAAATCCTCAAGAAGTTTAACTTTGAAAAAGTAAAAGGAAAAGAGATTTCAATTGCTCCATCTACTTCTCTTGGTGAAGATCTATCCAGCAAGAAGGTAAATGGAAAGAAATATCAAGGTATGATAGGATCATTACTATACCTTACAACTTCTAGACCTGATATTCTTTTTGCTACATGTTTATGTGCAAGATTCCAATCCGAACCCAAGGAATATCATTTAAACGCAGTAAAAAGAATATTTAGATACCTAAATAGCACAAGAGATCTTGGTCTCTTTTTTTCTAAAGCATAGACCTTAGATTTATTATCCTATAGTGATGCAAACTATGCAGGGAGTCAGACGGATCAAAAAAGCACTAGCGGCACCTATCATTTTATTGGAGAATCTCTTGTTTCATGGTTCTCTAACAAACAGACATGTGTTTCACTTTCCATGATCGAAGCAAAATATATTGCTGCTCACTTGCTTGCTCTTAGGTCATTTGGATGAGACAAACTTTGTCCGATTTTGGATTATCTTTTGCGCAATCTAAAATTCTATTTGATAGTATAAGAGCAATAAATTTATCCAAAAATCCAGTACATCATTCACGTACCCAACATATAGATCTTCGTGTAGGATCTAAAATATAGGATATGGCTACGTGCACAAAAAACTCAAACACAATATTAGTAATACGAAAAAGATTAGCACAAATAATCAAATCACAGAAAATTGGCATAATATGTATAGTGGTTCCCCTCCCTTGGGTATTCCACTACTTGAGCCTCCCAGCTTAGGGTTTTTAACCCGATTCTCCCAACTCCGAGAGAATCAATTTACTAAACTAAGGTAATTAACGGGTTACCTTAGCCTAAGTGCAAAAATAGGTTTGTTACAACCCAACGAGCAACAAGCTCAAAAAATAAATAAGAACTGGTGTAAGAAAGAGAATTCTTACAACAAGAATTCCTAAGCTTCTCAACAATAATATATAATTAATACCAATTTGAGACCCTAGAATGAATGTGAATGCCTTGACAATGTGAGAAGAAATCATGTCGATGTGCTTGCAAAAGAGTGGAGAGATTGAGAGTAGCAAACTATTCCTTCTCTTGAATATGTGGTGGAAAAATGTGAAATATAGCTCTAGGAATTTTCCTTGTATTTCTAATATCTCTAGTCTATAAACAAAGAGTCCTAGGGTCATTTTATAGAGTTTAGGATCTCAAGGATTCGTCTACTAGACATTGGGATTTAATTCCCAACGTTCACATTGACAAAATAAATTTTCTAGCCATTCAGAATTGAGCCAACGGCTAACTAGTACCGGTATTAAAGTGTGGGTACCAGTACTCGTTGCTTCCAGATTTGGGTTTCAAACTCTTAACACAAATCTGTAACTCACTTGTATCGGTATTGATCATTAGTACCGGTACTCGTTCCCTCTAGTATTGGTACTGATCATGAGTACCAGTACTTGAGGGGTACAAGTTTGTTTCTTTGAAAAAACCCAAACCTTTAGCTCACATGTATCGGTACTAAACTTTAGTACCGGTACTTGCGGGTTAATAAGTACCTTTTTAAAGTGATTTAATCAATTACGTTCTTCGAAAATGATCCCAACATTAATCCTAATTTATCTCTAATTATTTTTACGATCTAAGTTATATTCCTTTGTTAAGAGGCATATACAATCTATAAATATAAAATCTAAACTAAAGAAACTAAAGATCAAAGAAGATCTTCTCCTCCTCGACTCTTCCTTGTCATTTTGCCTCTTCCATGACATGATCTTTTTCTTCTCACCATCATGCCTCCATCATTTCCTATTTGCGTTGCTTCTTCACCTAAATATGAAAAACACTTAATGGCAAACATTAATCCATAATCATTTTGTTAACACCAAAACAATATGTAGAATAAGGTTCCAACAGTTCGACACCATTTTCTTAGAGGCAATATGCTACACAGTGTCATTCAATTAGAATTTATAGATACACAAAATCAATTGGCAGACATCTTTACAAAACCTCTTACAGCAGAGAGATTTATAATAAGAAAATTGGGTCTTTGTACAATTAAAAAAGTTCAAAATTAAAAGTTTGATTGCTTTATAACTTATTTGAAATTATACAAATCTATGAGGGCCTAACTGAAGTTTACCCATTTTTTAAAAAAGGGGTATACTGTAATATTTCCATGTTCCTGAAAATATCAGGATATTATTTGCAATATGATTGCTTAACTTAAGTCATTGACTACATTATTTTCAATACCTAAGTAGAACATTGAAATAATCTCCCAATCACTTAAGTGGTCATGTGACTAGCACATGAACCATCCTATATGAAAGAGGTCAAGTGTAAACACTTGCCCCATTTTGTTCCTTCCAAAACCTAGTTCCCATTCTCTCCAAGACCATCTCCAAACCTTAGCCAAAGAGAAGAAGGATCTCTTCCAAGACTCAACTCTAGGTATTTTCTCATCCACTTTGTAGATCTTGGTTCTTTCTACAACTTGTTTTCTCTTTCCCCTAAATCAACCATGCTGCTACATTCCATTTCTCGTCGGGTACCAAATGGTATTGGTACCTATCACTAGTACCGGTACTAGCTGGGTGCAGCAGAGCCTGCTTTATCCGATTTTTCTTTAAGGTAGGTCAGATCATTTTCAAAAACATGCATCTTGGTTTTTAAATCAGAAATTTCCATTTTTAAACTAATATTCTCTTCAATCAATTTCCTATTTTCATTTGTTAGGTTATTATTCTCTAACAATAAGTCATTCCTTTTAGAAATGTTAGGACTAATTTCTAAATTCCTAACTTTAATTTCTAATTTATTATTATCATATTTTAGAAAACTCAGATTCTTTTTAATGCTCTTATTTTATATTTTAAGTGACTTACTAAGTTCATATAATCCATCAAAAGTGTTTTGTAATTCATTAAAAGGGTTTACCTCTTTGTTGTCATCTTCATATTGCTATCACTTGTAATAGCCATGAAGCCCATGCAAGTGACTTCATTATTCTTCTTGGGATCCTCCTCTTCTTCTTCCTCTGAGGTCGAGTCATCCCAAGTAGCTTGGAATGCTTTCTTCTTGTACTTTTCCTTCTCCTTCTCTTTCTTCTTCTCCTTGTTGAGAAGAGGACATTTGGGTTGAAGATGCCCTTTTTGGTTGCAATGATAGCAACATCTTGGGCTTTCCTTCTTCTCCTTAGCCGCAAGCTGGCCATGTCACCTTCCAACCGAGAAGAGATTTTAGCCGTTGGATCTCCATCCAACGACTAAGAACAACAGTGCACTAAACCCAAATCACGACCATCCACACTTATAGTGTAGCAGTTAGTGCACCTGTATGCGATCAAAGGGTGCGGGATCAAGCTGCACTGCTTGTGAAATCGAAGAGGCTGTGGCATTCGAGCAAAATCAGACCATCAGATGAAGATCGCATGGAGAGAAGGAGAACACATGGAGCGACGAGGGCCATCGGATGCCTATGCACGGATGCATGCTTGATGCTAACATGTCATTGCACGCATATGCCTTAAGGAAGTGTTGTGCTCACTTTAAGCCTTTCGATCATGAAATCGAACGACTGAGATTGAAGGAGCGCGAATTCAAACCAGGAAGGTATAAGGTAGGCGTGGTTTGAACATGAAGAGGCGTGGTGGGAGTGAGGACCACACGATGGTAATCTGAAGGCTGCGGGTGTGCCACATGGCGCCACCAAAATGAATCCGAGCATATAAGGCGCATATGGGATTATTTTGACGCCAAATCAGAGCTGTTGATCTCCCGATCGATGGATTTGATCAAACCAAGGTTGTTGAACGAGTTGGATGGCTAAAATGCCCATTTTTCCCCTCATTAAAGCTATGAAAAGAGCCTAGGGCTCCCCAGATGAAGGAACTCCCACCAAATACAACTCCAGCCTCTCTCCTTCTCTGCAACTCTTTTCTGGCATTTGTCTCGACACTTTGGATTTGAATTGCTGTCGTACCTCACACAAGAATCTCATAAGCGGTGTCGTCGTCATCTGCTATCTTTGTCTATCTCTATCTCTCTACCTCTTTCTCTCTCTCTCTATATTTCTCTATTTACTCTTTAGCATAGTGATTTCTAGTTTGAACATTGTTTCCAAATAGCAATAAAACTCTAATTCTCTAGATATCTGATGTCTATATATACATATATAAATATATAAATATTTGTTTAGAAGGACTTTCTGAAAAGCTTTCGCATAAAATCATGTTTTGCCTCCTTGCGAACGACTCGATACTCACTGGAATCTTTATAAATATTATTTATTTCATTGAGATTCTCACTACAACAATAGCCATAATCTCTAACATGTTTCACGGTCAGACAAGTTGGCGCCGTTGCTAGGAAGGCAACAGAAATTTTTACAAGCTTTTCCTGTAAAGTGTTTATTTGATATTCTAACTTGCTATTTTTGATTGCGTAGGAATCACAAAATTGCAGGAAAATACACGCAACAATGGAAAAAAATGGGTGTGAATCTGAAGTACTTGTTGCAGTTCGTAGATTGCGTATTTGATTTAAAACACGTCGTAGTATAGTTGCGAAATACAACAAAAACAACCAAGCCTTTTCCCACACTAAGTGGGGTCAGCTATATGGATTCTTTGCCTCCACACAGATCGATTTTCAGCTATTTCAGGACTTAAAATAAAGTAATTGAGGTCATACTTAATTGTTTCCTTCCAACACTTGTTTGGTCTTTCTCGCCCCCTCTTAGTGGGTTTAGCCTCCAACTTCTCGCATCTCCTAACTAGAGAATCTAGTGGCCTTCTTTGTAAATGTCCAAACCATCTTAGATGTGCCTCTCTCATTTTATCCTCTATCGGTGCCACCCTAATCCTTTTTCTAATAAACTCATTTGAAATACGGTCCTTTCTTGTATGACCACACATCCATCTTAACATCTTCATTTCTGCCACAGACATCTTCTGTACATGCCTATAGTTCATAGCCCATCATTCAGAACCGTACAACATGGCTGGTCTTACCATAGGTCGATAGTATTTTCCTTTGACTTTTAAAGGAACCCTCTTATCACAGAGAACACCAAAAGCACCCCTCCATTTCAACCACCCTGCATCAATTCTATGTGTAACATCTCCATCAATTCCACCATCATGTTGGAAAATGGATCCCAAGTACTTAAAAATATCTTTCACTGGAATGCACTCTTCTCCAATTTTTACATTAATCCCTTCATTGTTCCCTCTACTACTAAACTTGCATTCCACATACTCAGTCTTCGTCCTACTTATGCGTAATCCTTTATCTTCTAAGGCTTCTCTCCAAAGCTCAAGTTTTCTGTTCACTCCATCTCTTATCTCATCAACCAACACAATATCATCAGCAAAAAGCATACACCAAGGCACCTTAACTTGGATATGCTTTGTCAACTCATCCATGACCAAGGCAAAAAGATAAGGGCTTAAAGTCGAACCTTGATGCAGACCAATGGTGATATCAAAGTAGTCTGTCAAATCATCCTTAGTCTTTACACAAGCTGCTGCCCCATGGTACATATCCTTTATGAGGTTGATATATATAATTGGCACTTATCACTTCTCCAAAATTCTCCACAAGATATCTCTTGGGACAGAATCATAGGCCTTCTCCAAATCAATAAAAACCATATTTAAATCCTTTTTCTTCACTTTGTATGTCTCCATCATACGTCTCAAGAGATGTATTGCCTCAATAGTAGACCTGCCTGGCATAAAGCCAAACTAATTTTCAGTTACCATAGAGACTTGCCTCACCCTTCTTTCAATTATTCTTTCCTAAAGTTTCATCATATGACTTATCAACTTAATACCTCTATAGTTGGAACAATCTTGTATGTCATCCTTGTTCTTGTATAAAGCTACCACAACTTTTCCTCCATTCCTCTGGCATCTTCTTGCCTCTCTACACAGTATTAAATAAATTTGTGAGCCAAGTTATACCCCGTTCTCCCGTCATTCTCCAAACGTCTATAGGAATATCATCAGGCCCAACAACCCTCCCGCTTTTTATCATCTTCAAAGCCTCCTCTACTTCTTTCTTTTGTATCCTTCGATAACATGCCCGATTCACATACTCTTCTGAGTAGGCTAACTCCCCTAAGATGATATCATTCTTTTATTTTTCATTAAATAGCTTATGAAAATATCTTTTCCATCTTGTCTTTATATCCTTACTAGCTATAAGCACCCTTCCTTCTTCAACCTTGATGCATCTTACATGTGTAAGGTCCTTTGCTTTCCGCTCTCTTACTTTAGCTAACTTGAAAATATCTTTTTCACCTTCTTTAGAATCAAGTTTCTTATAAACATGCTCCCAAGCTTTTGCTTTTACTTCACTAACTATTTTCTTTGCTTCTTTCTTTGCTCTTTTGTAGTTTTCCATATTTTCATCGGTCTTATCTCGATATAAGGCTTTAAAGTAGGCTCTTTTAATTTTAAGCTTCTCTTGCACTTCCTCACGCCACCACCAAGCCTCCTTTTATCCTGGAATAGCTCCTTTAGACACGCCTAACACCTCCTTTGCCACCTTCCTAATACAGTTTGCAATATTTAACCACATTTCATCAACACCACCATCAAGATCCCAAGTCTTTTGTTGCATCATCTTCTCTTTAAATCTCACTTGCTCTTTCTTAAGATTCTACCATTTAATTCTCAATTTCTTAGACACTAATTTTCTCTTATTTGCCTTCTTCAAGTGAACATCCAACACCCAAAGACGATGTTGAGCAGTTAAACTCTCCCCTAGAATAATCTTGCAATCTTTACAAGATAAACAATCCCTTCTTCTCAAAGCAAAGTAATCGATCTACATTCTTGTTAAGCCACTTTTATAGGTAATCAAATGCTCTTCCCATTTTTTTGAAGGTATTTGCTATGTAAAGATCATAAGCCATAGCAAAATCAAGGAATGTCTTCCCTTCTTCATTCCTAACACCAAAACCATGATTTTCATGCACTCCTGCATACTCTAAAGCATCATTTCCCACATGCCCATTTAAATCTCCATCCAAGAAAATCATTTATCTCTGTGGGATTCCTTGAATTATCATATCAAGCTCTCCCCAAAATTTATTCTTTATTCTTTCCTCCAGACCAACTTGAGGTACATAAACCAAAATGACATTCAAGATCTCTTCTTCTAAGATTAATTTTATCAAAATAATTCGATCACCCAATCTCTTAACCTCAACCACACTCTCCTTCAAATCCTTATGAATTATAATGCCCACGCCGTTTCTACCTTTGTCCCTTCCTGAATACCATAGTTGCGAAATACGACTCAACAAAAATTAAGTTAACAAGATGTGAGTCCTGGTCGATCTCAGGGAGGCATTTAGAAGAGCAAAATTGATTTGGATCATTTTGCTACTTGCTTTAAAACTAGAGTCCAGTGTTTAAAATACGAATATAGGATTTGTCGGTTGCATTGTTAACTCGTAAGACGTGCATCTGAGTTAGAAATAATATGAATGTGAAAGTATGCTTGTCTTTGCACACAATCTTAACTACATGATGGCGACCCACAGAATATTCGTTAATCGTCAAATCTTCTATATCTTCCAGAGCAGTCATTTTTGGTCGCAATGTAATAAGAAGTTAAATCAGGCAACTCATGATCATAATAGAGATAGATAAAAGAATGATTTCATTCATTCACAAATGTTGTCATTACAATCAATTTTCGAGGAAAGCTTGTATATGAATGATTAAAGCGAGAATTCTAGCGAATAGAAAATGGATGCATGCATGTATCTACGGAAGATTACGCATGCATCATTTAGGTAGAGGATGGCTACACTACTAAGTAGTAAATTCAATGCGGAAATTAAACTATGAAGAACACTTATCTACGAGAACTCAGGGCATTGGAGGTGGTCTCCTATAAACACCAGTTTATCATCATTCTTATACATTAAAATAAACATAGGTTTTAGATTTTAGCTTCGCAAACAGGTTTTTGGGTTGCATTTAGGAATCAATTAGGATAGCCATGCATTTTACATTTTATTATCTTTTTAATGTGTTTTTGTAAATGTTAGGGTTATACAGTTTGTCAGATCCCTACAACCCTACCACTCAAGAAGGCAACTGGTGAAGGAGAATTTCAAACCAGCTAGGACTCAGCTTGATCCAGTTCACCAAAGCTGGATTCTAGCTCACTTGAACTAGGGTTTGTTCATCCTAGCTCCATTAAGCTCATCTTAGTTGAATGGCAGTGTTGAGAGCGGAAAACTACGCGTTCGCAGTTGGATTCGAAAACCCGTCGTCGTAGTTCGAGTTGCGAAGAAATCCGTTCAATAGATAAAATTTATACTGAAAATCCGTAAAGAAGTTCTTGATCGAACACAGGGAGGCTACGTCGATATCAAAATCCGCAATTATATATATATTTGTTTAAAAGGTGAAATAATCACAATGGAATCGATATAAATAATAAGAGAGAGAGAGGGAGAGAACAATCACTTGGCATTTGAATAATGTTTTTACAACTAAGAAAGTGAGAAATGATTACACTAGAAAGCGGGAAACTATTACAACTAGAAAGTGGGAAATTCTACTCTAGAAAGCGATAAAAGAAGGGAGAGAGATGTTATACTCCTCGACGAATGCTTGGAGGATGAGCTGGACGGAGGAAACACTTAGAAGATGGAGAACAAGATGAGAAGGAGGACGAAGTCAGAAGAATGGGAATGAGGCAGCACGTCATTGTTGTCGTGGGATGCACTTTCGGAACGGGGGCGAAAGCTTGGATTTAGCTCTTGAGGAGCTTCTCAGGTGTCGGACAAGCTTCTCTTAAGCTTTGGAGAGGAAGAGAGGAGAAGGAAGGGATGAAGAAGTGGAGGTCGGAGGGCTATATATAGGTGTATATTGGAGGGGGCAAATGGGCGATTTCATCTCAAATCATTAATTCAGGGTCTTTAGTGATGGATTTATCCATCACTAAAGGTCCGATCATGGTCGACCTCGCACACGTCTTTTAAATCTTGCTGTCCAATCATGAGATTGGACTGCTTAGATTTCTCCTCGCCCTCCTTTGTCTGCGCCTTCACTGCGTGCTTGCGTATGATCGGGTGTGTGTAGTGTGCATCAGATTGCACATGCGTGCTATTAGCTGATCCACTCCACCCATAGCCAATCGCACGATCGCGATTATTTGCTTGCACACTGCGGATGCAGAGTCGAACGCGCGTTGCATGCTGACACAACGCGCTCGACCGTTGTGCTACGGCGGTGACTTTGTCGCAGTTGTGATTTCAGACGCGCATGCTTAAGGTCGTTGGATCAAGATCCAACAGCCTAGATAGCACATTGGAAGCCATTTGGAGATGCAGCTGTGGTCCTGAGGGCCGATTGGGTGGTTGGGATGGCATCATGTGGCACCATCTTGGCCATCCATCTTCTGCATGTTGTAGATGATGCCACAGATGTCACATTGAGCCGATTTTCGCGTCGTTAGGCTATAATCATCGATCCGAACCCATCCGTGTTGTTGGATTTGTTGTCTAAAGTGCGGATTGGCACCATCTTGGCCCTTGATCTTTAGGGTTCCTCGGTCTCTATCTAGTGCTACGGATGTCCGATCAAGGCGATCTTAGAGTCGTTGAGCTCCAATCGTCGCCCTGATTAGATCCGTATGGTTGGATCTTCGATCCGAGGCCCTGATTAAGAATCGCCCTTTCCTTGACCATAAAAGGAGACAATTACTATATAATTTATACAACTTGACCTAAGTTCATGATTATGCATGTTATGCAATATTTACAATGTATGATGCTAATGTGACATTAAGAACATGCATTAATAGATATTTTTGGCTATTTAGATGTATGCACATCACACCCCCATGCCTATCTTTTGCTAGTCCCTAGCAAAAACTGCATGCTATTTATAAAAGAATCAGGTTGGATTACTCGGGCACAAGTCATTTTCAACATTAGGAAATTTTTACTTAGGACCTGAACTTTCGAAGACACAATAGTACCCAGGTATCTGCCAAAATGTAGACTGCCTCAAGCCCTCATCTTATTCAAAGAAAGATCTCTTTTTCTCTTTTTCTTCTCTTCTAATTTTTTTTTGGATTTTTGAGTTTAGGGTTACAAAGTGGCTTTCTATGGCCACTCAACCCACCCAAGACTTGATGAGAACCCTAAGTTCTAAACATCATTTTGTGAATGTGATAGACTCGTTGATCGAGAATCAGAATGGACTTCGGGTTTCTACACCCCTAGGTGACCTTAAAAAGAGTCCTGCCTAAAGGTGTATCTATACAATCGGTAGCTTTCTCCCTACTTTTATTTTTATGGAGTCAACACAAGGGTGAATCCAGTGTATATCTCTCTGGCTTATTCTACTTCTCTGCTTCTTCCTAAGTGCTTTAGGAATTTTTACATGTATTTCTTAAGTTGGGATATGGACAACCTACCAATGGGTTGTTACCCACGATAACTTGCTAGCCATACTCGTGCGGTGAAGTGTGGCTTATTTCTTTTTGTTTCTTTTTCTTTCTTTTCTCCTTTTCTTTTTCATTTTCTTTTCTTTTTGAACTTTCTTTTTCGTTTTAAGTAGGTGGCTTCCCTGGTCTAAGATTTACCTAAAGGCAGCAGGAAAAGAATGGTCTAGTGGTGTTGGGAGAAATCTAGCTCACGTTTTTGATAAAAGCGTCATAGTATAGTTGCGAAATACGATCTAACAAAGATATTATTTTGTAAAAATAATGAAACTTTGAGTCCCAGTCGTTCGTCTCTGGGAGGCGTTGCTTTTACTTTTGAAATCGATCTTATCCAGCTCTACTTTATTTAGAATCGCATATCGGTTCGTGATTATTACGTATTTAAGTATGACATGCCTAGTTGCAGAATGGATAGACAATTAAGACAGGCAACTTGAATCACGCAAATATGATAGCAATCAATAAGCTCATTGTGATTTCATAACATGGAGATATATATATATATATAACATTTTTTTTTATTCATTCAGTGAGAGAGTTGTTTGCAACAGAACTATAGATGAAAGCTTATACATAAATGCTTGAAAATCAAACCTAACTACCAGAAAATGATTGCATACAAGAATCGATGGGGGGATTTCGCATGCATCATTGGGGGAGAAGTAAGACTATATTACTAAGCAGTAAATAAAAATAGTAAATATACAAAAAGATAAGCTACTAATCTGGCAGAAGGAAGGGCATTCAGAGGTGGTCTCCGATGGCCTTTGAGTGGCTGAGAGAAGAAGGAGGAGCGGCCAATGGAGCTTAGGCCAACCCTTGGAGAGAGGTTAGGGAGCTGATCCATCTTCTTGGTGTGGAGATGGTGGCCTCCATGGTGGTGCTCAACTTGTGGAGGTGGAGTGGAGATGGAAGTGGCTAGCCTAAGTGGAATGAATGCCAAGGAAGTGAATGGGTGCAAATGGCCACCCATTGGGTCTTTTTATAGACCTAGGGGAAGCTCTCTAGAGAATTATGGAATTCTCTAGAGAGGCCTATGGTGGGAGCTCATGGGAGAGTGAGAGAGAGAGGGTGGATGGTGGTTTTCAGATCCACCAAATGTGGATCTAAAAATTGAATGGCTCTTGGTTGCTATTCTTGGCAACCAAGGCAACCACACATGGTAGAGAGTTTTAGAGAACTCTAGGCTAGGTATTTTCATGTGGATGGTGTGTGTGGGTGTGTGTGGGTCAAAACTTAGGTGGCTAGGTTGATTAAGTTAGGTTCTAGTGGGTTTAGGTCAAGGTATGTCTCAAATTAGGGTTATAAAACCTAATTCACTAAGGTAAAGTGAAATTAAACTTAATACAAGTTTAATTGGGTGTGTGGAAACTTAATTGAGAGGAAAACAACTCAATTAATTTAGGTCTAGGTCAATTGGACTCTCACTGAGTCCAATTGGACAGTGTGTGCTGAGATCAGGGCTCAATTGGACTCAATGAGTCCAATTGAATAGGCTGATGGAATTGACTAAGATCCAAGTCCATTAGGTTTAGTGAGGACCTAATTAGGTTCTTAGGGAGGTCTAGAGGTGATGTACTAGGGTTAGGGCACCTTAATTTAGGTTCCTATGGGGTTGGAATTGGGCTTAGGGACCTAGAGATCCAAGATCAAGGCTTAAATCTCAAAATAGGAATTGGAGAGTAGTATCAGATGTCTAATAATAGAATCAGATGTCTTATACTGAAAAATCAGAAGTCCAGACTTGTTGTTTGGACGTTCAATCAGAGTCAGGAAGGATTTCGGGTTCTGTTTTAGGTATTCTGTAGAAATTGGATGTTTGACAAAGTGTCTGGACGTCCAATAACACTGAAGAAGTGGGTTTGAAGTGTGCGGGAGTTGGCTAAGGGTCTTGGACGTCCTAAAACTTATCTGGACGTCCAGATATGGGTTGGAACTAGGGTTTTAAGGCTTCCTAGGATGTGGTGACCTAATCTAAGGGTGGCTAAGGCTTGGGAAGTTTCTAGGCTATCCTAAGGCTAGGATGGACCTAAGCTCTTCACATTTTACTATATTCCTACTTAATAGAATAGAAAACCTTTAACCCCCTTACATTATTATTCCTACATTTAAACTAGGCCTTCTGCTCCAGCTTTGCTACAACTCCCGTTATTTCAGATCCAGCTTCAGATCCTACTCCAGATCCAGCTCCAGATATGCTTATTGTCTGCAATCAACATAATGCACTTAATCAGCACAATGTAACATTATTTCATGCATAACTAAATAAGGGCAGTAAAGATGCAGATAATGCTTATGCGTGCATGAATTTCCCTAACTTATGCTAAGTTCTAGCTTAATCTAGGTCAATTAAGACCTATGATTGCTACACAATCAAGTGGCTGGGCTCTGGACAACCTACCTATGGGTTGTTACCCATGATAACTTGCCAGCCATACCACCCTAGAAGGTTCATTAGCTACCCAATTTCCGTTAAAATCGCTGAATAATGAGTCAGTGACGAATAGTGTGTAGATGCTTAGACTTAAAGTTCCCTCAAATTAGAGGGCGGGTTGATAAGTCGTGTACATATCACCTAAACTTATTTAATAAAATTAAAATAGAATTCAGGATGGCGAGGATTCGATAAACAAATCCACATTTTGGTGGATACCTGGGCTGATTAAGCCCAAAGTCCTTAAGGGTCTTTGTGTTCAGATCCTACTATAATATTTCCTAAGATTGAAAAGTCGTAATGCCCAAGTATTCCTTCCTAATTCAATTTTTTTGTAATGTATATATAAGAAAATAAGTAGAATTTATAAGAATTCCACTGAGCTGACAAATTGATTCAGAAATGAATCCACCCCGCCATGCCTAGCTGATGCAATGTCCTCATTGAGAATAAAAGACATGAAAGGAATGTAGAATGTAGAAGATATCACCTGAATATGATGCTCAGGTCAGCTCTGAGTCAGACTGTACAATTGTTGAGTTTAATGCCATCAGCTAGGCGAAGTCCAGCCAAAGAGATCACAACATGATGAGGGCAACCGTGTCTGAGATGGGTTCTGGAACAATACGGTCAAAAAAAGGCTTTAGATGTTGACCGTTGACTTTGAATGAATTACTCATCTTTGGGTCAGAAATCTGAACAGCCACGTTTGGAAATATCTGATCGATAATGAGCAGGCTGTTCCATTTCGACCTAAGTTTGCCAGGAAAGAGCTTATGTCGAGAATCAAAGAGCCAGACTTTTTGGTTCGGCTCAAAGCTCTTGTGGGAAATCAATTGATCATGAAGAGCTTTGATTCGAGCCTTATAAATCTTGACATTCTCATACGCATCATTTCTAAGCTCATCCAACTCAGATAGTTGGACTTTCCTGGTCTTCCCGGCTAAACTTAGATCTAGATTACATTGCTTGATTGCCTAGAATGCCCTATATTGAATTTCTACGGGTAAATGGCATGCCTTTCCATATACTAGATGAAATGGAGACATGCCAATGGGCATTTTATATGCCGTACAATAGGCCCAAAGAGTATCCTCAAGCTTTTGAGTCCAGTCTTTACAATCAGGCCTAACCATTTTTTGCAGAATATTCTTGATCTCCCGATTGGAGATCTCGGCCTGTCCATTCGTCTGAGGATGGTAAGGTGTGGAGACTCTGTGATTAACCTTGTATTTTGCCAGCAAATTACAGCACTGAGCATTAGTGAAATGAGTGCCACCATCGCTAATGATGGCCCTCGGAATCCCGAACCGGCTGAAAATGTTCTTCTTGATGAAATCAATGACCACCTTGTGGTCATTGGTTTGGGTGGGAATAGCCTCGATCCACTTGGACACGTAATCAACAGCGACGAGAATGTACTAGTGTCCAACTGAAGGGAGGAATGGTCCCATGAAATCGATGCCCTAAACGTCGAAGATTTCGACGGGAAGAATCAGGTTTAGAGGCATCATATCTCTCTTAGTTATGCTCCTAAGTGCCTGGCATTGGGAACATGACCTCGAGAAATCCTGAGCATCCTTAAATAAAGACGGCCAATAGAATCCAGATTGCAAAATTTTTGCAACCGTCTTTTTCCTGGAGAAGTGTCCACTACACGCAGATGCATGGCAGAACTCGAGTATACTCTTGAATTCGTCCTCCAAAACGCATTGGCGAATAATCTGATTAGTGCCGATGCGGTACAGTTCAGGGTCCTCCCAGAAGTAATATTTGGCCATAGATTTGAGTCTATCCCATTGTTGCTTGGTCCAATCCTAGGGGATTTGACTAATGGCCAAATAATTAACAATGTCAGCAAACCACGAGGTTTGGACACTTGAAACTGTAAGGATAGTCTCGTCTGAAAAAGTATCAACAATCGGAATATCTGGATGAGAAGAATCACTCAAGAGTCTCAAAAGATGATCCACCACCACATTCTATGCCCCGGATTTATCCTTGATTTCAAGATCAAATTCTTGAAGCAAAAGAATCCATTGAATAAGCCAAGGTTTGGCATCCTTTTTGGCCAGGAGATGTCTCAAAGCTGAGTGGTCGGTATAAATTATGACATGAGACCCTAAAAGATAAGCTCTGAATTTCTCCAAAGCTAATACTACAGCTAGTAATTCCTTCTCAGTAACAGTGTCATTCCTCTGGGCCTCGTCCAGAGTTTTACTAGCGTAGTAGATGACAAAGGGCTTCCTGTCAATCTTCTGACCCAAAACAGCCCTGACCACGTAATCATAAGTGTCGGTCATGATCTCAAATGGGGCTATCCAAATCGATGGTTATAACATCGGAGCACAAGTGACTGCAATTTTAAGAAAATCAAATGCCTTACGACATGATTCGTTGAAATCAAATGGTGTATCTTTAGTGAGAAGGTTGCTCAGAGGGTGAGCAACCTTAGAAAAGTCCTTGATGAACCTCCTATAGAATCCCACATGACCAAGAAATGATCGAATTTGTTTGACAGATGTGGGAGGAGGAAGTTTAGAGATAGCATCAACCTTAGCTTTGTCAACTTTGATACTCCGTTCAGAGATTACATGACCCAAGACGATGCCTTCTTGTGTCATGAAATGACTCTTTTCCCAGCTAAGGACCAGTCTTGTTTTGATGCATCTTTTAAGAATCATTTCAAGATTAGCCAAACAAAAATCAAATGATTCTCCAAAAATAGAGAAATCATCTATGAAGACTTCCATAAACTCCCCCACCATGTCAGAGAATATGGCCAGCATATACCTTTGAAAAGTCGCAGGTGCATTGCATAAGCCGAATGGCATCCTATGGAAAGCAAAGGTTCTGTAGGGACAGGTGAAAGTCATTTTTTCCTGATCTTCGGGATGGATAAGGACTTGATTGTATCTTGAGTAACCATCAAGGAAATAGAAGTACTACTGCCCGACTAGTCTTTCAAGGATTTGATCAATAAAGGGAAAAGGGAAATGATCCTTTTTTGTGGCTGTGTTCAGTTTCCTGTAATCAATATATGCTCTCTAAGAGGAAGCTGAACGAGTTGTGATAGATTCTCCTTTCTCGTTAGTCACAATGGTAATCTTGACTTGCTTGGGAACAATTGGCACGGGACTTACCCAAGGACTATCAGAGGTCAGATAAATGATTCTTGCATTGAGCCACTTGATAATTTCCTTCTTGATCATTCTCACATATTTGGGTTTAATCTCCTCTACATTTGGCGAGAAGGGTAGGGTCCATCTTCCAAACATATTCCGTGATTGTAATAAGATGGCTCGATCCCCCTAAGGTCATGAATGGTCCAACCAATTGCCTCCTTGTGTCCTTTTAGGACCTTAATCAGTTTAATCTCTTGCTCCTCTGTTAATTTAGCACTGATAATCACAAGGAGCGTCTTATGTGATCCTAAAAATTGATATTTCAGATTCTCAGGCAATGGTTTTAGTTCAAGCTGGGGTGGGTTGATGATTGAAAGTAAGGAAGATGTTGATGAAGACTCATCAAGAGGAAGAGGTTGAGAGTGAACAAAATCAATAACCTCTTCAGAAGGTGGGAGGTTTGCCATAGAGGGTTGCGGGTCCAAATCATCATCAGAGGAGGAACTTTCAAATGCAGAAATCACCATACAAGTTTCAATATTCACATTATCGTCCTCAAGTTTCTCAATAAATCCACAATCCTTGAATTTGTTAATCACCTTAAAAATGTCCAATTTCATTTTTTGATCCCCAAAGGCGATTTCCATGCTACTGCTCTCATAGTTAATGTTGGCCTTGGCGGTAGTTAGGAACGGATGCCCTAGAATGATGGACGTGTTCCTTAAATTCTTAGGTACATCCATATCAAGGATAAGGAAATCTACAGGAAAATAGAAAACCTTAACCTTGATAATAACATCTTCAATAACACCTCGCAGATTTGTGACCGAATAGTCCGCTAACTGCAGCGTTACTGAAGTCGGCCGAAGTTCGCCTAATTTAAACTTCTCGTAAAGAGAATTCGGAATTAGGTTAATGGATGCACCCAGATATAACAGTGCTCTATCAAAGGTGTAATCTCCGATGACACAAGAAATCAAAGGTGCACCTAGATATCTCTTTTTCTGAGGGAGGTGGTGTAGGATAACAAAACTAGCCTACTCAGAGAGTACCACCTTCCTCGGAATAGATTCTCTCGACTTACGCTTCTGTGTACATAAATCCTTTAAAAATTTTTCATAAGCCGGTATATGTTTGATAGCATCGAGGAGCGAGATATTGATCTCGACATTTTTGAAAATATTTAGAAGCTCCTCA
This sequence comes from Thalassia testudinum, assembly GCA_037157565.1. Taxonomy (NCBI): domain Eukaryota; kingdom Viridiplantae; phylum Streptophyta; class Magnoliopsida; order Alismatales; family Hydrocharitaceae; genus Thalassia; species Thalassia testudinum. The sequence continues at coordinate 162,838,736 of JAZHRO010000031.1, read as the reverse complement.
TTACTATCAACAGACTTCTTCCTTGATCTATTCAAGGCCTCAGGAAAAAGAACATGAGTCGGATCTTCGGAATCAGGTTCTTGAGCCTTGATTTTTTCTTTGGAGTTCTCTTTTCTCTCCTCAGACTTTCCAGGATTTGGTAGATCAAAATAGAGTGGTTGTGGATCCTGAGTTTGTTTTCCACTCCTCAAAGTAATTGAATTAGCAGATGCATATGGGTTTGGGTCCAAGGGAGGGTTAGGAAAGATTGGAGGGGCTTCATTAGCTAAAAACCTTTGATTTGAGGAAGAAGAGGAAGGACCTTGCTCAACCACCTGAGCATGTGCGTGTGGGTCCCTCTGATTCCCGTACCCATGAGCTTGATCTCCCAGATTCTGGATATTACGCGGGTTGGGTATGGGTTGAGATGGCAGAGATCTGGGTTGATGAGAATTAGCAATGAATCTGATTTACAAGTTGTCTAGTGAGGTTTACATTTGCTGCATGAGCTGGAGCATAGATCCTTGCATTTCTACCATCTGTTGGTTCAAATCAGCCTGCCCAATTGGTTGACGGGCATTCCAAGATGGCTGATTGACCTGATTTGGGGGCAGGTGAGTGTAAACATGACCCTGACCCATTGGTCTTTGCGGAGCATAATTGCTGGGTCGGAATTGGGTCCGCTGCCCCGGGTTTTTCCAGGAGAAGTTAGGGTGGTTCCTCCAACCTGGATTATAAGCATTGGAGTAAGGGTTGGACCTAACATTCTCTTGTACAACATAGACATCCTTAAAGGTTGAGGATGGAGAGAAAGAAAGGGAGGGATCAGAGAAATTGAGATCAAAGGCCCCAGTTGGGAACCCGTGGGGTTCCGAATAATGCTGACTCACAGGTTGAGCCACATCAAGTTGATTCTCGAACTCCTGTCCAGAAGGAGCCCACGACGAATGGAATCCCAAATTTTGGGTTTGAGTGGATCGAGAATTGTTCATTGAATTTCCATGCATCCACTCCTCCATCTTTTTGGTAACCAAGTCCACCTTATCTAGTTTATTGCAAATCAATTCCATATCAAATGAATAAGAGTCATGGACTTCATTACCATTCGATCTGGGTTGTTGGGACTGGTTAAAAGTATCCATGGAGGCATGATTGATCGAATTCTCCCTCATCTCCTCAAACAAATCGTGCGCACTATCTGCGTCTTTGTTGAGGAACTTGCCTCCTCAAGAAGTGTCCACGTGATTTCTGAGTTGCTTAGTCAACCCGTGGTAGAAGATCTGCACGAGTTGCCATTTCAACACCCCGTGGTGTGGACACCTCTACAATAAGTCTTGGAATCACTCCCAGGAAACATGAAATTGCTCCCCCGGCCACTGGGTGAAGGTAGTAATTGGCCTTTTCAAAGCATTGGTACGTCCGACAGGGAAGAATTTCTTCAGGAAGTTCAATTTCAAATCATTCCAAGTTGCAATTGGCCTTCTTATAGTCCTGTACCAATGAGCAGCTTTATCCCTAAGAGAGTGGGGGAAGAGACTCATGATCATCTGCACCTCATTCACGTTTCATGCGTTGGTGGTCTGGACCAAAGTGGTCAAGTCCTCCAAGTGCTGAAACGGATCTTCAGAGCCAAGCCTATGGAAATGTTTGATCAGGCTTAACACCTGGGGCTTGATTTCTATGTCTCTGGCAGGAATCTGGATGCCAGGACGTTCCCTGTAATTTGAAGGATCATAAAAATCCTTCAAGGGCTGAACGCCTTGTATTCTCTAGAACCGTTCTTGTGTTCTCTACATTTATTCCAGCTGCCTTTGAAATACCTCCTGTTGATCCTGAGGCAGAGGAGGCTGTTGATCGGCCATGGGATCAATTTGGCCAAAATCCAACCTACGCCTCCTAGAATACTCTAGTGGTCCTTCCAATCGGGGATTCAATGACCTCTCCAGCATAAACTAGGAAACAATCGAAAGGACTGGGGATAAGAACCCTGTAGCACAACAAAACAAGCTTGTCCTTAAGTGGGGTAGCCTAAGGATCTACAGACTCTTAGAATTCGCCATAAGATTATAAATTATTTACTCTACTTGCGTCTGCTCAATCCAACCAGTTAGAAGGAGGGACTGGGGAGAGGGTTCTTCCTTCAGCTTGCACCTCCAGTTCCTAGTGTACCCCCCAACTGCGGTTGTTTGATGCTACTCCCCTAGCTAGACATCAGATTGATCAGTATAAGCAAGTTAATCGTAAACAATCTTAGACTGGACCCCGAAGAACGAATCAGTCTTTAAGGCCAACGTCTACTTGATTTTATTTAGGCCTGGGATTGTAGTGCTTATGGAATGTGGTGGGCCCTTAAAATGGGTTGTGCCCTTAATGATCAATTGAGTATATGTGAGTACATGCACAACTAGGGTTTTCAAGCAAGATTATTTGTGATGAGTAGATTTTAAGGTTCAAATCTTGCTTAAGTAGCTTTTAGGGTTTAGAATTAGGTTTAGTTTAATCAAATTTGAGGCAAACTAGGTTTTCAAGCATGAGTAAAGATCACTTTCCTTTTGAAATAAAGTGGAGTGCCTGGTATGAACCTAAATTGAAAACCCTAAGGGGAAGCTACTTGGTGAGTTGATTTTAGGTTAAGTGGTGTGGCCCAAACAACTCAAACAATTGGCCAAGTTTGTATCACTGAGTTAAGCACACAAAATGATTAACCTAGACTGATTTCTGCACTTTTATATGTTGATTTGTGTGTACCAGTTCCACAAATCAGAATCCGGTTGAGTAGAAGAAAATCAATTGGGTTAAGTGCCTTGAATGTGGGTGTATGTAGTGTGTATGTTGAATTATCCCACAAGAAATATCTTTTTGTTGATTTTTTATATGCGGGTGAGATGAGTGTGAGTGGAAATCCAAGCAACCAAACTAACCCTAGTATTTATGCAAACACCTAGGTTAATTGGAATTTGAATTAATGTGGTGAATTGGAATCTATGGAGGGGGAAGAATGGGGAGCACTTACAGTTGTCTTCAACTGCATTTTACTCCAATCTATTGGTTGAAGATCCCCTGTCAAGGTACCTGCAAAATAATAGACAAGAAATAAAGCAAGTTAGAAAATAATAAAGTGTGTGAAATGCGAAAAGAGAATCGAAAATAGTTGCCTCCCTGGCAACAACGCCAAAATGTTGAGAGCGGAAAACTACATGTTCGCAGTTGGATTTGAAAACCCATCGTCATAGTTTGAGTCACGAAGAAATCCATTCAACAGATAAAATTTATACCGAAAATTCGTAATGAAGTTCTGGGTCGAACATAGAGAGGCTACGTCAATCTCAAAATCCGTAATTATATATATATATTTTGCTTAAAAGGTGAAATAATCTCAATGGAATCGATATAAACAATAAGAGAGAGAGAGAAGGAGAGAACAATCACTTGGTACTTGAATAATGTTTTTACAACTAAGAAAGCGGGAAATGATTACACTAGAAAGCAAGAAACTGTTACAACTAGAAAGTGGGAAATTCTACTCTAGAAAGCGATAAAAGAAGGGAGAGAGATGTTATCCTCCTCGAGGAATGCTTGGAGGATGAGCTGGATGGAGGTGGCGCCTGGAAGATGGAGGACGAGGCGGGAAGAAGGAGGACGAAGTTGGAAGAACGGGAATGAGGCAGCATGTTGTCGTCGTTGCGGGATCCACTTCCTGAATGAGGGCGAAAGCTTGGATTTAGCTCTTGAGGAGCATCTTAGGTGTAGGACAAGCTTCTCTTAAGCTTTAGAGAGGAAGAGAGGAGAAGGAAGGGATGAAGAAGAAGTAGAGGTCGGAGGGTTATATATAGGTGTAGATTGCAGGGGGAAAATTTGTTATTTCATCTTAAATCATTAATTTTGCGCCTTTAGTGACGGATTTATCCGTCACTAAATGTCTGATCGTGACCGATGTGCGAGCCCCGCGCGTGCCTCCCTACCTTTTGCACCCAAAACGCCGATGCACGTCATTCAAATCTTAACCATCCGATCTCAGCCATCTGATCGTGAGATCGGATGGCTTAGATTTCTCCTCGCGCATCTTTGTCTGCGCCTTCACGACGTGCCCGCATGTGATTGGGCATGCACGCTGTGCATCAGATCACGTATGCATGCTATTGGCTGATCCGCGCCGCCTGCAGCCGATCGCAAGGTCGTGATTATTCACGCACGTGCTGTGGATGTGGAGTCGAACGCACGTTGTGCGCTTGCGCAACGTGCTCGACCACTGTGTTGCAACAGTGACTTTGTCGCGGTTGTGATTTCAGGTGCACGTGCTTGTGGCTGTTGGATCAAGATCCAATGGCTCAGATTGCGCGTTGGAAACCCTTTGGAGATGCAGCGGCATTGGAAGCCCTTTATTAGGTTGCGATCATCGATCTGAACCCATCTGTGTGGTCGGATTTGTCGTCTGAAGTGCAGATTGGCACCATCTTGGCCCTTGATCTTTAGGGTTCCTTGGTCTCTATCTGGTGCTACAAATGTTCGATCAGGGCGATCTTGGAGTCATTGAACTCCAATCGTCGCCCTGATCAGATTCGTACGGTTGGATCTTCGATCTGAGGCCCCAATTAAGAATCGCCCTTTCCTTGACCATAAAAGGAGACAATTACTATTCAATTTTTACAAGTTGACCTAAATGCATGATTATGCATGTTATGCAATATTTACAATATATGATGCTAATGTGACACTAAGGACATGCATTAATAGACATTTTTAACTATTTAGATGTATGCACATTAGGCAGCTCAAGAGAGCTCATCTTAGCTCACCTTAGCTCAAGTCAGCCCAGATCTTGCTCAACTTAGTTGAGTCTAGCTCATCTCAGCTCCCATTAGTTCACTGGGAGCTCTAGCTAGCTCAGTTGAGTTGACTAGAGTTCACCTCAGCTCAGGACCAGTTACATCCAGCTCCACTCAACTCCAGCCAATTGAAGATGACTTCATCTTAGCCTAAGAAGCTTAAGTCCAGCTCTCGGGGATTCAGCTTAGCTCAACTTAGTTGAGCTAACCTACCTTAGCTACTCCAACTAGCTAGGTCTTCCCTAGGAATATCAGACCTAGCTCACCTTAGCTTATTTCAGCAGAAGCCAGCTTGCTTTAGCTTGGCTTAGCAGCTAGAAAGAACTAGCAAGCTAAGCCAACTAAAGTAGCTCCATGCCACCTTCTTTAGTAGCTACCAGCTCTAGTTCAGCTCTAGACAACTTCTTCTAGCTCATCTCCTCTAAACCCTAGCTCCAGATGCCTACTCCTCTACCCTACTACTAGCTAAGTGATGACGCGTGTTTCGCGAATTAAAATTAGGGTTTGGAGAACCCATCATCGTAGCTAGTAAAACAGATTTATCAAATACAATTTATATTCAAAACTCCAAGGGAGTCTCGAGTCGAACACAAGGAGGCGACGTTTACTTTGGTTGAAAACCCCACTTCATTTTGTTTCTTTTTAGTATTTTGAGGTTTTGTTATTTTTTTTGTGTTTTTGAAATAAAAACACAAGCAAGACAAGTTCACAAAATGAGATGAAACACAACTATGATATCTTACGCAAATGTTTGTTACAATAATCTATGAAGGTGTAAAAGAGATAGGGGTGAGAGGAAATCTCCCGAATCGGCTGTTCGGCGAGACAACGACGCCCGGTGGAAGCTCAGATGAAGGACGTGAGGTGCAGGACGATGGAGGTGAGATGTAGGATGTCGGGTAGAGGAATGCTTCGCCAAGGCTCTGGAATGGAGGTGAGGAGATGGAGGTGATCTTCTACTGGAATGGAGGTGGGAGGATGGCTCCAAGGCTTCTTATGAAGGTGGTGGGATAAAGGACGAATATTTGGTGGGGCAAAGGATCATTACACTAATAAGAGGCCCTTTGAGCTTGAGAGTAAGCTCTAATGGAGCTTTCATAGGCTACTAGAGCTTAAGAGTAGGTAGGAGTAGAGTAAGTAGAGGTGAAGGGGAATGAGGGGTGTAGGGGTGTTTATATAGTGGTGGAATGGAGGTGGTTTGCACACACGGGCATTTAGTGACATTTAAGACGTCGCTAAAGACCCGCCGGGGACATCGCTATATCATTCACGTGCCTTGGCTGGTGCTTGGAAGCATGGCTGCAGCTGGTGTAGGGCTCATCGATCGTCGGCCGTTGGATCAGGTGTGGACGGCTGTGATCGCGAGAAGAGAATGCGTGCTCACTCACGTTTGATTCTCGCACCATTGATGCATGTGTTGACAACCGTCGGATAAAGCATCGCATGGCTGAAATTTGCCTACAGATCATGCCTCATTGATTTGAATCGCGCGTGCCTTGCGTGATTGCGAGGAGCAGATGACGGGCGTGGCTCCTGGTCGTCTTAAATGCACGTCCTAGATGGCATGCTTGTGATCTAGCGTGTGTCCTCGCATCGGTGGGCAGCATCAGATCGAGCGTGAAGAGTCTCAGCCGCTCGATCAAGATCGAGAGACCCTATTTCATCTGGCACTGTAGCGGGCGCAGTGGATTATGGCTCGAACTCGCCCTTGCGATTTGCGAGCACTTGTCTTCACCATTGCACCAAAGAGTCACTTTTTCGAGTGGAGGGCGGTGCAGTCGCTCACCCCTTGACCATTGGATGAAGATCCAACAGTCGAGGTGAATCCTTGCTTGAGGTCGGGCATGATGGCTCAGGTGTGGTGATGAACGCGTTTTGCATGGTAGAAATCGGGGTTTCGAGGAACCCGTCGTCGTAATCGCAAAACTCGTTATCAAATACAATTTTACCGAAACTCCAAGGGAGTCTCGGGTTGAACATCGGGAGGCGACGTTTACCTTGCTTGAAAACCGTGCTTCATTTTGTTTCTTTTTGGTATTTTGAGGTTTTGTTACTTTTTTTGTGTTTTTGAAATAAAAAGACAGGCAGAATAAATTCACAAGAGAGATGGAACAAATATGATATATTGTATAATTGTCTATTACAATAACCTACGAAAGCATAAAAAGAGAGGGAGGTGAGAAGGAATCTCCCAAAATGGCTGTTTGGCGAGACGACGGCGCCTGGTGGAAGCTTGGAAGGAGTTGAGGAGCGAGACGATAGAGGTGAGATGCAGGAGGATGCCGGGTAGAGGAATGCTTCACCAAGGCTTTGCAATGGATGTGAGGAGGTAGAGGTGATTTGCTATTGGAATGGAGGTGGGAGGACGACTCCAAGGCGACCGATGAAGGTGGTGAGAGGGACGATGAATATTTGGTGGTGTAAGGGATTGTTACACTAATAGGGAACCTTTGGAGCTTGAGAATGAGCTCTTAGGAGCTTTGATGGGCTTCTAGAGCTCTAGAGTAGGTGGGTATAGCAAAGGTAGAGATACCTTGGAAGGGAAGGGGTGTAGGTCTTTATATAGTGGATGAGAGGAGTCTAAAATAGGCATAAGACCAATAGCGACCTCCAGGACTTCGCTGTAGGTCCAACTCAAGTGTAGTTGTAGCCAAGTCACACCTGCTCACTCGTGCAGCTGGCCTTGCGCCTTCAGGCAATTAGTGATGGCTATCGCTGAAGGTTGCGCCAACTCACGCACTCGCCTGCTCATGGTTGGATCAGGTGTGAACTGATGTTGACACATCTATTTAGGTTAAAACGCCTATTTATGCATGTTCCTAAGCTTAGTCTTGCATTTCATATTATAAATATTGCATAGCATGCATCATTCTGCATTTAAAGTAGTTGTATATTTTTTAGGTTAATTAGGTCCTTTTTATGGTCAAGAGAGAAGGAGATTCATTTTAGGGCCTTGGATGGACGATCCGATTGCATGGATCCAATCAAGAGGACGATCTGAGTCTAACACCTTCAAAATCATCTAAATCAGAATCCCGTTGCATCATACGAAGTTCGAGGAAGATCAACGGCCAGGGGGACAATAAGGCATCCTTACAGGCTTCGAATGAAAAATCCGACCATACGGATGGATCTAGAGCGACGATCGCAGTTCGGCAACGTGGAAATCAACTCGATCCAAGCATTGTGGCACCCTCTGCAATAGAAAGAAGAATGGATGGCCTAAATGGCACCACGTGGCACCATCTAGGTTGCCCAACATCGGCCAGCAATTCCCACTCCCACCTATCCATCATCTGCGACCTTCATTATCAGCCGTTGGATCTTGATCCAACGACTGAGAAACTCTCCTCCACTGTGCGCGTTAAGTTGTCCACTCGACACAGCAGACATCTTGGAGGATTGGTTGGGGCATTGGGCTCCACGTGGCGGATTGGTTCGAATCCCCATACCCCTCAATTAGCAATTGAGCGCAGATGAAGCACTGCAGTGCATAGCAGCAACGCAGTACATGCCAGCGCGTGCGCGCGCGACACGCCACGAGGAGAACGGGTGCATGATGCGCGTAGCGCCAGTGGAGTGCATGCCAGCGGGGTTATGCACGGATCTGCTGTGACAGTTACGTGGGCCTTTAGTGATACTTGCTGCTGTCACTAATGGCCCACGCGCACCAGCAAAGGAATTGAAGGCACTGATCTTCAGCGACAGATGGGTGGATTTTTAACGACGTTTACGGACGCCAGTAATGACCCAGATGCAAATTTGTTCTTCCTCCACTATAAAAGGACCTACCCACCACCATTCCAAAGCATCTCTTCCTTTCTTCCTCTCACCACCTCCGAGGCTCTAGAGAGATCTTGTCCCAAGTCCAGGATGCTCCTCTAGAGTAGAAAAGAAAATAGTTTTCCCACCTCTCATCCCCATTCGTGGAGCATCCCGTAACCATCCTCTCACCGCCCTTCGGGAAGAAGATCCTCTCCACGACGTCGTCCTACCCCATCCTCTGTCCTCTAGTTACGTCTTCCTTCGTCCTGCTCCTCACCACCTTCCACCAGGTGACGTCAGAGCGAGTCATCCTCCAAGCGACTGTCGAGGGGGATTTCTCTTACCTCTTTCTATCTTTTTCACTTTCGTAGTGTAGTTTTCATGCTTTCGTAGTTGTAACAAATAGTTGTTCATGAATAGATGATTGTTTGTCTCTCTCTCTTTCTCCCTCTCCCTCTTATATTTTTGCAAGTAGATAAAGTTTTCATCGACCTAATCTCATGCTTGATAAAAATACAAAAAAATTAGAAAAGATAAAAATGACAAAAGTAAATAAAAGTGAAACATGTATCTTTCAAAACCAAACGTTCGCCTCGTCATGTTCGACCTGGGACTCAATTTTCAAGTTTCAGTTATAAATTTTATCTGATAGAGGCATTTTGCGAGCTACGACGATGGGTCCTCCAAACTCTGATTTTTACCATGCAAAACACGCTCCATCATTTTGCCGTTGTTGCTGGGAAGGTAACGCTCTTTGGTCTTTTTTTCCGTGTTTTTTTTGCCTTACCTAACTTTTATCTCACTTTTTCTCTGATCTTACTGTGATTGCAGGAACTCATCCGAGGCAGGCCAGAGCAGTTAGATTGGAGAAAAGTGCGAATGAAGGTTTTGTAAGTGTACCCGCACACCCTCACCCTATTTTTCATTCCATAACCTAATAACTCAAACTCAAATCAACTTAGGTTCTTGCATAAACCATAGGGTAGATTTTGGTTGTTTGATTGTCACTCCACTCACCTCACCCACTCGCATATATAAAAAAATAAAAAAATATTCTTCTCTTGTGGGATTTAACTGAAAGCTACACACTTAACACCCACAACTTCTTGTCCTAAGGTGCACAATCACTTTGATTCTACCACTTAACTGGGTTCTGACCTGTGGACTCGGTACACTTCAACTCAATACACATGAGTAGAAATCTGAATAGGCTAAACATTCTTGTGCGCCTTAATTAAGTGGTGCAGTAGGCCAATTGATTGAGCTGTTTGGGTTGCACCACTCAATTTAAAACTGATCCATCAAGTAGCTTGCCTCTTAGGGTTGATTTTTAGGGTTGAACCAGGCACTCTACATTTTTTCCTGATTTCTAAAGGAATATATCATCACCAATGCTTTCAAAACTTGGAGGTTCTACTGAACCTTGATTGAATATACCTAATGATTAAACCCTAAAAGCTACTAAAAAAGGTTGAACCATAAAAGACATCATCAAATAACCTTGTTTGGAAACCCTGGTTGTGCACATACACACATTTGAATCAATCATTAAGGGCACAACCCATCTAAAGGGCCCATCACATTCCAAGAGTATAATCATCCCAAGCCTAATTAAAACTGAGTAGACGTTTGCCTTAAGGATTGATTTGCTCTTCGGGGCTCAGATTGAGATTTTTGTTGATTAATCTGCTTCTGTTGGTCCATCTAATGTCTAGCTAGGAGAGTAGCATCAAACGACCGTGGCTGGGGGGTACACTAGGAATCGGAGGTGTAAGCCAAAGGAAGAACCTTCTCCCCAGTCGCTCCTTCTAACTGGTTGGATTGATTGGATAAAAGTAGACCAAATTGTTTATAATCTCAAGACAGGTCCTGGGAGTTTGTAGGTCTTTAGGCTAACTCACCTAAGGACAAGGTTGATTGCTTGTATTGCAGGGCTCCTTTCTCTCTTCTGATTTCCCACTTACTCCACAATGTATCCTTCCACATCTTTCACACATTTCCAATCCTACCCTCCTACCACCACTTATCCCCAAGATGATTGCTATCTCGAGTTGACTTGTAATTACCCATCCACTAGCCGGGATAACTTTGATTGGGGGTATGAATTTGGACTGTCCAAGGTCTAACCCTGGACAATAAGACTATGATTACTATCCTTCCCAAAGCTACAATGATTATAGATCTCCATCCTTTGATGACCAAACCAACTCGATCTACAATTAGGAAGGATATGATGATTATAACACCTACCCTCCGCAGTATTCCACTGAATATAGGTCACCACCATTCTTTGAACAACCTAAGACAGCCTACTATTAGGGAGGAACCCGAGAATCTCAATATCTTGACTCCCCTAGATTTAACCTGAACCCACCCATCCTTGAACCGAACTAGTCATTCAGGTGAACCAGATCCAAGACAGGGTGTTGGCTTACTTGAGGAACACCATACAATCTTTAGAAGCTCAGCCAGCACCATGCATTGAAGCATTGGAGCCTATGATCAAAATGATTGATGAAATTAACAGTTTTCTATTGGATTTGCTCCAAAATGTTAAGGATAGGGACTTGGGTGAGTTTTTACTTGGGAAATTGTCGAGGTTGAGAATGAAATTTATGGTTGCCTTAGTCAAATCTTGGGATGATTCTCAAGATGAACCCCCTCCAAGAGAGCCAATGTCTGAACCCGCTCAGGGGCCTATCAGGGGGGATACATTTTCTGAGACTAGGAATGACTAGGTTGGGCTAGAGCAACCCATTGAGGATGCACTGATTGATTCACCCGAGATCCCCGAGCCAGGGAGCGAGGAAAAATATGTATCTTTGAACCAGGAAATGAAAATCGATTTTGAGACATATATAAATGAGGATCATGAATTCTTTGATTCTGAGGGTGAAGAATCTCTTAGTGAAGTCTCACTTGAGCGTAAGGAAGATGATTTTAGTGAGACAAACGGGCTTGAGGAATCTCATGAACCATTTGATAGCCCAATTATTGAAGATTTGAGGCTAACTTGGAGGATTTGAATCCTCATTTACTAGAAGATTCAATCAATAGCCTCATTCCTCAACCACACCCCAAAGGGATTGATTTTGATTTGGAAATCATTGTATCCAAGTCAATTCTGAGTCAGCCACGATTTCTAGACTTGGGTAAATCATATGGGGTGTATAATGATTTGGAGGTCCCAGGAACGTTGATTTTAGAGGGTAGAAATATGGAAATGAAAATCTGAGAAGCTACTTCTGAGGGAAATACGATTTTGGATATAAGGGTTCCTATTGGCCTAAAACCACCTACCTTCTATCAGGACCCTTACGATATCTTTCACGTGCGACCCAAGCTTGGAATAATTGACTATCTTCCTTAGCTAAACTATAAGTGGGCACCAGATTTTAATCCATTGTTTGACACTTTAGTCTTGGGTTGCACACCACCATACCAGAGGCCCGGCCCTGTAAGCACAATAATCTTCGGTTCTGGGTGATTTTCATCCAGAATCTGAGAACCACTCGACCCTAATGCACGGGTCTACACCATAACTTGGTTCACATATGTGGACATCTTCTGCTTGTGGGTCAGAGGATGAATCTTTTAATTCTGATTCTGACCCGTACTTGTACATTCTTAACTTCTTCTTTGTTTGTATTTTATGCCTAGCTAAAATCATTAAATTTAGTATGTATTTATATTCCACATTCTCTATGGATCTAACCGGATTTTCACATTATTCAGGTGATATTCTATTTACTCTGCCTTTTCATGTCTTTATTTTTACAATGAGGACATTGCATCATTTAGGTATGGGGGGGTGGATACTTTATCTTGAAATTTTTTTGTTAACTCCGTAGAATTTCTTTTAGTTTCTTTAAAAAAAATGAAAATTCAACAAGATAAGAAAAAGAAGAATTAGGAGAAGAGAACTTAGGCATTTGGAAGTTATTAACTTTAGGAAATGATACGATAGGACCAAGACACTTAGACTCTTTAGGTCTTCAGGCTTAATTAGCCTGGGTGTCCACTCGAATGTGGACTTAGCCTCGAGTCCTTGCCAAGTAACTTTACTTTAAATTGGTAAATAAATTATGATGATAAGTATACGACTTATCAACCTGTCCTTTGATTTGAAGGGATTTTAAGCCTAAGCATGTACACACTTTCTGCACTGACTCACTTTTCGACAGTTTCTTCAAAAATTGGGCAGCCAATGAACTATCTAGGGTGGTATGGCTGGCAAGTTGCCGGTGGCAATAGCTTATCGGTCAGTTGTCTAGAGCCCAACCACAGACCATTTTCGTCGTACTGCCTTTAGGTAAATCTCATATCAGGGAGGCCACCTACTTAAAAAAAAAAGACAAAAAAGAAAAAAATTGAAAAAAAATTAAAAAAGGAAAAAAAACAAAACCTCACTTTACCGCACGAGTATGGCTGGTAAGTTGCCGTGGGTAACAGCCCATTGGCCAGTTGTCCAGAGCCTAGCTCACAAAAATGCACATTAATTCCCAAAACACTTAGGGAAGAAGCGGGGAAGTAGAATAAATTGGGGATATATACACTGGGTTCTCCCTTGTGTTGACCCCATAAATAAAAGTAGGAAGAAAGCTACCGTTCGGAAAGATAAACCTCTAGGCAAGGTCACCTAGGGTCATAGAAACTCGAAGTTCGTTTTAATGGCCGCTTAGTGAGTCTTTCACTCTTTTCACTAGATGCTTAGCAGTTAGAGTCCTTTTCAAGTCTTAGGTGGGTCGGATAGCAGTAAAAACTTATCCTGGAACTCTCAAACTCCAAAAGTACAAAAAAAAATAGAAAAGAAGAAAAAGCAAAAAAAAAAGTATCTTCCCTTTTCAAATAAGGCGAGGATTAGGGTGGTCTGCATTCTAGTAGACACCCAGGTACTGTTGAGTCTTCGTAGTTTAGGACCCTTAGTTGAAAATTTCTATTGTTAATAAACGACTTAAGCCTAAGTGCCTTAATCCTAATTTTGATTTTATACATAGGATGTAATTTAATTTTGCTAGGGACTAGCAAAATATAGGCATGGGGATATGATGTACACACATCTATTTAGGTTAAAATGCCTATTTATGCATGTTCCTAGGCTTAGACTTGCATTTCATATTATAAATATTGCATAGCATGCATCATTCTGCATTTAGAGTAGTATATTTTTTAGGTTATTTAGGTCCTTTTTATGGTCAGGAGAGGAGATTCATTTCAGGGCCTTGGATGGACTATCCGACTACATGGATCCGATCAAGAGGACAATCTGAGTCTAACACCTTCAAAATCGTCTAAATTGGAATCCCATTACATCATACGAAGTTCTAGGAAGATCAACGGCCAGGGGGACAATAAGACATCCTTACAGGCTTCGAATGAAAAATCCGACCATACGGATGGATCTGGAGTGACGATCGCAGTTCGGCAACGTGGAAATCAACTCGATCCAAGCACTATGGCACCCTCTCCAATAGAAAGAAGAATGGACGGCCTAGATGGCACCACGTGGCACCATCCAGGCCACCTAACATTAGCAAGCAATGCCCACTCCCACCTCTCCATCATCCGCGACCTTCATTCCCAGCCATTGGATCTTGATCCAACGGCTAAGAAGCTCTCCTCCACTGCATGTGTTAAGTCGTCCGCTCGACACAACAGATGTCTTGGCACGTTGGTTGGGGCGTTGGACTCCAAGGGAGGGGCGCGGGTTTGAATCCTCGCTGCCCCCCCAATTAGCAATTGGGTGCGGATGAAGCAGCGCAGCACGCAACAGCAGTGCAGCGCATGCCAGCATGTGCGCGCGCGACACTGCGTGAGTAGCACGAGCACGTGATGCAAGCAGCACCAACTGAATGCTTGCTAGTGTGGGTATGCACAGATCTGTTGCGACAGTTGCGCGGGCCTTTTGTGACACTTGCAGCTGTCACTAATGGCCCGTGCATGCCAGCAAAGGAATTGAAGGTGCGAATCTTCATCGACAGATGTGTGGATCTTTAGTGACGTTTACGGATGTCAGTAGTGATTCAAATGCAAATTTGTTCTTCCTCCACTATAAAAGGACCTACCCACCACCATTCCAAAGCATCTCTTTCTTTCTTCCTCTCACCACCTCCAAGGCTTTAGAGAAAGATTGTCCCAAGCCCGGGATGCTCCTCTAGAGTAGAAAAGAAAATAGTTTTCCCAACTCTCATCCCCATTCATGGATCATCCCATGGCTGTCCTCTCACAGCCCTTCGGGAAGAAGATCTGCACCGTGACGTTGTCCTACCCCATCCTCCGTCCTTCGGCTACGTCCTCCTTCGTTCAGCTCCACACCACCTTCCTCCAAGCGCCGTTAGAGCGAGTCATCCTCCAAGCGACCATTGAGGGGGATTTCTCTCACCTCTTTCTATCCTTTTCGCTTTCATAGTGTAGTTTTCCTACTTCTGCAGTTGTAACAAATAATTGTTCATGATTAGATGATTGCTTCTCTCTCTCTTTCTCCCTCTCCCTCTTAGATTTTTGCAAGTAGATAAAGCTTTCATCGACCTAATCTCTTGCTTGATAAAAATACAAACAATTTAGAAAAGATAAAAATGACAAAAATAAATAAAAGTGAAACGTGTATCTTTCAAAACCAAACGTTCGCCTCCCCGTGCTCGACCAGGGACTTAATTTTTGAGTTTCAGTTATAAATTTTATTTGATAGACGTGTTTTGCGAGCTACAACAATGGGTCCTCCAAACCTCGATTTTTACCATGCGAAACATGCCTCATCATGAACCAATGGCAGCCGTTGGATTAGAGGCGAACGGTTGAGATGGTGCGGGGATCGTGCATTTAGATTGCGCACTCAATGGAGCATCAGATTGGGCATCGGTCAGTGCGTGATCGAATACGTGCAGTTCGTGCAGGTCTGATTACGCTACGTTGCCTCCTACTCTGCTGCTTGATGGCCATCCAACGGGCGCAAATTGATTGTGCCCGCGCTGGTGAGATTGCTTCCCCCCACCGCAGCTCGAACTCGTGGTTGCGGTTTGCGAGCGCTTGTCTTCACCAATGTGGCAAAGTTGCGGTTTGTTGAGTGGAGGGTTGGTGCGGTTGTGCGGTGTAGAGCACCCCTCAGTCGTTGGATTGAGATCCAACGGCTAAGATCTCTCCATGCGTGAGTGCTAGGGCGGTTGTGCTTCATTTTGGGAGGTCAAGATGGTGCCACGTGGTGCCATTTGGACCATCGATCTTCTTCTTCTTGTAGAGGGTGCTACGGAGCTCTGATTGGGGTGATTTTCTCGTTGACGGATTGCGATCGTCACTCCAGATTCATCCGTACTTTTGGATTCTTCATCCAAAGCCTGTAAGGATGTCGCACTACCTCCTGGTCTTGTAAAATGGAAGAATTAATGTACATAATATACAACTATCCTAAATACCATGCAATGGATGTTATGCAGTATTTAGAACATGATATGCAATGCTAAGCCTAGGAACTATCATAAATAAGCGTTTTATCATGAATTCATGTGTGTTTATCATGGGGGCGGCCTGGATGGCACCACGTGGTGTCATCTGGACCGTCCATCTTCATCTTCTTGTAGAGGGTGCTACGGAGCTCTGATCGGGGTGATTTTCGCATTGCCAGACTGCGATCGTCGCTCCAGATTTATTCGTATGGTCGGATTCTTCATCCTAAACCCATAAAGATGTCATACTACCTCCTAGCCATATAAAATGGAAGAATTAATGTAATAATACAGAACTATCCTAAATGCCATGCAATGGATGTTATGCACTATTTAGAACATGATATGTAATGCTAAGCCTAGGAACTATCATAAATAAGCATTTTATCATGAATTCATGTGTGTTTATCATGGGGGTGGCCTGGATGGCACCACGTGGCGTCATCTGGGCCGTCCATCTTCATCTTCTTGTAGAGGGTGCTACGGAGCTTTGATCGGGGTGATTTTTGTGTTGCCAGACTGTGATCGTCGCTCCGGATTTATTCATGCGGTCGGATTCTTCATCCTAAACCCATAAAGATGTCATACTACCTCCTAGCCATATAAAATGGAAGAATTAATGTACATAATACAGAACTATCGTAAATGCCATGCAATGGATGTTATGCAGTATTTATAACATGATATGCAATGCTAAGCCTAGGAACTATCATAAATAAGTATTTTATCATGAATTTATGTGCATTTATCATACCCCCATGCTTACTTTTTGCTAGTCCCTAGCAAACTTAGATGTTATGTATAAGAGTAGAATCAGGATTTGATTACTTAGGCAAAATTTGTCGATTGCTTTAGAAAATCTCAACCCCAAGACCTAATTACAAAAACTTAACAGTGCCCAGGTATCTACCAGAATGCAGACCACCCAAGCCCTCACCTTATTTGAAAAGAGAAGATACACAATTTTTTTATTTTCCTTCTTTTCCAAGCTCTTTTCACAGGCATCATTTCTAAGCTCCTCCAACTCAGATAGTTGAAGTTTCTTGGTCTTCCCAGCTAACTCTAGGTCAAAATTACATTTTCTGATGGCCCAAAATGCTCGGTGTTCTAGCTCTACGGGTAAGTGACAAGCCTTACCAAAAACCAAATGGAACAGAGACATACCGATGGGCATTTTGTACGTTGTACGGTAGGCCCAAAGAGCATCATCTAGCTTTTGGGTCCAATCCTTCTTATCAGGCATTACGATATTCTGCAAAATGTTTTTGATCTCCTGATTGGAGACCTCGGCCTATCTATTTGTTTGAGGGTGGTAGGGTGTGGAAATTTAATGATTCACCCCGTATTTCCCTAGTAAATTCTGAAACTGGGCATGAGTGAAATGTGTGCCACCATCACTGATAATCGCTCGAGGAATCCCGAATCGACTGATGATATTCTTCTTCACAAAATTGATGACCACCTTGTGGTCATTGGTTTGGGTGGGGATTTCCTCAATCCATTTGGACATGTAATCAACAACGACCAGAATATACTGGTATCCAAATGAAGGAAGAAAAGGTCCCATGAAGTCGATGCCCCAAATGTCAAATGTTTTAAAGAAAAGTATTGGGTTTAGGGGCATCATATCTCTCTTAGCCATGTTCCCGAGTGTCTGGCATTGGGTGCACGACTTTGAGAATTCATGGTCATCCTTAAATAATGACGGCCAATAGAATTTAGATTGCAAGGTTTTTGCTTCTCTTTTTCCCGGAAAAGTGTCCACCACACATTGATGTATGGCAGAACTCAAGTATACTATGGAACTCAATTTCTGGGATGCATCGAAGAATATTTTGGTCTGTGCTGATGCGGTACAGCTCAGGATCATCCCAAAAATAATATTTGGCCTCAGACATAAGTCTGTCTCGTTGTTGTCTGGTCCAATCATGGGGATTTGACCAACGACCAAATAATTGACGATATCCACAAACTAGGGGGTTTGGATACCCGAGACTGTAAGGATGGTCTCATCCAGAAAAGTGTCAGAAATAGGGATATCTGGATGAGGAGAATCAATTAGGATTCTCGAGAGGTAATCTGCCACTACATTTGTGCCCTGACTTTATCCCTGATTTCAATATCAAATTCTTGAAGTAACATAATCCAGCGAATAAGCTTGGGCTTGGCATCCTTTTTGGCCAAGAGATGTTTCAAGGCCGAGTGGTCGGTATAAATGATTACATGAGAACCTAAAAGATATGCCCTGAATTTTTCTAAAGCGAAAACTAGAGCTAGCAATTCTTTTTCAGTAACAGTGTAGTTCCTCTGAGCCTCATCTAGAGTCTTGCTAGCGTAGTAGATCACAGAGAGCTTTTTCTCAATCTTCTGACCCAAGATAGCCCCGACGGCATAATTAGATGCATTAGCCATAATCTCAAATGGGGCTGTCCAGACTGGTGGTTGCAACACCGGGGCATAGGTGACTGCCGTTTTTAATAAATCAAATGCCTTACGGCATGATTCATCAAACTCGAACGGCGTGTCTTTGGCCAGAAGGTTACTCAAGGGTCGAGCAACCTTCGAGAAGTCCTTGATGAATTTTCTATAAAAACCCACATGCCTAAGGAAAGAGCAGACTTGTTTTACAGATGTAGGTGGAGGAAGTCTAGAGATAGCATCAACCTTAACCTTATCAACCTCAATACCCCGATTAGAGACCACATGATCTAGGATAATGCCTTCCCGAGTTATAAAGTGGCTCTTTTCTCAGCTAAGGACCAGCCGTGTCTTGATGAATCTCTGGAGGATCAATTCCAAGTTAGCTAGGCAAGACTCAAAAGAGTCTCTGAAAATGGAGAAATCATCCATGAACACCTCAAGACAATCTCCCACCATGACAGAAAAGATGGCCAGCATGCACCTTTGAAAAGTTGCGGGTGCATTGCAAAGCCGAATGGCATTCTACAGAATGTAGAGGTTCCGTAGGGACATGTGAAAGTTGTCTTTTCCTAGTCTTTGGGATGGATAGGGACTTGGTTATATCCCGAATAACCATCCAGGAAGCAAAAGTATTTTTTCCCACCTAATGTTTCTAGGATTTGATCGATGAATGACAAGGGAAAGTGATCTTTTTTGGTGGTTGTGTTCAGCTTCCTATAGCCAATACAGACTCTCGAAGTAGAAGCTAAACGAGTGGTGAAGGTTTCCCCTTTCTCGTTAGTCGTAACGGTTATTTCCACCTTCTTGGGTACAATCCGAGTGGGGCTAACCCACAAACTATCCAAGATTGGGTATATAATTCTAGCATCAAGCCACTTGATTATCTCCTTCTTGACCACTTCTCACATATTCGGGTTTAGTCTCCTTTGCATTTCGTGAGAAGGGCGGGATCCATCTTCCATGAAAATATGATGATTACAATAAGATGGCTCTATCCCCCTAAGGTCATGGATGGTCCATCCAATTGCCTCCTTATTGTTCTTAAGGACCTTAATCAACCTCGATTCTTGCTCCTTAGTCAAATTAGAACTAATAATCATAGGGAGCATGTTTTCAGGTCCTAAGAACTCATATTTCAAATTTTTAGGCAATGGTTTCAATTGAATCTGAGGTGGGTTTAGTATAGAAGGTAGGGAGGACGCCAATGAAGATTCATCAGGACAATCTAGTGGAAGAGGCTGGGAATTGACAAAATCAACATCCTCTTTGGGATGTGGCAGGTCTACCATGGAGGATTGTGGGTTGGGTTCGCTAAAGCTGGTGGAGTCCTCGAGTGCATTGATCATCATACAAGTCTTAAAATCATGATCCTTGAGCTCCTCAATGAATCCACAATCCTCAAATCCTCTTATCACCTTAAAATATCAAGAGTTAGCTTCTTATCCCCAAAGGCAACTCCATACTACCACTCTCACAGTTTATGTTGGCCTTGGCGATAGCTATGAATGGGTGCCCTAGAATGATGGGCGTGTTCCTCAAATCGTTAAGTACATCCATGTCAAGGGCCAGGAAATTTACAGGAAAATAGAAATCCTTGACCTTGACGATTACATCCTCAATAATGCCCTTCAGTGTGGTGACCGAGCGGTCTGCTAATTATAGCGTTACTGAGGTTGTCCTAAATTCTCCTAACCCAAACCTCTCATAAAGGGAAGTCGGGATTAGGCTGATGGATGTACCTAGATCCAATAGTGCCCTATCAAAAGTGTATTCCCCAATAATGCATGAAATCAAGGGGACACTGGGATTTTTCTTCTTTTGAGGAAGGTGATGTAGGATGACAGAACTTGCCTTCTTAGAGAGAATCACCTTCCTCGGAGTGGGTGCTCTCGGCTTATGCTTTTGGGTACATAGTTCTTTCAGAAATTTAGCGTAAGCCGGGATGTGCTTAATAGCATCGAGGAGCGGAATATTGATCTCTACGCTCTTGAATAAATTCAGGAGCTCCTAGTTGCTCTCTAAGGTTTTCTTCTTCTTGGTTTTCAATAGGGCTTCAGGGAACGGGATGTGGGTAGTGTCTTCAATTTTCAGTCCTTGGGCCTTATTGTCTTCTTCAATCTCCTTCTCTCTCTTAAGCTCTCCAGGGTTTTGGCTTCTAGAAGGTAATTTTGGATCATGAGTCTGCTTTCCACTTCTCAAGGTGACGGAGTTTGTAGAGGCATATGGGTTTGGGTCTTAAGGTTGGTTAGTGTAGATTGGAGAGCCTTGATTGGTCATGTAACCAGAAGAAGAAGAAGAAGAAGAAGAAGAGGGACCCTGCTCAACCACCTAAGCATGTGCGTGTGGGTCCCTTTGATTCCTGTACCCTTGGGCTTTATTGCCCTGATTTTGTACATTGTCCGGGTTGGGTACGGGTTGAGATGGTAGAGATCCAGGTTGTTGTGTGTTAGCAATTATCCCGGATTGCAAGTTATCCAATGATGTCTTCATTTGCTGCATAAGCTGAAGCATGGACCCTCGCATTTACACCATCTGCCGGTTTAGATCAGCTTGCCCTGCAGATTGTTGGGCATTCCAAGATGGCAGAGTAACCAGTCTCGGGGGCAACTGGGTGTATACTTGACCCTGACCCATAGGTCTTTGAGATGCATAGTTGCTGGGTCATGTTTGGGTCTGTTGCCCCTGACTTTTCCAGGAGAAGTTAGGGTGGTTCCTCCAACTCGAGTTATAAGTATTGGAATATAGGTTGGACCTAGAATTCTCCTGCACTGCATGCGCATCCTCATAGGGTGAGGATGGAGAGAAGGAAGGATCAGAAAAACTGGGATCAAAGGCCCAAGTTTGGAACCCGTAAGGTTTTGAGAAATCCTGGTTCATAGGTTGAGCCGATTCAAGTTGGTTTACGAACTCCCGCCCCATAGGAGCTCGTGAGGAATGAAATCCCAAATTCTAGGATTGAGTGGGTGTAGATGTGTTTCCTGAACTCCCAGACATCCATTTTTCCGTTCTTTTAGCAACCAAGTTCATCTTATCAAGCTTATTACAAATCAATTCCATGTCAAATGAAGGAGAATCCTGGATCTCATTAGCATTTGACCTGGGTTGTTGGGATCAGTTGAATGCATCCATGGAGGCATGATTAATTGAGTTCTCGCTCATTTCCTCAAACAAGTTGTATGCACTATTTGCATCCCTATTGAGGAAATTACCTCCGCAGGAGGGGTCCACGTGACTATGGAGTTGTTCAACCAATCTGTGATAGAAAATCTGCACGAGTTGCCATTTTGGCACCTCGTGGTGTGGACACTTCCTCAAAAGTTCATGGAATCGCTCCCAGGCACCATGAAATGGTTCACCCGACCGTTGGGTGAAAGTGGTAATCACCCATCGCAAGGCATTGGTCCGTTCGATTGGGAAGAATTTATTCAGGAAAGCCGACTTAAGAGCAGCCCATGTTTCTATCGGCCTTCCAATGGTTCGGTACCAATGTGCGGCCTTATCCCTGAAAGAGTGGGGAAAGAGCCTCATGATCATTTGCTCTTCATTCACATTCCTTGCTCTAGTGGTCTGAACCAAAGTGGTCAGATCCTCCAAGTGCTGGAATGGGTCCTCCAAGCCAATCCCATAGAAATGCTTAATCAAACTTAAGACTTGGGGCTTGATTTCTGTCTCCAGTAGGAATCATGATGCCAGGACGTTCCCCATAGTTTGAAGGATCATAGAAATCCTTTGAGGGCCGAGTGCCCTAACCATTCATTCATTGTAACCATTGCTACATCTGCTTGGCTATAGCTCAATCTCTGCCTCCAAGATTTGTCTAAAGGTCCTTCCAATCTAGGGTTCAATGACCTCCTTCCAAGCATACACTGGAAGGAAGTTGGAAGGACGGGGAAGAGAAGGAGCCCTGCAGCACAAAAATACAAGCCTGTCCTTAGGTTGGGTAGACTAAAGGTGTACAGACTCAGAATCTGTCCTAAGATTATGGAAGATTTACTCTACTTATATCTAGACAATCTAACCAGTTAGAAGGAGGGACTGGGGAAAAAGTTCTTCCTTTGGCATACATAAAAAGGGTACAATATCATATGGAGGAAGATTCATCAGAATAAACCCAAAAGACCACAAAACAGGTCAGAATAACCAATTTAGGGTTTCCTTTGAAATTATGCTATTAAAGAGAACAATTAACCCTATGTTTGATCTGACCTAGTTTGATAGGATTCTGATGAAAATATTGCAAATTAAACCTTCTAAAAATTATAAATAAAGATTCCACAAGGTTTAATTTGATCAGATACGTCAAAGGAGCAAATTAAACCTAAAACATTGACCTAGGTAAATAATTAATGGAAAATGAGTTTAAATGGAGGATTTACCAACCAAATAACTTCAAAACTCAAAATTGACATGATCACCAAATTCCCTAGATCCTAATTGAGCTTCCATTAAAAGTTGGACCTGATTTGACAATGTTCATACCTACTTTGCATTTAGGCCCCTAAGTTCCTTAAATCCTTGCAAGTAGGTCCAATTTCATTACTCTTAGGTCCTTCTTTGATTGCAAACTGGTCCTTGGCATCGTCTTCCTCCTTCAACAGCCAATAGGTCATTGATTGAACTGATCGACGACTTTCCAACGGCATTTGTGGCCGCTTCGAGCATTGGCTGAGCTCGACCTCTGAGGCGAAGTTGTTCGCTGTTCCACTCCGCGTCGATCGATATACATCTCACCAAATGCCATCATTGCAACAACCTGCGATCTCCAGTCAAAAACAAATGCGGAGATACAAGTTGTTGCAAGGTCTTCTCGCTACCTCCTGCAATAAATTCACGCATGGCCGAGGCTTTATAAAGCCTCGTGTTGCTCCTTCGGGTCGAGTCATTTGGAATCCAAGCGCAACCACTGCCTTCTCCTCTTCCTCCATGCACCGCCATTGTGAGACCTTGAGGTCTTCTTCATCCCTTCCCTCCGTTGCCTCTCGCCATCAAACGAGGGTGTAGCTGCCTTCGTCCCTCTCTCACTGAGCTTCTCAACCCAGCAGCCGGTTCTGTACCTCCTTCATCGGCCTCAATTCCTTCTCCGATTCTTCGCAGGCAGCTTGCCACCGCCATCAGTCTCCACCTCTCCTTCCTCTAAATTAGGTTAGGACTTTCCTTCCCCTTCCTTCCCTCTACCTTCTCATCTCTCCAATTTTAACTTCCAACCATGTTTGAGCCATCACCGACCACCATCTTTAAGGACTCCAGCGAGCTTCTTCACTACATCACCGAGCCCCTTCTCATAGCACGTAGAAAGAAGGAAAAGCTTTGGGGATCTTCCCGAAGGCTCCTGGACTGATCTAGGACCGAGAGGTCCATTTTTCCGTGCACAGGTACTAATGAACACACATAAATTCATGATAAATTGCTTATTTTTGATAGTTCCTAGGCATAGCATTGCATATCATGTTATAAATATTGCATAACATCCATTGCATGACATTTAGGATAGTTGTATATTTTATATATTAATTCCTTCATTTTATATGGCCAGGGGGCAATACGACATCCATACAGGTTTCGGATGGAAAATCGGACTGTATGGATGGATCCGGAGCGACGATCGCAGTTTGGCATTGTGAGAATCATCTCGATCTGAGCACCATAGCACCCTGTACAAGAAGAAGAAGATGGGCAGCCCAAATGGTGCCACGTGGCACCATCCAAGCCACCCAACACTGGCCAGCAGCACCACTCAACTCCCTCATTCGCACCCTTCAATCCTAGCTGTTGGATTAAGATCCAACGACTGGGAAGCGGATGCACCAAGCCACTCCACACGACACAAGGGAAGGTTTGCCGCAATGGTGGGAGCGTTGGTTTGCAAATGGGGGGCGCGGGTTTGAATCCCCGTAGCCCCTCCAATTCACAATTGGGTAGGCGCATGGAGCGGCAGCACCAGTGCAAGGTAGCGCGCGCGCGCATGCACATGCCAGCGTGCACACCAGCACAGAGCAAACGCACACATAGTCGGGTGCGCGCAGTCAGTGCGCGTGATGAGCGGGGCAGCGTGGCACGGGTGCAAGGGCGGTTGGCGCCAGCTTTCAACGATAACTGGGTTGACATACAACGACGCTTATAGCCATCGCTATTTCATTGCGAAACAGCAGAGCCAGCTAGTGGCGTGGGTGGAGGTGAGCTATCTACAGCAACGTTTCCAGCGACGGTCTGGAGATCGCTAAAGGTCCTTTAATCCATTTTTAGCCTCTTCTCCTCCACTATAAAATGGCCTACACCCCCTCCCTTCCAAGCGATCTCTGCCTACTCTACTCCCACCTACTCCCAAGCTCTAGCAAGCCTACCAATTCTCCATTAGGGCTTGTTCTCAAGCTCCCAAGGTGCCTATTAGTGTAGCGAACCTCTGCCCCACCAAATACTCCTCCAACTTCCCATCTCCCTTCATAGGTCGCCTTAAGGCCATCCTCCCACCTCCATTCCAGTAGCAGATCAACTCCATCTTCTCACCTCCATTCGGGAGCTACGTCGAAGCTTTCCTCAACCTGACATCCTCCAGCATCTCACCTCCGTCGTCTCACTCCTCACCTCCTTCGTCCGAGCTTCCGCCAAGCATCGTCGTCTCACCGAACAGTCGATTTGGGAGATTTCCTCTCACCTCCCTCTCTTTTTATGCTTTCATAGGAGATTGTAATAGATATTGGGTTGATATATATACCATTTTCATTCCACATCTCTATCTTGTGATTCATTTGCTTGTCTTTTATTTCAAAAACACAAAAAAATAACAAAACCCTAAAATACCAAAAAGAAACGAATCGAAGCACAGTTTTCAATAAAGTAAACGTCGCCTCCCTGTGTTCGACCCAGGACTCCCTTGGAGTTTTGGTATAAATTTTATTTGATCGACGTGTTTTGCAACTACGATGACAGGTTACTTGTAACCTCGATTTCTAACACGCGAAACACGCACGACCATTTTGGTGCCAGAATTTACTTTATTGTTTATTGCACTTCTTTGCATTTACATAACACTAACCCTACTTGTCTTTGATCTACTGTCTTGCAGGTACCCTAGCATGGAGATCCAAGTGCGGTAGATTGGAGTAAAGTGCGAGTAGAGTACTCTGTAAGTGTCCCCCACTTCCCCCCCCACTAGTTCATTTCGCCACAATCATAACCAAGACCTAATCTACTTAGGTGTGTGCATAAGCCCTAGGATAGACTTTGTTTGTCTTGTTTGCCACCTTCACCCATCTCACCCAAATCTTATATAAAAAAAAAATAAAAAGATATTTTCTGTGGGACGAATCAATTTACACTCTATACACCCACATTTGAGGCACATAATCGGACTTGATTTTCATATACTCAACAAGGCTTCTGACTTATGGACCCGATACATGAATTCAACACATAAAAGAGTAGAAATCATATTAGGTTAACCACCTTTTTGTGTGCCTTAATTGGTGGTGCATTTGAGCCAATTGAGTGAATTGTTTGGGCCGCACCACCTAATCTAAAAGAGGTTCATTTTCTAGCTGCCTCATAGGATTCAATAATTATGTCATGCCAGGCATTCCATATTTTTCTTGATTTCTAAAGGAAAATACTTGAACACATGCTTTCAGCAACAAACTTGGTTTGCCTCACAAAACTTGGTTGAAAACACCTAATATTTGAATCCTAAAAGATATTAAGCAAGATTCAAATCCTAAAACTCACCTCATCATTAATAATCTTGCTTGAAAACCTCTTGGTTGTGCACATTTACACGTTCTCAAACAAATCATTAAGGGCACAACCCATTAAGGGCCCATCACATTCCAGAGCACCAATTTCCCAAGCCTAACTAAAATCAATTAGACATTGGCCCTAAGGATTCATTCGCTCATTGGGATCCAGATTGAGATTATTCACGATTAACCTGCTTATACTAGTTAATCTAATGTCTAGCTAGGGGAGTAGTGTCAAATGACCATGGCTGGGGGGTACACTAGGAACCAGGGCGCAAGCCAAAGGAAGAACCTTCTCCCTAGTCCCTCCTTCTAACTGGTTGGATTGCTTGGACATAAGTAGAGTAAATCGTCCATAATCTTAGGACGGATTTTGAGAGTCAGTAGACCTTAGGCTACCCCATCTAAGGATAGGCTTGTATTCTTGTGTTGCAGGGTTCCCTTTTTCCCCGTCCTTCTTACTTCCTTCTAGTGTATGCTTGGGAGGAGGTCATTGAACCCTAGATTGGAAGGACCTTTAGACCATTCTAGGAGGCAGAGGTTGAGATATAGCCAAGCAGATCCCATGGCTGATCAACAGCTACCTCCCCCGCCTTTGAACCAGTAGGAGCTGATTTAGAGGCAGTTGGAAGAATTATAGCAGATGCAGCAATGGTTCCAACGCATGCATGGTCAGGGCGTTCAGCCCTTGAAGGATTTTTACGATCCTTCAAACTATGGTGAACGTCTCAGCGTCATGATTCCTGCCGGAGACAATGAAATCAAGCCTTAAGTCTTAAGTTTGATTAAGCATTTTCATGGGCTTAGCTTGGAGGACCCATTCCAGCACCTGGAAGATCTGACCACGTTGGTTCAGACCACCGGAGTAAGGAATGTGAACGAAGAGCAAATGATCATGAGGCTTTTCCCCCACTCTCTCAGGGATAAGGCCGCACATTGGTACCGGACTGTAGGAAGGCCGATTGAAACTTGGGCTGCTCTTAAGTTGGTTTTCTTGAAGAAATTATTCCTTATCGGAAGGACCAATGCGTTGCAACGGGCGATTACCACTTTCACCCAACGGCTGGGGGAACCGTTTCATGGTGCCTTGGAGCGATTCCAGGAACTTTTGAGGAAGTGTCCACACCACGAGGTGCCAAAATAGCAACTTGTGCAGATTTTCTATCACAGGTTGGTTGAGCAACTCCGTAATCATGTGGACGCCTCTTGCGAAGGCAATTTTCTCAACAGGGATGCAGATAGCGCATACGTCCTGTTTGAGGAAATGAGAGAGAACTCAATTAATCATGCCTCCATGGATGCATTCAACCGGTCCCAACAACCTAGGTCAAGTGCTAATGAGATCCAGGATTCTCATTCATTTGACATGGAATTAATTTGTAATAAACTGGATAAAATGGACTTGGTTGCTAAGAAAATGGAATAATGGATGTCTGGGAATTTAGGAAACACTTCTTTACCCACTCAATCCCAGAATTCGGGATTCCATTCCTCATGAGCTCCCACGGGGTGGGAATTCATGAGCCAACTTTATTCGGCTCAACCTGTGAGCAAGGATTTCTCAGAACCATATGGGTTCCAAACTGGGGCCTTTGATCCCAGTTTCTCTGATCCTTCCTTCTCTTCATCCTCGTTTTATGAGGATGCATATGCAATGCAGGAGAATGTTAGGTCCAACCCGTATTCTAACACTTTTAACTCGGGATAGAGGAACCACCCTAACTTCTCTTGGAAAAATCAGGGGCAACTGACCCAATCTCGACCTAGCAACTATGTATCTCAAAAACCCATGGGTCAGGGTCAAGTATACACCCAGTTGCCCTCGAGACCGGTTAATCAGCCATCTTGGAATGCCCAACAATCCACGGGGTAGGCTGATTTGAACTGGCAAATGGTAGAAATGAAAGGGTCCATGCTTCAGCTTATGCAACAAATGAAGACATCATTGGATAACTTGCAATCTGGGTTAATTGCAAACACCCGACAACCCAGATTCCTACCATCTCAACCCGTACCAAACCCGTGTAATGTGCAAAATCAGGGCAATAGAGCCCAAGGGTACGGGAATCAAAGGAACCCACACACGCATGCTCAGGTGGTTGAGCAGGGTCCCTCTTCCTCCTCTTCTGGTTACATGACCAACCAAGGCCCTCCAATCTTCACTAATCCACCTCAAGACCCAAACCCTTATGCCTCTGCAAACTCTATCACCTTGAGAAGTGAGAAGCAGACCTAGAACCCAGAATTACCTTCTAGAAGTTAAAATCTTGGGGAGCTTGAGAAAGAGGAGGCTGAAGAAGACAATAAGGCCCAGGGATAGAAAATTGAAAATTCCACCCATATCCCGTTCCCTGAGGCCCTATTGAAAACCTAGAAGAAGAAAACCCTAGACAGCAATGAGGAGCTTTTGAATTTATTCAAGAGCGTAGAGATCAATATTCCGTTCCTCGATGCTATTAAGCACATCCCAGCTTATGCTAAATTCTTGAAAGAACTGTGTACCCAAAAGCGTAAGCCAAGAGAACCTAGTCAGAGGAAGGTGATTCTCTCTGAGCAGGCAAGTTCTGTAATCCTGCAACACCTTCCTCAAAAGAAGAAAGATCCAAGTGCCCCCTTGATCTCATGCATTATTGGGAATGCACTTTTGATAGGGCACTATTGGACCTAGGTGCATCCATCAACCTAATCCCAACTTCTATTTATGAGAAGTTTGGGTTAGGTGAACTCAGGCCAACCTCAGTAACTCTACAATTAGCAGACCGATCGGTCACCACACCGAGAGGTGTTATTGAGGATGTAATTGTCAAGGTTAAGGATTTCTATTTTCTTGTAGAATTCCTCATCCTCGACATGGATGTACCTAATGATTTGAGGAACATGCCCATCATTCTAGGGCGTCCGTTCTTAGCTATTGCCAAGGCCAACATAAACTGTGAAAGTGGTAGTATGGAGATCGCCTTTGGGGATAAGAAATTAACTCTGTATATTTTTAAGGCGATAAGAGGATTTGAGGATTGTGGATTCATTGAGGAACTCGAGGATCAGGATCTTGAGACGTGTATGACAATCAATGCACTCGAGGACTCCATTAGCTTTAGCGAACCCAACCCAAAACCCTCCTCCATGGTAGACCTGCCACATTCTGAAGAGGCTGTTGATTTTGTTCATTCCCAGCCTCTTCCACTAGATCCTCCTAATGAATCTTCATCAGCATCCTCCCTTCTAGTCTAAACCCACCCTAGCTGGAATTAAAACCATTGCCCAAAAATTTGAAATATGAGTTCTTAGGACCTGAAAACACGCTCCCTGTGATTATTAGTGCTGATTTGACTAAGGAGCAAGAATTGAGGTTAATTAAGGTCCTTAAGAACAACAAGGAGGCAATTGGTTGGATCATCCACGACCTTAGGGGGATCGAGCCATCTTATTATAACCATTGTATTTTCATGGAAGATGGATCCCGCCCTTCTCGCGAAATGCAAAGGAGACTAAACCCAAATATACGAGAAGTTGTCAAGAAGGAGATAATTAAGTGGCTCGATGCTAGGATTATTTACCCAATCTCAAATAGTCCGTGGGTTAGCCCCGTTCAGATTATACTCAAGAAGGTGGGAATAACTGTTACGACTAATGAGAAAGGGGAAACCTTCACCACTCATTTAGCTTCTGCTTGGAGAGTCTGTATTGACTATAGGAAGCTGAACACTGCCACTAAAAGGGATTACTTTCCCTTGCCATTCATCGATCAAATCCTTGAAAGGTTAGCTAGGCAAAAATATTTTTGCTTCTTGGATGGTTATTCGGGATATAACCAAGTCCCTATCCATCCCAAATACCAGGAAAGGAAAACTTTCACATGTCCCTACGGAGCCTTTGCATTCCATAGAATGCCGTTCGAGCTTTGCAATGAGCCTGTGACTTTTCAAAGGTGCATGATGGCCATCTTTTTTGACATGGTGGGAGATTGCCTTGAGGTGTTCATGGATTATTTCTCCATTTTCGGAGATTCTTTTGAGTCTTGCCTGGCTAACTTGGAATTGATCCTTCAGAGATGCATCAAAACACAGCTGGTCCTTAGCTGGGAAAAGAGTCAATTTATGACTCAGGAGGGCATTGTCCTGGGTCACGTGGTTTCTAATCGGGGAATTGAAGTTGATAGAGCTAGGGTGGATGCTATCTCTAGACTTCCTCCACCCACATCCGTAAAATAGATTCGCTCTTTCCTTGGGCATGTGGGCTTTTATAGAAGATTCATTAAGGATTTCTCGAAGGTTGCTCAGCCCTTGAGTAACCTTTTGGCCAAAGACGTGCCGTTCGAGTTTGATGAATCATGTCCTAATGCATTTGATTTATTGAAAACAGCCATCATTTGTGCCCCGGTATTACAACCACTGGTCAGGACAACCCCATTTGAGATTATGGCTGACGCATCTGATTATGCCATCGGGGCCATCTTGGGTCAAAAGATTGAGAAAAAGCCCTCTGTGATTTACTATGCTAGCAAAACTCTGGATGAGGCCTAGAGGAGTTACACCGTTACTGAAAAAGAATTGCTAGCTGTAGTTTTTGAGAAAAATTCAGGGCTTATTAGTTAGGTTCTCGCGTCATCATCTATACCGACCACTCATCCTTGAAACATCTCTTGGCCAAAAAGGATGCTAAACCCCAGCTTATTCGCTGGATTCTGCTGCTTCAAGAGTTCGATCTTGAAATCAGGGATAAAGTTGGGGCACAAAATGTAGTGGTGGATCACCTTTCGAGAATCCTAATTGATTCCCCTCATCCAGATGTTCCGATCTCTGATACTTTTTCGGATGAAACTATCCTCACAGTCTCAGGAATCCGAACCCCCTGGTTTGCGGATATTGTCAATTATTTGGCCATTGGTCAAATCCCCTAGGATTGGACCAAACAACAACTGGATAGACTTGTATCTGAGGCCAAATATTATTTTTGGGATGATTCCGAGCTATACCGCATTAACGCAGATCAGATCATTCGTCGATGCATCCCGGAAGTCAAGTTCCATAGCATACTTGAGTTTTGTCACACATCTGCGTGTGGTGGACACTTTTCCGGGAAAAAGACGGCTGCAAAAATTTTGCAATCCGGATTCTATTGGCTGTCATTATTTAAGGATTCCCAGGAATTCTCTAAGTCATGCACCCGATGCCAGACACTCGGGAACATGGCTAAGAGAGATATGATGCCCCTGAACCCAATTCTTTCCATCAAAATTTTTGACATTTGGGGCATCGACTTTATGGGACCCTTCCCTCCTTCATTTGGACACTAGTATATTCTGGTCGCTGTTAATTACATGTCCAAGTGGATTGAGGCAATTCCCACCCAGACCAATGACAACAAGGTGGTCATCGATTTTGTGAAGAGAAATATCTTCAGTCGATTCGGGGTTCCTAGGGCAATTATCAGTGATGGTTTTACACATTTCACTCATGCCTAGTTTCGAAATTTACTGGGGAAATACGAGGTGAGCCATCAGATTTCCACACCTTACCACCCTCGGACGAACGGACAGGCCGAGGTCTCTAATCAGAAGATCAAGAACATTTTGCAGAAAACCATTAGGCCTGATAGGAAGGATTGGACCCAAAAGCTAGATGATGCACTTGGGGCTTACTGTACGACGCACAAAACGCCTATTGGTATGTCTCCGTTCTGTCTGGTGTTTGGGAAGGCGTGTCACTTACCCATAGAACTTGAACACTGGGCATTTTGGGCCATCAAGAAATGTAATGTGGACCTTGAGTTGGCCGGGAAAACCAGGAAACTCCAACTATTTGAGTTGGAGGAGCTTCGAAATGATGCTTATGGAAGCGCCAGAATCTATAAGGCAAGGACCAAAGCTCTCCATGACCAGATGATTTTACGTAAGAGCTATGAGCTGAACCAGAAGGTTTGGCTTTTCGATTCTCGATTGAAGCTTTTCCCTGATAAACTCAGGCCTAAGTGGGGAAGCCCGTTCGTTATTGAGCGGATTTTCCCTAATAGGGCTGTCAAAATCTCTTAGTCAAAGACGGGTAATATTTTCAAGGTCAGTGGATAGCATCTCAAACCCTTTGTTGACCATGTGCTCCCTGAACCCGTCTCGGACAAGTTTGCTCTTACCTTGCCAAAACCACCGCGAGCTGATCATCACCTAGCTGAAGGCACTAAACTCAACACATGTAAAGACTATTCCAAGCTGACCTGAGTCTCACGGAAACCAGGTGTTATTCTTCCACTTCTACTCTCTTGCATGCTTTCATTTTTTTTTTCACAATGAGGACATTGCAATAGCTAAGCATGGGGGGTGGACATATTGTATAACCATTTTGTCAGCTGTAATAGTGATTTCCTATTATTTGATTCTTGTTTAAAAAGAGAAAAAAGAAAAAAATAAAAAAATAATAAAAAATGAAAATTTGAAAAAAAAAATAGAATTAGGAGACGAGAACTTAGGCATTAGAAGTTGTAAACTTTAGGAATTGATTCTTTGAGACCTGAATACTTAGACTCTTCAAGTCTTCAGGCTTAATTAGCCCAGGTGTCCACTCGAATGTGGATTTAGTCTCGAGTCCTCGCTAATTAAAATTTATTTTAATTTGGTAAATAATTTGGGATGATAAGTATGCAGCTTATTGATCACTGGCTTCCACTCAACTCAGTAATTAAGTTAATTTCACGTAATTAAGAGTAGAAAAAGTCACTTAGGTTAACTCGAAATTGTGTCGGTTGTGTAGTATATGGTCAAATTAACCTAACATTTTAGAAATTTTTACTGGTTGAGTCCAGGTCGTTCACTGGGAGGTATAATTTTTTCTAAATTCACTAATTATCTTTTATTTCCTTTATAAGTTTAGGAGGTATAACTAAGTTGATTTTAAGAGCATGAATTTTGCCAAAATATTTAAACTATAAAGAATATACAAAATTTCATATGAAAAACATATTTACTCAAATGATGTACTTTATTAACAAGTAAACATGTTAGTTTTCCAATTTTATTTCAAAAGAAATTAAGGCAATAAAAGTTATTCTATAAAAACATACCTTTTTACAATTAAGAAGAAAAAGTAATTAAAATGATGAAAGAAAAAAATAATAACCTTTCTTTACTACTTCAACCTCTCTCTTCTTCACTCTTTCTTTCTCTTCTTTTCCTTTTATTCTCTATCTCGAGCTCTCTTTCTTACCTCTCCTGCCTTCTTCTCTTCCCTTAGTCTTTTCCATAGTTCGTTCCATAGTAGTAGTGCCTGTTCTCCTTTCTTTCCTTAGCCTTCAGCACTTAGCTTAACCTTAAACTTCAACGGCTAGACATTAGCTCCTCTATCTTTGAACCATCAGTTGAATCGAGTTTTTTTTCTTTTTAGCCAAAAATTATTTTATTTGCGGCGAGGTCCTTTCGAGGATACACAGCACCCTGAGAATAGGGTGGGACCAGACCCTACTCGATCCTTGCCTAATCTCAATTAGGTTCGATTTTGGTTTATTTCATTTCAGTTCATAGTTTCCAGCCAATCTGACTCAACCGGCCTCGCCCTTTGAGGGCACACACTCGTTCACGCCTACTCAGGCGCACACCCGCAGGCACACATGCCCGCACACACACATACACATGCTCAATAGATTCAGAATGCTCAAATTGGTAACCGGTGCGCCGAACGCTGACGACAAGGAAGCCCATGTAACAAATTGCTTTTGTTCCTAGGTGCGCGCTCAGAAACTGACGATGAGGGACTATCTTAACCCCTTTCAGACCCAACTTCAACCGATCATAATTCCTAGCTCATAGCTCCGTTTCAAGTGATTTAAAGTTTGCTGGAAAGCTCTAAGATTACTCTATACGATTGCAGGGTCAATTTAAGGTTTAGAGGATGTTTTCCTCTTCAATTTGAAAGGTAAAATAAGGGGTTTTTACAGGTTATTTATTTGCCTGGAAATAGAAATTAATGTCACAGAGTCCTTAGATGGACTTTTCTCTCTCATTTAAAGGTCTGTACAGGTTCTACAAATCATTCTGCAGCTGCTAAAGTAGTTTCTAAGCTCTCAAGACCTTCAAGAATAGCATAAAAGCTCTACACTTCTCTGAAAGCTTCAGAGTTCAAAATTTCAGACTGAAATGGATGAACAGACACAGAGAAACATCTCTGATTGATTTAAACTAGTTCTAAAGGTTATAACAAACTTATCTGGGCAGGATTCAAGTTCATATCTCATCAAAATGCTTCTGCTATAAGTTTGGGTTTGAAAATAACCCAAATTGACAGAGTTCAAATTCTCACACAATAAATCATTTGAGCTCACTTTATTCTCTCTCATATCATTCAACAAGATTTCAGAAACAATTTAAACTCCTCAATACCTCAATTTGAGCTCAGAACTCCATAATCAGACTTAGTTTGACTGTCAAGGCACAAGAATTTGACTTTATGTTCAAAGCCTTCTCCCAAGGAATTAAAGCCTCAGATAAAGTCTTCTCAACCTCAAGAACTTATTCAGATCTTCAGATAGGTGTTCTAACTCATATTCCTAGTGTTTCAGGCTTGACGCCTGAGGTTCATAATGACTTTGTTCGTCAGAGAGATTAAGAGGTTATGATAGTGAATTGAAGACATGAATAGATTCTGGGTTCCTTAAATGCTTCTTAAACCTAACTAATAGATTTCTCCAACTTCGTCGGAGTTGGAGAAGAGGAAGATCTATCTACAGCTCTAGTGGCTAAATCCTCAATTAAACATCTGCAAATTAATCAGTGATAGTCAAATCATTGTTCTGGAGCTTCTAAATAAATTCTAGAGGCTGAAGCACAGAAATGGCTCACCGGAGCTCTGGTGAGTCCAAAAAATATGAAAACTGTGTACAGGTTCTTTAAACTTGCCATTTTTAATCTAAAAAGGATCCTGAGGTTGCAAGGAACCTCAGAATAACATTTAATTCTTCATTTGTCTCTTTATTTGTAAGATTTGACAGTGAATTCATTTCTTTAAAAATCTGATTTGAATTAAGCTCAGGACTTGTTTTACCACTCAATTGAGTGGTTAAAACAAGTCAACAAGTGTTTATATTCATAAATATATATTTAATTTAGGATTTGAACTGCTCCTGAGCTGCCATTGATAGCGAGCTCAGGAGCTTAATTAAAATTGGGAATTTAATTTATATGTGATAATAATATGTATTATAGTGTTGATTAGGGTTCTAAAGTGGTGAATAGATGATGAAGAACCCAGTGGAGGTGAAATTAAGCCCATTACTGTCACCACGGATAGTGACAGTAGTCGGTGGAGGTGAAATATGAATTAGGCAATTAGGTGATCAATTAAGTGATTAAGTGGATTAGAAATGGTCATGAGAGAAAGGAGGAGGTGTACAGTGATTTAAAAAGACAAGATTAAGACTCTGGCGAGCTCAATGAGTTTGCTGGAGTTGGAGAAGATGAACATTGAAATTCTAAAATTACTCTAATCTTACTACCTAAACTAACTAACTAAGCTTACCTACTCCTACTCCTACTCCTAATCTACTGTTACCTGGACGAGGGGGTCAATAACGTTCTGCTGAAGTCTCATGGTGGACGAAGAAATCAGAGGGTGGAAGAAAGATCTCCGGCGGATTTGAGGTGGAGTAGAGGACTCCTTTGGTTGGCGCCTGTGTCAGAGACGCGACAGACCATGGTGGATCTCCTCAGCTGATCAGAATGAATGGAGGAAGTTGGAAATTGAGATGGAAAGTCGTCAGAGTTTTGGACGAATAGCCTATTGGGTCAGCTGCAGTGTTAGAAGACAGAAGGGAGCCAACTTAAGTAAAATCTGAGGGGTGGGGGGGTATTTATAGTAGTTGGCGGCGAAGAGAATGGCAGGGTCTAGCCAAAGAAGGAGCTTGAGGAGCTTAACCTCCAGCATCGTCTCCGAAGACGGTGAGGTTATCTCCCACTGGAAATTAGGATTTCCGGTTAATCCAGACCGGTGGATGAAGAGGAGATGGTGAGCGCAAGCTGCAAGAGCTTGGACAAAGAAGATTGATGTCGACATGGAGGTAATCATGCGGTGGCGTGACTCTTCATCGCTAGCCGTTCATTCGGTTGAAGAAGAAGAAGGAGGAAAGGGACTTAAATGTAATAAAAATTAAGGACCTGTGTGAGAAATAAGGACCCGATTGTATTAAGTTTTAAGGACTAAAATGTAAACTCAGGTTTTGAAGGTTTTTTTTAACTTAGATCTTTTTCAACTTTTTATATATGTTAGTAAATAAGGTAAATATTATGTTTTCACCTTGAATTTACATTTTTGACCTTTTTAGATTAATTAATTGGATTAAGTAAAATTACTTAAGTTATTACATACTTAGGTTTACATTAAGTTTAATTTACTTATCTTATTAATTAAGGGAATGATTAATAGGATTTTGAGTCCAATTATTATCTAGATTATTAATAATGTTAATTGAATGATAAAATGTCATTTTTAACTTATTTTAAAGTCCTTTACTAAATATCCCTTATTCTATAAATAACCCTTATATGTTCATAACCTTAGCTAATTAACTAGGAAGGGGTAATAAGATATCATGATGAGTCTCTCATCATACCCCCAGGCCAAAGTTTTGCTAGTCCCTAGCAAAATTAACTAAGACTTTGATGATTTAAAGCACTTGGATTTAAATTATTTTAAATAGTAACATGTAGAGGAAAGCTTAAGTCAGAAATTTTTAAGTTTAATATAAATGATTAATGTAAAGTGCATATGTGAAAATTTTCTTACTTAGACTTATACTTATAACATTTTCAAAACACACTTAAAACCATTTGTTAACAAGAGTTTTACTCTGAATTAGAATTCTTCAAAAATCTCTTAATCTTTGTAACTATTCTTAACTCAAATTAGAATACAAAGTGTTTTAAGGAAAACAAAACTTAAGAATTGAGAATTAAATTTTAACTCAAAAGCTCAAATAGATTTAAGTCAATCCCTTGTTTATGATATTTGACTTTAATCAATATAAGTTTAACCAAATTAACCAGATACTCATTATTAATCAAAACTTAGAGTAGTAAAACTCTAATTTACTAGCCTACAACACTAAGGAATAACTTCTAGACCTAGGATTCTATCAATTCTTCTCCTTTAGGTCTCAACTTAAAATCTTCAAAACCCAATTTCTTAGGCTTCATTGCCCAATACCAAGGTTCAGTAGCTATTATT
The DNA here is from genome assembly GCA_037157565.1 of Thalassia testudinum. Lineage (NCBI taxonomy): Eukaryota > Viridiplantae > Streptophyta > Magnoliopsida > Alismatales > Hydrocharitaceae > Thalassia > Thalassia testudinum. The sequence goes on along the minus strand of JAZHRO010000031.1, from coordinate 162,801,372 downwards.
TTAAAACATCTGTGCTTAGTGAAGAGAATTGTCCTACAGGCATCCAAAGTTGCAAAAATCCAGATCTTAAGACATCAATTTCCAATCCCAATTATTCCAATTCAAGCCTTTGGCTTGGCCTTACTCAGGTTTGGTTGCTTTCTCCTCACCACTTTTCTATCCCGAGGTCAACACTTTTTGTGTATATCTCCTCGGTGGACCACTAGGTCTCTTATTCCTAATATTTTTTTCTCTATATTTTTTCTTCACTTTTTCTATAGGTTAGAACACCCATTTGTAGCGAGGTGTTCTTTTTATTTGATGGAAGGAAGGGTAGCATCCATTTGTAACGAGATGCTTTTATTTATTGTGGAAAAACTGCATAAGCACCCATTTTTAACAAGGCACTTAACTGCAGGGTGTTTTATTTACTCTTTTTTTTTCTTTTTCTTTTCTTTCCCCCCTTCTCATTTTTATTACTAAGTTTATTCTCCAAATTTTTTTTCTAGGTGAGTGGCACATCCTTCACCCTTTCAAGAATCAACTCGTGGAAATCCTTGGACTAAAGAGGATTCAGAACTGATCTCTTAACCTCTGTGTTTTCGCGATCTCAGATGCCAACGAGACAATTCTATGTGTGTGAATTTAGATATTTAGATTACTTAGCTCTCAAACCAGAGCTTGGACAATAAAGCCCTTTACTCTCAAGTTCTTCAAATTCTTAGTTTCCTCCTATAAGATCCGTCAAGACAAAATTTACCAAGTCTAGTTATTTATCTTTAGCCTGTAAGTTTTGTAAACTAAAATTCCACTAACTCTCTATTTAATTAGCTCTGAATATCTGGCCTTTTTACTTAACTTTATGATAAAATCAAATTTTCAAAAAAGCAAAAGGATTACTTAATTTAATTGATTAAAAAGTTATAATTTAATTCCAAAACTTAAGTTTAAATCTTAACACACTTAGTTTCTTAATTCAAGTTCAGAATAGAAAAACAAATCTTTAAAAGATTTAAAAGATTCCTAATTCAAATAAAATCTTGTTTTAAAAATTTAAACACAAAAGTGTGTTTTTACAAAATGTTTAAGTAAAAATCTAACTAAGAATTGAATGCTCTTAAATACCTATATGTATATTCTATGTACATTTTAAACTTCTGACCTAAAAGAAAATTAAGCTCTTAATTATAATATATATATACTCTTCTTCTTTTCTTCTTTATTAAAAATGAATAAACCCCTCTTATTAGTTTTATGAATTTTCTTTTTCAAATTCTTATTTTTATGTATATAAGATTTTCCAATTTTTATGATTTTTTATAAAAATTTTTCAAAATTTTATGAAGTTTTTAATTTTTTAAATTTTTTTATCATTTTTAAATTTTCTATTTTTTTTAAATTTCGTGGATATTTAATTTTTATGTGTTTTTTTATTTTTTAACCCACACTTAAAGTGAAAATTTCACTTCAACACCCCCCAAGCCAAAATTTTACAATGTCGTCATTGTAAGATGGGTGAAAATATATTATACTTCATTTAGTATAGGGTGATGGAAGGAGTCGAATAGAGGAGATTAAAAATCTCTGTGCGGACGATTTCAATTCTGACCAAAGGTCAGAGTGATCAGTTGGACTCAATGAAAGTAATCAGTATGATATGAAGTGAAATTTTAAAGTAAGTGTAGAAGAAAATACAAAATGTAAAAATAGGAAACATTTATGTATAAGTGCTAAGTTTTACGCCTTCAGCTAGGCGTAAACCCTAGTAAAGAACTCCTAAAAAGAATAGGTACATGGTAAAAACAGAGGAGTTATGAAAGAATTGGATCAAAAATAGAAAATAGATTAAACCACCCAATCAAAACTCGTCCAGAAATTGCCTAGAATAGATCTCGCAGAACCCAAAATCAGATTCTCGTGAAAATCTCAGAAAGATTAGAGTGAAAATCATGAAGATTAGATCTGATTTAGGTTGAGATGTAGAATGTTCAAGATTAAGGCAATTTAAAAGATGATTCCACCAATTTTAGAAGATCAGCATAGTCAATTTTGATTCTCAATAATAGGTGGGTCATTTTGACACAAAATAGGTTGCTGATGCAGGTTTGGTGGGTTATTTTCAGGTAATATAGAGGATGAGTTATGATTAGAATCAAAAGCCTGATTAAGGAAATGGACTTGGCCTTGATTTTGCCTAGGATTTAGCAGATTCCTAGGATTCGGAATTGGCTGAGATGGAAGAGTACTTGGCTGACGAGATTCAGCCAAAAGCATGATCTGATTTTGTAAATTAGCCAACTCTACCTTACATTGCATATGGATCTCAGTGAGAGCCTCAGCAATTTATCGCTGACTCTCTGACACAGCTCTTAAAATTTAATCTAGCTGTGTATCTCTAATAGGCCTAGAGTAATTTTGTATACTCATAGGGTTAGGCCTTAAATCTGATTGCTGAGGAGGCAATGGAGGTGGATTAAAATGGGCCTGATTCGGATAATTTGGTCTTTGATTTTGATTTTGATCAACCCAAAAGAAATTTGGGTGGCTTCTCCATCCAGGATTATAGGAATTTGAATAAGGGTTTGGTCTTGGAATATTTTCCTGATGGCATGTAAACCTAAAAGATATGGCGTGTTTTCTGCAACAGGAAAGGGTGGGTAAGATTGTGGGAGAAAGGTCCCTCCTTGGGTTAGTGAAGGAGTAGATAGAAAACCAAAGGAAGATGGATCTCTAGAATCCAGATTATTCACAAATTCCCTCCCCACGAAAATTTGCGAAACAAGTGAATACGTGGGATTCGTAGCAAGTAGAGGCGTAAGAGTCTTCATTGTATTTCTAACCTCATCGAGATGCTTTGCTACGATATCGACTTTGTCCAGTTTTTTTCAATAATCTCTAAATCCTTTGAACTGGACGGATTACCGATCTCGTGAATGCTCTTATGTGGATTTTGGTGATTTGTATTTACGCCACGCGTAAATTGCGACATTGATGCATTATTGATCGAGTTTTCCGCCATCCCTTCAAATAATTTTGAAGTGGATTCTGCGTCGCGATTTAGAAAATTCCCTCCACAAGCGGCATCGACTAGATTGTGAATGCCCTCTTGTAAACCATAATAAAAGATATGCATTAGTTGCCAACGAGGGATATCATGATGTGGGCATTTCCTTTGCAATTCATGAAAACGTTCCCATGTTTCATGAATTATTTCTCGGTTTTGATTGAAAGTAGTAATAGCTCGCCATAAAGCATTGGTTCGACCAATTGGAGAGAATTTCTTCAAAAATGCATATTCGAGTTCAGCTCAAGTTGAGATTGGTCTTGATATAGTTCTATACCAATATGCTGCTTTATCTTTAAGGCTAAAAGAGATCTTCATTAGTAGGATTTCCCTATTTTGATTTCGAGGACCAAGAGTTTGGGATAGATTTTTAAGATCTTCTATATGTTGAAATGGATCCTCGGATGCAAATCCATGAAAGTGGGGGATTAAACTTATAATATTTGGCTTTAGTTCAGGATCATTTTCCCCAATAGGAATCCTAACATTAGGCTCTACTTGTGCATTAAATGGGTTATAATAATCTCTAAGTAGAGGCCTTGGATGATTGATCGGTAAATCAGGCTTTTCAAAACCCACCTTAGGTCGAGGTGAAGGACGGGTTTGAAGAGTCTGTAAATTATTTAAGGCTGCTGTTAAAAGATTAATTTGTCTTGTTTGCTCTAGCATCCTAAGGTTCTGGTTTAGGAGCGCCTCGTGAACATCAAAAGGCGGCATCTCCCCCTGACCAGAAGAAGAAGGGATCTTGGGATTAAGATTTTGCATTTGATCCATAGAAGTAGATGGATCAGATGGGAAAACCATTGGTTGCTTATCTGCAATCGGCCTAGGATCACCTGCCAATGGTGGTGCAAGAGGCGGATGCAAGGATCACCTCCCATCCATAAACGAAAAATAATGTGCAAAGGCACCCGCACACCACTGGTAAAACAACGGCACAAAAAACCCGCAAAACAACGCAAAAGATGCGGGTTTTGCTCTTCTTTCAAAGGAAAGAAGAAATTCCTAAGATACGCAAAGTAATTTGACGCAAACAAATAAAGTAACAATATCAAAATACGCATCCTAATTTGTGTCTACACAGGTGCGTACCTTAAAGCTCAAAGGTCTAAGGTCTAGGATCGAGACCGCTCACTACTGGCTCCCCGGGGCTCTAGTAGTGAGACAGACTTGTTGATCTTCGACCAAAGCCCTAAGAGGTGCAAAGAGGAGAGATAGAAAAATAGACTCGTGTGACTCTAGTGATCGCGCTGTGTGCACGATAGCATGCAACAGACGATAGCGATATAAAAACCCGCATGCATTTTGCAATCAGATTTAAGTCAGAAATTTTTACTTCCTCTTTTTAGTTAATTTTTTACAAAAAATATATCAATTAAACTACAATGGCTACTTTTTATATCTTTTCAAACAAAAATATGTGGTCTTTTTAAATCTCCAAGGATAAGGATCTACGCAGGTTTTCTCGTGTTTTCCCGTTGATACGAGAAAAATAGTTAAAAAATTCCTGAGTCAGATCACACTAATACTAGCAGAAAATGTACTCCTAAGAGTGTATGCCTATGTTATGCTGCTGCTGGTCAGAAAGAGATGTATTTTTTTTCATTTTATTTTTTTTAAATGCAACAATACAAAAGACTAAGAAATACTCACAAAAACAAAAACAGCAACAAAATCTTGCCTTCTCTTGAGATTACCCGCAGAGGTAAACCTGAAAAGAAGACAGAGAATAAAAACAAAAATAAAACAAAGACAAAACAAAACACACCAAATTAGAACAAAAGTTATTAAAAATATATTTACAAAATACCTCCTAATTAGACAATTAATCCAACTATTTTTAGTGAATTAAGGGATTACCTCCCCGGCAACGGCGTCATTAAAATGATCACTGGCTTCCACTCAACTCAGTAATTAAGTTAATTTCACTTAATTAAGAGTAGAAAAAGTCACTTAGGTTAACTCGAAATTGTGTTGGTTGTGTAGTATATGGTCAAATTAACTTAACATTTTAGAAATTTTTACTGGTTGAGTCCAGGTCGTTCACTGGGTGGTATAATTTTTTTCTCAATTCACCAATTATCTTTTATTTCCTTTATAATTTTAGGAGGTATAACTAAGTTGATTTTAAGAGCATGAATTTTGCCAAAATATTTAAACTATAAAGAATATAAAAAATTTCATATTAAAAACATATTTACTCAAATGATGTACTTTATTAACAAGTAAACATGTTAGTTTTTCAATTTTATTTCAAAAGAAATTAAGGCAATAAAAGTTGTTCTATTAAAATAAGCCATTTTACAATTAAGAAGAAAAAGTAATTAAAATGATGAAAGAAAAAAATAATATCCGTTCTTTACTTCTTCAGCCTCTCTCTTCTTCTCTCTTTCTTTCTCTTCTTTTCCTTTTATTCTCTATCTTGAGCACTCTTTCTTACCTCTCCTGCCTTCTTCTTCTCTTCCCTTAGTCTTCTCCATAGTTCATTCCTTAGTAGTAGTGCCTGTTCTCCTTTCTTTCCTTAGCCTACAGCGCTGAGCTTAACCTTAACCTTCAACGGCTAGACATCAGCTCCTCTGTCCTTTGAACCATCAGTTGAACCAAGTTTTTTTTCTTTTTAACCAAAAATTATTTTTTTTGTGGTGAGGTCCTTTTGAGGATACACAGCACCCTGAGAACAGGGTGGGACCAGACCCTACTCGGTCCTCGCCTAATCTCAATTAGGTTCGATTTCGATTTATTTCATTTCAGTTCATAGTTTTCAGCCAATCTAGCTCAACTGGCCTCACCCTCTGAGGGCACACACTCGCTCATGCCCACTCGGGCGCACACCCGTAGGCACACATGCCCGCACACACACATACACATGCTCAATAGATTCAGAATGCTCAAATCGGTAACCGGTGTGCCGAGCGCTGACGATTGGGAAGCCCATGTAGGAAATTGCTTTTGTTCCCAGGTGCGCGCTCAGAAACTGACGATGTGGGACTATCTTAACCCCTTTCAGACCCAACTTAAATCAATCATAATTCCCAGCTTAGAGCTCCATTTCAAGTGATTTAAAGTTTACTGGAAAGCTCGAAGATTACTCTATACAATTGCAAGGTCAATTTAAGGTTTAGAGGATGTTTTCCTCTTCAATTTGAAAGGTAAAATAAGGGGTTTTTACGGGTTATTTATTTTCCTGGAAAAAGAAATTAATGTCACAGAGTCCTCAGATGGACTTTTCTCTCTCATTTAAAGGTCTGTACATGTTCTACAAATGATTCTGCAGCTACTAGAGTAGTCTCTAAGCTCTCAAGACCTTCAGGAATAGCATAAAAGCTCTACACTTCTCTGAAAGCTTCAGAGTTCAAAATTTCAGACTGAAATGGATGAACAGACACAGAGAAACATCTCTGATTGATTTAAACTAGTTCTAAAGGTTATAACAAACTTATCTGGGCAGGATTCAAGTTCATATCTCATCAAAATGCTTCTGCTATAAGTTTGGGTTTGAAAAATAACCCAAATTGATAGAGTTCAAATTCTCACACAATAAATCATCTGAGCTCACTTTATTCTCTCTCAGATCATTCAACAAGATTTCAGAAACAATTTAAACTCCTCAATACCTCAATTTGAGCTCAGAACTCCATAATCAGACTTAGTTTGACTATCAAGGCACAAGAATTTGACTTTATGTTCAAAGCCTTCTCCCAAGAAATTAAAGCCTCAAATAAAGTCTTCTCAACCTCAGGAACTTATTCAGATCTTTAGATAGGTGTTCTAACTCATATTCCTAGGGTTTCAGGCTCGCCGCCTGAGGTTCAAAATGACTTTGTTTGTCAGAGAGATTGAGAGGTTATGACAGTGAATTGAAGACATGATTAGTTTCTGGCTTCCTTAAATGCTTCTTAAACCTAACTAATAGACTTCTCCAACTCCGTCGGAGTTGGAGACGATAACGATCTATCTACAGCTCTAGTGGCTAAATCCTCAATTAAACATCTGCAAATTAATCAGTGGTAGTTAAATCATTGTTCTGGAGCTTCTGAATAAATTCTAGAGGCTAAAGCACAGAAATGGCTCGCCGGAGCTCTGGTGAGTCCAGAAAATATGAAAACTGTGTACAGGTTCTTTAAACTTTCCATTTTTAATCTAAAATGGATCCTGAGGTTGCAAGGAACCTCAGAATCACATTTAATTCTTCATTTGTCTCTTTATTTGTAAGATTTGACAATGAATTCATTTCTTTAAAAATATGATTTGAATTAAGCTCAGGACTTGTTTTACCACTCAATTGAGTGGTTAAAACAAGTCAACAAGTGTTTATATTCATAAATATATATTTAATTTAGGATTTGAACTGCTCCTGAGCCGCCATTGACAGCGAGCTCAGGAGCTTAATTAAAATTGGGCATTTAATTTATATGTGATAATAATATGTATTATAGTGTCGATTAGGGTTCTAATGTGGTGAATAGATGATGAAGAACCCAGTGGAGGTGAAATTAAGCCCATTACTGTCACCATGGACAGTGACAGTAGTTGGTGGAGGTGAAATAAGAATTAGGTGATTAGGTGATCACTTAAGTGATTAAGTGGATTAGAAATGGTCATGAGAGAAAGGAAGAGGTGAACAGTGATTTAAAAAGACAAGTTTATGACTCTGGCGAGCTCAAGGAGTTCGCCGGAGTTGGAGAAGATGAACACTAAAATTCTAAAATTACTCTAATCTAACTACCTAAACAACTAACTAAGCTAACCTACTCCTACTCCTACTCCTAATCTACTGTTACCTAGACGAAGGGGTCAATAGGGTTCCGCTGAAGTCTCATGGTGGACGACGAAATCAGAGGGTGGAAGAAAGATCTCCAGCGGGTGGATTTGAGGTCAAGCAGAGGACTCCTTTGGTCGTCGCCTGTGTCAGAGATGCGGCAGACCATGGTGGATCTCCTCGGCTGATCAGAATGGATGGAGGAAGTCGGATAGTGAGATGGAAAGTCATCGGAGTTTTGGATGAATAGCCTATTGGGTAGACTGCAGTGTTAGAAGAGGGAAGGGAGCCAACTTAAGTAAAATCTGAGGGGTGAGGGGGTATTTATAGTAGTTGGCGGCGAAGAGAATGGCAGGGTCTGGCCAAAGAAGGAGCTTGAGGAGCTTAACCTCCGATGTTGTCTTCGACGACGGTGAGGTTTTCTCCCACTGGAAATTAGGATTTCCGATTAATCCAGACCGGTGGATGAAGAGGAGGTGGTGAGTGCAAGCTATAAGAGCTTGGACAAAGAAGATTGATGTCGGCAGGGTGGTGATCATGCGGTGGTGTGACTCTTTGTCGCTAGCCATTCACTCGGCTGAAGGAGGAGGAAAGGGACTTAAATGTAATAAAACTTAAGGACCTGCTTGAGAAATAAAGACCCAATTGTAATAAGTTTTAAGGACTAAAATGTAAACTCAGGTTTTGAAGGTTTATTTTAACTTAGATCTTTTTCAACTTTTTATATATGTTAGTAAATAAGGTAAATATTATGTTTTCACCTTGAATTTACCTTTTTGACCTTTTTAGATTAATTTATTAGGTCAAGTAAAATTACTTAAGTTATTACATACTTAGGTTTACATTAAGTTTAAGTTACTTATCTTATTAATTAAGGGAATGATTAATAGGATTTCGAGTCCAATTGTTATCTAGATTATTAATAATGTTAATTGAATGATAAAATGTCATTTTTAACTTATTTTAAAGTCCTTTACTAAATATCCCTTATTCTATAATTAACCCTTATATGTTCATAACCTTAGCTAATTAACACTTATCAACCCGCCCTCTGATTTGGGGAGACTTTAAGCCTAAGCATCTACACACATTATTTTGCACTGACTCACTTCCCAACGATTTTTACAGAAATTGGGTAGCTAATGGACCGACTTGGGTGGTATGGCTGGCAAGTTGTCGGTGGTAACAGCTCATTGGCCAGTTGTCTAGTGCCCAACCACGAGACCATTTTCGTTGTACTGCCTTTAGGTAAATCTTAGATTAGGGAAGCCACCTACTTAGAAAAAAAAAAGAGAGAAAAAAAGGAGAAAATAAAAAAACAAATAAAACCACACTTCACCACACGAGTATGGTTGGCAAGTTGTCGGTCGTAACAGCTCATTGGCCGGTTGTCCAGAACCCAGCTCACACAAAATGCACAATAATTCCCAAAACACTTAGGGAAGAAGCGGGGAAGTAGAATAAACCGTGGAGATATACACTGGATTCACCCTTGTGTTGACCCCATAAATAAAAGAAGTAGGGAGAAAGTTACTAATTGTAAAGATAAACCTTTAGGCAAGGTCACCTAGGGTCGTAGAAACCCGAAGTCCGTCTTAACGACCATTTTGTGAGTCTATCACTTTTTCACAAAGATGCTTAGCACTTAGAGTCCTTTTCGAGTCTTGGGCAGGTCAGGTAGCTGTAAAAAGTTATCCCATAACTCTCAAACTCCAAAAGTACAAAAAAATTAAAAAAGAAAAAAAAATTATCTTCTCAAATAAGGCGAGGGCTCGGACGGTCTGCATTCTGGCAAGTACCCGGGCACTGTTGAGTTTTTGTAATTAGGCCTTGGGGATGAGATTTTCTAAAGCAATCAATGAATTTTTCCTAATTACTCGAACCTTGATTCTACTTTTATACATAGCATTTAGGTTAATTTTGCTAGGGACTAGCAAAAAGTAAGCATGGGGGTATGATGAACACATAAATTCATGATAAATTGCTTATTTTTTATGGTTCCTAGGCTTAGCATTACATATCATGTTATAAATATTGCATAACATCCATTGCATGGCATTTAGGATAGTTGTATATTTTATATATTCATTCCTTCATTTTATATGGCAAGGGGGGCAATGCGACATCCATATGGATGTCAGATGGAAAATCCGACCGTACGGATGGATCCGGAGCGACGATCGCAGTTCGGCATCGCAGGAATCATCTCGATCTGAGCACTGTAGCACCCTCTACAAGAAGAAGATGGACGACCTAGATGGCGCCATGTCGCGCCATCCAAGCCGCCCAACACCGGCCAGCAGCACCACTCAACTCCTTCATCCGCACCCTTCAATCCTAGCCATTGGATCAAGATCCAACGGTTGGGTAGCAGATGCACCAAGCCACTCCTCATGACACAAGGGAAGGTTTGCCGCAATGGAGGGAGCGTTGGTTTGCAAAGGGGGGGCGCGGGTTCAAATCCCCTCAGCCCCTCCAATTCGCAATTAGGCGGGCGCATGGAGCGATAGTGCCAGTGCAAGGCAGCGCACACGCACACGTGCACGCCAGTGCATAGCAAGCACGCACGCCAGCAGAGAGCAAGCGCACACACAGCCGGGCACGCACGGCCAGCGTGCGTGATGAGCGGGTCAGCGCGACGCGGGTGCAAGGGCGGTTGGTGCCAGCTTTCAGCGCCAGCTGGGTTGACCTACAGCGACGCTTACAGCCGTCGCTATTTCATTGCAAGCCAGCAGAGCCAGCTATGGGCGTGGGTGGAGGTGAGCTGTCTACAACAATGTTTCCAGCGACGGTCTGGAGATCGCTAAAGGTCCTTTAGTCCATTTTTAGCCTCTTCTCCTCCACTATAAAAGGGCCTACACCCCCTCCCTTCCAAGCCATCTCTACCTACTCTACTCCCACCTACTCCCAAGCTCTAGCAAGCCTACCAACGCTCCATTAGGGCTTGTTCTCAAGCTCCCAAGGTGCCTATTAGTGTAGCGAACCTTTGCCCCACCAAATACTCCTCCAACTTCCCATCTCCCTTCATAGGTCACCTTGGAGCCATCCTCCCACCTCCATTCCAGTAGCAGATCAACTCCATCTTCTCACCTCCATTCAGGAGCTACGCCGAAGCTTTCCTCAACTCGACATCCTCCAGCATCTCACCTCCGTCGTCTCACTCCTCACCTCCTTCGTCCGAGCTTCCGCCAGGCACTGTCGTCTCACCGAACAGCCGATTCGGGAGATTTCCTCTCACCTCCCTCTCTTTTTATGCTTTCATAGTAGATTGTAATAGATATTGGATTGATGTATATACCATTTTCGTTCCACATCTCTATCTTGTGATTCATTTGCTTGTCTTTTATTTCGAAAACATAAAAAAATAACAAAACCCTAAAATACCAAAAAGAAATGAATCGAAGTGTGATTTTCAATAAAGTAAACGTTGCCTCCCTGTGTTCAACCCGGGACTCCCTTGGAGTTTCGGTATAAATTTTATTTGATCGACATGTTTTGCAACTACGATGATAGATTACTTGTAACCTTGATTTCTAACACACGAAACACGCACAACCAGGTATCCGTCGAAGCTACCCTTTGTCTTCACCTCCGATGACCCCTTCGGTGAGGATTTCTGATCATGCTACACACCTCCATCCTCCTTGCTGACACACTCATAACCTCCGTCGTACTCCACCCATCACAACCTCTCTCTCTACCCACATTCCCATCCACCCAAAATACCCACTGAACAGACCCACTTCCTTCGGCCATCTCCGCCTCCGTTCGGCAACTACATCGACTCTCATTCCACAAAAACACCACCACTACACTTCACATCGTCCGACGATGCTTCTTGAGTTGTTTTGACATGACCAAGAGGCCATCTTTTTATTTTAGGTACCCATTCTTTCGCCGCCATTGACGGTAGCTTCGAGTGAAGCTTGAAGCTTGTTCTTGCTATCCATCCCAGGCTCCAACCCCAGGTCATGCAGAAGGGCTTTAGGAAGTGACCCAAGCCTCCAATTAGGAGCATCGTACACCACTTCAGCTTTGATTGGGAGAACATTCTAGCAGTAGCTGTGCGAAGAAGAGCAGTGGGATTTAGGCCCACCTCGTGCAGAGAAGCGGTGGTGTGTGCGCATAAAGTGAATTTTTCGCACCAGCCTTTGTGCCTAAAGACACATAGGTGGTGAGGTCCCCTGCACCCCTTCACGCCTCTCCCATGACACCTCCTTGAGGGTTTGGCTCATACCCGATTACCTGCCTAAGCTTCACACCTCGGCTGCTACCCATTGTAGGCAGCCCTAGTCTGGGTGCACTAATATTCGATAAACCAGGTTAGACTGGGTTTGAAAGAGATACTAAACAAGGGGGAAGGGGGTTTTGCAACGTGGAACAGTACCCAGTACACCCTCGCCCTCAATACGTAAGGCATCTATGCCTGTTCTTTGTCATCTATGGGTAAAGTGTTGAGTTAACTGTTGATAATTAATAGTTGTGCTGAACCTAGTGAACTTGGTGGTTTAAACCACCACTTTTACTCTATTTTTTTTTATCTTTATAAAGAAGCACTTTATTTACTCAGCATATATTACCTTTTGATAATGATATATTGTGTGAATAATTACTCCCAGAGATGACCTCAGATTTCTTTTTATTCGAGTTATAAATGTAAATGCTTAATTCGATTTGATTACTATACTACAACGCAACAATTTTATAATACAATCGAAGTGAGTCAAGCATTTTGGCATTGTTGCTAGGGAGTAACGTGCATTTATCACTATTATTCTTGATTTTTGGCATATCTGCCTTGATTGGTTGTTTTGCCCCCTTTCTTAATTTCAATAAAAAAAAAGGGGTAAAAGAAATATAGGACTCAACCTTGCCGTATTTTCTTAGAAGTTTCATTTGTGGCAAGAAATTATAAATTCTGAGCTAGGATCAGCCTAGAAAACACAACCCAGTAATTTCTGAGCCTAAAAGGACTAGTTAATTGAATATGTCGACTTGAACATTCTTGATTGAGTCCAATGGGATCATTAAATTTGAAATTGGACTCCACTTTAGAGCCAAATTAGGGGTTAACATTTTAGGGGCTATCTAGTACACATTTACAATTATAAAGGAAAATATCATCCGCATTGTATGCTACCTAAGCCTTGGTTGAACCGACTTACAACTTAACCCTACAATATAGGCCCTAAGATCACTTGAACCCTAAAAGAAGTGAGTTAACATGTTTGTTGAACCAAAACAGGGTGATTTGGGTAAGTTAACCTGAATTGCATCCTCAACATTAGGACAGGTCAGGTGGAATTGGTTCACTTGGTGATCCAATAAACCTAAAAATCAGGTCACAACTGGAATAAACTTTTAATCAAGTGACAATTTGAGGCACAAATAGGCTTAAAATTTGATAGAACTAGGACCTCAATCCACACGTATCCGGTCTACTTGGAACCGCAGTGACAAGAGAGGTCGGGTGGGGGAAACCCTGTAATCCATGGGGGCACTCTACCGTGTAGGGGTCTTCGCGGGACTCTCTCTCTCTGGCTACCCAAGTAATTCTCGGGTGGGTAGATTTGTGATCTAGAGGTTGTTGTCTCTAATAAGCCTAAGCCATCCAAATATGTTTTTGGGTGTCTCGATTGGGTCTGATTGAAATATAGTCCCTCATCTTTTCTATAGTGCCTGCACGGTAGGAGGTCCTTAAGACCAGTCTTATGACCTCCTCTAGTAGTTCATTCACATTGGGGCCAGCACTTGACTAACTTGTTTAGGTCTTCTTCTAATCCGATCTCTATCTCCTCTGACCCACCTACATCCAACCAAGGTTCTCCATTTTTTGATTCTGACTCATTGGAGAACCCTAGTTCTGAAGGAGGAGATGATATCCAGCAACTGCAAAACCAGGTTCAGACTCTCATTGATCTTATCAATGGGTTGGAAAACCCTTGAGTAGGTTCACAAATGCGGGATCATTATAATCCCGCAGAAGTGGCTATCGAGCCCAGAGTGTGTATTCTGGTTGGGGGACCTGAGATCGAACTCAAGTTGAATATTATCAGCTTGATTCGCCATTTTCACGGGATGGGTTCTGAAGACCCATTCCAACACATTCAAGAGTGAAACATTTTTCCTAGACTCTTTGACCAACTGTTCAAAATCGGAACACTCTGCTCATGAAGATGTTCCCTTTCTCACTTAAAGAGAAAGTTGCCCATTGGTATCAGTCTCTGAATCAACTGATCAATATATAGGATGAATTGCAAACTGAATTTCTAAGGAAATACTTCATAGTAGGGCGTACTAACGCCCTAAGGCATCAAATTACGCATTTTCAACAAAATGTGGGGGAACCACTTCATGAGGCATGGGATTGCTTTCTTGATCTCATGTGGAAATGCCCGCATCAAGAAGTTCCTAAATGGGAACAAGTCCAATCATTTTAACGGGGACTCCATGAACATATTCGGCTTTTCATCGATGCAGCTTGTGGAGGCAATTTCATGGGCAAGCATGAGAATGCTATTTGGGAAATTCTCGAAAATATGGCTAACAATGCATCCATGGGTATGTTCAATAGGACGACTACCCGTGCATCGACGAACACACACGAGACACATGAAGCACAAGACTTATCCTCTTCTGCCGACATGGAGGTTGTGGCCAGTCGATTGGACAAAGTGTCAATAATTGAGAAAAAGCTTGACGATTTGACTCGCTAGCTACAGAAGGTCACTTCTTCTCAAGAGAACATGCATGCCCAACTACCTGCAAGGAGGGAGGCCGTGCATAATATTCACCACACTAGGATGGGTATGGATCCGTCCCCTTTTGACTCTAGGTTCGGGGGAAACTCTGAGCCTACTTATCCTAGTTAGGGGTCCTTTGAACCCCATTATCCTAATTTTTCCGGAGCTTCTCAACCCTGTGAGGAACTCCATGCCATCCAGAACAACCCCTATTCCAATTCCTATAATCCTAGATGGCGTAATCATCCTAACTTCTGGTCTGGGAATTCCTATCCTCAAAATTCTAGATCTCAATATCCACCTCAACCACAAAATTCACACTCATATCAGCCTGCTCAACTTAGGCCCAATCCGAATTTTCAACATGGGCTTAGTAAAGATGATCAAATGAGCATGATTCTTTAGACCCTGGCTGATATGCAGAAGACTAATGCTGCTATGCAGAGGCAGCATACTGCAGATATGGCAGATATGTGTAGCCAGATTGCGCAAATGGTTAGGACTCACCAGCCAGGCGCATTACCCTCACAACCTCTACCAAACCCTAACAACGTGCCAAATCAGAGGTACGTTGTGAACCCAAAGCAGGGCCAAATTCATTATGTGCAACTAGGCCCTTCTGCACCTATATATCAAGATGGGTCAGAAGCATCAACTTTTGTACCTGACTCATCTTAGCAGCAACAGCCACCTATCCTACCCACTCCTCCATATCTCGCGGGATTACATTCTGTCACAACCCATAGTGGTAAGTGTACTAAGGATCTTGAGCCTAAGAGATACATTAAACCTAAACCTAGTACATCTCAATCCGGAGTGATTATTAAGGATAACTCAGGCACTATAGAACCTACTCCAGTGGAGCCTAAGACCACACCATTTCTTGAGGCCTTGACCAAAGGAAATAAGGGTAGGAAACCACCTTAAGTTGATGAGGACTTGATCAAGCTCTTTGAGCAAGTCCAGATTAGCATTCCCTTGATGGATGCTATACGTCATGTACCGGCTTACGCGTGATTTTTAAAGAACATATGCACTACTAAGAGAAAGCCGAAGAATTATGACGGAAGTCCTATTTTGCTATCGGAGCAGGTTAGCTCCATTATCTTGAGCAAGCTTCCATAGAAATTGAAAGACCCTGGCACACCTCTGATCTCCTGTAAGATCTGAGATTTAGAATTTAATCGAGCTCTTTTAGATTTCGATGCATCCATTAACCTCATTCCCACATCCCTCCTAAAATATTTTGAGGATTCTGAACTTAAACCCATGGAAGTGACATTACAGTTAGCTGATCGATTTATTAAGTCACCCCATGGAATTTTGGAGGGTGTAGTTGTAAGAGTTCGGGATTTCTATTTCCTGATAGATTTTATTGTATTAGACATAGATACACCAAACAACCTAAAAGATACACCTATAATCTTGGGGAGACCATTCCTAGCAACAGCTAGGGCAAACATTAACTACAAGGAGAGCCAAATGGAAATAAAATTCGGGGATAATACAATGAAAATTGATATTTTTGAGGCCCATAGAGGAATCAATTGTGGTGTAATATAGGAAATAAATAGAGTCGATTCACTTCTCGAGGATCCTATTGCTAATGTAGATATAGATATTCTTGAGCAAGAACCCTTAGAAGCCCAATCCCGATTACACCTTGAGGAACCTAGCCCACCTCTAGTTCCCCCTTAGGCCAGCCCCGACCTTCCTACTACTGCTGAGAACTAGGTACTTGAACTAAAACTGCTTCATGACAATCTCAAGTACATCTTTTTAGGTTCAAACAACACGTTTCCTGTGATTATCAACTCCTCTCTATCCATAGATTAGGAAATGTGTTGATTTCTGTCCTCCAAGAGCATCGCAAGGCCATTGGTTGGACCTTAGATGATCTCACCATCATAAGTCCTTACTGTACCCACCGCATTTTTACAGAAGAAGGCTCACGACCTATGCATGAAGGACAGTGCCGACTCAATCCAAATATTCAAGAGGTCATGAAGAAAAAGATAATTAAATGGCTTGATGCGGATATTATCTATAGGGTACCTATAAGGTTTGACTAACTTATTATCAAAGGATATTCCCTTCGATTTCTCTGATGATTGTGCTGAAGCCTTCAAAATCCTTAAGGATCGAGTCACCAAGGCACTAGTATTGCAACCCTCTGACTAGTCTTGTCCATTTGAGATCATGTGTGATGCATCAGATTTTGCTGTGGGGGCAGTCCTTGGTCAAAAAGTTGATAGGAAATCGGTAGTGATCTATTACGCAAGTAAAACATTGGACGACGCCCAACGGAATTATACGATCACTGAGAAGGAACTTCTGGCTATTGTCTTTGCCCTAGAGAAATTTTGGTCGTACCTTCTCGAGTCCTGCAAATCATATACTCTGACCACACGACGATACGGCACTTGCTCACCAAGAGGGATGCGAAGCCTCATCTGATTCATTGATCTTGCTTTTGCAAGAATTTGATTTAGAGATTCGTGACAAAGTAGGAAAATAGAATGTAGTTGTAGATCATCTATCCTGCCTTCCCTCATCTATCATTGATCCATCAGTACCTATTACTGAGCATTTTCCAGATGAGCATCTTTTGAGCATAGATTCTGGGCTTCCCTGGTATGCAGACATTATCAACTACTTGGCATCAAACCAGATTTCGTCTGATTGGCCCAAAGCCAAAAAGGACAAATTAATATCAGATGCCAAGTACTATTTCTAGGAAGATCCATATCTTTTTCGCATCTGAGCAGACCAGATCATCTGGAGGTGTATTCCTAACATAGAGGTCAATGATATTATCTCATTTTGTCATGACCAGGCCTGTGGTGGCCATTTTTCTGGACATAAAACCTCAACCAAAATCCTCGAAAGCGGCTTCTATTGGTCGACTTTGTTTAAAGATGCACACAAATACTATAGGGCATGTGCTCATTGCCAAACCTTAGGCAACATGGGCCATTGCGATATGATGCCCTTAAATCCGATCATCGTGTGCGAAATTTTTGATATTTGGGGGATTGATTTTATGGGCCCATTTCCAAATTTGAACGGCTTTGAATATATTCTTCTTGTTGTGGACTATGTGTCTGATGAGAACCTCATCATGAGCCCTAACTAGCTCATTTTGACCTGAGAAAGAGAATAAGAGCTCCTACATAACCTAAAGAAGGGCTTAATTCAAGGAATAAGTATTCTGAGAAGAAAATATGAAATAAAGGTTAAAACTGTAATTTTACCATTGCAGTACATAAACGGGATTTCTCAGAGGTAAAACATAAGTCAAATGGTCTGAATAAGATAAAAAGTGGGTTGGTTTAGTCAGAAATGGGTTCATGTGAGAGCTAGGAATTAAATGATATCTTGTAACCCTAAAATAGACCCGCTTAATTCAACAAGGTTCTGGTCAGGATAAAAATCAACTAAATCCTCTAAAATTCATGGAAAAGTATCCCCTAGGGTTTAGAACCTTCAATTTGACCTTTGAAACTTATTTTGACCTAGATAGGGTCCTAACTCATTATTTGACCTAATTTAGATTTTTGTGTAAAATATCCAGTCAAACGTGGTCAAACCTAAAATCTAACTTCACCATTGGATTCCTTAGGTCCAACATTAGGTTTGTACCAAAATTTGGACCTAAGGAGAGGTCATCTTGACCTACTTTGCAATATAGTCCACCCAATTACATTCTGGCCCTTAACTTTTGAAAACCATTGCACAGACCCCCCTAACTTCCTCGCCACTCTTACAATTAGGTCCCTCCACCATTAAAGCGAAGGAATCCTACTCCGACGAGGAATGGAGGGGGATTACTCCCTGATTCCTCAGAGATCTCCCAGATTTGGAAGGGAGATTCTCTGAGGAATTCCCTTCCATCTGAGCATGGCCCCAATCACTGATTCGCACCCAATCTCTCATGTGAACGCACAAGAGATTTGGGTCTCCAACTGTTTCCATCTCTGGCGAGGACTCTCGCGCTTGGAAGTTTCTCTTCCAAGCACAAAAGCCCCTGCCAGTGCCTATATAAGGATCACCACCTCCGGCCGCACCCCCAATTTCATCTCCTCTCCTCCAGCCAGGTGTCTAGTGAGCTCCAGCAAGTCCTCCCCCTCTTTCTTGTTGCTCTGCCACAATACCAGTGGCAGAGCCATCTTCATCTATTTCTTCCACATCGCACAATACTCGCACGCGTGCTCCAGCCCCTTTGTCATCGCCGTTCTCCCTTCTCTGGACGTCTTCTTCTACAGCGGCGACAGGTACGGCCAGCCGCTCCTCTACCCCCCTTCGTCCATTAAACTAGGTCAAAATGCTTCCCCTCTCTCTCCTCATTATTTCCCCTCTCTTTCTGTTCACTTTAAACCCCTCAACACCTCAAACCACCACCACCTTCTCCATCTCCGGCCGACCACCGACGAAGGCGCTTCCACTACTCCGCACCTTCACACAACTCGCTAGACACCTCATCACCTCCGCCATCACCCACTGAGCATCATCCGCCCTTCCATCGACTGCCAACACCTCCACACACGCCCACCGAACACACCCATAAACATAGCCACAGAGTGACCCAGGCACGCATGCCTAGGCTACCCCACGGCCACCCACCCACCTAGGCACCTTCGCCTTGACACGGTGAAGCTCCCCATGTGCTTTAATGGGGCCGAAAGGATGTATTTAGTAACTGTAGGTCTGACCCCTTCGCCGCCATTAGAGACAGCTCAAAGGAGCTCGCAAGCTTAACCCAAGCACTTCACTCCAGGTCTCCAAGCCCAAGAGGTGCGGGTTGGTCTTGTGCATGCACTCAACCAAGCAATTAGCTTTGAAGGAGATCACAGTAGTGGCAATTAGGTGAGAACCTCCTGTGAGCGTGCGAGCGAAGTGGGTGGGACTTTTAGTCCCACCTCGTGAACTTAAGAGCGCGATGAGTGGTTCATATTGAATTTCTATTTTTAGCTTATCACCTCAAATGACACGAGGTGAGGTCCCTCGCCCACACCCCTGCCTCGTCTGTGACGCACACCCACGTGAACCTAGTGCTTGACTCGTTTACCTAACACTCCTCACGCACTACACCACGCCAGTGCGCTTGGACCTGGGCATGTGAAACCCAATCCGATTACTCAGCTCTGGGAGAGCGAACCGAAGAGAGAAATAGAGAGAGAGTGACGTGGGGGAGGGTAGGGTAGGTTTTGCTCTTCGGTGTGCAGGGAAAGAAGAAGGAAGGAAGAGGAAGGTGTTGTAGTAGGGAAGAGAAGAAGGAGAAGAAGAGGAGCTAAGGCACAGCCGCAGTGAAGGAAGAAGAAGGAAGGAAGAGAAGCTAAGGCGCAGTCGCAGCGAAGGAAGGAGGAGAAGGCAGCAAGGAAGAAGAGGCAGAAGCAAGTAAGGCAGAAGCCAAGGGAAAGAGATGGCACTGTAGCAGAAGAAAGGCAAGCCAAAGAAGGAAGAAGAGGAGAAGACAGAAAGAAGAGTCAAGGAAGAAAGCCAAAGAACAGAAGAAGAAAGAAGAGAGGTAGAAGCATAAGGCAGAGGAAAAGAAGAAGAAGAAAAGAAAGAAGAGAAGCAGAAAGGAGAAGGAAGAAAGAGAAGAAAGAGAGCCAAATAAGAGAGAGAAGCATATCTTTTTAAGATGTCTGATTATAGAATCAAACGTCCAATTCTTCTTTTGCTACATTTTCATAAACTCTTGCATTCTATATTCTGAATTAGACTTTGAGTAGATTTAAGTGTTCAATTACATTGATTGAGATTAGTGAATAAATTCCATTTGCTCCCTATGCTCGACCTCGGATACTTAGGTTTCCAAGTAATAAAATTTTTATTTGTTTTCAAGGTGATTTCATTTATACTACAACGAACATCTTTTAAAACCACGATCTCGCCTCGTTAATAGTGTCCAAATGGATTGAAGCTGTTCCAACCAGAACCAATAATCATAAAGTCGTTATCCAATTTATTCTTGATAACATCATCTCTTGGTTCGGTATTCCTAAAGCAATTATCTTTGATGGTGGGACCCATTTTGTGAATGTGCATTTCCAATCCGTACTAAGAAAATATGGGGTGTCACACCGCATTTCTACCCCGTATCATCTGCAAACAAACGGACTTTTCGAGCTATCAAACCGAGAAATCAAAAAGATTCTGCAGGTCACTGTTCGACCTGATAGAAAGGATTGGTTAACCTAGCTTCTGGAAGCATTATGGGCTTATAGGACCACCCATAAGACCCAATTAAACATGTCTTCCTTCAGGACTATTTATAGGAAGGCATGCCACCTTCCTATAGAAATGGAGCATAAAGCCTATTAGGCAGTATGGAAGTGCAATCTGGACCTCGGAAAGGCTAGTATTCATCGTCGCCTACAAATAAGAGAGCTCGATGAGCCACACAATGACGCATATGAGAACTCGTAAATTTACAAGGATTGAATTAAAGGCTTGCATGATAAGCACATTTCACATAAATCATTCAATCTTGCTCAGAAAGTACTTCTATTTGATGCCAGTCTTAAGCTGTTCCTAGGCAAGCTCAGATCTAAATGGATCAGACCTTTTCTGGTTCAGAGGATTTTTGGTAATGGAGCTGTGGAAATCTGACCTCCCAATCATGACTCTATACCATTTGTTGTTAATGGCCAATGTCTTAAACCTTTTCTTGAACTTCATGATTTGAGTTAGATCGAGGAACCTCTTGACCTCCATTCCACTTGAGCCGCATTGCGCCCAGCTAATGGCAGTAAACTTAGCATTTAACGGGAGGCAACCCGTCATTCAAAAAACTCGAGACCTTTCTTATCTTCTTTGAGCAAATCATTCTTACTGCACTTTAGAGTTCTTAATTTAAGAACAGTCGACTCCACCTCCAATGTTCACATTGGAGCTAGAAATCATTCGCAACAACCATTTCTAACCCGCCCAACATCCCTTAAACCTGTTCTAAAATTATGAACTAAGCTGAATATGAACCCATCCTATTTGCAATGAGGGCATTGCAAAGCTTAAGCATGGGGGGGATTAAAGTGCAATTATCTGAAATTCATGATCGAAATGTTCTCACAAAAAATACACAGATTCTCACAAAAAAAAACAAAAAGGAAAAAAGGAGAGAATGTGTTTAAATTGCGCTTATTATAAATAAATCTCATTGAGGAAACATTACCTGCCATACTTTATGCCCCACCAAATAAAACCTTTACCTACCTTCCTATATTTCTAATCGCCCAAATACGGGTTGAGGAGTTCCAACTTAGTTATTGGGTTATCAGAACTTAATCAAAGTGTTGATGCCTTGAGAGACCACGGAACATATTGACAATCCGGAAAAATTGTGAGCTCTTGACTGATATATATATAAAAAGGGGAGAGAAAAAGAGAAAAAGAAAAAAAAAGAAAAGGAAAAGAGAGAGTAAGCACAAAGGAACTAAAAAGAGAGCATAGTTTTAAGCATTTCTTCGAATGGATTCATTTAATAACCTAGACATTCAGAGTCTGACATACTAGATTATATGTAGCACCAATTGAGTGTGAGCCACCAAAAATAAAATCCTTTCAACTTAGACATTTTCTACCTATACCTAAAAGCCAGGGTTGAACCACAGATCACCTGCTATCCTCGAGGGAAGAAAGTCTTTGCCTATCTTGATACATTTGTACTAAGGGTTGAAAACTAACTTTAAATGAATATTGAGAAATGACAAGGAGAAGGACGAGAATAAATTCTTTAAAACTGCATAACAGAAATACCCTTACACCAAACATGTGGGCTAAAAACTCTAAAATTTGTTAAGGGACTAGCAAATGAAAGGCATGGGGGTATGATGGCAGTGCCATCATGCTCTATAACTCACCTAATTTAGCTAAGTCCTAAGGTAAATTGACCTAAATAATACATAAAAAGGGTACGATATCATATGGAGGAAGATTCATTAGAATAAACCCAAAAGACCGCAAAACAGGTCAGAATAACCAATTTAGGGTTTCCTTTGAAATTATGCTATTAAAGATAGCAATTAAACCCTATGTTTGATCTAACCTAGTTTGATAGGATTCTAATGAAAATATTACAAATTAAACCTTCTAAAAATTATAAATAAATACTCCACAACGTTTAATTTGATCAGATACGTCAAAGGAGCCAATTAAACCTAAAACAATGACCTAGGTGGATAATTAATGATAAATAAGTTTAAATGGAGGATTTACCAACCAACAACTTCAAAACTTAGAATTGACATGACCACCAGATTCCCTAGATCCTAATTAAGCATCCATTAAAAGTTGGACCTGATTTGACAATGTTCGTACCTACTTTGCATTTAGGCCCCTAAGTTCCTTAAATCCTTGCAAGTAGGTCCAATTTCATTACTCTTAGGTCCTTCTATTCTTGCAAACTGGTCCCTGACGTCGTCTTCCTCCTTCAGCAGCCAACGAGCCATTGACCGAACTGATCGACGACTTTCCAACACCATTTGTGACTGCTTCGAGCAGCGGCTGGGCTCGACCTCTAAGGCGAAGTTGTTCGTCATTCTGCTCTGCATCGATCGATATACATCTTACGGTTGCCATCGCTGCAACAACCCGCGATCTCTGGTAAAAAACAAACGTGGAGATATGAGTTGTTGTAAGGCCTTCTCGCTACCTCCTACAACAAATTCATGCACGGCCGAGGCTCTATAAATCCTTGCAATGCTCCTCCGAGTCAAGTCGTCTGGAATACGAGTGCAACCACTGCCTTCTCCTCTTCCTCCGTGCGTCGCCATTGCCAGACCTTGAGGTCTTCTCCACCCCTTCCCTCCATTGCCTCTCGCCATCAAATGAGGGTGCAGCTACCTTCGTCCCTCTCTCATCGAGCTTCTCAATCCAGTAGTCGATTCTGTACCTCCTTCATCGGCCTCAATTCCTTCTCAGATTCTTCGCCAGTGGCTTGCCACCGCCATCAGTTTCCACCTGTCTTTCCTCTAAATTAGGTTAGGGCTTTCCTTCCCCTTCCTTCCCTATACCTTCTCATCTCTCCAATTTTAACTTCCAACCACGTTTAAGCCATCACCGACCACCATCTTTAAGGACTCCGATGAGCTTCTTTGCCACATCACCGAGCCCCTTTGCACAGCACGTAGGAATAGGGAAAAGCTTTGGGGATCTTCCTTGAAGCTTATGGACTGATCTAGGTCTGAGAGGTCCATTTTGCTGTGCACAGGAACCCGTTGGAGCTACCCTTCGTCTTCACCTCCGGCGACCCTCCTATGAGAACTTCCGCATGCAACACACCTCCATCCTCCTTACCGACACGCCTATAACCTCTGCCATACTCCACCAATCACAACCCCTCTCTCTACCAACCTTCCCATCCACCCAAAATACCCACCGAACAAACCCACTTCCTCTAGCCATCTCCGCCTCTGTCCGGCCACTACACCGACTCCTATGCCACAAAAACATCACCACTACACTCCACGCCTTCTGGCAACGCTTCCTGAGTTATTTTTACGTGGCTGAGAGGCCATCTTTTAATTTTAGGTAGCCGCTCCTTCACTACCATCGATGGTAGCTTCGAGCGAAGCTTGAAGCTTGTTCTTGCTACGTCCGTCCTAGGATCCAGCCGCAGGTCGTGTGGAAGGGCTTCAGGAAGTGACCTAGGCCTCCAATTGGGAGCATCATGCATTCCTTCAGCTTCGATTGGGAGAGCATTCCAACAGCAGCTGTACGAAGAAGAGCCATGGGATTTAGTCCCACCTCGTGAAGAGAAGAGGCGGTGTGTATGCATAAATTGAATTTGTCACACCGGCCTTAGTGCCTCAAGACACATAGGGGGGTGAGGTCCCCCACACTCCTTCACGCCTCGCCCATGACACCTCCATGTAGGTCTACCTCATACCTGATTACCCGCCTAAGCTTCACACCTCGGCTGCTACCCACTGCAAGCAGCCCTGGTCCCGGGTGCACTCATATCTGGTGAAACAGGTCCAGCTGGGTTTGAAAGAGATACTGAACGATGGGGAGGGGGTTTTGCAGCATGGAATAGTACCCAGTACACCCACTCCCACAATACTTATGGCATTTGTGCATGTTCTTTATCGTCTGAGGGTGAAGTGCTGAGTTAACCGTTGATAATTGATAGTTGTGCTAAATCTAATGAACATGGTGGTTTAAACCACCACTTTTACTCTATTTTTTTTATGTCTATAAAGAAGCACTTTATTTACTTAGCATATATTACCTTTTGATAGTGATATATTGTGCAAATAATTACTCCCAGAGATGACCTCGGATTTCTTTTTATTTGAGTTATAAATTTAAATGCTTAATTCGATTTGATCACTATACTACGACGCAACAATTTTATAATACTATCGAAGCGAGTTAAGCAATTATTAAGAATGATGTGAGTTTTAAGATTTAGATCTTGCTTAGGAGATTTTAGGATTCAAATATTAGGTGTATTCAACCAAGTTTTAGGAGAAAAACCAAATTTGAAATCACGAGTTCAAGTGTTTTTCTTTTATAAGTCAAGAAGAAATATAGAGTGCCTAGACTGACCTAAATATTGAATCCTATGAGGCATCTACAAAATGGATCAGTTTTAAATTAGGTGGTGTGGTCCAAACAATTCAATCAAGTGACCTAGATACACCACCAATTAGGCATGCAAAGATGATTAACCTAGATTGATTTCTACTCCTTTATGTGTTGATTTGTGTGTACCAGTTCCACAGGTCGGAATCTCTGTTGAGTAGATAAAAATCAAGTTAGGTTATGTGCCACAAATGTGGATGTATGTTGATTTCTCTCATAAGAAGTATCTTTTTATATTCTTTTTTTATATATGCAAAGGCGAGATGAGTGGAGGTGACAAACAAGACAAACAATTTCTATCCTAGGGTTTATGCAAGCACCTAAGTAGATTAGGTCTTGGTTATGGATGTGGTGAAATGAAACTAGTTGGGGGGAATGTGGGGGACACTTACAAATTACTTTACTTGCACTTTACTCTGGTCTACTGCACTTGGATCTCCATGCTAGGGTACTTGCAAGACAGTAGATCAAAGACAAGCAGGGTTAATAACATGTAAATGCAAAGAAGCACAGAAAATAAGAAAGTAAATTCTGTTGCCTCCCCGACAATGGCTCCAAAATGATGACGCGTGTTTCGCGAATTAAAATTAGGGTTTGGAGATCCCGTCGTCGTAGCTCGCATGTCTATCAAACACAATTTACATCCGAAACTCCAGGGGAGTCCTGGGTCGAACACAGGGAGGTGATGTTTACTTTGGTTGTAAACCCTGCTTCATTTTGTTTTGTTTTGGTATTTTGAGGTTTTGTTATTTTTTTGTGCTTTTGAAATAAAAAGACAAGACAAGTTCACAAAATGAGATGGAACACAACTATGATATATTACGCAAATGCTTGTTACAATAATCTATGAAAGCATAAAAGAGATAGGGGTGAGAGGAAATCTCCTAAATCGGCTGTTCGGCGAGACGATGGCACCTGGCAGAAGCTCGGATGATGTAGGTGAGGTGCAAGACGACGAAGGTGAGATGTAGGAGGATGCTGGGTAAAGGAATGCTTTGCTGAGGCTTTGGAATGGAGGTGAGGAGATGGAGGCGATCTTCTATCGAAATGAAGGTGGTGGGATAAGGGACGAATGTTTGGTGAGGCAAAGGATCATTACACTAATAAGAGGCCCTTGGAGCTTGAGAGTAAGCTCTATTGAAGCTTTGGTAGGCTACTAGAGCTTAGGAGTAGGTGGGAGTAGAGTAGGTAGAGATGAAGAGGAATGGAGGGTGTAGGGGTGTTTATATAGTGGTGGAATGGAGGTGGTTTGTGCGCACTGTCCTTTAGTGACATTTAAGATGTCACTAAAGACCCGCCAGAGACGTCATTGTATCATTCACATGCCTTGGCTGGTGCTTGGAACCATGGCTGTAGCTGGCGTAGGGCTTGGCGATTGTCGGCCATTGGATCAGGCGTGGACAGCTGTGATCGCGAGAAGAGAACGTGCGTTCGCCCACGTTTGAATCTCGCACCGCTGGCACATGTGTTGACAGTCGTCAGATGAAGCATCGCACGGTCGAGATTCACCCACAGATAGCATCTCATTGATTTGAATCGAGCGTACCTCGTGTGATTGCAAGGATCGGACGGCAGGTGTGGCTCCTGGTCGTCTTAAATGCATGCCCCAAATGGCGTGCATGCGACCTGGTATGCGTCCTCATGTCGATGGGTGGCATCAAATCGAGCGTGAAGAGTCTCAACCGCTCGATCAAAATCGAGCGACCCTATTTCATCTGGCTCGAACTCGTGCTTGTGGTTTGCGAATGCTTGTCTTCACCATTGCACCAAAGTGGTGCTTTGTTGAGTGGAGGGCAGTGCGGTCGTGCGCGCCTTGACGGTTGGATGAAGATCCAACGATCGAGGTGAATCCTTGCTTGAGGCCGAGTGCGATGGCTCAGGTCGGGGTAGCCTGGATGGTGCCATGTGGCGCCATCTGGGTCATCCATCTTCATCTTCTTGTAGAGGGTGCTACAAAGCTCTAATCGGGGTGATTTTCACGTTGACAGACTGCGATCGTCGCTCCAGATTCATCCGTACGGTCGGATCCTTCATCCAAAACTTGTAAAGATGTTACACTACCTCCTAGCCATATAAAATGGAAGAATTAATGTACATAATACGCAACTATCCTAAATGCCATGCAATGGATGTTATGCAGTATTTATAACATGATATGCAATGCTAAGCCTAAGAACTATCATAAATAAACATTTTATCTTGAATCCATGTGTGTCTATCACTAAGCTAGCTTAGCTTAGCTACACCTTAGCTCCCATGGCCATCCACCACCCTAAATCCCTACCTAAACAGCTCCACCAACTAACCCTACGTAAGTCCACCTAAGCTAGCTCCACCTCTACTCCAAGTTGGTGCCACCACCTTCACCACCCTTCACCCCTCAACCACCACCAAAGGGCACCAACAAGGTGGCACCAAAACCACCACAACCACCTCCAAGTTGGCGCCACCTTTTCCCTCCAAAATTCCCTTCATCTCCACCACACATCTCCCCTTAAACCCATCTCCACCATCCACCTAACCCCTCTTCTAGAAGCCCCTAGGTTGGTGCCAATTTAGTGGTGCCTCTCCACCACCAAAAGCCACCAACACCTCCATAACTACCACCCTACAAGCCCCTTGAGTGGGTGCCAACCTCCCTCCACCCTAGGATCCCTAACCACCTCCCAAAACCCATCCTAGCCCTATATCCAACCCAGGCCAACTACCCCCTTCTCCACCTCTATAACAACCCTCCTAACCACCACTAAAAATCCATCCTCCATTAGTGTTAACTCTACCCTAAACCCACCTATAACTCACGGACAAGAAGAAGAAGGAAGGAGATTAAGGAGGCTTTCCCTTGCCCTTGGTGCCTTCTTTCTCTCCATTCTTCTCCTTGTGCCACTCCAAGATGAGGAGCAAGCTTGCATTAAGGAGGATGACCAGGCATTGGAGGAGATCATGAGGGTGGCCCACACCCACCCTTAGAGAAGCCATTAAGGTGGAAGCCATCCACCTTGGAGGAGCTAAGGCACGCCCCCCCCCTTGGGCTTGTCAGGAGAAGCTATTCAAGGAGAAGAAAGGAGCCCTTTTTAATTGCGGGAGCAACTGCAGTTGGAGCAAGAGCTTCAACCTCTTCACCATCATCATCCAGGATTTTTGTTTTATCCACTTTCTTTTTTTAGTTTTACTTTTTGTAGTAGAAGCTTTCCTCTAAAGTTGTAAAACAAAAATCCGTTTAATATCAAGTTGCCCTTTCCAATTTGGTGCATCTTCTTCCTTTAATTTTGTTCACACCCTCTTCCCAATTATCCTAGGCCTTCACACTTCTAGGGTGAGCTTGGGAAGAGGTCATTCTTGTCACCTAGTTGCTAAATTAGAATTGGTCTTTTCCTGCCAACATTTCACATTGCTTTATTTATTCAAAAACCCTAAAAAATTATATATTCAAAAAGTACAAAAAGAAAGGTGATTTCTATTTTCAAGTAGGAGATTTATAATTGCAACAATTGCCTCATTGGACAACCCTAGATACTCCACTATCTAGGTCTTATAAATTCAAAAGTGAATCAATTTTTGTGCATTGCAATGATATTAAAAACCCTAATTATAAAATCGTGCAAAAATTCCGACCAGTCTCCAATGGCCTGTGAAGCTTGAGGTGGTAGGAAGGAGAAAGAGGGGCGGCCAATGGTGGGTAGGTCGGCCCTTGGAGAGATGGTGGAGAGCTTTCTCTAGCCTTGGGCGTGGAGGTGGGAGTGGTGATGGTGATGGAGCTCGTGGATGGAGGTGTGCATGGAGCTAAAGTGAATGGGTAAGTGTCTAGATGGGGGCTTGCAGCCGTCCAAGGGGTTATTAAATAGACCCTTGGCTTGGCTCTCTAGAGAACTCTGGAGTTCTCTAGAAGAACCTCCATCTTGGCATCAAGATGGGAGGGGAACTGGTCTTCTTAGATCCACATTTTGTGGATCTTAGAGTGGACTCCCTTGGTTGCCATTTTTGGCAACCAAAGGTGGCGCCATCTAGAGAAGACTCTAGATGGTGCGTGAATGCGTGTGTGTGGGTGTGAATGTGTGTGTGTGAATGTGTGGCTAAGTGTAGCCATGGGTAGGTGGTCAGGTGGACCACTTGGTCCACTTCTAAGTAGGTCTAGGTTGGTCCTATGTAGGTGTGTAAAAATAGGTTTAAGTGTAACCTATTAGTAGATGGTTGATCAATTAAACTTGGCTAAGTTTAATTGAGTTTAGTGAGAACCTAATTAGGTTCTTAGGAAGGTCTTGGGTTAGCCAATTGGAGTAAGTAGATCCAATTGGACTTGCTTGGGTTGATTTGAATCAATCAGATTCAGGTCTAACCCTAATTATTTTCTACTAAGCCTAATTAGACTTGAATAGGTAGGGATGGATCAATTGGATCCTAGATTGACCCAATTCGATTTAGGTGCACCTAATCAAGTAGGAATGCACCTAGTTTGATGTAGGTTAGGTAATTGGGTTTGGGCTGAGTCTAATTAGACTAGTATGAACCTAATTAGATTGGGGTTAGCCTAATCAGGTTCATCTGGACCCAATTAGAATAAGGCTGACCCAATTACCTCCAATTGAGCTAATTGGGATATCAAGGGATCTAAATGGGATTCTAAGGTGGGAATTGGGTTAGGGATAAGAGGGTTGAGATAGGGACAGTGGATAGTGCGAATCTAAATAATGTTATCCAGGTTTCAGTTGGAGTGGGGAAATTGAGGTTTAGGGATAAGGGTATCCCAGAAGGGGGATAAGAGTTGGGATAATGTGGATAAGGGCATGGATAGCACTATCCATATTTTGGTTTTTCAGCTAAATTAGCCTAATAGGGAGGTGGCTTAGGGATAGGGACATGGATAGGGTTATCCTGGAGACTAAGGATAGGGATAGGGTTGTCTTAATGCTAGGGATAAGTGAAGGGATGTCCTAATGTTCTTCATAATTTAATCTAATCATTAAAATTCCACTTGGTAATGTAGTATACCTCATCTCTATTTTATTTAAAACTTTATTCCAAATTTTCTCTCCAGCTTCGTTGCAGCTTTGGCTTCTTCCCTACTTCAGATCCAGTTTCAGGCCTTCTTCGGAGCTTCTTATTGCCTACAATCCAAATAATGCACTAATTAGTACATTATAACATTATTTTATGCATATCTAAATAAAACAGGAAAGATGCAATGTATGCTGTTTATGCATGTATTATACTACAACTATGCTAAGTTCTAACTTAATTTAGGTCATTTAAGTTCTATGATTGTTGCACAATCAGTACTCGTAGCCTAAATTAGGTTAGATTTCCTTTAAAAAAAAAATTAGGTGTTTTGCTTGAAACTTAGAATTAGTTAGCATTTGCTTGCTTTTTGAAAAAAAGAAAAATCTCTCTTGGTGATTTTTCAGGCTGAAATAAACTATTTTCTTAAAAATTCAATTCCTGAAAATTCACTTATCTAAAAATTCTAAAATGTTTACTAGACGTGGGTTTTGAAGTCAGGAACAACATATTTAAATTTTGTACAAAGTTGAGTTATAGAAAAATTTTAAAAATTCACACACTGAACTATTATCAAATCAGTTATTGTTCCTGATTTTTCAGAGTTCAAAATATCATTGGAATTTTAATACAATCCTATTGACTTGAAATTTATGGCACTGAATTTTTGTAAAAATCAAGAATTTAGGAAAAATCTGAAAAAAAAATGTTCTACATGTTTGATTGCACGAATTACTCAATCACTAACTGGGGGTCAAAATAGACTGCAAAACCCCTAGTACACTTTAAATGTGGAAAAAATAGAAAACGTGCATTAAAATTCTTGAAAAAAATTTTTATGAGTGCCTAGTTAGTGGTGCAATAAGACCAATTGATTGCATTGTTTGGGTTGCACCACTTTGATTTTGAACTTAAAAGAACCATCTAGCACTATCTACGCTTAGGGTTTCACATTAGGGTAGAGCATACCTGCATTTCCATTCTTAAAGGAAATCTATCAAGTAATTGGGATTTGCAAAACTTTTGTATGCCTCATCAGAACACTTGATTGAAGATATTAACTCAAGTGAACTCTAAAACTCACTAATACAAGAGTTTGAACCTTAAAATTCACTTCATCATAAAAAATTGCTTGTGAACCCCTTGCCTGCGCACTTCATACTTTGAAAATCAATCTTAAGGGCAACACCCCCATAACGCCCATCATATTCCAAAAGCACACCAAGCCTAAGCGTAAAACTCAGTAGACATGCCCTAGGTAAGACTAATATTCTTGGGGACTTGAAATTAGATTAGGCTAAGGTCAAGGCCTTGTCTACTTGGACTCACTGGTGACAAGAAAGGTCGATGCATGTTAACGATCAAATGAGGAGATTTAAAAAGATGTAATCATCGTAGAAAAGCCTCAATCACTTGAAAACAAATAAAATTTATAACTCATAATCTACAATGGAGTCTGAGGTAGAACACAGGGAGAAAATGTGGAATTCACGCACTAATCTTCTATTTAGAAATAAAGAGCACCATAAATGGAGCAAAAATAAAGATGTTCAATAAATAATAATCTACTCAAAATTGGTATTCAATCATAAGCATGAATACTTCAATAGTTCACAATGATAAAAAGAAGTTAAGACAAAACAATGGTAGCTTGAATGCTAATTATATCAAATAAATGAAACATGCATATCAGATCTCAATTATATCAAATAAATGAATAGTAGCTTGAACGCTACAGTTCCTCAGACGATAGTTTCCCAAATTAGACGGCTTAAAGTGTGAGCCACCGCACAAGCACAAGGCTCTTAAGAAGCCTTTCTCTTCTTCCTTCCTTCAACTTCCTTCCTTCTTTTCTTCACATGCCTTCTCTTTTCTTCTCACGGCTAAGGGTTAGCCTTTCAACACACAGTACGCACCTGAAGGCACATGCAGAGAGGCAAAACCCTCCCCCACTCTCTCACAAGTTCCCTTCTTTCTTCTCTCTCATACCCCAGGTCTAATCGGATCCAGATACTCGGGTATTTGGGTCTCAAACAGTGTCCAGGGTCACCAGCGTGGGTGGTGACCTAGGAGTGGCATAGGTTGGGTAAATGGATGTGAAGGGGTAGTGAGGGACCTGACCCCTCATGTTACTGGGCGAAGACTGTAGAAAATAAATTCAATTTATGTGCGTGCAGGCATTCATCTTCCACAGATGTGGCACAAAAGTCACTCTCCCTTCTTCGTGTGTGCCAGCAGCAGGGGCTTCTCCAATTGAGGTAGCTACTGAGGGTAAGGCTTCCAATTGAAGCCCTAAGATGATGCCTGGAAGGCATTCGCGTGACCTGGAGGTGTAGGCTAGGTTGAATCTATTGGAACATAGCTCCAAGGTTGCACGAAGAAGCTTCGCCAATGGCAGCCGAGGGTCCAGTACCTGAAAAGATGAAAACAACCTAATGACCATGTTAGAAGTGCTCAAGAGCTTCACTGTGGCATGGTGATGTGCATACATCTTAATAGCCAAAAATGTCTATTAATGCATGTTCTTAGTATCATATAAGCATCATGCATTATAAATATTTCATAACATGCATCATCATGCATTTAGGTCAAATTGTACAAATTGTATAGTAATTTCTTCTTCTTGGTGACTAAGGACAGGGGACATTTAATCAGGGCCTCCGATTGAAGATCCAACCATACAGAATTGTTCAGGGCGACGATCGAAGTTCAATGACTCCAAGATCGCCCTGATCGGACTTCCGTAGCATCGGATATAATTCGAGGAAGATCAAAGATCAAGGGCCAAGATGGTGTAAATCTACACTTCAGATGACAAATCCAACCACACGAATGGGTTCGGATTGACGATCGTAGCCCAACAACATGAAAATCGGTCCAATTCGACATCCGTGGCACCATCTAAAACACATAGAAGATGGACGGCCAAGATGGCACCATGTGGCTCCATCCCAGCTGCCCAACCGACCAAAGGAGTGCTGCATGATGCCCTCCTCGATCGCTTGATCAATCTCAGCCGTTGGATCTCAAATCCAACGATCGAGATTGCATCAAGGAATGCTCGCGCGCTGATGAAGATTCAATGCTCGAGTGCCCTCAGCCGTTGGATCTTCATCCAACGGTCGAGCACGCTTGAGCCCAAATTGAAACTGTGACCATCTGTGAGGATGGTGTAGTGGTCTCGAGACCACGGGCAATGCGGAGGTCGCACGTTCGAGCCCCCACAAGTGCCTCAAATCAGCTGAATGCAGGGTGTGGTTGATTTCTGCCGTGTGATGCACATTGGGCGGCGGGGAAGCGGCCATGTGGCACGCCCAGATGCGAGGAGAGGTTCGTGCATGCGTTGAAGTGGTGTGGACACGATGCATTTAAGCTGTCCGATCTCATGATCGGATGACTAATAATGCATGAACGTGTATACGTTGAGGCACGTGGAGAAGAAGAGACGCGGTGGGCACACGCACATCGCCCATGTTTAGGGCTTTAGTGATGAATAAATTCGTCACTAATGACCCCTATATTAATGTTTTAAGGTTAAAATGACTTATTTGCCCCCAACCTCTACACCTATAAAAAATCCTATGCCCCCCACATTTCATTCATCCCTTCCTTCACCTCTCTCCCTCTCCAAGTCTCTAAAGAAGCTTGTCCCAAACCTGGGATGCTCCTCTAGAGTTAAAATCAAAGTTTTCTCGCCCCCATTCCCGAAGTGGATCCCACGACACGCCCTGCCTCGCCCTCAGTTCTTCCCACTTCATTGTCCGTCTTCCATCTTCACCCATTGTCTTCCAAGCGTTGCCGTGTCTAGCTCGTCCTCCAACTAGCCGTCGAGGAGGATAACTTTTAACCTCCTTTCTCTTTACTGCTTTCTAGTTATAATATTTCCCACTTTCTAGCTTTAATATTTTCCGCTTTCTAGTTGTAAAAACATTATCCATATTATGAAGTATTTGTTCTCTCTCTCTCTCTTATTGTTAATATCGAATTCATTATAATTATCTCGCTTTCTAAACAAAAACAACAAAAAAAATATAATCGTGGATTTCACTCAACGTAGCCTCCCCGTGTTCGACCTGGAATTCTTTTCGAGTTTCGGTAAAATTTATTTGTTGACGGATTTCTTCGCAAATCACACTACGACGGGTTTTCAAAACTCAACTTCTATTTGCGATGATTTTCTACATCAACACACGGTGAGGGTGATGGTGGCGGTGGCGTGCTGTGAGAGTGGTTGTGGTGGGCTAACGAAGGTGGAATATGGAAGCGAAGGGGGAGGTGTTCGATGGAGTGGTTGGCGCCGCAATCCCCTCAATTTCTTGAGGGGTTTTGCTTGCGTGGACACGAAAGAGGTGTAGGGAGTGTTGGTGAGCCAAACGGTGGTCTGTGGTGGTGTGGAGGACTTGCCGACGGTGTGGCTGAAGAGGAGGAAGATGACAGGGGCGACGGTGAAATGGTGGTCGAATTGTGGGATAAAGAGAGGGAAAAGGAAATAGAGGGAGAGGGAAACCTAACTAACCTAACCTAATTAGATGAAAGGTGAGGAAGGCGCTGGTTATGGTATGGTCGACGCTGGAGAAAGAAGGACCTCCGTTGGGGGAGAACAGCGAGGAAGATGGAGGGAGATGCCTGCTGGTATTGCGAAATGCGGAAGAGCTTGAGGAAGAGGAATCGGTCGACTATGGTTTGTGGTGGCCAATGAAGAAGGTGGACAGAGAAACTTGCCGGAGCTTGCAGAGAGTTCGGCTGGAAAGAGGAGAAGAAGGTGGAATCTAGTCCAAAACCAAGTTAAGGAGGTGAGGAAGTCGATGAGGGTCTTTCATAGGGCATTAGACGAGCTTCCAAGCTTGGAGACAAGCTTGTACGCTCGAGAAATTAGGGATTGGGATTTGGAACTTCCAAGAGTTCACATGAGCTTTAGAGTGTGAATTGGAAGGTGACATCAGGTTCAGATTGATGGGGATTTCTTCAGGAGTCTCCCTTCTAATTTTGGAAGGGTTTCGCATCGAAATCAAGGAGAAATCCCTGATTGAAGGTCTGTGCTTGATGGGTTCGCACACTAATGTCGGCGAGGGGCCTCTTAGTGAAGGTGACAATGAAGTTAGGGGGCCTTTGTAACTATTTCAAAAGTTGAGGGGTTATTTGAGAGAAAAAGAGTTAGACTGGACTAAAATGCAAACTAGGTTAAGATGATCTCTGATTGGGCCTAAATTTTGGTATAAACCTAATTTGAATTCAAGGAGTTTGATGGTGTAGTCAGATTTTGGTTTTGACTAAGTTTGACTGGGTAATTTATGCCGAAACCTAAATTAGGGCAATGTTCTGTCTAAGACTCTATTTTAGGTTAAAATGGATTCCAATGGTCAAATTAAGGATACCAAACCTTATGGAATATTTTTCTATGAATTTTAGAAGGTTTAGACAAATTTTATCCTGAGCAGAACCTCTGTTAATTAAGCAGGTCTAAAATTAGGGTTTTAGGTGCTGTTTTGATTCTTGAAGTGCGCGAAAACCCATTTTTGTCTTCACAGGCCCTCTTATTAGTCATTAATGCTCATTGTACCTTAGATTAATCCTTGGGAAATCCCATGATTATTTTGCATTCATGATCTTCTGTTAAAACTACAGAATTACCTGTGTTTTGGTGCACTCTTCTCAAAAAGGATGTTAAGTGAATTACGACTCTCGAGTGATTATGTAGGAGCATTTGTCTCTTGATTCTGACTAATTAAAACTACTTATGGCTGATGATGATGTTATCACCATACCCCCATGCTTAACTTTTGCTAGTCCCTTAGAAAAATCTTATGAAAAGAACTAGGGTCCTAAACCATGCATTGAAGTTTAGATGCCTGATTCTTATTACTTTTTAGAAATTAGGTTAGAATGCTAATAGTAGGCCTAGAGGTACTGAAGTATCAATCAAGATCTAGACCTGACCAACTTCGGCCTGAGTTTGTCACAAAGGTTTCTAAGGCCTGCAAAAACTACCCGTAGGTTCATTGAACCAAGCAGTTAAAGCACCCGTGCATAGAATGTAGCATGTCTAGATTTAGTTTTCCAATGTAATTTTTTTGTAAGAGAGAGGGATATAAGTAGATTTTTCATTTGGAGAGTTTTCACTCTTTTCTTTTTATTTTTCCCTAAATCTAGCCTCAAATTAGCCCTAAACACGGTCTGTGTCGGATTCCTTGCCCCATTATCAATCCTCGAAGGGTCCCTAGCTTTCGATATTTCGGGATAACACCGCCAATGGCAACCCCCAGAACCCTGGCTTTCGACACCTCGAGATAGTGCCACCCATGACATTCTATAGCTAAATTCAGGCCCTAGCAATCGACATTTCGGGATAATCTCGTCCATGGGACCTGAACCAACACAAGATGCTTACATGCCCCCGGTAGGATATTTAGATATCTTAGGAGACAAGCACC
The DNA here is from genome assembly GCA_037157565.1 of Thalassia testudinum. Classification (NCBI taxonomy): domain Eukaryota; kingdom Viridiplantae; phylum Streptophyta; class Magnoliopsida; order Alismatales; family Hydrocharitaceae; genus Thalassia; species Thalassia testudinum. The sequence continues at coordinate 162,764,811 of JAZHRO010000031.1, read as the reverse complement.
GAGGAGATGATATGTTATTACTCATCTTCGAGGGAAATTTCCCACCTTTCCGCACCGGGAACTCGTCCAATCAACTTGTGTTGTCGAAATGCTCCTAAGCTAGATCTGGACATGATTTTTCAGAACAGAACACTTTTGGCAGATTTTTTCTAATCAAGTGCACTGAACCAGACTAAGTGTGTGATTTTTGGTGCTTAGGTTACCAAGTCCTGCAAACTAAAGGGTAGGCAATGGGGTCGAATAATCCCTAAGCCTTCGACCTAATACATCAGCCTTACACTTTCCTTAACTTCTTGTGGACTAATTCGGATCTTAACGGATACATGAATGTTAAGCCCTAAAATAAGCCCAAGAGGCCTAAGATCAGCACTCATACTAATCTGTTTGTCTCTTTGTCATTTCATGTCTTAATTTTTTTCTTTTGATTAGGTCTAGAACTTAAGTAGATTCCAAAATCAAGTGCTAATGACTCATTTTTTTTCGGAATGTTGCTCCTTTTAGACATTTGAATTCTCCTCTCTTTTCTTCCTCAAGATAGATTTGCATTTGAGTTTACAAAATTCCTCCCCTTTCTCCAATCATTTTTTCTTTTTCAATTTTTTTATTTTTTTCAATTTTTGAATATGTATTTTTTTGTAAGAACCCTTTAGAGAATTGAATTTCCATATGTTTGCACTTTAACACCCTCCCATGCCTAAGTTTTGCAATGTCCTCATTGTAAATCGGAGGGTACTGAATCAGTTGGGTTTAAGGATTAGAACAAGATCAAAGGGTGGGTGAATGGGTCGGGATAATTGTTGCAGACAATTTCAAGCTTTGATAGGAGTATCAAAGGTGGAGTTGGTTGTTCTAAAGTTGAACTCAAAAGTGCAATTGGAGTGTAGCTCAAAAGATGATTAGAAGGGTCTCAGGTTTTGGGAATGATGGGTTGCCTCCCGTTAAGTGCTAAATTCAATGCCTTCAGCCAAGTAGAAGGTGATCATGGAGAAGGGGTGGTCAAATCAGATGAGTTTTGTAAAACAAGCACCTTGATCAATAGCCTGGTTGGTCCAACCAGGTGCTTGTTTAGATCAACAGGATGATGATGTAGCCCAATCCCAATCAGTCTGGTCGGTTGATGGATGTTAATCAGTAGATGTGAATCCCACTAGATGCTTTGAGGCTCAAATAGATATGGAAATGAGAATCTAGGGTTTGGCTGAGTCAATTTAGCTTGGTCAGAGTAGGATCCTCAAAAGAAAATGTCTTTGTGAAGGATGTAGGAACCCTACTGGTAGGATTAGAAAAGGATGGGAAGTAATTATCAATCTGATCAATGTTCGAAACCCGATCAATAGATGGAGGAGAATCATATGCAACAGGATCAGAGAGAGGTGAATCAGAGTAGAAGTTGATTCCGGTGGTGGGTCGGGGTTGGGAACGAGTTTTGGAAGGCTCTGTATGTAGATCAGAAGGTGTGGCTTCTATGAGAATTATATGTGTTAGGTGCTCCTTTAGAGAAGATTCAAAGGTAGGTTCATCTAGAGAGTCTTCATGAAGCACATCATGATCAAATGTAAATGCCTGGAGAGTGCTTATAGGGTCATGGAAATCTGAGTCAAGAAAAGATTCTAACTTTGGATTGCAGACACTCTCGACACTTACTGTTCTGATTCCTATAGATCATAAAGGAATGATTCCATCTCAATGGAACCTGATTTTGAATCAATGAACTCAGGATCAGGGACCTCAGAGTCAGAGTCAAAGAACGGATCATGGATGTTGAGGTTGTAAATTGGTCCGTAATCATCAGGTAACAATGGTTCTCCGAAGTCAGAGTAGGAATCGAAATCATAGGAGAATTTGTGAAGATCAGTGTCTGAACCTGATTCCAGATCGGGATTTCCACCATAGAATGAATCAAAATGTGTAGAATCAGCAACCTAACTTGAATCTATCCTAATCTCAGAATCTAAACTTAAAAAGGTGTCCTTATTTGGTAGAGGCTTGGGTTCTTGGTTCCTAGGGTAGACCCAATCGATTCCCCACTCATCCAACTCCTCGATTTCTGTATCATAGATTGGCATGACTTCTGAAAAATCAATTCATATCTTGGAGGAGTCTGGAGAGGTGTAGTCATCAAACATAGGCCCAGAATTGTAGTCTAGATTCAAAATCTAATTCTCATCACATTGGGCCTCATGATTATCCAAAATAGGCTCGAATCCAAATTTTATGTTAAGGGTAAGGATTGGATCACTAGAATCTAGGCTGAGCTCTATTGGGATGTCAGAGTCAAGCTCGAGAATTGCCTTAACAGGATAAGGCTCGGGAATCACATTCTTGAGATGTTATGATTCAAGCTTATCATTACAGATATCTAGAAATTCAAGGCTTGGTGAACCAGGTTCTCGATTCTCTAGGGCTGATTCGGAATTGTGAACACTTTCAATCAGATCCCAACCGATCTCAAGATTAGGCTTGTCATTCTATATATAGTTTGTATCTAATTTTATTTGGGTTGGGGGTCCACAACAATTCTGAGTGTCTAACCCAGGCTCTGGAAAGGCTCTAGAATCACTCCAAGATGTTTCATTAATGATTTGTAGCAATAGTTTTAGAATATCTGCACATTACTCAAGGATATCTTGGTGTATCTCCTAAAGTGATGGATTTGCAAAGCAATGTAAACCCTTTGTGCTATGCAATTCCCAAACTTCATTGAATTCTACTATGAGGGTCTCCTAGGTTGAACCATTTTTTAATTGAGTAAGCAATAGACAAGCACGGTTTAAAATAATTTTGTTGTTTTTGGGACATTAACTTGAATCATGCTAGATGGATAATCTTCAAAATAATTAAGGGCAGCCTCAATCACTTTGTCTTTTATGATCACTTGGGGTTCAGGTTTCCTAATTGGTCTTCTTAAGTTGCCAGGTTGCATTTTCAAATTAGGTGGTGGATTAGGATGTGGAATCAAACTCAAGTTCAGGTTGAAGTAATCAGATCAAATTAGAAATCCCTATAGAAGATCTAATGAGGACTCTTATGTTAAAAACCTAATGACCTTTCCTGTGTATGTGCTCTACAGAAAGGATGAGGGATTGGATGTGATTTGGACCCAATCAAGGCACCCAAAGATTTTTCGATGACTAAGGCTGTTTTGAGGCGGATGATACCTCTGAACAAGAAATCCACACACCCGAGAATTACCTGGGCAACCAAGAAGGGAGAGCCTCGCAAAGAGCCCTACACGGTAGAGCATCTGCACAGGTTATAGGGTTTTGATTGTACCTCAAAATACGCTTGCAATAATGCCTTCTTATGCTATTTCCTAGCATTAACTATGCACATTAGGATTCCGCAGTTGCATTTGTAAAAGTACTTGCATTCATGCATTTAATTAAGAGAGAAGATTGAAATAATGGCTTCATAATTCACTTTTTTCCTCAAGTGCATCTTTGCAAAAATTCCCTTCTCTATTTTTATTTCCTCTTGATTTCTATTTTTTTCCCTACGGCTGCATGCATGCAACTTCTCGCACCCTCTCCCTGCTGTCCTTCCCTGCGGCTGCTGCAACTTCCCACGCCCTCTCCCTGACCTTCCCATTCCCTGCGGCTGCCATTCTCTCCCTCTCCCTGCAGCAACCATGCATGCAGCCATGCTCTCATCTTCTATAAGAAGCCACGGGTTCTTCTTCTTCGGGTGGCTGGCGGAGCTAGAGAACAAGACCACCAGCAGCTTTCCGACCACCACCTTCCCCTCCATTCCCCTCCCATACGCCGGCTCTCCTCCAAGGTGATACCCGGCGAGCAGGAGCTCTCACTGTGGTGCACACGACCACAGTGAGACCACCACCGCCCAGCTCTTCAAAGAGCCGGTGGGCGTGGTGGCTCTCTTTTTCATTTTTTCTCGTTCTCACAACTTCCCGCCATTGCTGCCACTTCAAGGTCTGAAGCTTGAAGCAGCAGCAGCAGCAGCAGTAGCAGCAGCAGCCCCCGCAGCCTCCGCGAGCAACTTCAGGCACCCCAGCCCCTCCGTGCGCGCCTGCAGGCCTTCCCCGCCTCCGTTCATCCGCTCTGTCGCCCGCTTCCGCGCCCGCAACCGGCCGCTGCGCGCCTCTACAGCGGCCGTCCAAGCGTCTTCCCGTCCCCTGCCAGCCTCTGCCGCCCTCTGCTCCCGCTTGCAGACCCCTCGCCCTCCAGCCCCGCGCGCACTGTCGCGAGCCTCCACGCTCGCAGTAAGTCGACGTGGACTCTTCATCTCCTCTGCGCGAGTACGCGCCCGTCCGCCCGCGACCTCCAGACGACGGCCGCCATCTACAGATGACTTATCGTCACTCCAGGAGCTGCTGCTGCGCCCCCTCTCCCGCTCTCTCCCACTCTCTCCTACGTTCTCTCTCTCCCGCTCTCTCTCTCTCTCTCTCTCTCTCAGCACACATTACACCGATGCACACACACACCTTCACCAACACTTACACACACCCACACACACATAAACACTAGTATAAACTTATATATATACGTATACTTATATATAGTAACATATAGATACATATATATATATATATACATACATATATCTATATATATATATATATACTTATATTTATATACATAATAGTATCTATATACTTACGTATTAGTATACATACATACATACATTACATACATACATATATATATACTTATACATATACTTATATATATATATACCTACATATATATATCTATATAACTATGTACATATATCTACATATCTAGATACATATACCCATATACATATATTATTATTAAACATATATATACATATATATATATATTTATATACATATACATATATACATATATAGCTATATATATATATATACATACATATATATATATATACATATACACCTATATATATATATACATATATATATATATATATATATATATATATATATATATCTACATATACATATATACCTATACATTTATAATTATATATATACACATATAGATATATTTACTTATATACATACATATATATATATATATTTTCACATTATTTACCATATGCTGTATCGCGAGAATATCTGCACCAGTTGCTGATATTCTCCGATACATGCATACAAAAGCGTGGACACATACATCTTCCACCATTCATCCCACTTTCCACGCGACACCTAGTCGTGTTGGTTGCATCTCTCTAGACGACGATTGACTCAACATCGTGTTACACTCCATTGTCGGCTCCAACCCCACCCCTTTATATACATAAAATTTACATATATATATACACTGTATTTACTCTATTTCTGTTTTGATTTTCTATTAGTAAAAAGATAAAAAATATATAAAAGATAAAAGATAATCTTTGACTTGCAGGTATCTCAGCAAGACTCGTTTTTTATTCTGTTTTGGCTCGAAGCTAAGAACTTAATTTTGAGGGTGTGCCTCAAGGACAAAGATTACTAAAAAAAATCTAAATAAGAAAAACACCAAAAATACAATAAATGAACGGAAGGGACTCGTTGTAGGAAAGGCGTAGAAACTTGACTTGTATCCCATTTCCCTGAGTTCGACCCTGGGCTTAAAAGTGATAAGATAAAATCAAGTAAGCAAGGTTAAAAATTTTGTAAAGAGATGGTTAAGTTCGAATTAAGTTAACCACTATACACATTTCAACGATAAAATCATCATATTAACAACCTATCTGGTCCGACCAAACAGGTTTCCTCCACCTGACCTTCCTTGTCACTGCAGTTCCAAGTAGACCAGTATGTGCGAATTGAGACCTTAAGTCTACCAATTTTAGCCTAGTTTGTGTCTTAGATTTCACTTGATTAGAAATTAATTCATTTTATGACCTAATTTGGAGATTGATTGGCCTACAAAGTAGATCAACTTCACTTGACCTGCCTTAAAAGATGTAGAATGAAATCTGGGTCAAGACCCAAAGATCACCCTGAATTGACTCTCAGGTTATTAGATCCACAATTTTAGGGTTAAAGTACGATTTAGAGCCTGATTTTAGGGTTATTATGATTAGATCTTATCAAGCAAGGGTCTCAGGTTATTAGATCTACAATTTTAGGGTTAAAGTGCGATTTAGAACCTGATTTTAGGGTTATTCTGATTAGATCTTTCCAAGCAAGGGTTTGGGTAGCACACAAATGCGGTAGGGTAAATTTCCTTTAATTCAGGCAAGTATGAACTAACACTTCAAAATCATAGTGTAGAAACCCTAATTGGCTCTATTCAAGTCCAATTTGATCTTTAGGTGTACACCTTAGACTTCAAACAAGAAGTGCGTAGTTCAAGATGATCAGAAATTTAAGCGTAAATCTCTAGTAGGTACAAGAAATTTGGGTAGGGATCTCTAAAAGAATCATCTCAACTTCAATCAGATGTGAATTTTTCCTCAAATCAGGAAACTTACCTTTTGAATGAAAATTACTATGAAAATAAGGCAGGTGATTCCTAATTGATTTGTTTCCTTTTTCTTTCTTCCAAAGATTAAGGGCATGATTATGGAGGAAGAGAGATTACCTACCCTTGGAGTGGTTAATTTGCGTGGAAGATCTCCTCGTGATGTACCTTGCAAAATTACAATCAAATCAAATAGGGCAAGTTAGTGCTCAGATAAACAATCAAGAAAGATGAGATCAATGTGTGAATTGCACGTTGCTCCCCAGCAACGACGCCAAAATGTTTAATGATCGAATGAGGAGATTTAAAAAGATGTAATCATCGTAGAAAAGTCTCAATATCTCGAAAACAAATAAAATTTATAACTTAGAATGTACAATGGAGTCTGAGGTCGAACATAGGGAATAAATGTGGAATTCAAACACTAATCTTCTATTTAGAAATAAAGAGCACCATAAACGAAGCAAAAATAAAGATGTTCAATAAATAACAATCTACTCAAAATTGGTATTCAATCATAAGCATGAGTATTTCAATAGTTCACAGTGGTAAAAAGAAGTTAAGACAAAACAATGGGGACTTGAATAACCAATTATTAGCCCTAATCAAACATGCATATTAGATCTCAATTATATCAACTAAATGAACAGTAGCTTGAACTCTACAGTGCCTCAGACGACAGTTTCCCAAATCAGATGGCTGAAAGTGTAAGCCACAGTATAAGCACAAGACTTTTAAGAAGCCTCTCTTCTTCTTCTTTCCTTCTTCAACTTCCTTCTTTTCTTCACAAGCCTTCTCTTTTCTTCTCACAGCTAAGGGTTAGCCTTTCAACACATAGTACGCACCCCGAGGCACATGCAGAGAGAGCAAAACCCACCCCTGCTCTCTCACAAGTTTCCTTCCTTCTTCTCTCTCATACCCCAGGTCTAAACGAATCGAGATACTCAAGTATTCAAGTCTCAAATAGGGTCTAGGGTCACCGACGTGGGTGGTGATCAAGGAGTGGCATAGGTCGGGTAAATGGATGTGAAGGGGTAGCGAGGGATCCGACCCCTCGTGTTACTGGGCGAAGAGGGTGGAACATAAATTCAATTTATGCACGTGCAGGCATTCATCTTCCATCGATGTGGCACTAAAGCCACTCTCCCTTCTTCACGTGTGCCAGCAATAGGGGCTTCTCCAATTGAGGTAGCTACTGAGGGTAAGGCTTCCAATTGAAGCCCTGAGATGATGCCTAGAAGGCGTCCGCGTGACCTGGAGGTGTAGGAGAGGTTGATGTTGCTGGAACACACCTCCAAGGTTGCGTAAAGAAGCTCTGCCAATGGCGGCTGAGGGTCCAGTACCTAAAAGGATGAAAATGGCCTAACGACCACATTAGAAGCATTCAGGAGCTTCGTTGTGGTACGATGAGGGTGATGGTGGTGGTGGCGTGCAGTGAGAGTGGTTGTGGTCAGCTGGCGAAGCCGGAATATGGAAGCGAAGGGGTAGGTGTTTGGTGGAGTGGTTGGCATAGCAATCCCCTCAATTTCTTGAGGGTTTTGCTTGCGTGGACATGGCGGAGGTGTAGGGAGTGTTGGCAAGCCAATCGGTGGTTTGTGGTGGTGTGGAGGACTCGCTGGAGGTGCGACCGAAGAGGAGCAAGATGACGGGGGTGGGGGTGATATGGTGGTCGAATTGAGGGATAAAGAAAGGAAAAGGAAGTAGAGGGAGAGGGAAACCTAACTAACCTAACCTAATTGGATGAAAGGGGAGGAAGGCACTGGTTATGGTATGGCTGATGCCGGAGAAGGAAGGACCTCTGTTGGGGGGGAATGGCGAGGAAGACGGTAGAGGGAGACGCATGTTGGTATTGCGAGATGCATAAGAGCTTGAGGAAGAGGAATCGGCCGACTATGGTTTGTGGTAGCTGAGGAAGAAGGTGGACGAAGAAACTCACCGGAGTTTGTGGAGAGTTCAGCTGGAGAGAGGAGAAGAAGGTGGAATCTGGTCCAAAACCAAGCTAAGGAGGTGAGGAAGTCAATGAGGGTCTTTCATAGGGCATGAGACAAGCTTCCAAGCTTGGAAATAAGCTTGAAAGATCAAGAAATTAGGGATTTGGATTTGGAACTTCCAAGAGTTCACATGAGCTTTAGAGCACAAATTGGAAGGTGAGATCAGGTTCAGATTGAAGGGGATTTCTTCAGGAGTCTCTCTTCTAATTTTGGAAGTGTTTCACCACGAAATCAGGGAGAAATCTCTGATTGAAGGTCGGTGCTTGATGTGTTCACATGCTAATGGTGGCAAGGGGCCTCTTGGTTAAGGTGACAACTAAGTTAGGGGGGTCTTTGTAACTATTTCGAAAGTTGAGGGGTTCTTTAAGAGAAAAAGAGTTAGACTGGACTAAAATGCAAACTAGGTTAAGATGATCTCTGATTGGGCCCAAATTTTGGTAAAAACCTAATTTGTACCCAAGGAATTTGATGGTGAAGTCAAATTTTGGTTTTGACCAAGTTTGACTTGGCAATTTACGCAAAAATACAAATTAAGGTAACTTTCTATCTGAGACTGTTTTAGGTCAAAATGGGTTCCAATGGTCAAATCAAGGATACCAAACCTTATGGAATATTTTTCTATGAATTTTAGAAGGTTTAGGTGAATTTTATCCTAACCATAACCTCTATTAATTAAGCGGTTTGAAATTAGGGTTTGGGTGCTGTTTTGACTTTTGAAGTGCGTAAAAACCTGTTTATGTTTGCATGGACCCTCTTATCAATCATTAATGCTCATTAGACCTTAGATTAACCCTTGGGAAACCCCATGATTATTCTGCATTCACGATCTTCTAAAACTACAGAATTACCCCTGTTTTAGTACACTCTTCTCAGAAAGGATGTTCAGCGAATTACGACTCTCCGACGATTATATAGGAGCATTTGTCTCTTGATTCAGACTCATTAAAGCTAGTTATGGCTAATGATGATGTTATCATCAGTACGGAAACCACATTAACCCTTAGTGGTGTCCTGTCGTGCGGGGTGTCCAAGGGGTCCCACTCTCCTAGCCAGCCAAGTAATTCAAGGGTTGACCTAACCTAGTCGTGTTTTGGGGAACAAGGATTAGGTCTATTTAGGGTTTACCCTTTAAGGAATAGCTTGATTGCTTGCATTGAAAGGGTGGGGTATTCTCGCATCTATCTTCTCTCTCTCATTTATTAACTTTCTTCTGGTACATGGACACTAGAAGGTCTCTGAACCCTGATTTGGTACCACTTTTAGAGAGTAATCTAAGGAGAAGAGCTAACTTTTCTGAATCTGAATCCTTTCCCATGAGTAATCTCCATGAGGAAAAATTGATCAAGGAGGGGAACTTGGACCCATACTCTATTGATCCCCACTATTCCTCTTTTTCTCCCTATCCCAACCCTTCCCCTACTCCAACTTCTTCAGGATGGGAGAACTCTCCTCAACACTTGGGACTTGATTCCCTTGCCTACACCTCATATTCCCCAGGTATATCCAGGCCTACCTCATCCTTACAGAATCCCACATGAATCTTTGGATATCAATGATCTCTACAATCTCAAGAGACACTCTCCATACAGGACCAGCACCTGATTGGCATGACCAACTATCACGACTGGTTTAGCCAGACTCATCTCTCCCCTGGTCAGGGATATGCTTTAGAGTCCAAATACCTAGGAGATCAATCCTATCCTCGTAATCACTTTGCAAATCATCCCAATTCCACTTGACCCACTTCACCTTCTTATTGGGATAACCCTACACCACCCAACCAAGGACATGATTCTTACCCTAGATATTCCAATGATAGATATTCTGATTTGACTGAGGAGAGAAATCTTGGAAATTATTATCCTCAGCCCACTCAAACCCCTGACCATGGCAATTATTCTGAGATCACCCAATTACTCCAAGTAGCCTAGGAGATGAGAGAAGCTAACAAAAGAAATACGGATAACTTGACAAAATAGCTTAATAGAATCCAGAAGGCACAAGATGATAAACTTGGTCTGGTTGTGCCATAAGTTGGTGGTAAGCCACTCAAGGTTGAGGATATGACCTTAAGTATGACATCTTACTCAGTCCCAACCTCTACATACACTGAGCCCACCCACTAGCCCTGTGATTATGCAAAACAGATCCTACTCAGGCCTACAACTGAACTTATAAATAATTTGGATATCCCAAAAATTGACTTTGAGGAGAAAGACCCACTTGAGGAATTATATCTTGATTTAGGCCCTAAATTGCAACCATTCTATTTTGAGGAACCAATCCAAGGTGGGATAGAGTATGGGACCTTTATGTTTAAGGATGCACAATTGGACATTAAGGATGATCCTGAGTCAGATATTACAAAAATTATGGGAGAACTTGAACTAAGGAAGGATGAACAAGATCAAGATCAGGAACAAATGGAAGAAACATTACATTGAAACAGAGATATCGGCCCCTACCAGGAAATTTTGGATGATACTAATCTAATTTTAATGGATAATTTTTCTAATCATATGTGCTTGGAAGATTTAGGCTCCATACCTGGGGTCGACTCAAATGATTTTCCTAACTCAACTCCCCACTATCTGATTACCACTTCCACACTATCTGATTCTCAGCCATCTCTCCCACATCTCTGGGATTCTGATGGACCACTCTCTAAGGATTACACTATTGATGTGGAGATACCTGATTTTGCATGTTCTATCTCTAATTCTGACACCCAATAGCATGTGAAAGAACAAGACAAACAAACCACTTATGAAAAAGACGTTCAATAAATTGCATAATTATTGGGGATGACTTATGATGATTTATCTGACAAAGCAAAGAATGTAGCTGAATCATGGAATTTTGAGGAGTTTGATTTGATTGATGAGAAATAGGAAGACATGCCCTCAGAAGATGTAGTTTAAGAGAAAGATAATTGGGATCAAATTCAGAAGTCTACAGAATTAAAAGAATTTGAGGTTTGATTAACCTAGATTTTGATCTTACTCCCCCCGGGGAAATGATTCTAAGGAATAATGAATTTCCGTCCATTACATTTGAGAATTTGCATCATGAATTAAAACAAGATTTGGGTGACTTGAATGAGATTTTTTATCACCCCAGGGATGAGATTGAGGATTCTGATTTGAATATCCAGCATGATTTAGGTAAATCCAGAACTATTAAGATGGACCACTAGATCTTATTTGACTCACCTACTCTACATCCATCTACACTTGACTTAACTTATGAAATAGTTTCTTATACCATTTTAGATTAAACCACTCAAGTTCCTCCTTTCATTTCCCATCACTTTCAGGACCCGTATGATTTATTCCCCACTGACTGCTATTTACCTACCTCATCTACCTTACTCATGCATCACTTCTTAAGGTTGCCACTATCTACTTTCCACTCTGGCACCGCACTTATTTTTCTCTCTTTTGTAGCATCTGATTGGAAATAATTCCAAGCCAGTTTATTTTATTTTTCCGATTGTTTGGGCTTGGTATTCACCATCAGCTAATCCACATTTGTGGATTATTGATTCTTAGGCCACATGATCATATTTTCATTTTAATCCTGACTCAACCTATTAATTTGATCATTAATTTTTAGGTTTAGGCTCGGCAAATGACATTAAACTTAGCACTGGCTAGGAGGCAACCCAATATTCTTTACAGGTTGCTTTTCATCCAAGTTGACCTGGAATAACAAGCTCAGTCAGGTGATATCCCCTCCTCTTGATTGTTACTTTTTGATTTTCCTACATATATTTCAATAAGGACATTGTAATGAATAGGCATGGGGGGGTGGACATTGCATGTCTTATTTTTATGTCAAAAAAAAGAAAATTTGCATTCATGCATAAAAGGTTTATCAAGAAGGTTTTATTAGGGATTTATTCTTAAGTTAATTCCTGAATTAGAATCTAGTACAATTTCACAGTTACACGTAGAATTTGCAATGAATCCTCTGTGAAGATCGATTGACATCTTTAGTTTATCGAGAAGAAGCAATGCTTCTTCTCCTGAGCCCATGGACAGTAATTACGGAGTTAGGCAAACAATCATCTAGTAGATCCACCAAACAAGTGCGAGGTGAGAGTAGAGAGTCTACTGGTGCTCTAAGGATTGTATAAGGAATCTTGGTTTCTGGGTAATTGGATAGTGATACTTGGAGTTTGGCATAGTTTTCTCCCTTGGTTCCTGCATACAAATTCTTTGTGTGAATTTTGGAGAGCCACCAAATAAGGCAAATACGTAGAGAGCGAGTTTTGATAAAATTAGGATTAAGGTGGATGGTTACGATCGTCTTTTACGGAATTTCTGCTGAAGGAGGGTTTTAATGTCAAGGTTAGAAATACGCTGTCCCATCCATTCCTCTCCTGGTATTGAGAATAGATACTTCCACCAAATAAGCCACCCAATATCCTCTTGAATACCCCAATCCTGAATAATGCCTCATGAATAAAAATGTGCATGGTTGCTACAGTACATTGTGTTGGTAGAAATAAATAAATATATATATATAAAAGAGAAAAAGAAGAGAAAAGCAAAAAAAAAAAAAAATATATATATATATAGAAAAAAAAGAAGAAAAAAAAGAGAAAAAGAAAAAAGGAGAATGTGTTAATTGCATCACATCAAGCACATTGAGGCAACAAACACCCATTCCCTTCATAGTCCACCAAATACAACCTTGACCTAGTTTTCTATATTTCTGACACCTGAATACAGGCTGAGGAATTCTGACTTAGTCATAGGGTTATTAGAACTTAATCAAAGTATTAATGCCATCAGAGGCCACCAATATACTAAAAAATCTGTTGAGACTGTGAGCTCAAAAAGAAAAAAAAGGAAAAAGAAAGAACAATAGAGAATGAGTACAAAGGAACTAAAGAGAGCACAGTTTCTCTGCCTTTCTTTAACTTGATTTATTTAATAGTCTGGAAATATAGCTTCTATAGTACTAGTCTATGTGTAGCACCAGATGAGTACGAACCACCAAATACAAATCCACTTGACTCAAAACATCTTCTGCCTAAGCCAAAAGGTTGGGGCTAAATTTATCGATTATTTTATCACCCCAAGGGAAGAAATCTGCCTATCCCAATAGAATTTTACTAAGGGTCAAGTACGAGCTTTAGATGTGGATTGGCTTTGCACTTGGATCCATTGCATAGGCTACAACACTACACAGCTATCTGGAGTTCTAAGGTTTTGGATGGAAACAAAAGAAATAAATCTATAATCAAACTCTTGATAGAAATTAGTCATTTAGGATCACTCTGCATTTAGTCTTGCATTTGCTAGGGACTAGCAAGATTTAGGCGTGAGGATATGATTGCACAACAATCATATGACCTAATCTACCTGAATTAACTTAGATTCTAGCCTAACTTAGGAACAATGCATACATAAGCATTATAATTTGCATAATAGTTAGTTTAGTAGCCTTGAAGATAATATTACCATTTTATGCTCTAAAAGAGAGATGAAATTGAATGTAGATGATCCGAGGTTGCAAATGATAGATCAAACCCTATGGATTTGATCATGACGACGACGGGAGTCCAACGATTCCAAAATCCAAACAACCATAGCATGACGTATAATCCATAGAAGAATAGAGGCCAAGAAGTAAGATGGCAGAAATCCGAACCTTAGATACCAAATTCGACTGCACGGATGGATCTGGATCAACATCACAGTCTAACGATGCAAAAATCATCTCAATCGGAGGCCTATAGCACCATGTACAAAGCAAGGAAGATGGACGGCCATGATGGTACCATGTGGCACCATCACAACCGCCCCTCACCATGCCCCCAATCTCCAAGGAAGTTCCCTGCACCTTATGGGCCATTGGATCATATTCCAACAACCACAGGCAGGCCATGTTGCCCCTGCCTTTACGCTCCATCAACAGAGAAGAGATCTTAGCCATTGGATCTCCACCCAACAGCTAAGAACAGCCATGTGGTAATTCATGCATGCATAAGCATTGTCTGCATCTTTACCGCTTTACTTTAGCTATCCATAAACTAATGTTATAATGTGCTGATTAAGTGCATTATGTCAATTACAGGCAATAAGCTGGATCTGGAGCTGGATCCGAAGATGGATCAGGAATAATGGGTGTTGCAGCAGGACTGGAGTAGAAGACTTAGATTAGACATAGGGAATAATGATGTAAGGGAGTTAAGGTATGCTATTCTATTAAGCAGGAATAAAGTAGTAAAATGTGAAGAGCTTAGGTCCATCCTAGCCCTAGGATAGCCTAGAGACTTCCCCCAAACCATAGCCACCCTTAGATTAGGTCACCGCACCCTAGGAAACCCCAAAACCCTAGTTCCAACCCTTATCTGGACATCCAGATAAGTTATAGGATGTCCAAAACCCTTGGCCAACTCCTGCACTCCTTAAACCCACTTCTGCAGTGTTATTGGACGTCCAGACTCTTTGTCAGATGTCCAATTTCTGCAGAATACCAAAACAGAACCTAGAATTCCCCCTGACTTAGATTGGACGTCCAGAACTGAAGTTTGGGCTTTTGATTTTTGAGTATAAGTCATGTGATTCTGTTTTTGGACATCTGGAACTGCTCTCCAGTTCCTGTTTTGAGATTCAAGCCTTGACCTTGGATCTCTAGCTCCCTAGACCCAATTCCAACCCCATAAGAACTTAAATTAAGGTGCCCTGACCCTAGTACATCACCTCTAGACCTCCCTAAGGACCTAATTAGGTCCTCACTAAACCCAATTGACTTAGATCAAAGACAATTACCATTACCTAAGCCAATTGGACTCATTGAGTCCAATTGAGCTCAGATCTCAACCCACACAAGTCCAATTGACCTAAACCCAACCTAATTGAGTTATTTCACTGTCAACTAGGTTCACAACACTCAATTAAACTTGGTTTAAGTTTAATTGCAAATTCCCCTTATCAATTAGGGTTTGCAACCCTAATTCAAGGCATACACCTACTTAAACCCCTTAGGACCTAACCTATATAGCCACCTAGGGCACGACCACACACACACGCACACCCCTATTCACGCACTCCCACACATCTAGTGTTCTCTAGAACTCTCTCCAAGTGGCGCCACTCTTGGTTGCCAAAATTAGCAACCAAGAGGCATTCAAATTGAGATCCACTTTTTGTGGATCTCAAAACCACTTGGCCGGCCACTCATTGGAGCTCTCTCTAGAGGGTTCCACACTTCTCTAGAGAGACTCCCTTAGGTCTATAAAAAGACCTAAGGGGTGGCCATTTGCACACATCCACTCTTGGCCATCTATTTCCTTTGCATTCATTCCACTTAGGCTAGCCACTTTCATCTCCACTCCACCTCCACGAGGAGCATCACCATGAAGACCACCATCTCCACGTCAGGATGCTGGATCACTTCTCCAGCCTCTCTCCAAGGGTCAGCCTAAGCTCCATTGGCTGCCCCTCCTTCCCTCAGCCACTCAAAGGCCATCGAAGACCACCTCCGAATGCCCTTTTTTCTGCTAGATTAGTAACTTATCCCTTCGTAGTTTTACTGCTTTCATTTACTACTTAGTAGTATAGCTCTTATTCTCCCTCAATGATGCATGCAAAATCATCCCATAGATTCCTGTATATGATCATTTTCTGGTAGCTAGATTTATATTTTCAAGCATTCTTGTACAAGCTTTCCTCTACATTCCATGTTGCAAACACTTCTCTAAATGAATGAATAAAAGATACATTTCTATATATATCTCTATGTTTGAAATCACCATGAGCTTATTGGTTGCCATCTTTTCTACGTGATTCAAGTTGCCTATTTTTCACTTATATATATTTTGGAACAAGCATGTCGATTCCGGAAAATATAGGAAACCTAACTATAGATGCATTTTCTGTAAATAGCCACCACATAACTAGAATTGTACGCACCGATACCCACACTTTCACTTTTGTTATCTATTTGACACACGCGCACGTAATCAGAATTCATAATAGAAGTGGTGAAGTCTTAATTCGAAGATTGAAAAACAGTGTGCGATTCTAAATAAAGTAGAGCGATAAAAGATCGATTTCAGAATTACACAAACACCTCCCAGAGACAAACGACCGAAACTCAAAGTCTCGTTACTTTTACAAAATCATTTTTTGATGAGCGTTTTCACATGACTATACTACGATTTCCGACGACTTTAAAATGCACGAAAATGGCTTCCATCAAATGGCGTTGTTACTGGGGAGGCACCATCATTTTTCTTGATTTCGATCTTTTAAACTACCACTGACAAATCCACCTCTACTTTGTTTTTGGATGTGTAGGATAACATAGGAAGAAAATGGGATCCGCGCACACAACGATTGTAGAAAAAGAAATCAAGTGCACATCTCTTCTTAGGCTAGGTTTTCTTCTGAACCCTAGGATTAGATTTGCTTGCAGCAATTTCTTTTGAGAACAAAAAAATTTATTCATTTTCGTGAAGAAGAAAAAAAAATTCAAAAAAAAATCAAAAAATCTAGACTAGGTTTTTTTTTAAATCCTAGGTTAGTTTGAAAAAGGCAAAAAATATATATATATTTTTTAAAACCATTTGAAAAAAAAATTCCTTTTTGAAAAAGAAAACGTGCAAAAGCTTTTGGAAAAAAAAGAAAAAAACACTTTTGGTGGAAAGTTTGGATTTCAAACTCAAACCTTCTTTAAAAGTTTCACCATTTTCTGATTTTCGGCCAAGATTCAAAATCTGTTTTCAAAATTTGATTGCCAAAAATTAGTGAAAAAAAAATTCTGAAATTTGGGATAGACCTTTATTTTCAAACCATCTTTCAAACGGCACCATTTTTTTGAAAAAATTTCAAGTATACAATTTTTAAAAATTTGTGAAGTGCAAAGGGGTCAGGCTGACCCAGACTCGAAAATTTTCAAATTTCAAAACCTAATTTTGAGTAATCTGCGAATCTATTTTGACTAAAAAATGGTGGGATTTGAAAGCTGTTCTCATTGGCTTTATTTTTCATATTTTTCCTGAATTTTTGAAAGTCATTTGATATTATTTCAAAGCAAAAAATTGACTAGGAGTCAAAATTTCAGATCTAACGCTCTAACATTCAAAAATCTCTAAAAATTCAATTGAAACAGTAAAAATTCCAAAAAAATACTCTCTGAAAAGATAATTGAAAATAGAATCTACTCACCAAATTTCAAGTTAATTGGATTCCAAATTTTACCAGAGAACTGATTGTAATTTTTATGGTCTGCTGAAAACAAAAGAACAAAACCCTAGAATTGCATGAACCCTAGGTTCCACCTTTAGGGTTACAATTTATATACCACACTTGGACTAACCTAGACTTAGTCAAGTCTTTGTGGGCCACTCACCAAAAGAAAACCCCAACTAAAGAAAATGGGCTAAAAATCAATTTTAAAACATGAATTAAACCTGAATTCGTTGTCGTACTATTGGGTGCTTTCAACATCTTGGCTGGGTTAGCCGAGTGGCGGGAATCGCTTTTAGTTGGTTGTACGACAAATTTTCTTTAGGAATTAAAACTTAAAATGAAAAATCTGGTCATCTAATTCATAAGGACCATCTGATTGATAGGGCCTTAGCTTTGTCTGGCTTAGCTACACCAACCCAAGGGTTGGGTGGTGTATGCAAGGAAGGAGGTCATTTAGACCTCAATTGGTTGGACCTTGGGAGCCACTCCTAAGGAGGTAAGTCACCTCGCCAGGACCTACTTCTCCCCCTACTTCTTCTACTCCCGTAGCCACAATGGCTAATCCTGGACATGGACCTAGACCGGGTCAGGATTTTGAGAATCTGGACCCGATGGCTCATCTGGAAGCCTGGGTGGTTAAATCTGAGGAGCGGCATCGGCAGAGCATGGGTCGCATTTTGATGACGCTTGGCAGGATGCAGCACCCACCGCGAGGAGAACAACTACGGGATTTCTACGATCCAGTCGCACAAATCGTCGCACCGTTAGTCAAAATTCCCGCAGGCGGAGACGCGTTTGAGCTCAATCCCAATTTGATTGGGTTGATCAGCACTCACTTCTAGGGGAACTAAAGCGAAGATCCGTTCCAGCACCTAGAGGACCTGAGTTGACTCGCAGAAACGATTCGACCCAGGAATATCGATCTTGGGATTGTTCTAAAGAAGCTTTTCCCATTTTCTCTGAGGGACAAAGCTTCATATTGGTTCAAGACCATTGGGAAGCCAATTGGAACCTAGCCGAAATTACGACACGAATTCCTGCAAAAGTTCTTCCTAATCGGTCGAACAAATGCGATGTGGCACGCAATCAGGACTTTCTCCCCAGGAGCTGGGGAGAAGTTGCATGAAGCCATGGACAGATTTCACGACCTTCTCCGGAAATGCCCGCACCATGGTATACCCAGATGGCACCTAGCTCAGATCTTTTACCATGGGCTGGATGACACACATCGGTATCTGGTCGATGCATCTAGTGGTGGGAATTTCCTCACGAAAGATGAGAACAGTGCATTCGAGCTATTCGAATCTTTGGCGGAGAACTCGATGAATGCCGCATCCATGAACTAGTTCCAGTGACCCGGTTAGCAGCGGGTTGGTGTCCACGAGGCTCACACCGAGTCTATTCAAGCTGACATGGATATCATCGTCAAGCAGCTGGATAAAATAAACCTAATTGAGAAAAAGATTGACCAGATTAGTCAAGGTCAATCTGACATAAACTCTGCCACTTCAAGGCCCTCCTATGCACCCCGAGCCCCTCCTGCTCGAGTTAATCTACTCACTCAGGATGCATCTTCTCTTTATTTATGAGATCCCGCATATCAGGATCTCGTAAACAATCTAGATCTGGCACCTTACGACCAAGGTTACGCACCACCCACAGATTATAATGCGTATCCCCTTGACGGATATACGTCTCAGACATCTTCGGCCTACGAGGACGTCAGTGCTATCCAAGGATATGGGTGTAATAACCAGTATTCAGAGACGTATAACCCTGGTTGGCACTAGCATTTGAACTTCTCTTGGTCTGGTAATCCACAGAGACCACATCAAGATCCACACTACCAGACCAGGCAATACGGGAATGCGCAAAACATGTACCCTAGGCAACAGCCATTCCCGCATCAGTAGCAACCTCATTCTTTATACCAGCCACTACACCAAGCTGCCAGTCACTCTCCAAAGTGGGTTGACCCTTTGGAGGCACTGAAAGAGGAGTTGCAAGAATCGATGAGGAAGTCTACACAGATAGCTTGCAGATTATGAAGGCGATGGCCGATCAGATACAGACTATACAGAACACACAAAACCAGCTGTTGCAGGATCATAGGACTTAGGGAGCCTTGCCCTTCGAACCCGTCTCGAATCCACGATATGTGCAGAACCAAGGCACCCCACCTAGGTTCAGGCACCACAGGGACAGGCACATGCCATATTACAGGTGCCTCCTGCACCACCTGGTTATGCCCAAGGCCAGTCGCCTTTGCAGAACCTAGCATACTCTACCCCTTCCACTCCCCCACCACCTCATGGATAGCAAGCTGATGCACATGCTGTCTCTTTGAGGAGTGGAAGAAAGACATTCGAAACACCACATAAGCAGGTGGATCCTGATTTTTTCCACCCTTCGCCGCAGGCAAGTTCTACTTCTTCTTCATCTCAAGAGCCACCTATGGTAGACAAGGGTAAGAGGCCACTCAACCTTGAGATTCCCGTCCCTTTTCCTGAGGCTCTGACACGAAATGTAGTATGGAGAAAGGACATGTGAAATTTTAAGGACCTAAAATCAATATTCAAGGAAGTACATATTCAGGTCCCCCTCCTCGAGGCAATCAATCACATTCTTGCTGTCGCTAGGTTCTTCAAGGACTATTGTACCCTGAAGTGACAACCCAGAATTGGACGACGGGCGGTACTATCAAAAGAGGCTAGCGCCGTGATTCTAGCTGACTTGCCATTGAAAAAGAAAGACCCTGGTACCCCACTTATATCTTGCTTCTTGTAGGATTCTCCATTTGATTGGGCCCTTCTAGATCAAGGTTTGTCCATCAACCTAACTCCCATTGCCATGTTTGATCGATTTCGATTTGGGGAGTTAAAGCCTACCTCGGTTACGATTCAGTTAGCTGATAGATCAGTCAAAACACTGAGGGGGGTGGTTGATAACGTGATCATGAAAGTCCACAGATTCTGCTTTCCCGCAGACTTTTTCATTCTCGATATGGAAGTTCCTCCTAATCTTTGAGATGCACCAATTATTTTGGGTCACCCATTTCTAACGACAGCCCGAGCGAACATTGATTGTGCATTCGGGTGTATGGAGATAGCCCTAGGTAATGAGCGACTTTGACTTGACATATCAAGGCAGCAAAGAATTTTGACTGTGATCGCATAGAGGAGGATGGTGAAGACGAAGATTCGGCACACTATGGTAACATTGGGCTCCTTTGTGACGACCCAATGTCTCATTCGTCTGCACTATCAGGGTTCTTGGACCTCGATCCACATGGGACTGAAACCACTGTACTACACATATCTCCCTGAGGATCTGACTGTTGAGGGTGTGCTTCTGACCACAGCACCCCTGAATCTAGCTATCCTGATCTGCACACTACTGAATTGCCCCTATTGTTGCAGGAAGACGTGACATCAACTAACAGGTTTCCCGTTAACGTAATCACAACCGATTATTTCACAGGAAGCGAATTAGTGAGAATTCACATGCATAAGGATCAACAGATTCCCACCCTCGAGTTTGCTCCTCCCACTCCCATTTCTGACTCTGACCCACCCGTGATTGAATTGAAGCCCTTACCTGACTCACTTAAGTATGTGTTCTTAGGGGAAAGTGAGACATACCCAGTCATTATTAATGCCCACTTAACCCAAGAATAGGAGCATTAATTGATTTCTACACTACAAGACCATAGGGCTGCTATAGGGTGGAGTATTGCTGATCTCCGTGGTATTCACCCCTCGTATTTCACTCATCACATTTACATGGATGAGGGGGTGAAACCTTCGAGACAACCTCAAAGATGGCTAAACCCGAATATGCTAGAGGTTGTTAAGAAGGAGATCATCAAATGGCTGGATGCAAGTATTGTATACCCAATCTCTGACAACTAGTGGGTGAGTCCGATCCAGATAGTGCCCAAGAAAGTAGGACTCACCGTTGTGAAAAGTGATAAGGGAGAATCCATCTCGACCCACACTGCGACATCTTGGCGGGTCTACATCGACTATAGGAAACTAAACATGGCTACCTAGAAGGATCACTTTCCTTTGCCCTTCATTGATCCGATCGTAGAACGGTTAGCCGGATGCAGTTTCTTTTGCTTTTTGGATGGATACTCCAGGTATAATCAAGTAGTGATTAGCCTAGAAGATCAAGACAAGACTACATTCACATGCCCCTTTGGAACATTCTCTTTCAAGCAGATGCCATTTAGCCTCTGCAACGCACTAGCAACATTTCAGCATTGTATGATGGCCATCATCTCTAACATGATTGGGGACTATGTGGAGGTATTCATGGATGACTTCTCCATTTTCGGAGATGATTTCGCATCTTGGAGTGATAGCCTCACCAAGATCCTAAAACAGTGTATCGAGGTAAACCTAGTACCATCCTGGGAGAAAAGCCATTTCATGGTGAGGGATGGCATAGTCCTAGGGCACAGGATCTCTAAAAATGGACTCAAGGTCGATCGAGCTAAATCGGAGATTATTTCCCACTTACCGCCACCTAGTTCGGTCAAGCAGATTAGATCATTCTTGGGTCACATCGGCTTCTATCGGAGATTTATATGTGATTTCTCGAAAATTGAACGACCTTTGACGAATCTCCTTGTTGCCGATGCACCATTTGAATTCGACACCTCGTGTCTCAGTGCCTTCAAGACTTTACGAAGCGCTATCTTTGATTCCCCGATTCTCTAACCACCCGACTGGTCGCTCGATTTCGAGATGATGTGCGATGCTTCTTATTTTGCCGTCAGTGCTGTTTTAAGCCAGCATCGGGAGAAACAACCCTTCGTCATATACTATGCTAGCAAAACGCTGAATGAGGCTCAGTGCAATTACACTGTCATCGAAAAGGAACTGCTAGCAGTAGTATTCGGGTTGTAGAAATTTAGATTTTACTTATTAGGGTCCATGGTCATCATTTTCATTTACCACTCTGTCGTTTGGCATTTGTTGGCAAAGAAGGATGCCAAACTACGGCTCATTAGATGGATCCTTCTACTGCAAGAATTTGATATCGAAATCTGTGACAAGGTCGGAAAGCAGAATGTTGTGGCAGATCACCTATCCAGACTGGACCCAGACCACATTCCTTATTCCCTGCCTATTCACGAGCAATTTTCAGATGAATCTCTTTTGGTAGTTCATTCTGTTGAGTTCCCTTAGTACGTGGATATCATGAACTACCTTGCCACAGGCAAGATTCCCACAAACCTATTCAAGAACCAGAAACTCAAATTCACTGCAAAGGCCAAATTTTACCTCTGGGATGACCCATTGCTCTTCCGCATTGGAGCAGATAAGATATTTGAAGATGCATCCCAGATTCTGAGATCCCTTGTGTGTTATCTTTTTACCACAATGATGCTTGTGGTGGTCATTTCTTGGGATGGAAAATCACTGCAAAAATTTTGCAGTCAGGATTTTTCTAGCCAACCATTTTTAGAGATACACACGAATAAGCCCAACACTGCAAACGATGCCAGTCGGTCTGTTCTATGACCATGAGAGACATGATGCCACTCCAGCCCATCATGGTTGTTGAAGTGTTCGACATCTGGGGCATCAATTTTATGGGCCCTTTTCCGAACTTGCATGGCTTCGAGTACATATTACTAGCCATTGATTATGTCTCGAAGTGGGTCGAGGCCATCCCGGCGAGACGAGCTGATCATATGATCGTCATTTCCTTCGTACGATAGTACATCTTCACGAGATTCGAAATACGCCGCACTCTGATTATTGATGGGGAAACCACTTCATCCATGCCCATTTCAGGTCATTACTAAAGAAATACGGGGTACATCACCGTATAGCCACCCCGTACCACCCGCAGACCAATGGGCAGGCTGAAGTGTCTAACCGTCAGATCAAGCTGATTCTCCAGAAGATGGTTAGACCAGATAGGAAGGATTGGTCCGATAAATTAATTGAGGCACTCTGGGCATATCAGACCGCAGACAAAGTGATAAATGCCAGTTTATCATCATTCTTATGCACTAAAATAATCTTAGAGCAATTGATGGGGAGAAGGAGAGTGGAGGGCGATCGGCAATGGGTGGAGAGTGGCAGTGAGGTGGAGCCATCCAGGGTTGGCGCGAAGGTGAATGGAGGATGTGGAGATCGAGGTCCTAGAGGAGAAGGGAGCGGATTTGGCAGAAGGAATTCTTCAGGTCATCTGAAAATACTTGAAGACGTCCCTGGAGGAGGAAGAATGGAGATGTTCTCTGCTTCAGATGCAGATGAAGGGGGCATGTGGCAGCGATTTGTAAAAACCCCCTGATCTGCTTGGAATGTAGGGGTGAAGGACACAAGCGCGAGTCGTGCCCTAGGAGGATCCCTTTGCGACCACATAGGGCAGTCTCGCATCCTGTCTAGAGGGTCAAGAATGAAACTCATCCGCCACCGCCGCCGATTTTGGGTAGGCACGCTATTGAAGTTGAGATCCCATCTTCGAAGGAGATCTCGGCTGTAGAGATCACACTGAGAGGTGCTTTGATCGGGGAGATCATGACAGGCAGGCTATCGATCGAAACGCCTTAGAATCTGGTGCATTCCTTAGATCTTCTATCTGTAGGCTGGAAAGTTGCCATGTTATCCCATTCTCGCTTCTTGGTGTATGGTTTGGGCATGCTGGATGTAGAACGATTGAGATTTCATTCAAGTATCTTCGAAGACTTCATTGTGATTTGGAGATTGGTCTCTCCTTTTGATGGGGCTCTATCTGAGCGGCCTCCACAAAGAGTGACCTCCAAGAGGATTCTCCTTGAGATCTCTGGACTGCCACTGCACCTATGGTTAAAGGGAGTTGTCTCTAAAATGCTAGCAGGCTTTGCATCAATCTGTGATGGTTCTGAAGTTCTGATCGGAGAGGGGGACATTAGGTCTCTAAAAATTGAGGTGGAAGTTACCAATGCTGGTTCAATTCCTGATTTGATCACAATCAGATGTGGGGGCACCTCTTGGCTTGTTAGGCTAGCTATTCTTGGACAGGTTGAATGTGGTCAAGATAAGTCATCTGAGGAGAAACTAAAGTCTGGAACCAACAATGAGGCGAGAAAACAGAGTGACAGCTGTGGACGCACCCCTCCTATTGATGCTCTTGAACCCAAAAAGAGGAAGGATTGCCATTTTGTCATGGTCGAGAAAGATCAGATGGAAGATGTTGTTATAGTTGCTGATAACATACTAGCTATGATAGTCAAAGAGGATGGCTGTCTGGAGGTTGCTGAGACTGATTTGGCAAATTCTGAGATGAACTGCAGTATGGAAATGGGCAGTACAGGAAGGGAGTTGAGGCTTAAAGAGCCAATCCAGATGCCGCTTGCTATTCCAGCTGACTTGCAGTATGGTAGTGGTTCCAATCAAAAAAGAGGTGTGGGTAGATCTCCATACATGCTGAGAAGGAGAAGGAAGGAGACCTTAGCCCCTATTGTGGAGCAAGATATTGCTAAATCCATTATGGTAGAATATGTGGGCTGTAAGGCCAATGGGGATCTTTCTAATGAGGAATGAGAGTTTTGTCTTGGAATGTGCATGGGCTACGCAACAAACAAAGAAGGGCTTCATTGTGTAGATATCTCTCTGAGTGGGAGATAGACTGTGCCCTTATACAAGAGACTCACTTGGAGAGGGAGAATGGTCAAGAATGGGACTATTTTAAGCAGTTTGGTCGTAGTGATATTGTGGCTAAGGGTGCCACTGGTCGGTCTGGTGGACTGGCTTTTTGGTGGAGAAAATCTTCCTTTGAAATAACTGAGATTATTCGTGATAGGTTCTTAATTTCTTGTAGATGTCAATCTCCCCAAGGTGATATGGAATAGTTTATATCATGCATTTACGGTCCTTGTGTGGTAGTGATAATTAGACGAAGCAATGCCAGGGAATATTTTGATGAGTGGAGTGAATCAAAATATTTACTCCCCAGCAACAGCGCCATTAAAATGATACGTGCTTTTCAACTCAACTCAGTAATTAAGTTAATTTTACTAAATTAAGAGTAGAAGAAATCACTTAGGTTAACTCGAAGTTGTGTCGGTTGTGTAGTATAGGGTCGAATTAACCTAACATTTTAGAAATTTTTACTGGTTGAGTCCAGGTCGTTCACCGGGAGGCATAATAATTTTCTCCAAATTCATCAATTTGCTTTTATCTCTTTAAGTTTAGGAGGTAAAACTAGTTTAATTTTCAAAACATGAATTTTGTCAAAATATTTAACTATAAAGAACATACAAAATTCCATATGCAAACATATTTACTCAAAATACTGTACTTTATTAACAAGTAGACATGCTAGTTTTTTTTTTCAAATTTTTTTTCATTCTAAAAAATTAAGGCAATTAGAAAATTATCCAATTAAAGCATGCCTTTTACAATTAAGAATAAAAAGTAACTGATGCAAGAGAAATTTATTTATTTTCATCTCTCTACAACCTTTAATCTTCTTTCTTTTCTTCTTTCTCTCTTTTATTTTTTTCTTTGTCGAGCTCTCTTTTTTCTTACCTTTCTTGTGTTGTTTCTGCCTTCTTATCCTCCTTCTCTTCCTTTAATCTCCTGCCTTCTCTTCTTCCCTTAGTTTTTCTCCTTTGTTCCTTAGTCTTTTTCCTTAACACTTCTTAGCCTGTGCCTTCTCCTTAAGCACTTAGCTTTCTTTAGCGGCTTCTTTTTCATTAAGCTTTCAGCTGAATCGGGGTTTTTTTACTTTTTAAACCAAAAGTTTTTTTATTTGCGATGAGGTCCTTTCGAGGATACACAGCACCCTGATATCAGGGTGGGACCAGACCCTACTCGATCCTCGCCTAATCTCAATTAGGTCTATTTCGATTTATTTCTTAATCGGTTCATAGTCTCAAGCCGCATCGGCTCAACCCGGCCTCCCAGGCCACACTCGCCCTCCCAGGGCACATTCACATCTCACGCCCCCAAGGGCACACACACCCGCAGGCATATGCCCGCACACTCAGAACAATGCTCAGATCAGATCAGAAGGAATCGGAACCGGTGCACCGAGCACTGACGACAGCATAGCCATAGGAACAAATCAGTTTTATACCCAGGCGCGCGCACGTGGATATCCGAGGTGGGACAAACATTCCCCTTCCAAACCCGAATTCAATCGATCGTAACTTTCTACCCAAAGCTCCAAATTGAATGATTTAAAGTATGTTGGAAAGCTCTAAGGGTAATCTACACAATTTTAGGGTCAATTTAATGTTTTAATGATGTTTTGCTTTTCAATTTAAGAGATGAGAGCAAGGGTTTCTATGGGTTTTATAAAAGCCTGGAGAGTATTTAAAGTCAGGGAAGTCCTCAGATGGACTTCTCTCTGTAGATTCTTCCCTACCAGGAGGGGGTGACGTAATAAAATGCGGAATAGAATAATAAACAATCTCACAAAATTAAATCGCACAAGGTACACAATTATTTTTAGGTGGAAACCCAAACCGGGTGAAAACTGTTGGTGCTAGAGCACCACGATCATTTGTTTTGATGATAACAAAACACGTGTTATTTAACATTTGCAATTTGAGTCCTAGATTTCAGGTCAATTGCAAATGAAGATGTGTTTAGACGGAACTCGAGCTCGCATCCAGGACGGATTAGAGGAGCTTGACGGAAAACAGAGGAGGTTCGCGTGGAGCGACAGATTGAAGATGGAAGGAAAAGAAGAATAGGATAGATTCTTTCTTTTGTACTTGTTGTATTTTTCATTTCTTTTGTTGCTCTTTATTTCCTTAGATATTTCATGTTAAAGAGCCTCAAAAAACCCTAACAGTAGTCCTAGGAACACCGGCACAACCCTAGGATACTTAGGTTTTCTGTAGAATACTTAGAAAACCAATATAGGGTTCAAACAGCACGTACAGACGTCTCATTCCCAAATCAGACGTCTGATAAAGAATTTTAAGACGTCTGACTGTTGTTTCAGACGTCTGATAACTGTTAGGCTGGACATAGTTAGTTCTGTCTGATGAAATCAGACGTCTAGACCTTAGACCAGACGTCTTAGGAGACGTCTGATGACTTTGACAGACGTCCAATTAGTGGACCGTTGGCTGGCTTAGAAAACACTCAAGAATATGACCGTTAGAGCCTTATCAGACGTCCATAGGACTTTACAGACGTCTGATAAATGACCGTTTTGCCTCGGCTGACCCAAAATCTCTTCTCAGAGATTTTCTTGCCGTTGCAACGTTTGGAAATCAATTCCAACAGTAAAAGTAGGTTTCCAGATGTCCATACTTAGTTCCAGACGTCCTGTATGTCGTCTGATGGACTTGCGCAAAAACCCTGTTTAGATCTGATTCAAGTCAGGGAGAAACCCGCATAGAATCAGACGTCTGACCTTGAAATCAGACGTCTTAAAGTGGCCTTCCAGACGTCTGATGCCAGAGTTAGACGTCTGATGACCCTGTCAAATGCAATCATTGTCCTGATTTCGGCCTGATTCTCTTGGGCTTTGCACCCAACGGCTATGGAAGCTTTTCCAAGCCTTCCAAAGCCTTCCTAAGGCCTCTATAAATAGAGGGGAGCCTTTGCAACACAAAAACACAAGAAGAGAAACATAAGATACACTAAGAAAGACACAAGACACACTTAGCTATACACTCTCACACTCTTGTGTCCAAGAAGCTCTTGCTCTCTAAGCTCAAGTTCTACATCTTGAGAGCATCCAACCGTTGCGCACCCGCTCTCCCGCCGTTGTCTACGAGAGCGAAGTTGCGCCGTCGCGTGGCTCACGCACCCGCGTCATCGTCGACGCACTCCTTGCAATGGGGAGTTTCCTATTTCCTATAGAAGCTAGGTTTAATTATTTTGTTGGCTCTATAGGACTATTGTTTCTTTTATCTTTGTCTTTTGGTTGGGTATTCGCTTTGCGAATTCCCGTCTCCTTCGTGGGACAAAATCCTTCTCGTGGAGAGAAGGGGTTGAGGAACGCTACCCTCGTACTTGTAGCGTGGTTGTATTGAGGTTGAATCACCCTCGTTCAAAGTGATTCATTTAGTGGATTTTGATCAACTTGGTTGATCGGAAAATCCTAACTCGAGAGGGTTAGGTGGTGGTTTTCACCCGGTTTGGGTTTCCACCTAAAAATTCCTGTGTACATTTTGTGATTGCTTATTTCTTGTGAGATTGCTTTATATTTTTATTTCCGCAAATTATTACGTCACCCCTCCTGGTAGGGACGAAACTTCAAAAACCACCACCTAACCCTCTCGAGTTAAGATTTTCCGATCAACCAAGTTGATCGAATCCACTAAACGAATCACTTTGAACGAGGGTGATTCAACCTCAATTACAACCACCCTACAAGTGCGAGGGTAGCGTTCCTCAACCCCTTCTCTTCATGAGAAGGATTTTGTCCCACGAAGGAGACGGGAATTCTCAAAGCGAATACCCAACCAAATAACAAAGATAAATGACAATAACCCTATAGAGCCAACAAAGTAATTTAAACCTAGCTTCTATAGGAATTAGGAAACTCACCTTTGCAAGGAGTGAGTCGGATCGATGCTGCGGGTGCGTGAGCCACACAATGGCGCAACGTCACTCTCGTGAACTACGGCGGGAGAGCAGGTGCGCAAAGATTTGATGCTCCCAAGATGTAGAGCCTGAGCTTGGAGAGCAAGGGCTTCTTTTTGGACACAAAAGAGTGGAAAGTATGTTCCTTGGGTGTATGTTGGTGTGCAAAGTCTCCCCTCTATTTATAGAGGCCTTAGGAAGGCTTTGGAAGGCTTAGAAAAGCTTTTATAGCCGTTGGGTGCAAAGCCCAAGGGAATCAGGCCGAAATCAGGGACAATGATTGCATTGACAGGGTAATCGGACATCTAATTCTGGAATCAGACGTCTGGAAGACCACTGTAAGACGTCTGAAAATAAGGTCAGATGTCTGATTTTGGGAGGGTCTCCTCCTGACTTGAATTAGATCTAAACAGGTTTCTAGTGCAAGTCCATCAAACGACATACAGGACGTCTGGCACTATGTCTGGACGTCTGGAAACCTACTTTTTCGTGGGAATAGATTTGCAACAGCTAGAAAATCTCTGAGAAGATATTTTCGGGTCAGTCAAGTTAAAACGGTCAATTATCAGACGTCTGGAAAGGCTTAAGGACGTTTGATAAGGCCCTAACGGTCATATCCTTGAGTGTATGCTAAGACAACCAACGGTCCACTAATTGGACGTCTGGCAAAGTCATCAGACGTCTCCTAAGACGCCTGGTCTAAGGTCTAGACTTCTGATTTCATCAGACAGAACTAACTATGTCTAGCCTAAATGTTATCAGGCGTCTGAATCAATAGTCAGATGTCTTAAAACACATTATCAGACATCTGATTTGGGAATTAGACGTCTGGAAATTTTGTTTGAACCCTATATTGGTTTTCTAAGTTTTCCACAGAAAACCTAAGTATCCTAGGGTTGTGCGGGTGCTCCTAGGACTACTATTAGGGTATTTTGAGGCTCTTTAACATAATGTTCTAAGGAAATAAAGAACAAGAAAATAATGACAAAAGTACATGAAAGGAATAAAATGGAATTCTATCCTATTCTTCTTGTCCTTCCATCTTCAATCTATCGCTCCTCGCGAATCCCCTCTGTTCTCCATCAAGCTCCTCCAATCCGTCCTCGATGCGAGCTCGAATTCCGTCTAATCACATCTCCATTTGCAATTGACCTAAAATCTAAGACTCCAAGTGCAAATGTTAAATAACACGTGTTTTGTTATCATCAAAACAAATGATCGTGGTGCTCTAGCACTAACACTCTCATCTATTTAAAAGTATGTGTATGTTATATAAGCAATTCCGCTTCTGTTAGGATAGATTTTAAACTCTAAAGACCTTCAGAACAACTAGAGAAGCTTTTCTCTTCTCTGAAAGCTTCAGAGATTAATTTTCAGATTTCAACAAGTGCAACAGATACTTTAAAGTGTTCCTAATCTATTTAGATTAATTCTAAGGGCTTTAACTAATCAATCTGGGCAGGTTTTAGATTTGAATTTCATCAGAACAGTGCTTCGGTTGGTTTGGGTTCGAGAGTAACCCAAATTGACAAAAACAAAATCTTTACTAATTACATCATCTGAGCTTACTTTAATTGATTTCAAATCATCAAATAAGATTCCAGAAATAGTTTCCACATCTCAATTCCTCAATTCAAGCTCAGAACACCATTATCAAACTCAGGTTTGACTATGGAAGCTCGAAAATTGACTTTCTGTTTAAAGCTTCCTCCTAAGAAATTAATGCCTCAATCAGAGTCTTCTCATCATCTGGAACTCATTCAGATCTTTAAAAAGTTGTTTTAACCTTAATTCCTAGGGTTTTAGTCTCACCGCCTGAACTAAAATAGGTATTTGTTCGACAGAATCAATCAGAGTTTGTTACAATGTTTTGAAGGTTAAAATAGCTTCAGTGCATCACACTGAAGCTTCTGAGCTCCTTAAGTGCTTCTCAAATCCTTCATAACAGACTTCTCCAACTCGTCGGAGTTGGGGAAGATGAAGTTACATCTTTAGCTCCAGTGATTGAAACCTCAAACAAATTTCTTTAAAATAATCAGTAATCCTTATTTTATTGTTCTGGAGCCACTTAACAATTTTAAGAGGCTACTACACAACTTTGGCTCGTCGGAGCTCCGGTGAGTCCAGAAAATGTAAAATGTTTGTACAAATTGACAAAATTAACCATTTTTAATCCAGAAATGATCCTGAGGTTATAGGGAACCTCATTATCACATTAAATTCCTCATTTGTTCATTGAAATATAAGATTTGGCAGTAAGTTCGTTTCTTAAAAATTTGAATGGTTTAAGCTCAGGACTTGATTTAACTACTCGATTGAGAAGTTAAATCGAGTCAACAGATGTTATTAATCATAAATATATATTTAATTTATAGTTTGAAATGTTCTTTAGCCGCCATGGACAGCGAGCTCAAGAGCTAAATTAAAATTGGGTGTTTAATTATAGATGATAATAATAGGTAATATAATGTCGATTAGGGTTCATTAGTGATGATAGGTGATGAAAGAACCCAGTGAAGGTGAAATTAGGCCGATTACTATCACCATAGACAGTGAAGTAGTCGGTGAAGGTGAGATTTGAATTAGGCATTTAGGTGATTTAATTAATTGTTAAAGTGAATTAAAAGTGAACATGGAAGATAAAGGAAGGTGTATAATGAATTAAAAGACAAAATTAAAGCTCTGGCTAGCTCAAGGAACTCGCCAGAGTTGGAGGAGATGAGGCAAAATTCTAAAATTACTCTAACCTAACTAACTAAACTAATTAACTAAACTAGCCTACTCCTACTCCTACTCCTAGTCTACTATTACCTGGACGAAGGGGTCAATAGGGTTCCTCCAAAGTCTCATGGCGGACGACAAAATCAGAGGGTTGGAGAAAGATCTCCAGCGGGCGGATTTGAGGTGGAGCAGAGGAATCCTATGGTCGGCGCCTTTGTCAGAGGTGCGGAAGACCACGGCAAATCTCCTCGGCTACTTAAGATGGACGTAGGAAGTCAGAAGATGGAATGGGGGATCGCCGGAGGTTTGGAAGAATAGCCTATTGGGTCGGTTGTAGTGTTAGAAGAGGGAAGGGAGCCAACTTGCCTAAAATCGGAGGTGTGAGGGGGTATTTATAGTAGTTTGCGGCGAAGAGAGAGGTGGGGTCTGGCCGAAGAAGGAGCTTGAGGAACTTGAGGCGACCACGGTGAGGTTAACTCCCACTGAAAAATAGGATTCTCGGTTAATCCAGACTGATGGATGAAGTGTAGGTGGTGAGCGCAAGCTGCAAGAGCTTGGGCAAAGAGGAATGATGTCGGCAAAGAGGAATGATGTAGGTGGTGATCGCGCGGTGGGGTGACTCTCTACCGCCAGCCATTCGTTTGGCTAGAGAAGAAGAAGAAGAAGACGAAGAGGGACTTAGAAGTAATAAAACTTAAGGACCTGTGTGATAAATAAGGACCTGAGTGTAATGAATATTAAGGACTAAAATGTAAACTCAGGTTTTGAAGGTTTATTTTAACTTAAATCTTTTTCAACTTTTTATATATGTTAGTAAATAAGGTAAATATTATGTTTACACCCTGAATTTACATTTTTGACCTTTTTAGATTAATTTATTAGATTAAGTAAAATCACTTAAGTTATTACATAGTTAGGTATACATTATATTTAAGTTACTTATCTTATTAATTAAGGAAATGATTAGTAGGATTTCGAGTCCAATTATTATCTAAATTATTAATAATGTTAATTGAATGATAAAATGTCATTTTAAACTTATTTTAAGGTCCTTAACTAAATATCCCTTATTCTATAATTAACCCTTATATATTCATAACCCTAGCTAATTAACTAGGAAGACTAGTTAATTAGGGGTAATTAGAGATCATGATGAGTGTCTCATCAGGCAGCAGACAGAGTTGGCTTGTGGGAGGAACTCTATGCAATGCATCAAAGAGTGCAAGAGACCCCATGGTTGTTAGGGGGTGATTTCAATTGTTATCTTTCTAGTGATGATAACCCAGTTGGGAGAGTGGACAGTTCTACAGCTGGCTTCTAATTGGCTGTGCAGAACATGGGCTTGATTGAATATCCCATCAGTGGTGTGGAATATACTTGGAGGAATGGCAGTGGACAGATTTCCAAATTGGATAGATTCTTTGGCAGTCTTAGTTTGTTTGAGTGATATCAGCTATCTACTATTTTGAGACTTGATAGGCCGTTCTCTAACCACACGGCTTTGGTTTGGGACAGTGGGGTGAATGCAGACATGGGATCATACTTCAAACTCAAGAGATCTTGGTTAAGGGATGAAGGCTTCATGCAAATGGTTTCTCAGTGGTGGCAAAGCAAGGATGTTCAAGGCATTGCCATACAGCAGTTTGCTACAAAATTGGCTGGTCTGCGTGAAATGTTGGAAGAATATGGGTAGGCTGTGAATCTGATCAGAGACTAGAAGAGGAGGGAAGCCTTGACAGTCATCAAGGATTTGGATCTGAAAGAGTGTAGGCTGGATTTGAACCAACAGGAGCAGCAGCTGAGGCAGTAGATGCAAGCAATTGTGGGGGATGAAGATCTGAAATCAGAAATGGATTGGCGTGAAAAATCCAGACAGCTTTGGCTTAAAGAGGGTGATGCGAACACAAAATTTTTCCATCTTGCGGCCAGTGCTAGGAGATTCAACCTTATTTCATCTATTAAAGTTGAAGAAAGAAATATTACCTCAGTTAAGGAGATCAGATCTGAAGCTAGTAAATTTTTTAAAGAAACTTCCAAGGCTGCTCCAAGAGGTTCTTGGAAGATGGCAGCAATGGATTTCCCGTGTGTAACTAATGAATAGAGTGACATGCTTGTGACTCCTATTTCTGAACAGGAAGTGCTAAAGGCTATTAAAGAGTTAAATAATGAAGGGGCTCCAGGTCCAGATGGATTTCAGGTGTTTCTCTACAGAGAGCTATGGAATGTTGTTAAGGTGGATGTGTTAAAGGTTATTCATGAGTTTGAATTGGGCAACTCCGGATTTGAGAGGCTGAACAAATCCTATCTATTTTTGTTACCTAAGAAATCAAGTATGGAAAGTTTTTTTGATTACAGACCCATTGCGTTATCTAATTCCATCTACCTTATTATTAGTAAGGTTATTGCTAACAGATTGCGGGAGGTTCTAAAGGACTTGATAATGCCTGTTCAGTTAGCTTTTCTTCCTGGGAGATCATTACAAGAGTCATTCATTGTGGCACAGGAGATTGTTATGGGTTGGCAAAGGAGAAAATCCAAGGCTTTCTTATGGAAAGTGGATTTTTCCAAAGCCTATGATTTTGTCTCCTGGTCATACTTGTGGGAGATTCTCAGGAGGAAATTTCCACCCTTATTGATTCAATGGGTGAAGAGATGCATTATGATAGCCTCTTTTTCCCCGTTGATAAATGGTAAATCGTGTTGTTCTTGGATTCAGCCCAAATGTGGAGTAAGGCAAGGGTGCCCTATTGCCCCTTTGATTTTTAACCTTGCGGTGGATACTTTGACTAGATTTGCCTGCAAATTGGCTTTGGATGGTTTTATAAGGGGGTATTCAATGTCTAATCATAGGGCTCTAGAACCTAAACTTCAGTATGTTGATGATACTATTTTTCTTGTGGAAGGGGGGAAGAGAGAAGCGTAGGCTCTGTTACATATGGTAAAAATTTTTGGAGAGGTTTTTGGTCTCAGATTGAATGGAAGTAAATCCTCCCTAGTCTGTTTTGGGAAGAATAATGGTTTACAGAATGAGATCTCCACCATTCTTGGTACACCTATGGTTCCACTGCCGATTAAATATCTGGGTCCGCCTTTGAAATGTTCTAAGATGAAGAAAGCAGATTGTTCTTTCCTCTTCGAAAAGGTAGCTATGAAATTGGAGGGTTGGAGTAGTAGATACCTATCAAAAGGAGGGAGGTATATATTATTGAATTCTGTTATCACATCGATTCTTGTTTTCTTTTTCTCTGTTCTTAGAGCTTCGAACTCTATTTGGAAAAAGCTGGAGGTGATGCGGAAAAGATTCTTTTGGAAAGGGGTCTCTCATCAAGGGGCTTTCTTTCAACCCTTGAAGTGGGAATCAATTTGCAAACCAAAGAAGCTGGGAGGCATGGGTGTTAGATCCCTTAAAGAATTCAATGAAGCTTTACTATTGAAGTGGGCTATTCGGTTGCTACAGGGGGAAGAAAAAATATGGACAGAAATTATCCAGGACAGTTATGGGAGTACCAATGATGAGAAAAATCATCTTAACCCACGTAAACCATCCCCTTTTTGGTTTTTTGTGGTGCGAGCCTTGAAGGAAAATTGGAAATTTTTCAAATCTATTTTAGGTGATGGAAAAAGCTTCAAGTTTTGGCTGGAAAATTGGGTACACGGAGGGACGTTTAAAGATAGGTTCCCCCTTGCTTATGCTGCGGCTGCAAATAAAAATGTGGTGGTAGCTAATTATTGGGATGCCGATTCGGAGTAGTGGTTGTTAAATAATGGTGGGAGGAATAATCATGAAACAAGAACTCGAGTAGAGAATGAATGTCTCATGCAAGAGCTTGCTGCTTTCAAACCCATGCCTCATGAATATGACACATACAAATGGGAAGGTAATTTCTCTACTGCAGCTACTTATGACAGATTGACAATGTCCTCCAGGATGGCGGAAGATGAAGAAATGGGGAAAAAGCTATGGAAGTTAAAAATACCACTAAAGTTATAAATTTTCTTATGGCTTTGCAGGAGGGATGGATTGATTACTGGAGATCTGAGGCACAGAAGGATGGGGACCCCCACCAAGTTTTGTTATTTATGTGGGCTGCATAATGATTCTAGCGTTCATATCTTCTCTTCATGTGCGATCACTGATTATGTTTGGAGGAGAGTATGCAATGAGTCCTTACCCACTTGGGGAAATTTGTTGTGCTATCTTGTGGATGGGAATAAGCCTTATATACATATGGTGGCTGTGTTATGGGCTGTATGGAGGGCTAGAAATGAGTGTGTTTCTCAGGAGATCCCAGTTCATGTGAAAATATTGTAAATTTATGCTGGAGTCTCATATAGTATTGGGGGTCGAACTTGTAAATATTTTTTATTATCAATAATAGCTCTCCTGGTTTGCTATCGGTGATTCGATAACATTCCTTTCTTTCTCAAAAAAAAAAAAAAACCTAACTCTTAGGATTTTACTTCGCAAACGGGTTTTTGGGCTGCATTTAGGCATTAACTAGGATAGGCATGCATTGCATTTTCTTTTGTTGTTTTAATGTGTTTTTGTGAGTGTTAGGGATGAACAGATATACAGATCCCTAAAATCCTAGCACTCAAGAAGGCAATTGGTGAAAAAGGAGATCAGACTAGCTGGAACTCAGCTTGATCCAGCTCACCACAGCTGGAACCTAGCTCATGTGGACTAGGGTTAGCTCATCCCAGCTCCATTCAGCTAATCTCAGCTAAATGGCAGCTCAAGAGAGCTCATCTTAGCTCACCCTAGCCCAGGTCAGCTTAGATCCAGCTCAACTTAGCTGAGTCTAGCTCATCTTAGCTCCCACTAGTCCACAGGGAGCTCTGGCTAGCTCAGCTGAGTTGACTGGAGTTCACCCCAGCTCAGATCCAGCTAAATCTAGCTCCACCCAACTCCAGGAAACTGAAGAAGAACTCATCCTAGCTTAGGAATCTCAAGTCCAGCTCCCGGGGACCCAGCTTAGCTCAAGCTAATTGAGCTAAGCTACCTTAGCTGTCTCAACTAGCTCAATCCTCCCCGGGAGCACTAGACCCAGCTCACCTCAGCTCCATTCAACAGAAGCCAGCTCATTTTAGCTTGGCTTAGTAGCTAGTAAAGAACTAGCAAGCTAAGCCAGCTAGAGTAGCCCCATGTTGACCTCTTCAGCAGCTGCTTGCTCCACTTCAGCTCTAGATTCTTCAGAACCTACTCCTCCCTCCAAACCCTAGCTCCAACACCTCCTCCTCTACTCCTCCATTAGTTAAGCTAGCTTAGCTTAGCTTAGCTATGCTCCAGCTTCCTTGGCTTGTACCACCCAAAAACCCACCTAACAACTCCACCCAACTAGCTCCACCTAAGCTCCACATAAGCTAACCTACTTGGCGCCAACCTAGCCTACCCACCACCTCCAAAAGACACCTAAAAGTGACGCCAAAACCACCCTAACTACCCCCTTGTTGGCGCCACTTTTCCCTCCAAAAATCCCCTTCATCTCCACCACACATCTCCCCTTTAACCCATCTCCACCCTCCACATAACCCTACCTCCTAGAAACCTCAAAGTTGGCGCCAACCCATGGCACCTCTCCATGGTTGGCACCACTTTTTGGTGCCTCTTGACCAACCCTAACTACCCCCCTCACACCCCTTAGGTGGCGCCAACAACCCTTAACCCTAGGATCATCTAACCGCCTCCATCCTTCCATCTTAGCCCTCCATTTCAAGAGGCACCTTAACCCCTCATCCTACCCTATAAGAAGACCACTACCCATCACCATTCAAGGCATCCTTGGCTATAAAATTCACTCTCATATTCTACCTAGAAGCCCACGCCCAAGAGAGAAGAAGAAGAAGAAGATTAAGGGGATATTGTATCCCCTTGGTGCCTTCCCCTCTTCCCTTCTCTCTTGTGCCCATGCCAGCCAAAGGAGAAGCCAGGCAAGGAAGATCTTTGGAGGAGATCTTGATGGTGGTCCACGCCACCATGGAGGAGCTTTTTAGGGTGGTGCACGCCCACCCCTTGGAGGAGAGCATTGAAGGTGGTAGCATCCACCTTAGAGGTGCTCTCAAGGAAGGAGAAGAAGGAGGCCCTCTTTTCAAGCCAAGGAGCAGCTAGGCTTGGAGCAAGAAGACTCCCTTCTTCACCAAATTTTGCAAGAGGATTTGTGTTTCTTTTATTGCTTTTAGAATTTTTTATTTCTAGTAGAAGCATTCCTCTAATTGTCTTGGTAAAAGAACACAAATTCTAGTTAATCAAATTGCCTTCTTTTACTTTCTATTGCAATTGTTGCTTTGGTTCTAGCACTTGTTTCACCTCTTCTTCCTAATTATTCTAGGTCTCCACTTGCCTAGAGTGAGCTTAGGAAGAAGATATAGCTATCTCTTAAATTTTAGTTAAGTAATTATAGGTGTTAGTACTTTCCGCTACAATTCGCATTTTGCCGTTGTTTTTTCAAAATAAAAAAAATTACATATTTAAAATACCAAAAAGAAAGTTGAGATGTATTTTTAG
The DNA here is from genome assembly GCA_037157565.1 of Thalassia testudinum. Classification (NCBI taxonomy): domain Eukaryota; kingdom Viridiplantae; phylum Streptophyta; class Magnoliopsida; order Alismatales; family Hydrocharitaceae; genus Thalassia; species Thalassia testudinum. Next base: position 162,726,438 of record JAZHRO010000031.1, on the reverse strand, counting down.
CAAGAGAATTGAATTGCAATTTTTTCTCCTTGGACGACCCTAGATACTCCCCTATCTAGGATATAAATTTAAAAGCGTATGCGAAGTCGCGTGTTACAACGATGTTAAAAACCTGCTTTTACAAATCACGTGACTTTTTGCATCACAAGGCCCCACTCGGAATGTCACCATATTGCATGGTATATGGCAAGACCTGTCACCTTCCTATAGAGCTGGAACACCGCGCCTTTTGGGCGGTGTGAAATGTAACCTTGACCTCGATGAAGGAGGTCAAGAACGAAAACACCAGCTCAGCGAATTAGAAGAGATCTGGCGGGAGGCCTATGAGAACGCATTGATATACAAGGACAAGACCATTGGCCTTTCATGACCGCCACATCCGGAGGAAAGCATTCATGCCCAACCAGCAAGTCTAGTTGTTTGATTTGCGATTGAAACTTTTCGCGGTGAAGCTCAAGTCCAAGTGGACTGGCCCATATATCATGATTCAGCCATATCCTAGTGGCGCAGTCCATACCAGGGACCCAAAATCTGTGCATATATCTGCGGTAAATGGCCAGCACCTTAAGCCATTTTTGGCCTAGGAACCTCCTCCACCTGACGAGATTGTTCATCTTATTGAGGATGTGTGATTGAATTCTCGCCCAGCTGGAGGCGATAAACTCAGCACATATAGGTAGCATATCCCACATTCCACCATCATTTATACATAACCATTTTATATATAGCATATTTTTCTTTTAGCATATTTTCTTTCTGCATATTGCATACTGATAGGTTGGCCAGTGCAGAATGTATACTTCCAGGAGCAATTACAGGTGATTTCTACCCATTCTATCCCTGCTGTATTTACTTTCTTTTATATTCATGCATGAGGACATGCAAGAACTTAGGCATGGGGGGTAGATACGACAAAACTGAAACAAAACTAAAAAATTTTATGCCAACATTTAGGAAAACCTCGGAGCTTCATGTAAAACATACTTTAGGACCCTAGATAAAAGAACAATCGACTCCACCTCCAATGCTCTCATTGGAGCTAGAAATCATTCGCAACAGCCATTTCCGACTCACCCGCTCACCTCTTGTTCTAAATTTAGGGTCAAGCTGAATGTAACCCGATACGGGAATTTCACGAAGTACAAATTATATGAGGTTACTTGTTTATAGCATATATACATATTGCATTCATGAATAAGATTATTTTATTAAGAGAATGCATTAGGGATTTTATCCTCTAGTTGATTCCTGTAATCTGGAATCCAGTACAACTTTTCACACACACACACGTAGAATTTGCAATGGATTCACGGTGAAGGTTGATAAACGCTTTAGTCTGTCGAGAAGAAGCAGTGCTTCTTTTCCTAAACCCCATGACAGTGTTTTGGGAGTCAGGTAGATTTTCTTCCAAAAATCCACCAAATAGTGTGAGATGAGAGTAGAGTGTACTGAAGCTTTAAGATTAATACAAGGAATCTGGAGTCCTAGATAATTAGATGATGATACTCTGAGATTAGACATAGGTTTCACTCTCGGTTCCTGCGTATACATTTTGTGTGAAATTTTGAGAGCCACCAAATAAGGCAAATACGCGGAGAGTGAGTTTTCATAAAACTAGGGCTAAGGTGGATGGTTACGACCATTCTTTACGGTATCCTTGGCTGAAGGAAGGCATTGATGCCAAGGTCAAAAATACACCATCCTATCAGTCTCTACCAGTGCCGTGAGTAGGCACTTCCACCAAATAAGCCACCCAATGTCTCTTGAGTACCACCAATCCCTAATAATGCCTCCTCAATAAAGTTCATGGATGTGTGCTAGTTGTGTTATGTTGAAAAAGAAAAAAAAAGGAAAAAAAAATGAAATGAAAAAAAAATGATGAAAAGAAAGAAAAATTGAAAAAAAATTTTAAAAAAGAAGAAAAACAAAGAAAAAAGAGTGAATATTTAGTTCAGTGCATTGAGGCAATACCACCAAATAAATTTGAGAACCACCAAATAAAGCCTTAACCTATTTTTTTGTGTTTCTGACTGTCCGAATACTGGTTGAGGAATTCCGACTTAGTGTTAGGGTTATGAGAACTCAATTAAAGTTTTAATGCCAAGTGAGACCTGATAGTGGATTATGCGTGATTTGTAAAAGCGGGTTTTCAATGTCGTTGTAACACACGAATTTGCATACGGTTTTAAATTTATAAACCTAGAAAGGGGAGTATCTAGGGTCGTCCAAGGAGGCAAAAATTGCAATTCAATTCTCTTGCTAAAAACACATCTCAACTTTGTTTTTGGTATTTTAAATATGTAATTTTTTTTGTTTTGAAAAGATGAGGGCAAAATGCGAATTGTAACGTAAAGTACTAACACCTACAATTGCTTAACTACAACTTAAAAGATAGATATATCTTCTTCCTAAGCTCACTCTAGGCAAGTGGAGGCCTAGAGTAATTAGGAAGGAGAGGTGAAATAAGTGCTAGAACCAAAAGTAACAATTGCAATAAGAAGCTAAAAGAAGGCAATTTAATTGACTAGAATGAGTGTTCTTTTCAATGACAAGTAGAGAAATGCTTCTACTAGAACTAAACAAATCTAAAAGCAAGAAAAGAAACACAAATCCTCTTGCAAAAATGGTGAAGAAGGGAGTCTTCTTGCTCCAAGCCTAGCTGCTCCTTGGCTTGAAAAGAGGGCCTCCTTCTTCTCCTTCCTTGAGAGCTCCTCCAAGGTGGAAGCTTCCACCTTCAATGCTCTCTCCAAGGGGTAGGCGTGCACCACCCTCAAAATCTCCTCCAAGGTGGCGTGGACCACCTTCAAGATCTCTCCAAGGGGTGGGCATGCACCACCCTCAAAATCTCCTCCAAGGTGGCGTGGACCACCTTCAAGATCTCCTCCAAAGATCTTCCTTGCCTGGCTTCTCCTTTGGCTGGCGTGACCCAAGAGAGAAGGGAAGAGGGGAAGGCACCAAGGGGACATAATATCCCCTTAATCTTCTTCTTCTTCTTCTCTCTTGGACGTGGGCTTCTAGGTGGAATATGAGAGTGAATTTGCTAGCCAAGGATGTCTTGAATGGTGGTGGGTAGTGGTCTTTTTATAGGGTAGGATGGGGGGTTAAGGTGCTCCTTCAAATGGAGGGCTAGGATGGAATGCTGGAGGTGGTTAGTGATCCTATGGACAAGGGTGTGTGGCGCCAACCCAAGGGGTGTTGAAGGGGGTGGTTAGGGTGGTGTTGGTGGCTTTTGGTGGTGGAGAGACACCACCATTTTGGTGCCAACCTAGGGTCTTCTAGAAGGGGGATTAGGTGGATGGTGGAGATGGATTCAAGGGGAATTGTGTGGTGGAGATGAAGGGGAATTTTGGAGGGAAAAGTGGCGCCATCAAGCAGGTGGTTAGGGTGGTTTTGGCGCCACTTTTAGGTGCCTTTTGGAGGTGGTGGGTAGGCTAGTTTGGTGCCAAGTAGGTTAGCTTATGTGGAGCTTAGGTGGAGCTAGATGGGTCGAGTTGTTAGGTGGGTTTTTGGGGTGGTACAAGCTAAGGAAGTTGGAGCATAGCTAAGCTAAGCTAAGCTAGCTTAGCTAATGGAGGAGTAGAGGAGAAGGTGTTGGAGCTAGGGTTTGGAGGGAGGGGCTGAGGAGGAGAAGTCAGGAGCTGAAAATGGAGCTGGCTGCTGCTGAAGAGGCTGGCATGGAGCTACTCTAGCTGGCTTAGCTTGCTAGTTCTTTGCTAGCTGCTAAGCCAAGCTAAAGTGAGATAGCTTCTACCATAATGAGCTAAGGTGAGCTACGTCTGGTGCTCCCAGGGAGGGTCAAGCTGGTTGAGGCAGCTAAGGTAGCTTAACTCAACTGAGTTGAGCTAAGCTGAGTCCCCGGGAGCTGGACCTGAGCTTCCTGAGCTGGGATGAGTTCTTCTTCAGCTGGCTGGAGTTGAGTGGAGCTGGATGTAGCTGGATCTAAGTTGAGGTGAACTCCTGTCAACTCAGCTGAGCTAGCTAGAGCTCCCTGTGGACTAGTGGGAACTGAGATGAGCTAGACTCAGCTAAGTTGAGCTGGATCTGAGCTGACTTGAGCTAGGGTGAGCTAAGATGAACTCTCTTGAGCTTCCACTCAGCTGAGATTAGCTGAATGGTGCTGGGATGAGCTAACCCTAGTTCAAGTGAGTAGGTTCCAGCTGTGGTGAGCTGGATCAAGCTGAGGTGAGCTGGATCAAGCTGAGTTCCAGCTAGTCTGGGCTTCTCCTTCACCATTTGCCTTCTTGAGTGCTAGGGTTTTAGGGATCTATATATCTGTACATCCTTAACACTCAAAAAAACATATTAAAAAGATAATAAAAAATGCAATGCATGCCTAACCTAATTTATGCCTAAATGCAGCCCAAAAAACCCATTTGCGGAGTAAAATCCTAAGAGCTAGGTTTGTTTTAATGCATAAGAATGATGATAACTGGCGTTTATCACACCAGTTTTCTTATCTTTTACTAGTCTCGTAGCAAAACTTTAATTTTTTGGAAAATGGAATTTTTGGGAAATCTAATTTTTTCGACTTTTGAGGAGAAAAAGAGATTAAGGGACCTTGGTGGATTAAAACACAGGAGGTACGGGATTTGTTAAAGATAAACATCATGATTTATTTTTGGATTCAACCATTAGAAAGAACGGGATCAATATATCCTCCAGGAAATTCACAAATTAACCCCTTGTTAATTCAGATGACTTGAAATGTTTGTTTTTAGGATTTTTCTTGCTCATGAATTTGATTCGTAACTTGCAAAATCCTTTAAAACCTTGTGTCTGTGCTTGTGAAAAGTCAACATTTATAAGGGCGTGTTAATTTATTTATTACTTCTTTTTTTTTTCATGCTTATTTTTAGCTTAGTCTTACAACAGATGTGTCAGGATCATCATTCCCGTAACCATTCCTCGAGGGGGTTCTGGCGCCAGTACTTTGAGATAGCACTGTCCATGACACCACCCAGGAGCTCACAACCTCAAAACACGATGCGGTGTAAAGAGGCGCTCCAAGCAAACTCAAGCTCTTGCTCCGACACTATAGGTAGAGCACCGTCCAAGACACTTGAGCTGCTAAAATGCGCTTTAATGCTCCGTCTAAAGATATGAAATATAGATATGGAGCAGCGCCGAGGCGGTAACATGTTGACATCGCGTCCTCAAAGGAGGTATTTTCCTCCTTCTCGGCGGTGGGAACTCAAACCAATGATCTGCTTCAGACTTTCACTAAGTCTAAATAAGGGAGTTTTTCAAATTTTTAATTGTTTTTAGGTGTTGGCTTGTGTGTGAAAATTGACAGAAGAAGTTTCTCAAGACATGCAAGGTTTTGAATCAGAAACTAAGTCAAATACTTTCCGTATTACAAAATAGGATCAAGTCACCTGAACTATCATGAGTTCAGGTGGAATTTTATAGAAGGATATCTGATCTAGTCTAAAATAGACCCTGGAATTCTAATGATCAGATCCATATCCTCATCCTTAGTTTGTTAAAGATTAAATCCCATTGTACCAAAAGTGAATTTCTCGATCTTAGTCCCTATTTCATAATTTTTCCTCAATAAGTTTTTAACATTTTTATTTTTTTGGGTATGCAAGCAGGAAATAAATTAAAGAAAATTGCAATTTTTTTTGTTAGGTTTTGAAAATCCTAAATCGATCGTCAAATTTAAAAACACTCCCCCCCATGCTTAAGATATGCCATGTCCTCATGCATTAGGAGGGAAAAGGGATCACCTTAGTGAAGAATGGTCGGGTTTAGGATGATCAAAACCTAGAAAAGAAAAAAGGAAAGCAGGAAAAAAAATGATGGGTTACCTCCCATCCAGTGCTATCTTTTACGCCATTCAGCCAGGCGTGATGTACACTAGTGATCAAGGGTGGCTGGCTCAGTAAAATTAAAAGATTCAGACAGAATTTTAGGCGTATGGTCAAAATAGGGCTTTAAATGCTGGCCATTGACTTGAAATGTCGAATTAGTTTTTGGATCAAAAAGGTCAACAGCGCCATATGGATATGTTTTATGGACAATAAAGGGGTTGGTCCATTTAGATTTTAATTTGCCAGGAAAAAGATGTAATCTCGCATTGAAAAGCCAAACGCGTTGATTAATGTCAAAGTGTTTCCGAACAATATATTTATCGTGAAATTTCTTTGTTCGGTCTTTATAAATCCTTGCATTTTCATAGGAAAAATTACGTAATTCTTCCAATTTAGTTAATTGTAATTTTATATGGTTACCGACGTCAGATAAATCCATATTAAGTTGTTTTATTGCCCAAAAAGCCCTATGTTCTAATTCTACCGGGAGATGGCATGCCTTCCCAAAAATTAGACGGAAGGGAGACATGCCAAGCGGAGTTTTAAAAGCAGTACGGTAGGCCCATAAAGCGTCGTCCAATTTTGTGGACCAATCTTTACGGTCGAGCCTAACCATCTTTTGTAAAATATTTTTAATATCCCAGTTAGAAACTTCAGCTTGGCCATTTGTTTGGGGGTGATATGGTGTGGAAATTTTATGATTAACCCCATATTTAGAAACAATGTGACGGAATTGTGAGTTGATGAAATGTGAGCCTCCGTCACTGATAATGGCTTTTGGTATGCCGAATCTTGAGAAAATATTTTTCTTAAGAAATTCGACAACCACACGGTGATCACTAGTGCGGGTGGGTATTGCTTCTATCCATTTAGAAACATAATCGACTGCGACGAAAATATATAAATACCCACCAGAGTTGATGAACGGTCCCATGAAGTCGATGCCCCAAACATCAAAAATTTCAACCTCTAAAATAGGATTAAGGGGCATCATATCCTTCCGAGTCATGTTGCCAATGCTTTGGCAACGCACACAGGACCGAACGAAGTCATGAGCATCTTTGTGCAAGCTAGGCCAATAAAATCCCGCATTAAGGATTTTAGCTGCAGTTTTCTTGCCCGAAAAATGTCCGCCATAGGCCATTGAGTGACAATGTGTCAAGATATCATGGATTTCAGAATCGAGAACACATCGTCGAATGACCTGATCGGCACAAATGCGAAAAAGGTCAGGCTCCTCCCAAAAATAATATTTAATATCAGCAAAGAACTTATCCCATTTTGTTTTTGGCCAATCAGTAGGGATTTGTTCTGTTGCTAAGTAGTTTGCGATGGGTGCAAACCAAGGGAGGGTTGTAGCAGCTAAGATGCTTTCATCAGGGAACTGATCTGGCAGGGTCATTATGTCATTCGTCATTAGACGAGAGAGATGGTCGGCCACTACATTGTGCAATCCCATCTTATCCTTGATTTCCAGGTCAAATTCCTGGAGCAGCAGAATCCAACGGATAAGGCGGGGTTTCGCATCTTTCTTTGTCAGCAAATATTTAGTTGCTGAGTGGTCGGTCTAAACAGTGACATGTGACCCCAATAGATAAGATCTAAATTTTTCTAAGGCAAATATAATGGCAAGAAGTTCCTTTTCAATAATCGTATAATTCCGTTGTGCATCATCAAGGGTTTTGCTAGCATAATAGATCACAACGGGCTTCTTGCCAATTCTTTGCCCTAGAACGGCCCCTACAGTAAAATCTGAGGCATCTGTCATTAATTCAAAGGGACTATTCCAATCAGGTCCCTGCAATATTGGTGCCTCAGTAACCTCTTTCTTCAACCTCAGAAAACTCTCCAGGCACTTATTATTAAAATCAAATGGCTGGTCTTTAGTGAGAGCTGACTTAAGGGCTTGGAGATTTGGGAAAAATTTTGTATGAATTGACGGTAGAAACCCACATGACCCAAAAATGATCTGATCTGTTTGACAGTAGTGGGCGGCGGGAGCATAGATATAGCATCAATTTTTGCTTTATCTACCGTGATTCCTTGTTTTGAAATAACTTGGCCCAAGACAATACCTTCTTGGACCATGAAATGACTTTTTTCCCAGCTGAGGACCAGATTAACTTCTATGCACTTTTGGAGAGTTCTTTCAAGATTTTTGAGACAATGGTCAAAAGAATCTCCAAAAATAGAGAAGTCATCCATAAAGACTTCTAAACATTCACCTACCAGGTCTGAAAAAATTGCAAGCATGCATCTTTGAAAAGTTGCAGGTGCATTGCAAAGATCGAAGGGCATTCTTCGGAAAGCAAAGGTTCCGAAGGGGCAGGTGAAAGTTGTTTTGTCCTAGTCCTCAGGATGAACCGCTACTTGATTATAGCCGGAATAACCGTCCAAAAAATAGTAAAAATCTCGTCCGGCTAAACGCTCCAAGATTTGATCAATAAATGGGGGCGGGAAATGATCCTTCCTGGTGGCGGTGTTTAATTTTTGGTAATCGATGCACACGTGCCAAGAAGAAGTGGTTCGAGTGGCTACATTTTCCCCATTATCATTAGTGACAACTGTTGGTCCAGCCTTTTTGGGGACAACTTGTGTTGGACTAACCCATGAGCTGTCAGAAATGGGGTAGATGATATCAACATCTAGCCACTTAATAATCTCCTTTTTTACCACCTCCTGCATAATAGGATTCAAGTGCCTTTGTGGTTGGCAGGAGGGGCGAGAATCGTCCTCTAAATATATACGATGCGTACAATAGGACGGATGAATACCCTTAAGATCAGAAAGGGTCCAGCCAATAGCTTTCCGATATTTACTCAAAACCTGGAGGAGTTTGTGCTCTTGTGCCCCGGTAAGTCCAGAATTTATAATCAGGGGCAGGGTCTGATTATGACCCAGGAAGGCGTATTTAAGGGAATTGGGCAAAGGTTTTAATTCCAATTGTGGGCCCGGTTCTGAAAGAGTTTCTACTTTCTGGGTTAGAGGTGAGGTGAGAGTGAAAGGGTCAGTTGGAATGTTAGCTAGACGTGTGGTTGGGGTGGAAGGGTGAGAAAAAGTGGATTGTTCAGGAATCGTATTTACAGCAAAACAGGAACCTAAATGGGAAATCTGCAAAGTTTCCTCCACAATGTTTTCTATTTCTGAATCCGAATCATCAAAGAAATCTGGTTCTTGGAATCGCCTAGAAGCTTGAAAAATGTCTAGGGTTATAGATTCACCGCCACACATGATCTTCATCTTTCCAGAATCACAATCAATATTGGTGCGAGCGGTGGCTAAGAATGGTCTTCCAAGAATAATTGGGGCAAACTTAAGTGCTTCAGGTTCCTCTATGTCCAGGACTAAAAAGCCTACTGCAAATAGACAATTTCTGACCTGGACAAGAACATCTTCAACAATTCCCCTTGGTTTAATCGTAGATCGGTCGGCTAATTGGAGAGTAACATCAACAGGCTTCAATTCACCGATCTTAAATTCCTCAAAAACAACTGTGGGGATAAGATCAATTGAGGCACCAAGATCCAACAAAGCACGATCAAATGAGGTATCATTAATGATAACTTGGATTAGGGGGGCGCCGGGATCTTTTCTCTTAAGAGGCAGTCGGCTCTGCACAACTGAGCTGACTGTCTCTGGAAGAATTACCTTTCCTAAATTTTTGGGTTGCCTTTTCGGAGTACATAAATCTTTTAGGAATTTTGCATAGGCAGGGATATATTTAATGGCATCTAGGAGAGGAATATTAATTTATACTTGCCCAAATAAATCCATTAGTTCCTTCTCAGTGGGCTCGAATTTTGTCTTTTTCTTTTTTGAAGAGTGGAGGGCTTGTGGAAAAGGGGCAGTGTTGCCCTGTTTTGCATGAATTGGTTCCTGAACAATAGGAGGGGAAGAGTTAATCTGTGTGTCATTAGAGCGGGTTTCTTTAACAGGCAGGGTATTGTGAGTGGTTTTCCCATTCCTCAAGGTAACTGCATTTGCAGTCTGGTTGTTTCTAGGATGAGGATGGGGGGCCTGGCTGTTATTAAAATCCGACGGATGCTGAGGTGCTGGCTGAATGGGTTGACTGGGATATCCACCTTGGAGTTGATTCCTTTGATTATTTGGGTTGGGCATGGGTTGGGAAGGTAAATTCCAATAGGTCGATGATCAGGAGTAACCTTAACTTGGTGTTGCAAATTGGTAATCATGCGTGTTACTTCTGTCATTTGAGTCTGCATTCCTTGCAGAGTTTTCATGACCTGATTATTAATATCATCCTGGGATGGTCTAGGTTGATACATAGGTTGCCCATAATTCCCAAAATAGTTTTGTTTGGGAAAAGGAATCGGATTCGGGTTTTTCCAGGAGTGATTTGGGTTAGTCCTCCAGTTCTGATTGGAAGTGTTGGAGGGGTTTCTAAATTGCTCCTGGAGAGCATAGATATTTTCCAAGGTGGGATCAAAAATATTTTGATTAAAATTCCCAGTCAAATCTTGCGGGAAATCAACTGGAAATTGCTGGCCAACAGATGTGGCATCAATATTGTGTAGATTTTCTCTTCGGAGAATGTGTGGGGGGTTAGTGTGTGGAGAGTGGACGTGTGGAGCTTGTTTGTTTATGAGCTTTTCTTCCATTTTCTTTTGGTGAATTTGCATCTGGTCCAGTCGTTGAGCTAACATATATAGATCATCTTGTGTGACCGAAACAGAGGTGGATTTGGAGTCAATTTCATGGACTCCCTGTCTGGGGTTTTGTGATCTACCAAAAGTGTCCATTGAAGTCATGTTAAATGAGTTTTCACTCATTTCTTCAAAGAGAAGATAGGCACTTTCGGCGTCTTTGTTAAGAAAATTACCTCCACATGAGGCATCCACAAATCGTTTCAATTGATCTTCTAATCCATGATAGAAGATTTGCACTAACTGCCATTGTGGAATTTCATGGTGGGGACAACTTCTTAGAAATTCCTGAAATCTTTCCCAGGCTTCGTGGAGGGGTTCACCAATTTTTTGTTGAAAGGTCGTTATGGATCTTCTTAATGCATTCGTTCGACCGATCGGAAATGTTTTTTTAGGAAAAGCACTTTTTAATTGGGGCCAGGTGGTAATAGGGCGTCCAACCATTCTAAACCAATGCGATGCTTTGTCTTTAAGAGAGAGAGGAAAGAGTCTCATTAACCACACGTCTTCCTGCAAATTTCAGGAACGAGTTGTTTGAGTGAGGACAGTTAATTCCTCGAAATGACAAAAAGGGTCCTCTCATGGAAGACCATGAAAATGCTTGATAAGGTTTAGAATGGCTGGTTTAATCTTGAAATCCCCTTGTGGTATGACCACCCCTGGTCTTTCCTCATAATTGGAAGGATCATAGAAATCCTTAAGAGGAACGACAGGCTGTTGGCGGGGTGGTGGATTTTGTCCTTGATTAGCTAGGTTCGTGACAGTCCTAGCTAGATCTTCTTGATTTTGTTCTAGTCGAGCCAAATGGTCGACCATTAATGCAAAGGGATTTGTATTTTGGGTTACAATTGGAGGGCCACCTGGCCCTGTTGGTTTTTCTGGTTGCTCCAAGTTAGGAAGATGAGGGAGGGTGAAGTCATCTTGTGGGTCGGCTGATGGGTTAGAAGTGGAAGCAGAATTTGTTTGACGGCTTCCTGGGTTTTCCATTGTCTTAGTAGAGGAGGGGGAAGAAAACAATGATTTCCTGCTGCGGGGGGCGAAATCAGATGGTCCCTCGAGGTGTGATTTTTGGGACCGTCTCTCGTGCATGCACTACTTGGAAGAATTGGAGGGGAGGAGAAGAGAAAGAGATGAGAGAAAGTGTGTAATTCAAACAAACAAAACTAGACCTAACTTAAATGTGACTCCCTAATAATAACCTAAGACTTGGTCTATATAGGAAATAAGTAGTCAGTAGTGAATACCCGTTCTATCAACAAATCTGGCCAAGTTGCTTAAGGGGAGGTTTGGGCCCAAACGTTTCCCAGGGAAAACCCCAGGTGCTTGTACAAACCTGCGTCTGGTCGTTTGACATGGCCCCTCAGCCTGAACACCAAATATAGATGACAGAATTGGTACTAACTAAAGAAAACTTAAGACCTAAATAACAAGCCTAAGTTGATAAAACTTTAGGGGTCAAGTTGCTACAAATTTTAATTAGGTCTAGGATGCTATAGTGCACACGGAATGTGGAGGGCGTTTATTGGGATGTTGCCCTGTTATTTTTATTTTTTGTGTGTGTGCAGGAATTGGAGAGTGGCTCCAATGAAAATCAAGTTGTCACACAATTTTTTTTTTGTATTTTTGTCTTTTAGGATTTGATTTAATTAAATGTGTTTTAGGGTTTTTCTCTTTAAGTTTTCAAACAAGTTTGAAAGTTCACAATGAAAGGAAAGACAAGTTGTATGGGTGATTGTATATTTCCTTTAAATTGCGTCTCTAAAGAGAAAGAAGAAACCATAAGCCAATTGTCCCTAAGGCAGAAATTTAACCTCCAATGTGTTATTTTTAAGCTTTCTGAATAGATAGTGGTCCAATCAATGCAACCAACACCACTACCTTGGGTGAAATCAAACAAGGATTCGAGAAAAGATTTTTGTAAGATTTTAGGAATATGTTTGATAATTGTTTTGAATTTTTAATTGTACTGGAGTGAAAGTCCAGAAATGATACCCGTGGGTATTGTGGACTTTTCAGTATTACCACCGACCTCAGAAAATTCTTGTGATTTTATGTGATGTGTAAAATTTCACAAGGATTCCAGCAAGATAATTTTCACAAAAATTGGATGAGTATAAAAATTTCAAAAATTCACGGACAGCAGCAAATCAGGAAGATTAGAGGGTGTGACCCCTCTGCAATCCACGAATTTTTAAAAATTAAATACAAATCCAATTGATCTGAAATTTTGAAAGATGTTCCAAACTTAATTGGGAATCACTGTATGAAATTTTATGATTTTTGAAGGCCTGTGGTGTTAGGAATCAATTTTTCAAGTCCGGACAGAAATCTAAACCCGAAAAATAGAACACCAATACTTGCAATGGAGTGGTGCTAAAGAAGCATTCAAGCAAACAATGGATTTTATATGGGCACCACTCCACTTAATTAAATTGTTTGGGATCCTGAAAGCCAAGTTTAATATGTTTTTGGTAGTTTTAATTAATTATGCGACCAGAAAGAGGAACCAACCTGAATTTCGCGGGAAGAAAAGGAACTTTGAGCTCTCGCTTCCAGATTCCCGCCTTCTCGCTGTAATTCCTGCACACACAAAAGAAAGAAAGAGAAGGGGATGAGATCCACTTCAAGCAAGAGAAAATTAATTAATGCAAAGCCGTGCCTCCCCGGCAATGGCGCCAAAAAGTGAGCGGATTATGCGTGATTTGTAAAAGTGGGTTTTCAATGTCGTTGTAACATGCGAATTCGTATACGCTTTTAAATTTATAAACCTAGATAGGGGAGTATCTAGGGTCATCTAAGGAGGAAAAAATTGCAATTCAATTCTCTTGCTAAAAACACATCTCAACTTTCTTTTTGGTATTTTAAATATGTAATTTTCTTTTGTTTTGAAAAGATGAGGGCAAAATGCGAATTGTAACGTAAAGTACTAACACCAACAATTGCTTAACTACAACTTAAAAGATAGATATATCTTCTTCCTAAGCTCACTCTAGGCAAGTGGAGGCCTAGAGTAATTAGGAAGGAGAGGTGAAACAAGTGCTAGAACCAAAAGTAACAATTGCAATAAAAAGTGAAAAGAAGGCAATTTAATTGACTAGAATGAGTATTCTTTTCAATGACAAGTAGAGGAATGCTTCTACTAGAACTAAACAAATCTAAATGCAAGAAAAGAAACACAAATCCTCTTGCAAAAGTGGTAAAGAAGGGAGTCTTCTTGCTCCAAGCCTAGCTACTCCTTGGCTTGAAAAGAGGGCCTCCTTCTCCTTCCTTGAGAGCTCCTCCAAGGTGGAAGCTTCCACCTTCAATGCTCTCTCCAAGGGGTGGGCGTGCACCACCCTCAAAATCTCCTCCAAGGTGGCGTGGACCACCTTCAAGATCTCCTCCAAAGATCTTCCTTGCCTGGCTTCTCCTTTGGCTGGCGTGACCCAAGAGAGAAGGGAAGAGGGGAAGGCACCAAGGGGACATAATATCCCCTTAATCTTCTTCTTCTTCTTCTCTCTTGGACGTGGGCTTCTAGGTGGAATATGAGAGTGAATTTACTAGCCAAGGATGTCTTGAATGGTGGTGGGTAGTGGTCTTTTTATAGGGTAGGATGGGGGGTTAAGGTGCCCCTTCAAATGGAGGGCTAGGATGGAAGGATGGAGGTGGTTAGTGATCCTATGGACAAGGGTGTGTGGCGCCAACCCAAGGGGTGTTAAAGGGGGTGGTTAGGGTGGTGTTTGTGGTTTTTGGTGGTCGAGAGACACCACCATTTTGGTGCCAACCTAGGGTCTTCTAGAAGGGGGATTAGGTGGATGGTGGAGATGGATTCAAGGGGAATTGTGTGGTGGAGATGAAGGGGAATTTTGGAGGGAAAAGTGGCGCCATCAAGCAGGTGGTTAGGGTGGTTTTGGCGCCACTTTTAGGTGTCTTTTGGAGGTGGTGGGTAGGCTAGGTTGGTGCCAAGTAGGTTAGCTTATGTGGAGCTTAGGTGGAGCTAGTTGGGTGGAGTTGTTAGGTGGGTTTTTGGGGTGGTACAAGCCAAGGAAGTTGGAGCACAGCTAAGCTAAGCTAGCTTAGCTAATGGAGGAGTAGAGGAGAAGGTGTTGGAGCTAGGGTTTGGAGGGAGGAGCTGAGGAGGAGAAGTCAGGAGCTGAAACTGGCGCTGGCTACTGTTGAAGAGGTTGGCATGGAGCTACTCTAGCTGGCTTAGCTTGCTAGTTCTTTGCTAGTTGCTAAGCCAAGCTAAAGTGAGATAGCTTCTACCATAATGAACTAAGGTGAGCTAGGTCTGGTGCTCCCAGGGAGGGTCAAGCTAGTTGAGGCAGCTAAGGTATCTTAGCTCAACTGAGTTGAGCTAAGCTGAGTCCCTGGGAGCTGGACTTGAGCTTCCTGAGCTGGGATGAGTTCTTCTTTCGCTGGCTGGAGTTGAGTGGAGCTGGATGTAGCTGGATCTGAGCTAGGGTGAACTCCTGTCAACTCCGCTGAGCTAGCTAGAGCTCCCTGTGGACTAGTGGGAACTGAGATGAGCTAGACTCAGCTAAGTTGAGCTGGATTTGAGCTGACTTAAGCTAGGGTGAGCTAAGATGAACTCTCTTGAGCTTCCACTCAGCTGAGATTAGCTGAATGGAGCTGGGATGAGCTAACCCTAGTTGAAGTGAGTAGGTTCCAGCTGTGGTGAGCTGGATCAAGCTGAGGTGAGCTGGATCAAGCTGAGTTCCAGCTAGTCTGGGCTTCTCCTTCACCATTTGCCTTCTTGAGTGCTAGGGTTTCAGGGATCTATATATCTGTACATCCCTAACACTCAAAAAAACATATTAAAAAGATAATAAAAAATGCAATGCATGCCTAACCTAATTTATGCCCAAATGCAGCCCAAAAAACCCGTTTGCGGAGTAAAATCCTAAGAGCTAGGTTTGTTTTAATGCATAAGAATGATGATAAATTGGCCTGACCCTACATGCCTAACCTAATTTATTGGGCGTCTAGACACTTTGTCAGACATCCAATTTCTGTAGAATACCGAAAACAGAACCTAGAATCCCCCTAACTCAAATTGGACATCCAGAACTGAAGTCTATACTTTTGATTTTTGAGTATAAGTCATCTGATTCAGTTTTTGGATGTCTGGAACTGCTCTCTAGTTCCTATTTTGTGATTCAAGCCTTGACCTTGGATCTCTAGCTCACCCATAGGAACCTAAATTAAGGTGCCCTGACCCTAGTACATCACCTCTAGACCTCCCTAAGGACCTAATTAGGTCCTCACTAAACCCAATTGACTTAGATCAAAGTCAATTACTATCACCTAAGCCAATTGGACTCGTTGAGTCCAATTGAGCTCAGATCTCAACCCACACAAGCCCAATTGGACTTAGTGAGAGTCCAATTAACCTAAACCCAACCTAATTGAGTTATTTCACTCTCTATTAGGTTCACATTCATTCAATTAAACCTGGGTTAAGTTTAATTGCAAATTCCCCTTAGCAATTACGGTTTGCAACCCTAATTCAAGGCATACACCTACCTAAACCCTTTAGGACCTAACCTATACCTCTTAGCCACCTAGGGCACGACCACACACTCACACACACACCCATTCATGCACTCCCACACATCTAGAGTTCTCTAGAACTCTCTCCAAGTGGCGCCACTCTTGGTTGCCAAAATTAGCAACCAAGAGGCATTCAAATTGAGATCCACGTTTTGTGGATCTCAAAATCACTTGGCCGGCCACTCATTGGAGCTCTCTCTAGAGGGTTCTACACTTCTCTAGAGAGACTCCCTTAGGTCTATAAAAAGACCTAAGAGGTGGCCATTTGCACCCATCCACTCTTGGCCATCCATTTCCTTGGCATTCATTCCACTTAGGCTAGCCACTTTCATCTCCACTCCACGTCCATGAGGAGCATCACCATGAAGGCCACCATCTCCATGCCAGGATGCTGGATCACTTCTCCAACCTCTCTCCAAGGGCCGACCTAAGCTCCATTGGCTGCCCCTCCTTCTTCCCTTAGCCACTCAAAGGCCATCGGAGACCACCTTTGAATGTCCTTCCTTCTGCTTGATTAGTAACTTAGATCTTTGTAGTTTTACTACTTTCATTTACTGCTTAGTAGTGTAGCTCTTATTCTCCCCCAATGATGCATGCAAAATCCCCCCATAGATTCCTGTATGCGATCGTTTTCTGGTAGCTAGATTTACATTTTCAAGAATTCCTGTACAAGCTTTCCTTTACATTCCATGTTGCAAACACTTCTCTGAATGAATGAATAAAAGATACATTTTTATATATATCTCTATGTTTGAAATCACCATGAGCTTATTGGTTGCCATCTTTTCTACGTGATTCAAGTTGCCTATTTTTCACTTATATATATATTTTGGAACAAGCATGTTAGAAAATATAGAAAACCTAACTATAGATGCATTTTCTGTAAATAGCCACCACGTAACTAGAATTGTGCGCACTGAAACCCACACTTTCACTTTCGTTATCTATCTGACACGCGCACGTAATCAGAATTCATAATAGAAGTGGTGAAGTCTTAATTCGAAGATTGGAAACCGACGTGCGATTCTAAATAGAGTGATAAAAGATCAATTTCAGAATTAAACAAATGCCTCCCAGAGACGAACGACCGGGACTCAAAGTCTCATTACTTTTACAAAATCATTTTTTGGCGAACGTTTTTGCACGACTATACTACGATTTCCGATGACTTGAAAATGCACAAAAACGGCTTCCGTCACCATGCACTAAACCCAAATCGCGACCATCGCACTTATAGCGGAGTGGTTAGCGCACCTATATGCAAGCGAAGGGTGTGGGATTGAGCCACGCCTCTCGTGAAATCAAAGAGGTGATGGCGTTCGAGTGGAATCCGATCGTCAAATGAAGATCTCATGCCATGGAGGAGAAAGTGTGGTGCAACAAGGGCCATCAGATGCCTATGCGTAGAAGGCAGTGCTGTGATCACTTTAAGCTATTCAATTGCAAGATCGGATGACTGAGATTGAAGGCGTGCGAATTCAAATCAAGAAGGCACGAGGTAGGCACGGTTTGAACATGAAGAGGCATGGTGGGAGCGAGAACCACACGAACGTGAAGAGGCATAGTGATTTCTAGTTTGAACATTATTTCCAAATAGCAATAAAACTCTAATTCTCTGGATATCTGATGTCTATATATACATATATAAATATATAAATATTTGTTTAGAATGATTTTCTGAAAAGCTTTCACATAAAATCGTGTTCTGCCTCCTTGCGAACGACTCGGTACTCACCAAAATCGTTATAATTATTATTTATTTCATTGTAATTCGCACTACAACAATAGCCATAATCTCTAACGCGTCTTGCGGTCGGACACCTGTCATCGATTTTGTGTGGGGAAGAAGGATAAGGAATTGACCCCTTAAATCGGAGGTGTAGGTGGCCATTTATAGGTTATGACGAAGGTAGAGGGCGATGTACTTGGACAGATTCGTGGCTAGGTTCGAGGTAACCATCGACGTTGTCTTAGATGCTGGTGAGCTTACTCACTTAGGTCAGATAGGGTTTATGGAAGATCTGATCCGTTGGATGAAGAGATCGAGGTGAGCGGAGTAATAGAGGCAAGTTTGGTGAGTTTTCATCAACGGATGGAAGGTGATCGAAAGGTACGAACATTGGAGTTGCAGAGCCATCCAAAGGTGAAGAAGAAAAGGACGAAGAAGACTTGTATGTAGGGGTATTTTTGCAAATAGGGAAGGACTAGATTGAAATAGAAAGGACTCAATTGAAATAAAATTTAAAGGTAGAAATGTAAACATTAAGTTTTAAGGCCTATTTTAATTTATCTTTTTAAACTTTTTATATATTAGTATAAATTAGGTAAATAATATATTTATACCTTGAAATTACGTTTTTGCCCTTTTTAGGTATATTTATTTAAATGATAATTTTAATTAGGTTAATTACGTACGTAGGTCTTTAATTTAATTAAGTTAAATTAAATACTTCATACATAGTTAATTATTATTATTTTGAGTCCAATTATTAATTAAACTTATATTAAGATTAATTGAGCCTTAATTATTTATTTTTAACTTATTTTATTGGTCCTTACTTTTTTACCCCTATATTATAATTAACCTCGTATTTAGTGTATTCTTAGGTAATTAACTCGGAAAAATAGCTAATTAGTGTTAATTAGGAGTCATGATGAGTCTCTCATCAACCCTCGATCCTCCAAATGAAGGCAGAGACTAGTGAGGATGGGGCCACTCAGGATTGAGCCTACCAAATCCAATGACTTAATCAGAACTTTTATAGGCTCATGTCAAACCCCGGCCAATTCTCGCAAATGGCCTCTCAAATTCAGCCTTCTATTGAATGCTCCATTTGCTAGTGTAATATACGCCATTGTGGGTTGCCATTTGGCAAATCAATTCCCAGAACATGTACAGGCGGACCTGAATGTCGCTCAAGGATTTCACCCCAACTCTCGGAATAACCCTTTTTTCAATACTTAAAATGAGGGTTGGAGAAATCATCTAAACTTTTCTTGGAGGCAAGGAAATACCTCAAACTCTGGGAATATGAGAAATCCCAACCTTTTCAAACCCAACATACCACCCTCCTCCAAACCTCTCCCAACCACCTAGAACCTTTGAGATGGATGAACTCAAGGTCATGTTGAAGGCCATGCAAGAGAGTCAAAATATGATCATCCAGTCTCATGATAAGTCCATTAATGAAATAAAATCACAGATTGGACACCTTATTGAGGCTATTAGCAAAAGGGAGATTAGGAAACTTCCCAGTTCTTTTGAGGAGAACCTTAAAGGGAAAGGGCTCTTGATTAGGGAGCAAGGTAAAGCTATGATTATCTTAAGGAGTGGCAAAGAGATTTCTAAATTCGAAGCCACTCTTATGGTTGCACTTGAACCCACACTTACACCGACATCAACTTCCACCCCCACCAAGGAGGACCCCTCTAGTCCATCCTCACTTGAAATCACTCACTTGGAGGACGTTGTCATCGTTCCACCCCTTTCCCGTAATGACAACTATTTACATGAAATCGTCGATGTTTAGAAATATGTGTTATAGTATAGGACGAAAATCGTATGAAACACTTAAATTTGTAAAGCTCAAAATCAATTTGGAGTCTGACGTCATTCGTAGGGAGAAAATTGGCAATTTCAAACACTAATCACAATTTATCAAGAAAGATATGCAATTATAATCAAAACATTGCGCAATATAAATCAGAATAATATGTCAATAAAACCAAGGATGAGAGTGCAAAAAGATTAGGTTAAAATGATGATTTGAATCACCAAATTAACCCTAATGTTTAAGCTCACAAATATCTCAAATAAATGAACAGTAATCTCAATAAAGTATCTAAGTTAAATATTTTCGTAGTAACTAGTATCAAGCCACGACCTTAGACGTTAATGTAAGTCCTTAGACCCCTTAAACCCCAAGGAGCCTCAGCTAAAGCAATCAGCAGCACCAACACAACAGAGGCACAAGCGCATGGCACAAAGCCATTTGAGGCTAAGTGTTAAGAGAGGGAGAGGGCATGAATCCCAAGGTAGAGCAAAACTCTCCTCCTTTCTCTCTCTTCAGATTCTTCTCCTTTAGAATAGGTCAGATCCAGGTAATTGGACCCAATGCCCAGACCCGCGAGGAGTGAGTGCGGGTGAGGGTGTGGATAGGCACGTGTGTGAGTGGGGACCTCACCCCTGGTGCATGCTGAGACAATGAGCCATATGCACCAATTCCTTTTGTATGCTGCTGAATGCCTGCACGGTTCCAAGGTGGGACTAATTCCACTCCTGTTCTTCGCAGCTGCAGAGTGTGAACTGCAGCTGATTCCTTGCCAAATTGAGGTCGTGGCTGATGCTCCTATGCTCAACTGAAGACCAGGACAGCTGCAGCAGATGGTTTCGCATTCAGCAAGGTCAACGCTTGGGTAGATGATGGCTAGAGCAGTTCTACCGAGGTCAGAGAAGGCGGTGGCGGCGACGGATGTTCGACGAAGCCCTGAAATCCAAAACACGACCTTGCGGCCTAATTAAATACGTCGAAAAGCTTTGTGGGAACTTGACGAAGGTGCTCGTGGTGGTTTTGTGGTAGTTGGAAGACGATGGACCTCTGTCGAGGTCGGAGAGGGAGTGTGGTGGGGGTTGTGTTTGATAGAGGGAGCGAGGGACCAATAAGCCCAACTAGGTTGGGGCTTTTGGTCAGTGAAGAACGGCAAAGGTGTAGGTGGTTGTGGCGTGCATTTTGGTGTGGTGTAGCATTGGCACGGGTTCACCGGAGCCCTTGTCGGAGGCGAAGAAGAAGAAGGGGGAGGTAGTGATTCGTCAGTTGAAACAAGCAGGGAGAGAGTTGGTTATAACCTAAAGGAGGAGAGAAGGTAGAAGATCTACACTATTGGACGAAAGAGGGAGAGAACCACGGTGGCTTGCCTCATCGGTTGGGGGGAAGATGAGACCTTCGGTGCGGGAGAGCAGCAACGATAGAGGAGGTAGGGGCCCTTGCTGGGTATAGTGAGGAGCAGATGAACATGGTGAAGATATTGGGCCACCCAATTTGGCTATTGGGTGGCTGAAAGAGGGAGATCGAGGAGGTCCACCAGAGTTGCTGTCGAAGGAGGCCTGAGGAAGGAGAGGAAGATGTATTCTGGCTTGTAACCAAGCTAGAAACATGACCGTGCATAAGGGAGCTTTTATGGAGCTTCAAATCAAGCTCTATATGAGGAAAAGAGCTTGATTGGGTTGAGAAATTAGGGAGAAGAATCCTTGATTTTGTGGAGTTCGCATGAGCTCTACGGTACAAACTAAGGATCATGAGGCGGTTCAATTAAAAGAGGATTTCCTAAAAAATTGTTCCTTCCAATTTTGGAAGGATTTAGTTGAAGAATCAAGGAGATTTCCTTGTTTGAAGGTCGGATGCAGAGCTTTCACACCAAAAATGACAACAGTGGCCTTTTTGCAATAAATATGAGAAGTTAGGGACCTGAGCGTAAGGAATTTCAAAACTTAGCGGTCTGATTGAGAAAAATAGAGATTTAATGGACTGAAATGCAAACTAGGTCAAGCCAGACTTTGATTGAGCCTAAATTTTGATACAAAACTAATTTGGACCCAAGAAATATAATGGTGAATTAAAATTTTAGTTTTGACTATGTTTGACTGGGCAATTTGCACACATACCCAAATTAGGGCAAAATCTCGTTTGTGATTCTATTCAAGGTCAAAATAGGTTTAGATGGTCAAACCAAGGGTACCAAACCTCTCAGAACATTTTATATGAATTTTAGGAGGTTTAGATGAATTTTAGTTTATCCAGAACCTCCTTAATTTAAGTAGGCCTGAAATTAGGGTTTTGGGTTTTGATTTAGTTCTTGAAATGTGTGAAATCCTGTTTCTATCTTTGTGAGCCCACTCTTTGGACTTTAATACTCAATTGACCTTCAATTAACCCTTGTCAAACCCCATGCTTAATTTGTATTTATGATGTGATTTTAAAACTACAGAATTAACCCTGATTTAATGTTTTCTTCTCAAAATGGATTTGCATGGAATTATGGTCTTCAGGTGGTTATGTTGGAACATTTGTCTCTTGAATCTAACTAATTGAAGCTAGTTGAATAATGATGGTGTTACCATCAACAACCCCTCCACCCAGAGGTCAAGGGTACCCTTTCTAGAGTGCTTATTCGCATCTGGGGAATCTTCTTCTGGCTTATTTGGAGCCAAAGATAGGATGGATAGATCATGGAGACATTCAAGTAGGTTCATATTAACCTACCCTTATTGGATGCAATCAAGCAGATCCCATCCTATGCTAGATTCCTAAAAGACCTGTGTACCTAGAAAAGAAAATCCAGAAAACAAGTTCATGCCAAGGTCGTCTTGCCCGACCTTGTTAGCTTGGTGCTTCAATAAGGCACACCCTTAAAACTGAATGACTCAAGAGCCCCATACATTTCAGTGGTCATTGGTGACCAACGCATAGATGAGGCTCTCCTTGATTTAGGCATTGGGGTTAATATTTTGCTGAGCTTTGTCTATGAGCTCCGTGGAGGAGAGTTGAAGCCTAGTCTAGTCATCCTCCAAGTAGTTGATAGATCACTCAAGAAACTATGTGGTCTACTGGAAGGCGTACTTGTTAAAGTTGAAGACTTCTTTCTATTAGATTTTCTAATTCTAGACACTGACCTGTCCAATAGGCCCACCAAACTCTCTATCATTTTGAGCCATCCTTTCTTAGCAATGGCTAATTCATTAATAAATTGCAAATCAGGGGTGTTTAAAATGGGCTTTGGGAATAAAAAGACACACCAGTAATCCTTTATGATGATCCCCTCAAGAAGATCATTGAGAGTAATCATGCCAAGATAGATTTCCGAGGGGATAGTTTCGAGTTAGAAGAGTTATTGGGTGTCAAGGCTGAGTCTCTTTCCCCGTCATGGATCATTAAGGTAGATACACTACCGAAGATGGGGACTTCAAATCTAATCCCCTCAATTGAAAAGGATCTTAAGCTGGAATTGAAACCACTACCTGAGTCCTTGAAATATGCATATCTTGGGCTAAACAACACCTTCCCCGTCAACATTCTTTTACTCTTACAAAAGAACAAGAAGGGTTGTTGATTGATGCCTTAAACAACATAAGGAGGCTATTGCATGGACCATTGTCTATATAAAAGGGGTTGAACCTACTCTCTGCATGCACCAAATCTATACAGATGAGTTCGTAGAGCCATTCCAAGATATGTAGAGACGACTTAACCCCAACATGAGAGAGGTAGTGAAAAAGGAGAACCTTAAGTGGTTGGATGCTAGGATAATTTATCCTATCTTCGATAGCAAGTGGGTCAGTTCAATCCACATGGTCCCTATGAAAGCAAGATTCACTATCCAAGAGAATGAGAAAGGAGAAAAGGTTGCCACCAGACCCTCAACTTGCTAGAGAGTTTGCATTGATTACCACAAATTAAATGTGACTACCTAAAAGGACCATTTCCCATTATCATTCATTGACCAAATCCTTGAAAAACTGGTAGGGAATAAGTTCTACTATTTCCTAGACGGGTATTCTAGGTACAATCAGATTGCAGTCTTCCCAGATGATCAAGAGCACCACATGTACGAGTCCATTTGGCACCTTTGCATTCAGGTGAATGCCATTCGGCCTATGTAATGTTCTTGCAACGTTCCAACATTGCAAGATGTCTATCTTCTTCGATATGATAGACAAATTCCTAGAGATTTTCATGGATGATTTCTGTATTTTTGGAACATCATTTGACTGGTGTCTCCATAGTCTTGAGAAAGTATTGATCTGATGCAAGGAGACACGGCTGGTGCTGAGTTGGGAGAACAACCACTTTATGGTCCAATAAGGCATTGGGTTAGGGTGTGTAGTTTCCAAGTGGGGTATAGAGGTGGACCAAGTAAAGGTTGAATCCATTTCTAAACTCCCACCGCCCTCGAATGTCAAACAAATTAGATTCTTCCTGGGCCATGCTGACTTTTATAGGAGATTTATCAAAGATTTTAGCAAAGTCTCTAGGCTACTTTGCAATTCCACCTTCCTATTTTGAGAAGTATGCTGAGGCCTTCCAACATTTGAAGAAGGCCTTAATTTCTGCACATATCCTTCAAGCACTAGATTGGACCATCCTATTTGAGCTTATGCGTGATGTGTCAGATTACGCAGTGCGGTCCTGGGTCAAAGAATAGATAAGAAGCTTCATGTCCTATATTATGCTAGTAAGACCTTAATTGAACCTCAGTAGAATTGTATAGTTACTGAAAAAGAATTGTTTGTTGTGGTTTTTGCACATGAGAAGTTCATGTCTTACTTATTGGGATCAAAGGTTGTGGTATTCACGGATCACTCTACTTTAAAACAATTGTTGAACAAGAAGGATACAAAATCTAGGCTTATCCAGTGGATTCTGCTACTCTAAGAGTTCGATTTGGAAATAAAGGACAAAAAGGGAGTCGAAAATGTTGTAGCAGACCACCTTTCTCGTATCCCAATAGTGGCTTCCACAACATTTGGGTAAATTAGTGAGACCTTCCTTGATGAAGTTCTCATGGCTGTGCAACCTAACACCCCATGTTATGTGGACATTGTGAATTTTTTGGTCACTGGAGAGACTCCCAAGGATTGGGATAAACAGAGGTGGGATAGATTTATGTGTAAAACCAAGCATTATCTTTGGAAGGAACCCAAGCTTTTTAGAACCTATAATGACAAGGTTATTAGGAGGTGTGTCCCTGATGAGGAACAACATAGTGTCCTCAAATTCTATCACTCCATGGATTGTGGGGGACACTTTAGTGGAAAGAAGACTACTCATAAGATCGTCCAGTCTGGTTTCTTTTGGCCCTCACTATTCAAGGATGCTGCTTACTATGCAAAGGCCTGTACTTGATGTCAACAGACTAGAACGATTGGGAAATAGGACGAGATGCCACTTAACCCCATCCTCCTTGTCAAGATTTTTGATGTATGGGGTATCAATTTAATGGGTCCTTTCTTGATGTCCCAAGGCTTTTAATGTATCCTACTTGTAGTCGATTATGTATCAAAATGGATAGAGGCCATGCCCACTCGGACTAATGACCATTCAATGCTTGTTAAATTTATGAAGGCCAACATTATTTCTTGATTTAGCTGCCCTAAAACCATCATAAGTGATTGGGGACCTCATTTCAAGCACTCCCACTTTGCCAACCTATTGAAGAAATATGGTGTGACCCACAAAGTTGCAACACCATACCACCCTCAGACGGGTGGCCAGGTGGAAGTGTCAAATAGGGAGACAAAAAGGATTTTAGAAAAGATGATTTGGTCTGATAGGAAGGATTGGTCCTAGAAGCTTGATGATGCCTTGTGGGCCTATAGAACCACTTACAAGACCCCTTTGGGCATGCCTCCCTTTAGGTTAGTCTTTGGAAAGGCATGTCACTTACCCATCGAGCTAGAGCATCGAGCCTTATGGGCTATCAAGAATCTCAATATGAATCTTGATGAGGTGGGTAAAATACTCAAGTTGGACTTAAGCGAGCTTGAGGAGTTAAAGAGGGACGCCTATGATAATTAGTAGATCTATAAAGATTGCACTAAGGTTTTCCATGACAAACACATCTTGAGAAAAACCTTCGAACCTAACCAACAAGTATGACTTTTCAATTCAAGGTTAAAATTGTTTTCAGGAAAACTGAAATCTTGCTGGGAAGGTCCTTATATTATAGTGCGAGTCTTCCCCCATGGAACAATTGAGATCTAGGACCCAAAAACAAAATACACTTTTAAAGCTAATGGCCAACTGATGCAACATGTTTCGTGTGTTTGAAATCAGGGTTAAGAGTAACCCCTCATTGTAGTCGCAAAACTCGATATCAAATAAAATTTTACTAAAACTCCAAGGAAGTCCCGGGTCAAACACAGGGAGGTGACGTTTACTTTAAGTGAAAACCACGCTTCATTTTGTTTGTTTTTGGTATTTTGAAGTTTTGTCATTTTTTTGTGTTTTTGAAATAAAAAGATAAGCAGAATAAATTCACAAGAGAGATGGAACAAATATGATATATTTCACAATTGTCTATTACAATAATCTACAAAAACATAAAAAGAGAGGGAGGTGAGAAGGAATCTCTCGAATCGACCATTCGGCGAGACGATGGTGCTCGACGGAAGCTTGGATGAAGGAGGTGAGGAGCAGGACGATAGAGGTGAGATGCAGGAGGACATCGGGTAGAGGAAAGCTTCAGCGTGGCTCCAGAATGGAGGTGAGGAGGAGGAGATGATCTGCTATCGGAATGGAGGTGAGAGGACAGCTCCAAGGAGACCTATGAATGGTGATGGGAAGATGGAGGAATATTTGATGGGGTAAAGGGATGCTACACTAATAGAAGCCTTGGGAGCTTGAGAGTAAGCTCTAATGGAGTGTTGGTAGGCTTGCTAGAGCTTAGGAGTAGGTGGGAGTAGAGTAGGTAGAGATGGTTTGGAATGGTGGTGGGTAGGTCCTTTTATAGTGGAAGAAGAATAAATTTGCATTTAGGTCATTACTGACATCCGTAAACGTCGCTATAGATCCCTGCAGCTGTAGCTGAAGATCTGCCGTTCAATTCCTCTTGCTGGCGTGTGCAGACCATTAGTGGCAGCTACAAGCGTCAGTAAAGGCCAGTGTATGTGTCGCTGAAGATCCACCCTCCCCCGCTGGCACGCCCCACTGGCATTGTGCTCACGCGCCCACCATTCGATCTTTGATCAAAGGTCAAGATCGCATGAAGGCAATGCGCTCAGAATGCACGCTCGATCCGCGTCAGATCGGGCATCGGTCAACGTGTGGTCATGCGCATGCAAATCCGCTTGCTGTCGCTGCATCGCGTGGCGAGATCTGTACCGCTTGATGAAGTTCACACGGCCCATTTTGGTGCTCACCCTCACACTGTTGGTTGCACGCACCCGCGGGGATTCGACTGCGCATCCATGGCTTGAGAACACCTGTCGCGACCACAGTGCCATCGCGTTAGATTATCGAGCGGAGCGATCAGATAGCTCAAGCTCTCGACCATTGGATGGAAATCCAACAATCGAGATTCAAAGTTGGTGGTCTCGTTAGATGAAGCAGGCGACGTGGAGCTTTTACGACCATTGGATTTGAATCCAACGGTCAATACTTTGTAGATGCAGCTTCGGAGGAAAGGTTGCGACCGGGCTGGAGGGCTGCGATGGCACCACATGGTGCCATCGTGGCCGTCCACATTCTTCTTCTTGTAGAGGGTGCTATGGTGCTTGAATCGAGTTGATTTTCGCGTTGCCATACTATGATCGTTGTTTTGGATCCATCTATATGGTCGGATTTTTCATCCGAAGCCGGTATGGATGTCGCATTGCCCCCTGGCCGTTGATCTTCCTCGTGCTTCATATGATGCTACAGGACTGCGATCTAGACGATTTCGGAGGTATTAGACTCCAGTCGTCATCTTGACCAGATCTGTATGGTTCGATTGTCCATCTGGGGCCCTGAAATGAATCTCCTTCTCTCCTGACCATAAAAAGGACCTAATTAACCTAAAATATATACAACTACTCTAAATGTAGAATGATGCATGCTATGCAATATTTATAACATGAAATGCAAATCTAAGCCTAGGAACATGCATGATTAAGCATTTTAACCTAAATAGATGTGTCTATATCACCAACGTTTAAAACATTATGTCAGTCTTGCAGATGGCCAGGAAAAGCACACCACCCTCCATGCGAAGCCTTAGCTCCACTCTTCTTCAAGTATTATCTTCCCTTTGGTTCACAATGAGGACATTGTTCAGTTTAGCCATGGGGGGGAGGTAAACTTGTTAGATTTATAGCATTTATAAATATTGGCATGCATTTAGGTGCAGTAGTATGTTATTAAAAAAAAAAAACTTTTTCACTTTGTTGGGCTAAATTAGTTATTCCAAGCATTTCTTGGGGATGAATTTATTGATGTTCTCGGTTGGATCGAATGATGAGATAAGACCTTAACTTTCTTACCTCAGGAGATAAGTGAGAGGTACTGTCTTTAAACCCCTAGGGCTCAGAGAATTTAAAAGTCCAAGTATCCATTAAGATGCGGATTGTTCCTCAAGTGGTTAAGGATGTTTTCTAATGCATTCTCGTCGAGTTTTAGAAACAAGTCATAGTATAGCGACGAAAAACAAGTCAACACTTAAATTTATATGTTCGAAAAAGCATGAGTTTTCAAGGTTGTTCGCAAGGAGCAAAAGATCACAAATCAAACACTAATCAAGTAATGAAAATTAATATCAAATTCCATAAGATATGAAATGAGTGCTTAGTTTATTGCAATATCAAAAAGATATTGATCAATATATATCAAGCTTAAAATGTATATGATTCAAGGGAAAAAAATGATGAAGAGCGGAGTAGAGAGAGAGGGGGAAAAAAATATTATGGTTTTTAAACCATTAAGTATTAATTCAATAGCTCAATCAGTCGTTGCTCAATAGGTCTCAAACTGCTTAAATGTTTAAGCCTAAGTCAAGGCCCAACTCAACTCAGACCAAAACCCCACCTTTTTTCTCTTAGCCCAACCTCTTCCTTTCTCTCTCTTTATTCTATGACCAGATCTAGAACCAAGACCAGACCCACCTAGTGTGGGTGGTGGGCGAGGTGTGCGTGTAGGGGACCCAACCCCCTGTGGTTTTGGGCAAATAGTTGCTATACGTGAAACCTTATGAAGAGGTTTCCACTTTGTAAATCCCTGATGTGGGACTGTCTATACTTCTCCTTTGCTTGCAGCTACGTGGGGTTGCTGCTTTCAATTGACGCTGTTGCTACTGTTAGCTTGCCAAATTAAGGGTTCAGATGAGTTGTTGAAGTGATTTCACATTGGAGGAGACTAGTGACGAGGCATGTGGTGGTCAGAAGACAGCTGACGGTGACGAAGAAGATGTTGGCCATGGCAAAGAACCTATACAGAAAGTACGACCCTAAGGCCCAAATCAGAATGCACAGAAGTTTCATCGAGGTATGGCGAACATGTTGGTGGTGGTGGTTGGGTGAACGGTGGTGAGTGGTGGCCAGACGGTGAAGGTGAACGGAGGTTCGATGTGTGCGGTCAGAGAAGGTGATGGAGGTGATGAAACTTCAAATTAGCTTGGGTGAAACGTTTGTGGAGGTGTGGGGAGCATTTTGCCTAAGCTAATTTGGTCATAGAGAAGTAGGGGAGGTGATGTGATGACAGTGGTCGGAGTGAAGGATGTCTATGTTGGAGAAGGTGAAGGAAAGGGAGAGCGGAGCTCAACATCAACCTAAACCTAATTGGATGGATAAGGAGAAGAAGCCCTAAGGTAATTTTACGAGAGGATAGTAGGAGAGGGTCGTTGGAGGTATGCTAGAGACAAGGAAGGAGATGAGGTCATTGGAGTGGAAGAGGGCATGATAGAGGCTAAAGTTTCGTGGGGAACTTCATATGAAGACAAGGAAGAACCCTTTACCTATTGTGTTGCAGAGGGTGAAGAAGGGGATCAAGGAGCTTTGGTGGTGGGTCTTCTATGTCGACGAGAAAGATGAATTAGGGAGGAAATCCAGTTATAATTGCATGAAGAAACACTTGGGAATGTGCTGTGCTTTAAATAGAACCAAAATCAAGCTCAATTAAGCAAAGTTGGGCTCATTTCGCATGTGTTTTTGCTGCCTCTTGAGCTCAAGTTTCTAAACTTTGCCAACGGTGAAATTGGTCGTGGTTGACCTCAAGAAGGAGCTTAAACTATCGGAATTGGTCTTGGGATCAATCTTGCTAAATTTGGCAAGATTTGATTGAGTTTTGATCCTCCAAATCCTAGATTGAAGTTTGTCACTTTGGGTTCACACGTCTGCACTTGCCTTCTTAGGCTTTGAGGAAGAAGATGATGGTGGCAGGGGTATTTTTGTAAAAATGACAAAAAGATGGGGACCTATCCACAAAAAAAATCAAGACTTAGAGGCTTTATGTGATAAATAGAGAATTCTAGACTAACATGCAAATTAGGTAAAAACAGGTTCGGATTGCGCTCAAATTTTGGGGCTAACATAATTTAGACCCAAGGAATTTAATGGTGACCTCAAATTTAGGTTTTTACCAAGTTTGACTAGAAAATTTACATAGAAGCCCAAAATAAGATAAATTCCTACCTAAGTCTCTGTATTTGGTCAAGACAAGTTCTGATGGTCAAAGTGAAGTTTCCAAATCTCATAGAATATTTTTCAATGATTTTTCGTAGGTTTAGATTATATTTGTTTCTACCAAAACCCATTTAATTGAAGTGAAGCTGTAATTAGGATTTTTATTAACAAAATAATTCTCGAAACATGAAAAACCTTGTTTCAGTTAGTCTGAACCCACTTCTTGGAAATTTAAGTTCATTTGACATCAGATTAAACCTTGATTGACCCCTTAGTTATTTTGCAATTGTGATTACTCATTAAAACAACAGAATTAACCCAATTTCTTGTCTTCTCGTATTTGGTTCAAAACGGAATTACGACCTTATGAAATATATTAAGGAGCATTTAATATTGTAGTTAGGCTAAATTAGGCTTATTAGCACCAATGATGGTGCTAGCATAAATATTGCAAAGCTAACGTATTAAGTCAAGGACTTTGGGTGTATTTTATGCCCTTGTCTGCCCTTTTGTTTATAGGTCTTGGTAACCTAGGCATTCACCCTTACACACACTGTGATCTTGTTTAGAATGCCTAATAAAGTGATCGCCTTAATACTTGAAGAAAAATTTGTTTTCTAGGCTCTACCTTAGGTGAAACTTGAAAACACAAGTTAATTAGATGAGTTCCTGTCGCATGAGAGGTGCAGTATATACCCCCTTGATGATGCCTCCTTGGTACATGTCTCTTAGGATATCTATCCTATCCTACTGGGGGCATGTAAGTGCATTGTGCTGTTTAGGTACCGTGGGCAACACTATCTCTAAATATCGATTGCTGATAAGTTTACTTTAGTGGACCATTATTTGACCTAAGTACTCTTTAATTATTTTTTCTTAGTTTCTACTTCATTAAGAGTTAAATGGTAATTCATCTTAGTCTGCATATAATTTTATGCATCAATTTTACAACATATGATTATGATAATCTATTTGGTGGATGTAGAATAAGTGCAAGAAACAAGCAGGCATCATTTAGATGTCCAAAGTCATTCTATAAGACATCCTGAGCTTAGTTTGGACGTCTGATTTCCTCCATCGTGGACTCACTGCTATCCACACCTTTTAAGACACTCAAAACTCGGTCTGGATGTCTAAATGACATTATTGCCAGACTTATCAAGGCATTCCAACCACTTGCGATCTTCGCCAAGTGGTTGGAGAACCTTTCAGTGGAAGGAACCAATAGTGAGTGCTTTTATATAAGAAGAAGAGCGACCGCGGGATCTTATCATCTTTCCCCCTGGTGGGGACCTCCGCCACCATGGAACCTGCGTACACCATGAAACAAGCCTGCACCGTGGACCTCACATACTTGGCCGTGATCCCAACTTCACCGTTGTTGCATACACGGTGACAGCATGTGTGTGTCACCAACACCACATCCACCACCAGCCATTCCATCCCCATCTTCATCTCCTTCATCTTCTCAACCTCCACCACCACTTGCAACCTCCACCCACCCAACCCAGCATCACCACCCCACCACAGCCACAACCAGCCACCATCTTCCCTCTCCACGAAAGCCCACGTAGCCACAACCGCCCCTTCCTCTTCTTCTTCTTCCTCTTCTTCGGCTCGCACCACCTGCAACTTCCACCCAAAGGAACCCAAACCTCCACGCACGCACCCACCTCAACCGACCCTCAACCTTGACTCCAAGTGCACTAGAGCACCTTTGCTGAGCACCTATGCCACGCACAGCCACGCGTGGCTCACTCACGCAGCCATAGTAGGCTGCAAGGACCTCGATGCCGTTGACCATCGACACTCCGGTCGGCCATGTATGGCCACTGTCAGCTGCACCTCCTATGCCATCGTGAAGCCCTCGTCGAGATGCACCTTCCCCACAATCCTCGTAGCCAACCGTAGCTTCTCCTCATACGAGCACGGAGAGAAAATGCTTTGTTTTGGAGAGGATTAAAAATTATGGGTTATGCCATTGTAGGGTTACTATTCATTTATTTAAATGATATTATATTTAGATAATTTTACATAAGAACCCCTCCTACTCTTAATTAATTGTTTAGAGGGTTGAGTTATGTTAGAAATAATGTTGCAAGAGTTTGAATGAGCATCCATTGATAATGCTGAATAGATAAGCCATCATTAATCATTTCAATAGGATAATTCCTCCCTGTGGAAATGACCTAACTATTTTTGTGGTTAGATTTTGAGTATAAATGTTTTGAAAAGCGATTTTCTACCATGCGACTACATACGGCACAACATTTTATGTTTAAAAATTCATTGAAAACGAGAATCGCTCTTTCAATTGCCAATGGCCTAAATTCGCTTAAGAATTCCATGGGCGAAACTATCTCAAAGTGTCGATTGCCAAGGGTTCTTGGGGTTGCCTTGGGCCGTGCTATTCCAAAGCATCGAATGCTAGAGACCCTTTAAGGACTGATGATGGGGACAATGAATCTGATACAGACCATGTGGATAGCTGATCCAAGGTTATAGTTAGATGGATCAAACAAAAAAATTACAAAAGAAAAATCACAAAAATGTTTCTCTTCTCTCTCTTGTGTTGGCCATCATACCAACATAAAATTAATTCACCTG
The DNA here is from genome assembly GCA_037157565.1 of Thalassia testudinum. NCBI lineage: Eukaryota > Viridiplantae > Streptophyta > Magnoliopsida > Alismatales > Hydrocharitaceae > Thalassia > Thalassia testudinum. Next base: position 162,693,676 of record JAZHRO010000031.1, on the reverse strand, counting down.
CAGGCTGAATGAAGACCACTTAAACCTTTGGGACCAACAAACTTTTGGGTAGACTTGTGGGCCATAGAAACCTCGATTGGCAACCCAAAACCTATACTGACTAGGTCAGTATCTTGGTTGATACTTGGGTACCTTAAGGTCTGAGGTATTTCAAACTAGTTTCTAAAGGTGAGATCCGATAAGGCACTTTAATGGTTAATTATGGCCTAGACCTTTGGAGTTCTGTACAAATTTTGCTTGGGACTAGCAAAACTTAGGCATGGGAGTATTTGATGAGTCTACTTTAGTGGACTAATTCTAACCATAAGAATGTTAGTTCGGTATTATTAATATCCCTTAGTATAAGCTTATTGCCATGGAATAAGTGTATGTAGATTGATATAATTTGCATACATTCATTTGTTAATTTTCATAATTTAGGATGCATTTAATTATAGAATAGTTACACACATTATAATTTAGGATTGTATACATTTTCTTGTATTTTGTAAATTGTATTGATTTGTATTTGCAGGAATAAATTTGGAGGATGGAGCATTGTGTCATTCACAATTTTTTGCGAGGAGAGGCATGCAAATAGGGGCCTATTCATGGAGATGAGAGGCCAAATATAGAATGTTTCCCCTCAACCTAAGTTGCTATTTCACTTACTATAATCCTTTGTTAAATCCCAATTTAATTCAATGATGATGTGAATTTCTTTACAAAAACCTCAAAGGGGGGATCACTTCATAACTCTCTCTCTCTCTTTCCCCCTCCTTAATTCACGATAAGTCACCCTCCCCATGCACAACCCAACTCACGCAACCTTCCCAATTTGGCACCCAAGTAACGCACACACTCCCTAATGAAAATGCACAACCATTCCCCCTGATATTTTTTAACGTAAGCACACCCTCAAGAGAAACCACCACCATCCACCATGAGGGAAAGAGAGATGTTGCCACCTCCATCTCATGGTGAAGATCCCTCTGTGCACCAGGCGCTGCATGCACAGATCCTTGCCACATCACCACGGTGTCTTCTTCATCTCTTTGGGCATAGAGATCAAAGAAGACTATTGCCACGTGTTCGTGCTACAAGCGAAGCATGCTACACCTAGCCTCCTCACGTCTCGACACTACAGAGGACACCGTGCATCTCGATGGTGACAGCACCAAGGAGCATCACCATCACCATCTCTGCATTGGGCTAATCCTATCCATTTCTTTTTTTTGGTTACTTCATCATGATATGAGATGTATGAACAATTTCGTGTGATTAAATAAAACTGTGATGATGCTATTTTTCACCTTCCTTGTGGATAGACATCTTTTACTATACGTGGTTTTCAAAATATATTTTCTGATCTAGCGTTTCGTGACCACAATGATGATTTTTCCATATTTTATTCCACGAAGACTTGTTCGATCTTCGAACACACTCACTAGTCATCTTAAAGGGAGTGTCCTTTGAGAGGAGATTAGTCAAGGGGTGTACAATTTTAGAGAAATCAGATATAAAACTTCAGTAAAAATTGACATGCTTGCAAAAGAGATTGAATATCTTTGATCGAGGAAGGCAAAGGAAGCTTGGAAATCAAAGTCACCTTTGCTCGGTCAACTTGGATACCCTGCTTAGATACAAGGTGTCCAAGAATGATGCTTTCAGGAACCATGAAGTGGCTCCTTTTCTAGGACAGAACCAGGTTCACTTTAATGCATCATTGGAGGATTTGAACCAAGTGCTGCAGGAAATCATCAAATGTTTGGCCAAAAATCGAGAAGTCATCCATGAAGACTTCAAGGAATTTACCTACCATATCGGAAAAGATGGGTAGCATGCACTTATGAAAGATGGCAGGTGCATTGTATAGCCCAAAAGGCATCCTATGGAATGCATAAGTTCCGTAGGGGTAGGTAAAGGTGGTCTTATCCTGATCTTCAGGATGAATTGCCACTTGGTTATATCCAGAATATATCTGGAATACTTATTGTTACTATTCTTTTAATCATATTTCCCTTTTATTAAATATCTCGAATATATATCTCAACATGATAGACCGTCAACAAGTAGGGAGTGAATGTTTTACGTGAAATAATTTTCTCATTTCAATTGTGAACATTCTTCGTTGAAATATTTGTGAGTTTATTGGCTTATTTTTTCTTGTGAAGACAACCTAACCTACGCAGTTAAATTTTATAGATATTTAATTGAAGATTTTCTACCACGTAAAATACAATTATATATTATTTTTATTTATATTAACTTAAAGTGAAAATATCTCTATCAAATGGAGTCATTGTCAGGGAGGCAACAAGCCTAATAGACTCACAAACATATTTTTATTTACATCTAACTTTGTTGAATTATTATTCATGCATATTTATGTTGTGGTGCGAGGTGCGTCGTTTGGAAGAACAAGATTGCACCATCGTTATCTTAGTGGGCCTTGATTCCAAATCAAGGAGGAAATGAGTGAGAAGCCTGAGATTGCACCTATGAGCTTGGAGAAGCCTGAGAGCGAGAAGTAATGAGGAAGATCCCCCATCATCTTTGGTATAGATAGTTCGATTAGAGACCTTAGGTTAATTAGTTTTTGTTTTCCCTACTTTCTTGCCCTTGTATCTGGGGTTGGTTTTCGGGGTTTGCTCCTTAATTTGTTTAGTGATTAGGATTTTGTTGCCTTTTGTGTGGTTTGAACATGCATGCGGTTATATTAGTAGATACTTATTTGCATGCAAAATGAGATAAAAAAAGAATTGAATGGGCTACATAATATAGAAGTTGCCTGTCCCTAGGTTCGTGCATGCTAGGTTTGATTGAGCAGCATAGTATATTTATTTTTCTGCATTGTTTAGCATCTTGCACGAATATCGTTGGAGGTAGGTAAATTCTCCATCTTTGCATTATGTTCTTGACCACACATTGCATTTGGGCTAAAATGCATGACCATAATTTTGATTGAATCAATTAAAAAGTAGTCAAATTAATTTTAAAAATTGGGACATAAAGAGGAGAAACCCTAAAATCAAAGGAAAAGTACTTGTGGACTTGAGTGCAAAAATTCAAAATTCAAAATCAAGTTTTTCATGGTGTGATGCACACTTTTTGCACCAAGCACACACTTTAGACACCGCACTAGGTCTCGATCCCTTAGGGCTATAGTCATCGATCTCTTTATTGGTGCAAACCTTCCTACTTTACTTTATGGCAGTGATTATTCTGTGACCAAGTGTTTTGATACTTTAAGGAGGAGGACACCCATTAAAGGAATAAAAGGAAAGTTAAGAGGCGCTGCAAATGCATCACCTCAAAGGAAGGGTTCACCCTACTTGCATCTCTTAGTTCCATCCCTAGAGTACCTTTTCACTAGATCACCTTAGAATATCATTTAAGAAAGGTGTAGGTCTTAGGACACCCGAAGGTTAGCTTAGGATGCGTAATTGTACTGTGAAAACTTGTTTGGCCACCTTTGAATGAGAACTTAATTTTGCAAGCCAAAACGTGCTTTAAAGAAATAAATCAAAGTTCAACTTGCTTGGTATTTGTCTTGATAGTGCATGCTAGGGAGGTGATCCCTTAGGAGACAACTTGTGTTTGACCCAGAACCTGAAAGAATCCTTAGGGAAGCCAACCAAGAGAGAAGAGAGATGGTCGAGAGAGAAGAGAGAAAGACTAGGGTTGTGGAAAACCAACGATATTTGAGAGACTACTTTATTTCCACCAACCAACCTGGCCATGCATTGAGAAGACCTAGGGGGACAATCCATATGAAATCAAGAGTAGTACCATATCTCTGTTGCCCTCATTCTATGGTACTGCTAAGGAAGACCCCTATGAGCACTTGGAGGAGTTCACCGAGATCTACTCTACGATGAGGTGCAGGGTGTTTCTAATAAGGCAACCCTCTTCCCCTTCTCCCTCAAGGATAAGGCAAAACATTGGTATCAAACTTTAGACGCTAGGGTGAACACTATGGTTCCTACGGATCTTAATGGTATGCTAGAGGGGAGGGGTGAATAGTATCGCTCGATAATTTAAAAATAATAACAACGAAAGCAATTCAAACCACAAAACAACATGCATAGATGACACTTGTATTTATAGTGGAAACCCTTCCTAGGTAAAAACCATTACCTAAGCTTCTTAACTTAGGTCAATCCACTATTGTATCATTTGAACGAGGGTGGCACAACTTCTTACAACAATCCCTTCTCTTGTCTACCTGAAGGGAAGCACAACAACAATGGGTCTTCCCAACAACATAGGACTCAAAATCAAAGTAATAGATAGAGATAAAAATAATATAATCCTATGGAACCTCAAGGAAAATAAAACCAAATTTCTTGCAGAGGTTTAGATCAATGTGCTTGGGAAAGCATATAAGTAGAAGTGCAGAAGAACTTGAGAGAAAACACGAGAGCTCTTTTTTTAGATGGATTTCTTCTTTTAATGTGTGTTGAAAAAGGGCTGCTTTGGTTCTCTATTTATATTAGAAAATCAACTAGAAAAGGAAGTCCAATTGGTTGATCAATTAAGGTAGTTTGGTTGATCAAAATGAGTTTTGGTCAATCAAACTAGTTAGTTGATCGACCAACTCTTGGTCAATTAATTAATATATTTAGTCAATCAAAGGTGTATTAATCAACTTCCTAAAGTGGGATGGTTTGATTGATTAATGAAGTAGGTTGGTCGATCAAAGAATTTAGTCAATCAATTATATTATTTGGTCGATCAATGATCCTAAGAACTTCATTTTTAAGAAAATTATGTTAAGTGCAAAAATCATTTTAAGTCATTTGAGGTTCCTTACAAAATATTCTAGACTCAAGAAACATAAATGACTCTGATAAGAAAATAGCAATCTTCTTACTTTATTCCATGAATTTAGAGAGAGTCCTGAAAGATTAGTCTAGATAGATAGCATAATTTTGATGCATCAAAATAGAGATACTTACAATCTCCCCATTTTTTATGACAACAAAATTATAATTATGTATAGAGTGATAAAAAGTTTAAGAGCTATGCATAATATCTCTGATTGCACAGCAATCATAGGACTTAAATGACCTTCATTATGGTAGAACTTAGCATAATTGTAATGTAATACATGCATAAATAGCATACATTTCATCTTTCCTATTTTATTTAGACATGCATAAAATAATGTTATAATATACTGATTAGTGCATTATTTGGATTGTAGGCAATAAGAAGCTCAGGAGATGGCTTGAAGCTGGACTTGAAGCAGGGAAGAAGCTAGAGCTATAGCAGAGCTAGAGCAGAAGCCTTGGAATAAAGAAGAAATAATGTACAGAGAGGTATGCTACTCTACTAAGTAGAATGTTAATGTAGAGTTAAATTATGAAGAACATAGGACTTTTCCTAGCCTTAGGATAGCCCTAGAGACCCTCCTAAACCCAAGCTACCCTTAGATTAGGTCACTTCAGCCTAGGATACCTCAAAACCATCATTCTAGCCCATATTTAGATGTCCAAGTAGGTTGCTGGACGTCCAAGTAGGTTGTTGGAATTCTAGAACCCTTAGACACCAACCGCAGGCCTATTAACCCAATTCTGCTGGAAAATTAGACGTCTAGACAAAGTGTCAGACGCCCAATTTTTGTAGAATGCCAAGATAGAACCTAAATTCCTCCCTGACTCAACTCTGGTTGTCCAAACCAAAGTTCTGGACTTCTGATCTTGAAGTATAAGTTGTCTAATTGTAAAATTAGATGTTTGGAACCCTTCTCCAAACCCTATTTTTGAAATCAACCTTGGATCTTGATTTCCTAAGCCCCTGAACCCAATTCTACACCCTAGGGAACCTAGATTAAGGTGCCTTAAGCCTAGTGCACCACCCCGAAGACCCTCCTAAGAACCTAATTAGGTTCTCACTAATCTCAATTGACTTAGATCAGGTCAATCACACTTCACCTAGTCAATTGGACTCATAGAGTCAAATTGAGCTTAGATCTCAACCAACACAAGTCCAATTAGACTCAGTGAGAGTCCAAGTGACTCAAGCCTAACCTAATTAGGTATCTTCTCTCCCAATTAGACATACATTCACTCAATTAAACTTGTGATAAGTTTAATTGCGCATTTACTTTAGTATTAGAGTTTATAACCCCAATTCTAGGAGCCTACCTAAGCCTAATCACCTAGACCTATAGGACTCAACCTAGACCACTCACACTCTCATACAAGTCACGCACACACACACCCACACACACCTGGCCGCCACCTCTAGAGTTCTCTGGAACTCTCTTCAATTGGCGCCACCTTGAAAGACTATTTTTAGTCTTTCAAGGAGTCCACCAACCAACCCATGAAATGAGGATCTTGAAGACCCATTTCAAATGGGTTGGACAACCACCTTAGGAGCTCTTCTAGAGAGTCCACACTTCTCTAGATGACCCACCCCTTGGTCTATTTAAGAGACCCTTTCGACGGCCATGCACCCCATCTAGCCATTCACCTTTAGCTCCATTCCATGTGCACCTCCATCCACGAGCTCCATCACCATCACTAGTCCCACCTCCACACCTAAGGCTAGAGAAGCTCTCCACCACCTCTCAGGAGGTTGGCCTACCCACCATTGGCCAGCCCTCTTTCTCCTTCTTACCACCTCAAGCTCCACAGGCCTTTGGAGACCACCTCCATTGCCCTGAGTTCTCGTAGATAAGTTGTTCTTCGTAGTCTAATCTCTACATTAAATTCCTGCTTAGTAGTGTAGTCATCCTCTACTTGAATGATGCATGCGTAATCTTCCGTACATACACGCATGCAACCATTTTCTGCTAGCTAGAATCTTCGCTTTAATCATTCCTGTACAAGCTTCCATAGAAAAATGGTTGTAATGACAACATTTGTGAATGAATGAAATCATCATTTTATCTATCTCAATTATGATCATGAGTTGCATAATTTAACTCCTTATTACATTTCAACCAAAAATGTCTATCCTAGAAGATATAGAAGATTTGACGATTAACGAATATTCTATGGGCCACCATTGTGTAGCTAAGACAATGCTCACAGACATGCATATTCTCTAGGGATTAAGGTTTGGATATTTTAAGGTAATTCCCAGAAGATATTTTAAGATCATTTGACCCTTAACCACGGGTTTTTCTAGGGGCTAATTAAGGGTCAAATGGTCTTAAATATCCAACAAGTAGGTTAATACAGACAGAAAAGGGTTTTCGCATATTTTTAGAATTAAATGACTTTTGAAACCCTAAAAATAGACCCTCTTAGTTAACTGAGGTTCTGGTTAGGATAAAATTTACCAAAATCCTCTAAAATTCATAGAAAAATATTCTCTAGGGATTGGTACCTTTAATTTGACCATTGGAACCTATCTTGACCCAAAATAAAGTCTAAGACTAACATTTGCCCTAGTTTGGATTTTTGCATAAATTACCCAGTTAAACTAGGTAAAAACAAAAATCCAACTTCACCATTAGATTTCTTAGGTCCAAATTATGTTTGTACCAAAATTTGGATCCAATTTGAGACTGTCTTCACCTAGTTTGCAATTTGGTTCTATCTGATTCTTTTATATCACACATATGCCCTTAACTTTCAAAATCCTTACAAAAAGGCCCCTAACTTTTTCATCATTTTCACAAATAGGTCCCTGTCGTAATGAATCCTATTCCTACAAACTCTGGTGACCTAAATTTGGCAAGTTCTCCTTGATTCCTTGATGAATCCTTCTCAGATTTGAAAGGGAAGTTCGTCAAGGAATTCCCTTCCTTTTTAGCCAATTCCCAAGCTCTCAAACCTTCCCAATCTCTCATGCGAACGCATGAGAGATTAGGGTATCTTGGGATTTCTTTCTCCGGTGAGCTTTCCAAGCTTGCGAAGCTTGCTTCCCAAGCCCAAAACACCGTCTAGAGCCTTATAAAAGGACCCTTGTGGCCTTGTGCATTTCCCCAGCAAGTCTTGGCACTTCAAAAGGCCCTGGAAACCTACCTTCGACCACCGTAGACCCTTGCTTCAGCGATCTCTTCGACCCTCCTCCTTCGGCCATCCAACGACCAAATTGGTCAGTCCTATCGACTACACTCTTCATCGCGACCCTCCCCAACCAAAGGGAGGTCGTGCCTTTGCCTCCATCCTCATCGCTGCCTCGTCACCTCTACCTCCTTCTTCAGCTCTAGTCGACCAACACCAGAGCCCCCCGCCTCTCCACCTCGCCCCTAAGTGACTCTATCTCTTCCTCTCTCCCTCCATTCTCTTCCCTCGTACTCACAAACCACTCACGACCACTGCACCACCCTCTCGCACTTTGTCTTCTTTGCCTCCGACAGAACTCCGGCAAGTTCGCCCAACCACTATAGTCCACTAAACAACCCCGTGCCACTTCCATAAGTTTCGCCACGTCACCCTCTACAAAAGCCCTCAACCTATTACACGATTCACCCAACAGAACACCTCCCTGAACTCACGCACCTTCGGCCACCCTTCTCGAGGTCATCAGACCTCCTCACACGCACTCACAGCACACCAACACCACCGTTGCACTCCACGATGTCCGACGATATTTCCTGAGCTGTTTTAACAAGGTCAAAAGGCTGTATCTTGAATTTCAGGTACCAAGTCTTCACGCCATTAACGAAGCTTCTTTAATCGAGCTTTAGGCCTTGCTCTTGTAGTTGGAGCCTAGGAGTTTGCTCCAGGCTTAGCGGTACCCATCCAGGAGCATAACCAAGGAGCCAATTCGAACCATTGACTGGCTCTTTGATCAGAATTAGAAGAACACAGTGGTACACCGCGCAAGAAGAAAGCAGGGACATTTAGTCCAATATCGGAAACAGCAGGGCACTTGCAGTGATATAAGTTGAATTTTTGTTTAAGGCTTATCGCCTTAGCACGCATAGGGGGTGAGGTCCCTGCATGCACGCGCATACGCACGCCCTCGCCCGTGCTCACGCCTCGCGGGTCTGGGCTTGGTCCATTTACCCGGATACCTGGGTCTGGTTTGGTTTGCTGGTTCTGAGAGAAGAAGAAGAAGAGAAAAAAAAGAGGAGGGAGGGGTGATTTTGCTCTGTCGCCTTCCTCTCATGACTTGTGAGATCTGAGAGAGGCCTTTGCCTCTGCTGGCGTGCTGAGTCCTGTGCAATGCCTTCTTTTAAGGTTAAGGAGGAAGAAGAGAGAAAGAGAAGAAAGGAAAAGAGAAGGGAAGAAGAGAGAAGCCTACGCCTCAGGCTTAAAGAGGAGAAGAATAGGCCTTTGCCTCTGTTAAGGCATCTGAGTGCTTATTCTGTCGTCTGATATCTGCTGATACCTTGGTTCTGTTGGTTAAATTAAGATTCGTTTGGCTTATATGATTCTATTACTTTGAGTAGCTTACAAAGCTTAACATTGTAGGGTAATTTGGTGATTCAAATCACCATTTTACCCTCTCTTCTTTTTGCATTATTGACCTTAAATTTCATTTATATATCATTCTTGTTTGAGATTCTTATATTGCATTTGAATTACGATATTGAGAAGTATGTTGCCAATTGCTCCCTGTGTTTGACCTCGGATTTCTTTCGAATATAAATTTTATTTGTTTTTCACACTGATTCAAACTATATTGCAACACGATGATTTTAAAACCCGATTCAGAGCGGAAAATAGCTATTCTTGGAACCTGCATAGAAATTATGCTTAAAAAGATGAAGAATCTGGTGGTAAGCAAACTTATCACGGATATCAGGAAAGATAGCGTCAAAATATGGGAAATCAACAGGTCGGCTGACATGGGGGAAAGCTTGGAAAATATGGAGAAATGCTCATGGGCAACCTCGGTAATGAAAAAATGGTCAAATGTATCATTGCGAGAACTCAAGGAGGAGCCACATGCATGTTTCGAAGCCATCTAAGTTCTGAAAATAGAAGTTGGTTGTTGGACGAATCGAATAGGAGTTTAATGCTTTGTCATCGTAGCAAAGCCTCCTAAATAGCTTGATTAGTAGATAAAATTTATTGCTCGAAATCAAGAAATGAAGTTTGAGGTTGAACACAAGGAGCAAATATGGAATTCACGTGTTAATCTTTAATTGCATATAAATGGGCATCACAATTGAAGCACAAAAGAGATATTCAATGAATAATAACCTGTCACATTGTTTATTCAATGAAATTCAATGAATCTAGAGATTGCATGGAACAAAAAGAAAAGAGAATAAAAAATAATGGTTATTTAGATCACCATTAATTCTCTTAATTAAGCATGCATGCAATATTTCAATTCAACCTTAACCATATTACTTAAATAATGCAATAGTATCTCAAATAAACTCAAATAATACGTCGAGCATTTATCATCATATGACTTAAATGCGACCCTGCTACAGTGCTCCTCAAAGCCTTTTTGTTTTGCTTCTTCTCTTCTTCTACTTTCCTTCTTTTCCTTTTTGAGCTTCTCTTCATCTTTAGAGACTCTTCTTTAGCTTCGTTCCTTTTCCTTCCTTCAGACCTTCCTTCTTCTTCTCACGGTTAAGTGTTAGCCTTTCATCACATAGCATAGGAGATTAAGCTTTAGAGAGCAAACCCCCCCCTCTCTCTCACAACTCTTCATCCTCTTCCTCAGATAAATCGGGTAGCTAATCGGGTAATTGGGGATCCAGGTGACTAGGGCTACTGGGTGTGGAGGTAGTCTAGGTGTGCGGGTAGAAGTAAGGAGGGACCCGACCCCTCAATGTCTTGGGCGATAAGCTCAAGACATAAATCCAATTTATGGGTGTGTGCATGCTTTTCTCCCAACGATGTGGGACTAATCCCACTACTCTTTTCTTGCGTGCGCCAACAGAAATGCCTTCTTCAATTGAAGTTGAAGTCATGGGTGAGGCCTCTAATTGAGGAACTAGGAAGGGCCCTGGAGGTGTTGTGCGAGGCTTGGGCGTGATGCCTGGATCTTTTGTGGCCTGGAGACTATGAACAAGGTCAGAGACAGAGGCGGAGACAACGACAGTCAGTGAGTACCTGAAACAAGCATACAGGCTTGAAAGCCCCAATTAGATGGCTCAAAAGCTTTGCTGAAGCACGACAAAGATGGTGGTGGGCATTTCGTGGCGTAAGAGGGTGTGTGGTGGTCGGTAGAAGTCGGAGATGAAGGCGAGAAGGTGGGTTGTTCGGTGGAGGTCGTGAGTGAATAAAATGGTGAATAAGGATGGGGGTTTGGTTCAGGTTGATGAGGCGGAGGTGTAGGAAGTGTTGGCGAGGCGTGTTGTGCGGTGGACCATCGGGGAGACCTCGTCGGAGGTGTGGTCGGAGATGGAGAAGATGATGGCATGTGGTGGTGTCGGTGGTCGAAACAGAGGTTTAAGGAGCTAAAAATAATCTAACTAGGTAAAGGAAGGAATTATGATAGCTATTGGATGAAAGGGGAGGGGATTCGCATCGATTTTGTTTGGCCTGTGTCGGAAAAGACGAAATCTCCTATGGGAGAAGCGACGACGACGAGGGGAGGTAGAGGACACTCGCTATTATTGCGACGGGCAGAGGAACGAGAGGAAGGAGAACATGTTGGCTATTGTCTGTGATGGTGAGCGAAGAGGGCAGTCAAAGAGGGTCGCTGGAGTTGGGGACACGGAGGTCGGGGAGAAGAGAAGGGGATTCCGACCTCTAAACCATGCTAAGGAGCACATAAATGCATTATGGGTCCTTTTATAGGGTTTTGGAGGTCGTTCCAAGCTTGGAAGCTTGGAGCTTTCATGAAATTGGAAACCCATGATTTCAAATGGTTTGCATCAACTTTTGGGCAAGAATCAGAGCCCAAGATGCGGCTCAGATGGAAGAGGATCTTCTCAGGAGTTCCCCTTCCAATTTGGAAGGGTTTGAGTGTGAAATTAGGGAGATCTTTCTGATTGAAGGTTGGTAGCAGATGTGTTCACATGGAAATGATGGTAGGGACCCATTGGTGAAGAAGATGATAAATTTAGGGGGGTCTTTGCAATAGATTTCGAAAGTTGAGGGGTTATTTGAGAGAAAAAGACCCAGATTAGACTAAAATGCAAACTAGGTCAAGATGATCTTTGATTCGGCCCAAATATTGGTACAAACCTAATTTGAACCCAAGAAATATGATGGTGAAGTCAAATTTTGGTTTCGACCAAGTTTGACTAGGTAATTTACGTAGAAACCCAAATTAGGGCAACTTCCTATCTGAGACTCTATTTTAGGTCAAAATGGGTTCCAATGGTCGAATCAAAGATATCAAACCTTATGGAATATTTTTTTATGATTTATAGAAGGTTTAGATGAATTTTATATTAACCAGAACTTCTGTTAATTAAGCGGGCCAAAAATTAGGATTTCAGATGTCCATTAATTATTGAAATGAGCGAAAACCCATTTCTGTCTACATGAACCCTCTTATTAGTCATTAATGCTCATTTGACCTTAGTTTAACCCCTGGGAAACCCCATGATTATTTTTCATTTAAGATATTCTGTTAAAATTGTAGATTTATCCATGTTTTAAAGCATTCTTCTCAGAAAAGATATGCAATGAATTATGACTCTTCGGCTACTATGTAGGAGCATTTGTCTTTTGATTGTGACTAATTAAAGCTAGTTATGGCTGATGATAATGTTATCATCATTGGTCGACCAAACAAGAGAGATTGGTTGATAAAAAATGGGTTTGTTTTGGTTTGGAAAATAAACTTTTGGTCAATCAAACTGGTTAACTAGTCGACCAAACGTGTTCAGACCGCAAAAAAATGAGAGTACCATGAGATATTTTGCTCACATATACTATCAAAAGGGAAAGCATTCACAACATCAATACAAGATCAACTCATATAACTTCTAAACTTAAGAAAAATCCACAAGATGCAGATTTAAAATAAGTTTTAGAGGTTACCATGATTGATCAAGTGGATCAATTAAGGAGTCGGTGTGGTCGTCGGGGATGCAGTGAGCATTGACCAGTAAGGTAGGAGGTCACACAATGTGGGCGAGCTCGTGAGGAGCTCCTTCGTGGCATCGAGGACATTGTCGGGAAGAGGGACGAGGCTGGGGGGTTCTATAGCCATGCAAAGGAGCTAAGGAGGAAGATTGGAGGTTGATCTAACTCTGGTGAGATGCAGCAGTGGTCTGTGGCATCGGAGGGGATTGGTCGATGGTGTCGGCCGAAGGTGGAGAAGGAGGGCATGCTCTTTGGTCGATGGGGAAAGTAGGGACCAAAGGGTGGGGTAGAGTGTGTTGAGTAAAAAAATTAGGGTTGGGTTAAAAAATGGGTGTTTATACAAAGATGAATGGTTAAGTAAGGTAATAACACTTAGGGTAGGTAATCGCATAGATTGGGTATAATTTTGGTGATTGGAAACAAGATTAGAGGAGATTAGGATCGTAAAAGAGGATTTGGATTCCGCCCAATTTCGGTCGATCAAAAGATAAATTGATTGATCAATTAACATAATTGATTGATCAAATTTCAAAGTTATGGAGGGAAAATTCCTAGCCAGACAAATTGGTTATCAAATAAAATTTTTGGATGATCAAACTTCAAATTTTTAGAGGGAAAATCTCGCTAAAGATTTGGTTGATCATTTTGGACTATTGATCAATTAAACAGTTTGGTTGATCAAATTTGAATTTTTGATCGATCAAGGGTTGAAAACATGCCAATCAAAATTAACCAATTAACTTTTTTAACCTTGATAATCCTAGGGCTCGACAAATAAGATTAAATCTATCTTTTGGTAAGGGTTTAGTAAGGATATTAGCTAACTAATCCTCAATTTTAATAAACTCTAAGTTAATCTCACCCTTCAAGACATAGTCCCTTAGGAAGTGATGCCTAACATCAATGTGTTTGGTCCTAGAGTGTTGCATAGGGTTTCTAGATAGATTAATGGCACTGGTATTGTCACAAAGTATTTTGTTATTTTTGTAGAAAATGTCAAAATCTTCTAGTGTTTGTTTCTTCCACAATAGTTGTGAACAAGCTAAAGATGCAGCTATACACTCAACTTCTGTTGTGGATAGAGAAACAATATGTTGTTTTCTAGAAAACCAAGAGACTAGGGAATTTCTGAGAAACTGACATGCTCCACTAGTACTCTTTCGGTTAGTGAAACTACCTACACAATCAGCATGACAAAAGGAATAGAGATCCAATGTGGCTATCTTTGGATAGAATAGTCCTACGTATGGTGTGTGGTTTAGGTACTTAAGTATTCTTTTTACTGCATTTAGGTATGATTCTTTAGGGTCAACTTGAAATCGAGCACACAAACAAGTGCTAAACAGAATATCAAGTCTACTAGTTGTTAAATACAGTAGAGAACCTATCATGCTTCTATATAATTTTTGATCTATAGACTTACCTGTCTCATCACTTTTGAGTTGAGTAGAGGTTGCCATAGGTGTTTCCTTCCCTTTCACCTTGTCCATGGAGAATTTCTTCAAAATCTCTGTGGTGTACTTTGTTTGGATATGAATATTCCAGAGGATAGTTGGTCAATTTGAAGACTAAGAAAGAACAGAAGTTCTCCCATCATGCTCATTTTGAATTGATCCTGCATAACCTTGGCAAACTCTAGGCAGTAGCACCGAAAATGATGTGATCAACATAAATTTGTATAAATAAGAGATTATTTTCTTTCCTTTTTGTAAAGTGAGTTGGATTTACTTTGCCAATTTTCAAATCATTTTCAATCAGGTAAGTTTTAATCTGTCATACCAAGCTCGAGGAGCTTGTTTCAGACCATATATGGCTTTATTTAGTTTATAGACATATTCTGGATGGTTTACATCTTCAAAGCTTGGGGGTTGTTTAACATAGACTTCCTCCTTGATAAATCCATTTAGAAATGCACTTTTGATGTCCATCTGAAAGAGTTTAAACTCCATGTGGGCAGCAAAGGCTAACAACATTCTAATAGATTCTAGACGAGTTACAAGTGCATAAGTTTCATCAAAATCAATTTCTTCTTCTTGATTATACCCTTGGGCCATAAGTCTAGCCTTGTTCTTAACTACTTCTCCTAATTCATTCAACTTATTCCTGAAAATCCATTTGGTTCCTATAATAGTTTGAGAGTCAGGTTTTGGAACAAGTTCCCATACTTGATTTCTTTCAAATTGGTTTAATTCATCTTTCATTGCAATAATCCAACAATCATTAGAAAATGCTTCCTTAACATTTTTAGGTTTCGGTTGAGAAACAAAGGATGAAAAAGCTGAGGTGTTGGCTGAAGATCTGGTTTGAACTCCTTTGGATAGGTCTCCTATCACAAGTTCTTGTGGATGATCCTTCATATAAGTCATCTTTTGGTAATTCCTCCGATATGTTTTCTTATGGTATGTTTGAAGGATCTCCTATGTGGTCACCATCATCATCAAGAGAAGATTGTGGTTGAGCTAGAGTCTCATTGAAAGATACATGTATAGTTTCCTCAACAACTGAATTCTTTTTGTTAAATACTCTATAGGCTTTACTTCTGGTTGAGTAACCTAAGAATATTCCTTCCAAGCTCTTAGCATCAAATTTATCAAGATTATCCTTTGTGTTCAATATAAAGCATTTGCAACTAGGTGTTCTCCCATGATAGAGTTCAAATGGTGTTTTGTTTAGGATAGGTCTAATCAGGGATCTATTTTGGATATAGCAAGCAATGTTTACAACCTCGGTCCAAAAATATCGACATAGCTTTGACTCGCATAGCATTGTGCAGGAATACTCTTGCAAGGTCCTATTTTTCCTTTCAACAGCTCCATTTTGAGGTGCAGCTCTAGGAAAAACAAATTCATGTTTTATCCCATATTGATCACAGATGTCAGCAAAAGATTGATTTTCAAATTCTCCACCATAATCACTTCTAAAACTAACGACTTTTGATCCTTTCTCATTTTGTAATCTTCTTACTAATTTAGTGAAAACATTGATACTCAGATCCTTACTTTACAAGAAAGATACATAGGTAAATCTTGAAAAGTCATTGATTATGACTACACAATATCTGCACCCACTTAAGCTTTTGCTTTTGGTTGGTCTGAATAAGTCTAAATGAAGTAACTCCATGGGTTGAGAGGTGATAACCATCCTTTTAGGTTTAAATGAGTTTTTAGTTTGTCTTTTCTTGTAATTGATTTTTGGCAGACCTTTGACAAGCTCATGTTTTACAAGTGTACTGATATTCTTCATGTGAACATGACCTAGTCACTTGTGCCAGAGTATTCCCTCATCGTCAGATGCGACATGACATTCAATGTTGTCGCATTTGTTGAAGTTGACAATATAAATGTCTTTATGCCTTTGTCCTTTAAGGAGGACTTGTTTGGTTTCTTTGTCTCTTATTTTAAAGCCAGTTAAGTTGAAAGTAATTTTATAACCTTTATTAAAAATTTGACTTACACTAAGAAAATTATTATTTAGTCCTTTAAGTAAGTGCACATTATCAAAAGAGGCAGAAGAGTTACCAATTTGGTCAGTACCAATAACATGACCCTTGTGGTTGTTTCTAAATGTAATTGTACCACCTTCCTGGCAGTTGAGTTGCAGGAACAAGCCTTCCTCTCCTGTCATGTGTTTGGAACATCCGCTATCCATGATCCACCTTCTTTCTTCTTGATCCTCTCATTTGTTTATGTCTGTTAGGTCTGGGATCATTGGATCTATAAATTGGCTTTAATCATCCATTTGATTCACGATATGTCCACCTTTTATAATTTACTTGACCCATAAAACAAGATTTCAAGAGTGCTTTTGGTACCCATTTTCGCTTGGGTCCATGGTCGTTAGTTGGTGCTTCCTGTTTAGGCAAGCTACCTTTCTCTTTCTTTTGACTTGAACTAGATGCTTCATGGTCATTTTTGGGTATATATCCTAACCCAAATTTTGTGGTGGTTAGGGTTTGTGTTCCTAGTAGTTTATGCAAATTATGACTACCTTTTATAAATTTGGCTAAATCATTTACAAGATTAGTAGAGTTTTCTTTTAGTTTATCAATATCTATCTTTATATTACCTATCTCTGATCTTAATGAAGTGATTTCATTAGATAGTTCCTTATTTTGTGATGCAAGTATATCTTTTGTGCTTTTTCTTCTTCTAAAGTTTTTACTAAGCTTTTGTTTTCCAACTTAAGTGACTTAGCTACATCATGCATTTCAAAGAAAGTTCTAATAACTCATCTAGAGAAAAAGAAGTTACCTCATCTTCTAGGGCCATGAGTCCTAGAAGAGCTTCTTCATTGGAGGTCTCTTCTTCTTCTGAGCTTGAGTTAGACTCATCCTAGGTTGCTTGAAGAGCTTTCTTCTTTCTTTCTGCTTCCTTTCTAAGAAGTGGATAATCTTTTTTGATGTGTCCCTTCCTCTTACAGTTGTAGCAGATGATGGTGTCTTCTTTGGACTCTTCCTTCTTCTTTATCCAGTTCCTTTTGTTCTTGAGTAACTTCCTGAACTTCCTCGAGAGAAGAGCAATATCATCTTCTTCATCTTCACTTGAAGTCTCCTCTGATTGATAATTGGCTTCAAGTGCTACCGTCTTCTTCTTGACTCCTTCACTTTCATGTTCCTTCATATGTTGAAGCTAAACTTCATATGCCATCAGACTACCAACAAAATTGTCTAGCTTTAAGATAGACAAAGATTTTGATTCTTGAATGGCAGTGGTCTTTGTCTCCCAATCACTGGTGAGAGATCGTAGGATTTTCCTCACCAAAGCCTCATTCTTGATTTCTTGATATAGGTTCCGTAGAGAGTTTACAATGTCTGTGAACCTTGTAAACATCTCCTTAATGGACTCCCCTTTCTTCATCCTGAATAACTCATACTTTTGCGTTAGTAAATTGACTCAGGTTTCCTTTACCTTGGAGGTACCTTCATGGGTGACTTCCAAGATGCTCCAGATTTTGTGAGTGGTTTTGCATGCCGATACACGATTGAACTTTTCCTTTGAGAGTCCATAGAATATCACGTTCATGGCTTTTGCGTTGTGTTTCCATCTTTTTTTTATCTGGAGTCACCACCACTCCTTGATTTCTGGACGTGTGTACTTGGAGGTGATGACATCCCATACTTCGAAATTCATTAACTCCAGGAAGATCTGCATTTTAGTCTTCTAGTAGCCATAGTTTGTTCCATCGAACAATGGAGGTTGAACTGCAGACTGCCCCTTAGCATACGTGTTAATAGAGGACTTTGACATCTTTTGGACAGCTCTAACTCTGATACCAAGTGTGGCTCCTGCAGATCTTAATGGTATACTAGAGGGGAGGGGTGAATAGTATCGCTTGATAATTTAAAAATAATAATAGCAAAAATAATTCAAACCACCAAATAACATGCACAAATGACACCTGTATTTATAGTGCAAGCCCTTTTTGAGTAAAAATCACTATTAGGATTTTTCTGACTAGGCAAGGCTAGTCAATCCACTATCGTATCACTTGAATGAGGGTGGCACAACCTCTTACAACAATCCTATCTCTTTTCTACCTAAAGAGAAGCACAACAATAACGGATCTTCCCAACAATTTGGGACTTGAAATCAAAGCAATAGATAGAGATAAAAATAATATAATCCCATGGAACCTCAAGGAAATCAAACCAAAATTTTTGCAAAGGTTTAGATTGGCGTGCTTTGGAAAGCATAGAAACGGAACTGCAAAGCACTTGAGAGAAAGCACGAGCGCACTTTCCTAGATGGATTTCTTCTTTGAATGTGTGTTGAAAAAGGGCTACCTTGGTCCTCTATTTATACTAGAAAATTGATCAGAAAAGGAAGTCCAATTGGTCGATCTATTAAGATAGTTTGGTCAATCAAAATGTTTCTTGGTCGGTCAAACTAGTTATTTAATCGATCAACTCTTGGTCGATCAATTAATCTATTTGGTCGATCAAAGACGTATTAATCGACTTCCTAAAGTGGACTGGTTTGATTAATTAATTAAGTAGGTTGGTCGATTAAAGAATTTGGTTGATAAATTATATTATTTGGTCAAACATTAATCCTAAGAACTTGATTTTTAAGAAAATTACATTAAGCATAAAAATTCATTTGAAGTCATTTGATGTTCATTACAAAATATTCTAGACTCAAGAAACATAAAATGACTCCGAGAAGAAAACAACAATCTTCTTGCTTTATTCCATTAATCCAGAGAGAGTCCTGAAAGATTAGTCTATATAGATAGAATAATTTTGGTGCATCAAAATAGATGTACTTACAAACACTTGGGATGCCTTGAAGGGAGAGTTTTTGAAGAAATATTTCCCCATGAGCAAAACTAATCACTATATGAGAGAAATAATAGGTTTTGCTCAACATGATAGGGAGAAATTTCATGATGAATGGGAGCACTTCAAAGACTTGTTATGCTTATGTCCCCAGAATCAGGTGCTAAGATGGTAGCTTGTAGAAAGGTTCTACTCTAGTTTAAATGACAAGCACAGGCAAATAGTGGATGGTGCCTGTGCATGAACCTTTCTAACAAAGACTGAAGATGAAGCTTGGGACTTATTTGAGACACTAAGAGAAAATTCTATACACCTGTCATTTTCTTATTTGGATAGAAAACCTACAATACTTCAAAGGGAGGTGGAGGCAAATGAGGCTGGGGTCACTTAGAATTTAGCCTATCAAATTTAGTTATTGAATAAAAACTTTGAGAGGCATATGTCAAACCCTAGCCAATTCCTGCAAAATGCCTCCCAGGTCCAGACTTTTATGGAGTGCTCCATTTGCCAGTATAATACACACACCATTGTGGATTGCCACATGGAAAATCAGTTCTCTGAGTTGTTTCAGGTAGATTTGAATCCCTCCCAAGGATTCCAACCCAACCCTCGGAATAACCCTTTCTCGAATACTTATAATGAGGGAAGGAGGAACCACCCTAACTTGTTATGGAGGCAAGGGAATGCCTCCAATCCAGGGAATGCTAGACCCCAACCCTTTCAAACTCAACAATTCCACTAGACTCCTAACCCCTCCCAACCACTCATGACCTTCAAGATGGATGAGCTCAAGGCTATGTTGAAGGCCATGCAAGAGAGTCAAAGTATGATCATCCAATCTCATGACAAGGCAATCAACGAGATGAAATCCCAAATAGGATACCTTGTTGAGGATATGAGCAAGAGAGAGACTGGGAAGCTTCCTAGTAGTTTAAAGGAGAATCCCAAAGGGAAGGGGAATTATATCAGGGAGCATGCTTAGGTTGTGACTATTCTAAGGAGTGGCAAAGTGCCAAGACTCGAACCCACTCCTATAGTCGCATCTTTTGAAAACCCATCCACCCCAACTTCCATCTCCACCAAGGAAGAATCACCCAACTCTCCTTCGCTTGAAATCACTCACCTAGAAGAGTTTATTCTCATGCCACCCCTTACCCCACATGACGACCCTTCCACATAGAGATTGAGGGTGCCTTACCGAGAGCGCTTATCCATCTCTGTGGACAACCTTGTTGGCTCATCTAGAGCCAAAGATAGGATGGATGAGATAATGGAGACCTTTAAATAGGTGCATATCAACTTTCCCTTATTGGAAGCTATTAAACAAATCCCATCCTATGCTCATTTTCTGAAGGACCTATGCATGAAGAAGAGAAGTTCTAGGAAACAGGTCCAAACTAAGGTCATTCTGCCCGACCTAGTTAGCTCGATCTTGCAACATGGCACACCCCCCAAGTTGAAGGACCTAGGAGCCTATATACTTCTATGGTCATTAGTGACCTTCATATTGATGAGTCTCTTCTCGATCTTTGTGCGGGGGTGAATATCCTTCTGAGCTATGTGTATGAGCAACTTGGAGGAGGTAATTTGCAGCCTAGTCTAGTCATTCTCCAAGTTGCTAATAGATCACTGGAAACACCGCGTGGGTTGTTGGAAGATGTCTTAGTAAGAGTGGGGGACTTCTTCTTTCCTATGCATTTGCTAATGTTAGACACTGACCCATCTAATAAACCCACCAAACCATCCATCATTTTGGTTCGCCCCTTCGTTGCGACAACAAATGCTTCTATTAATTGCAATATTAGGGCATTAAAAATAGGTTTTGGGAATAGAAAGATTCGCTTCAATGTTTTTGATGCTTGTAAATAACCCGAACTTGTGGACTATTCTCAGGTCGAGGTGATTGATGAAATTGTGGAGGAGACAATGCTAGACTTCTTTGTGATGATCCCCTCAAAATGGTCCTATCTAAAGACCACACCTCGACATTTGAAAACGAGGGGGAGTTTCGAGAAATAGAGGAGTTGCTGGGTGTTAGAACCAAGTCTCTTTCCCCACCATGGACTGTTAAGGTAGATCCGTTACCTGAGGCAAGGACATCAAACCTATTGCCCTCGATCCAAAAGGCCCTTGAATTAAAGCTTAAACCACTTCTGGACTCTCTCAAATATACCTTCCTTGGGCCCGACCATATGCTCCCCACCATCACCTACATTACATTATCCGAAACGCAGGAGGAGGCACTGCTTGATTGCCTTAAGAGGCACAAGGAAGTGATTGCTTCGACCATAGCAGACATAAAATGGGTTGATCTGACCCTTTGCATGCATCATATCTACACAGATGAGTCTGTGAAGCCCTTTCAGGATATGCAGAGGTGATTGAACCCCAACATGAGGGAAGTGGTAAAGGAGATTCTTAAGTAGCTGGATGCTGGGATAATCTATCCCATATCCGATAGTAAATGTGTAGTCCTATCCATGTGGTGCCAAAGAAGGAAGGATTCATGATTGCAATTAATGAGAAGGGGAAACATATTACTACCAGACCCTCAATGGGATGGAGGGTTTGTATTGATTATCGCCATTTAAAAATTGCTACCCAGAAAGATCATTTTCCTTTTCCCTTTATTGAGTAGATTCTGTTGAACACTTCTACTATGTTTTAGAAAACTATTGCGTCATAGTATAGGCGATAAAACTGTAACAACACTTAAATTTATAAAGCTCGAAAACTCCGTGAGTTCTGAGGTCGTTCGTAGGGAGCAAGTGTAGCAAATCAATTCACCAACCACAATAATGAGAGATAATAATGCAAGTGAATCAAATAACTAAATTGATATTCAATTTGAAGCAAGAATGTATCTCAAGAATTTGGGGACAAAAAATATAAACAGAGGCCTAAAAATGGCGGTTGAAACCACCAATTAAGCCCTACAATTAAGCACAATTCCCAATCAATTTCTCAATAGTACTTAATACTTCAAACCACAATCAGAGCCAAATAACTCAATAGTAGCCTCAAATCAGATGTCGGATACCAAGGTCAGATGCCTTAACTATCATGCACAGCTACCCCTCAGTTCTCTGAATTTCTTTAAGTGTTGGGCACGCATCCCAAGGAGCAAAACCTCCCCTCTCCCTTAGAAACCTTCTTCTTCTCTCTCTCTAATCGAGTTAGTAAATGGGTAATTGAATCCAGGTGGAGGGACCAGACCCACCGACATGAGGATGGGTGAGCGGGGACCTCACCCCCAGAGTCGAGGTAAATAGCTAACAATGTAAAAACATTATATTTGCATTTCAAAAGCAAACAGGCATGATGTAGGACTAAATCCCAGTGTTCTCCTCACATGCACAGCGGTAGAACTTCACGTCAATTGCATCGGCTGAGACTCTCTCTTTGTCTAATTGAAGCAGCAGCTAGGCTCCTGGGATGTATCCACATAGATTGAAGGTGGCAGCAGTGGTGATGATGGCCGGATGGTGGAGGAACACGGCGACGATGGCAGCAACTTCGATGAAACCCTGAAATGCATAAGAATGACCCTACGACCCAATTAAAAAGCTCCTGAGCTTTGTCGTGAGGTGAGGAGTGTAATGGAGGTAGAGTCGAGGTGATTGGTGGACTAAGGCAGCCATACGGCATTTGTGAGGGTGTCCGGTGGTGAGCATGTTCGGGGAGGAGTGTTGGTGAACAAAACCCTCAATTAGTTGAGGGTTTTTGTTCACAGAGGCAAGTGGAAGGTGGTGGTGGTGGTTGATATAGACACATCTATTTAGGTTAAAATGCTTAATCATGCATGTTCCTAGGCTTAGATTTGCATTTCATGTTAAAAATATTGCATAGCATGCATCATTCTACATTTACAGTAGTTGTAAATAATTTAGGTTAATTAGGTCCTTTTTATGGTCAATAGAGAAGAAGATTCATTTCAGGGCCTCGGATGGATGATTGGACCGTACGAATTTGATCAGGGCAACGATCGGAGTCTAACACCTCCAACGTCGTCTAGATCGAAGACCCGTACATCATATGAAGTCTGAGGAAGATCAATGGCTAGGGGGCAATGCGACATCCTTATGGGTTTTGGATGGAAAATCTGACCATACGGATGGATCTGGAGTGACGATCGCAGTCCAGCAATGAGGGAGTCATCTCGATCTAAGCACCATGGGACCCTCTACAACAGAAAGAAGAATGGATGGCCTAGATGGTGCCACGTGGCGCCATCCAGGCCGCCCAACATTGGCTGGCAACGCCCACTCTCACCTGTCCATCATCTGCGACCTTCATTCCTAGCTGTTTTATCAAGATCCAACGGCTGAAAAGCACTCCACCACAAGTGTTAAGTTGTCCGCTCGACACATAGGACGTCGTGGCAGTTTGGCTGGGGAGCTGGACTCCAAGGGAGGGGCACGTGTTCTAATGCCCGTAGCCCCCCTAATTAGTAATTGAGGGCGCATGACTCACGTGCATGAAGGGCTCCAGCGCACCGACCAGCCATGCGTGCGCACTAGCTCGTGCACCCGCATGAGGCAACAGTGCAGCACAAGTGCCAGCATGTGCACCTACGTGACAGTGCGTGATAGGCATGCGAGCACAGCGCCAGCGGGGTGTGCCAGTGGGGAGGGTGGATCTTCAGCGACATGGGCCTTTAGTGACGCTTGCAGCTGTCACTAATGGCCCGTGCGCACTAGCAAAGGAATTGAAGGCGTGGATCTTCAACGACAGAAGGGGGGATCTGTAGCGACGTTTACGGACGTTAGTGATGACCCATATACGAATTTGTTCTTTCTTCTCCACTATAAAAGGACCTACCCACCACGAAAATCATCTCTTCCTTTCTTCACCTCACCACCTCCAAGGCTCTAGAGAGAGCTTGTCCTAAGCCTGGGATGCTCTTCTGCAGTGGAACCAAACATTTTCCTACCTCTCATCCCCCTTCGTGGAGCATCCCGTGGCCGTCTTCTCACCTCCCTTCGGGAAGAAGATCCTCGCCGCAACACCGTCCTACCCCACCCTCCATCCTCCGGCTCCATCCTCATTCATCCCCTCCTCACCACCTTCCTCCAGGCGACGTCGGAGTGAGTCGTCCTCCAAGCGACCGTAGAGGGGGATTTCTCTCACCTATCTTTATCTTTATTGCTTTCGTAGTATAGTTTTCCCACTTTCCTAGTTGTAATAAATATTTCATTATAAAAGTACATGATTGTTTCTCTCTCTTCCTCTCTCTTTTTATTTTGCAAGTAGATTAGCTAGATTTCATCGACATGATCTCTTGCCCTATTAAACATACCAAAAAAATTAGAAAAGACAAAAACAACAAAAACAAATAAAAAGTGAAACGCGGATTTTCAAAACCAAATGTTTGCCTCCTCGTGTTCGACCCAGGACTCACTTTCGAGTTTCGGTTATAAATTTTATCTGATAGATGCATTTTGTGAGCTACGGTGACGGGTCCTCCGAACCTCAATTTTAATTCACGAAGCACGCCTACATCATTTTGGCGCCGTTACCGGGGAGGCAACGCTCTTTGGTTTTTCTCACATTTTTTCCGGCTTACCTAACTTTTATCTCATTTTTTCTCTGAACTTACTGTGATTGCAGGTACTCTTCCGAGGCGGGCCAAAGCGGTTAGATCGGAGAAAAGTGCAGATGAAGGTTTTATAAGTTTATCTCCACCACCCCCACCCACTAGTTCATTCACCACACTAATCACTCAAACCCAAATCAACTTAGGTGCTTTTTATAAACCCTAGGATAGATTTTGTTGTTTGTTTGCCACCTCCACTCATCTCACCCTCGCATATATAAAAAAAAACTCTTCTCTTGTGGGATTTTTTGAAAGCTACACACTTAACACCCACAACTTCTCACCCTAAGGCACACAATCACATCGATTCTAAGACTTAACCGGGATCTGACCTGTAGACCCGGTACACTTAACACACAAATAAGTGTGTAGAAATCTGAATAGGTCAAACATTTCTGTGTGCCTTAACTACGTGGTGCAATAAGCCAACTGATTAAACTATTTGGGCCACACCACTTAGGATAAAAGCGATCCATCAAGTAGCTTGCCACTTAGGGTTGATTTTTAAAGCTAAACTAGGTACTCCACTTTTTTTTTCTGATTTCTAAAGGAATATATCATCACCAGTGCTTTCAAAACTTGGAGTGTTCTACTAAACCTTGATTGAATACACCTAAAGATTAAACCCTAAAAGCAACTAAACAAGGTTAAATCTTAAAAGACACATCATCAAATAACCTTTTTTGCAAACCCTGGTTGTGCACACACACACATTTGAATTGATCATTAAGGGCACAACCCATTTAAAGGGCCCATACATTCCAAGAACACAATCATCCCAAGTCTAATTAAAAATGAGTAGACGTTGGCCTTAAGGATTGATTCACTCTTTAGGGCTCAGACTGAGTTTTTTTTTTTCATTAATCTGCTTCTGCTGGTCCATCTGATGTCTAGCTAGGGGAGTAGCATCAAACGAGCATGGCTGGGGGGTACACTAGGAATCGGAGGCGCAAGCCAAAGGAAGAACCTCTTCCCTAGCCCCTCCTTCTAACTTGTTGGATTGACTGGATAAAAGTAGACCAAATCATTTAAAATCTCAAGACGAGTCCTAAGAGTCTGTAAGTCTTTAGGCTAACCCACTTAAGGACATGTTTGATTGCTTGTATTATAGGGCTCCTTTCTTTCTTTTGATTTCCCTCCTATTCTACCATGTATCCTTCCACATCCTACACTCATTTCACATCCTATCCTCCTACCACCACTTATCCCTAAGATGATTACTATCCCAACTTGACTTGTAATTACCCATCCACTAGCCGGGATAACTTTGATTTGGGATATGAATCCGGACATCAATGTCCAGAGCCTAACCCTAGACAACAAGACTATGATTACCATCCTTCTGAGAGCTACAATGATTATAGATCTCGATCCTTTGATGATCAAACCAACCCGATCTACAATCAGGAAGGATATGATGATTATAACATCTACCTTCCCCAGTATTCCACTGAATATAGGTCACCTCCATTTTCTGAACAACCCGAGATGACCTACTAGTAGGGAGGGACCCGAGAACCTTGATATCTTGACTCCCCTAGATTTAACCCGAACCCACCCAACCCTGAGTCGAACCAGTCGGTTCAGGTGAACCAGATTCAAGATAGGGTGTTGGCTAATTTGAGGAACACTATAGAATCTTTAGAAGCTCAGCCAACACCATGCACTGAAGCATTAAAGCCTATGATAAAAATGATGGATGAGTTGAATAGCTCTTTATTGGATTTGCTCCAAAATGTTAGGGATAGGGGCCTAGGTGAGTTTCTACTTGGGAAGTTGTAAAGGTTGAGGATGAAATTTGTGGTTGCCTAAGTCAAATCTTAGGATGATTCTCAAGATTAACCTCCTTTAGGAGAGCCAATGTCTGAACCTGCTCAGGCACCTGTCGGGGGGGATACATTTTCTGAGACTAGGGATGACCAGGTTGAGCTAGAGCAACCCATTGAGGATGAACCGATTGATTCACCCGAGATCCTTGAGCTAGGGAGCGTGGAAAAATATGTCACTTTGAATCAGGAAATGAGAATTGATTTTGAGACATATAAATGCGGATCATGAATTCTTTGACTATGAGGGTGAAGAATCTTTTGGTGAAGTCTCACTTGAACTTAAGGAAGAGGATTTTAGTGAGACAATCAAGCTCGAGGAGCATGACGAACTATTTGATAGCCCGATCATTGAAGATTATGATCATGTTGGGGCTAACTTGGATGATTTGAATCGTGATGATTCAATCAGTAGCCCCATTCCTCAACCACACCCTAAAGAGATGAATTATGATATTCTTGAGATCACCAGACCCAAGTCAATCCTGATTGAGCCACAATTATTGGACTTAGGTATTTTAGATGGGGTGTCCAATGATCTAGAGGTCCCAAAAACCTTGATTTTGGAGGATAGGATGTGGAAAATAAAAATCTGGGAAGCTACTTCTGAGGGAACTATGAGTTTGGATTTAAGGGTTTCTGTTGACCTAAAACCACCTAATTTCTACTAGGGCCCTTGCGATATCTTTGACGTGCAACCTAAGCTCGTAATTACTAACTATCTTTCTGAGCAAAATTTTAAGTGGACATCTGAACCTTGTAAATCAAATCTACCTTTTGTTCGACACTTTAGTCTTGGGTTGCTCACCACCAAACCACTGGCCTGGCCCCGTAAATACAACAATATTCAGTTCTGGGTGATTTTCATCCAGAACCTTAGAACCACTCAACCCTGGGGCATGGGTCTGCACCATAACTTAGTCCACATCTGTGGACATCTTCTGTTGGTGGGTCTGAGGATCAATATTTTTATTTTGATTATGACCCGCACTTGTGAATTCTCATTTCTTTCTTGTATGTATTTTATGCCTAGCTAAAGGCATTAAACTTTACGCATGTGTATACTCTCTTCTTTCTACGGAGTTGATCGAATCTTCACGTTATCCAGGTGATATTTTGTTTACTCCACCCTTTTCATGTCTTTGTTTGTACAATGAGGACATTGCATCATTTAGGCATGGGGGGTGGATACTTAATCCTGAAATTTTTTTGTTAGCTCTGTAGAATTTCTTTTCTTTTCTTTAAAAAAAAAAGGATAAGAGAACTTAGGCTTTTGGAAGATATTAACTTTAGGAAATGATACGATAGGACCTGAACACTTAGACTCTTTAGATCTTTGGGCTTAATTAGCTTGGGTATCCACTCGAATGTGGACTTAGTCTCGAGTCCTCACCAATTCAAATTCATCTTTAATCTAGTAAATAAGTTGGGATGATAAGTACATGACTTATCAACTCGCCCTTTGATTTGAGGAGACTTTAAGCCTAAGCATCTACACACTTTTTGCACTGACTCACTTTTCAGTAGTTTCTTCGGCAATTGGGTAGCAATGAACTATCTAGGATGGTATGGCTGGCAAGTTGTCGGTGGTAACAGCTCATCGGCCGGTTGTTTAGAGCCCAACCACAAGACCATTTTCATCGTACTCACTTTAGGTAAATCTTAGATCAGGGAAGCCACCTACTTAAAGAAAAAATAAGAAAAGAAGAAAAAAAAATAGAAAAAGGAGAGAAAACAAAATAAACAAATAAAATAACACTTTACTGCACGAGTATGGTTGACAAGTTACCGTGGGTAACAGCCCATTGGCCGGTTGTCCAGAGCCTAGCTCATAAAAATGAACAATAATTCCCAAAACACTTAAGGAAGAAGTAAGGAAGTAGAATAAACTAGGGAGATAAACATTGGATTTGCTCATGTGTTGATCGCATAAATAAAAGAAGTAGGGAGAAAGTTACCGTTCGAAAAGATAAACCTCTAGGTAAGGTCACCTAAAGTCGTAGAAACCTGAAGTTCATTTTAACGGTCGCCTAGTGAGTCTTTCACTCTTTTGACTAGATGCTTAGCACCTAGAGTCCTTTTCAAGTCTTGGGTGGGTCGGGTAGCCATAAAAAGTTATCCCGGAACTCTCAAACTCCAAAGTACAAAAAAATTAGAAAAGAAGAAAAGCAAAAAAAATGTATCTTCTCTTTTCAAATAAGGCGAGGACTTAGGCGGTTTGCATTCTGGTAGGCACTCGGGTACTATTGAGTCTTCGTAGTTTAGGACCTTAGTTGATAATTTCTATTGTTAATAAACAACATAGGCCTAAGTGATCGAATCCTAATTCTATTTTTATACATAGCATGTAGTTTAATTTTGCTAGGGACTAGTAAAAGATAGGCATCTGGGTATGATATAGACAAATCTATTTAGGTCAAAATGCCTAATCATGCATGTTTCTAGGCTTAGATTTGCATTTCATGTTATAAATATTGCATAGCTTGCATCATTCTGCATTTACAGCAGTTGTATATAATTTAGGTTAATTAGGTCCTTTTCATGGTCAGGAGAGAAGAAGATTCATTTTAGGGCCTTGGATGGATGATTGGACCGTACGGATCTGATCAGGGCAATGATCGGAGTCTAACACCTCCGAAATCGTCTAAATCGAAGACCCGTAGCATCATATGAAGTCGGAGGAAGATCAACATCCAGGGGGCAATGTGACATCCATATGGGTTTTGGATGGAAAATTCAACTGTACGGATGGATCCGGAGCGACAATCATAGTCCGACAACATAGGAATCATCTTGATCTGAGCACTGTGGCACCCTTTGCAACAAAAAGAAGAATGGATGGCCCAGATGGTGCCATGTGGCACCATCCAGGTCTCCCAACATCGTCCAGTAATGCCTGCTCCCAACTCTCCATCATTCGCGACCTTCATTCTCAGCCGTTGGATCTTGATTCAACGGCAAAGATGCTCTCCTCCATCGCAAGCATTAAGTCGTCCGCTGGACACATCGGACATCATGGCGCATTGGTTGGGGCACTGGACTCCAAGGGAGGGGTGCGGGTTCGAATCACTATAGTCCCCTCAATTAGTAATTGAGGGCACATGACTCTCGCGCATGAAGGGCACCAGCACATCGGCTGGTGCATGTGCGCGCACCAGCCCGTGCACCCGCTTGCAGCAGCAGCGCAGCGCAAGGGCCAACTTGTGCACCCACATGACACAGTGCATGATTGGTGCGTGAGCACAGTGCCAGCGGGGCATGCCAGTGGGGGAGGGCGGATCTTCAACGATGCGGGCCTTTAGTGATGCTTGCAACTGTCACTAATGGCCCGTGCATGCCAGCAAAGGAATTGAAGGTGCAGATCTTCAGCCATAGAAAGGGTGAATCTGTAGCGACGTTTACGGACGTCAGTAATGACCCATATACGAATTTGTTCTTCCTCCTCCACTATAGAAGGACCTACCCACCACTATTCCAAACCATCTCTTCCTTTCTTCACCTCACCACCTCCAAGGCTCTGGAGAGAGCTTGTCCCAAGCCTAGGATGCTCGTCTAGAGTAGAATCAAACATTTTCCCACCTCTCATCCCCCTTTGTGAAGCATCCAGTGGTTGTCTTCTCACCTCCCTTCGGGAAGAAGAACCTCAACGTGATGGCATCTTGCCCCACCCTTCGTCCTCCGACTCCATCCTCATTCATCCTGCTCGTCACCACCTTCCTCCAAGTGACGTCAGAGCAAGTCGTCCTCCAAGCGGCCATCGAGGGGGATTTCTATCACCTATCTCTATCTTTATTGCTTTCATAGTATAGTTTTCCCACTTTCCTAGTTGTAATAAACATTTCATTATAAAAATACATGATTGTTTCTCCCTCTCTATCTCTCTCTTTATTTTGCAGGTAGATTAGCTAGATTTCATCGACCTGATCTCTTTCCCTACTAAAAATACTAAAAAAAATTAAAAAAGACAAAAATGAAAAAAAAATGAAATGCAAATTTTCAAAATCAAACATTCACCTCCCCGTGTTTGACCCAAGACTCACTTTTTGAGTTTCAGTTATAAATTTTATCTTATAGATGCGTTTTGCAAGCTACGACAACGAGTCCTCCAAACCTCAATTTCTACCATGCGAAGCACGTTGATCAGTGGTGGTTGTGGTTTGGTTGAGTGTGGCGACTAGACGAAGCTCGTTGGAGCTTCGTCGGCCGCAAAGAAGACGATGGGGAAGATCGGTGAAACAGTGGTTGAATTGAGGTCTAAAGGGGCTAAGCCTATTCTAGAGAGAGAGGGGGAGTGGTAGAACCTAACTTTTGGATGAAAGGGGGTGGAATCCTTGCCGACGTGACTTGCCGGAGCTAAGGACGATGAATCCTCCGACGATGAGGAGTGACGATGACGAAGTGGGGAACAACCACCTCTTTGGTTGGTGGGAGGTGGACGAGGGCGAGGGAGAGGTTGGCATTCCCAATTTGATAGTTGGGAGGTTATAGGAGGATGGAGGAAGAGGGTCACTGGAGCCATGGCAGAGGTGGTCGGAGAGGAGAAGAAAGGGTGGTTTTAGGTCAGAACTAGGCTGATTTTGACTGTACAATGATGGGGAATTTATATAGAGCTCAAATTCGAGTTGTAAGTGGAGAAACTCGCTTGATTGGGTCATGGATTTGGAAGCAAGAATCCCCTAATTTCTTTGAGGTCTCCTGAGCTCTAGGATCAATCTAATCTCTAAAATGAGGTTGGTTTGATTCCTCTTCGTCTGAACAACAATCCCTCCAATTTTGAAGGGATTTGTTGCTGATTTGGGAAAGATTTCCTCTCTCAAAGGTCAGTCTACAGGTGTGTTCACATGTCAATGGTGGCAGAGACCTAGATGCAAAAATGATTATAAAGTTAGGGACCTAAATGCAATAAACTCGAAACCTAGGGGTCTAAATGTGAGAATAAGAGTTTCTAAGGGCTAAAGTCCAAACTAGGTCGAGATAAACTCTGATTGGGCCCAAATTTTGGTCTTAAGCTAGTTTGAGCCCAGGAAATCTAATGGTGAACTTGGATTTAAGTTTTGAGCATGTCTGCCTGGGCAAATTACGTAAAAGCTCAAATTAGGGTAAATTCCCGTTTGAAACTCAATTCTAGGTCAAAATGGGTTCAGATGGTCAAAGTGAAGGTACTAAACCTCTTAGAATATTTTTCAATGATTTTTAGGAGGTTTAGATGGATTTTATCTTGACCAAAACCTTTTCAATTTAAGTGGGGTTGATAATTAGGGTTTTAAGTATTATTTTTACCCTCAAAATGCGTGAAACCTTGATTCGTTAGTGTAAGCTCACTTTTAGTCTTTTATGCTCAATTGACCTTTAATTAACGCCTATGTAACCCCATGGCTAATTTTCATTTATGATGTGCTGTTAAATTAGTAGAATTAATCATGTTTTCTTATCTTCTTCTCAAACCAGATTATTTTAGAATTGTAACCCTCAGATGATCAAGTAGGAGCATTTACCGTTTGAATCTGACTAATTGTGGCGAGTTAGGACCCATGATAGTGTCAGATTCTGGAAAAATTGGCAGGGAATAAGTTCATTTGTTTCTTAAATGGATATTCTGGGTATAATCAAATTGCCGTCTTTCCTGACAATCAGGAGTAAGCCACAATCATGAGTCCATATGGCACATTTGCATTCCGACCTATGCCATTTGGATTATGTAATTCTCCTGCAACCTTTTAGCGGTGTATGATGTCCATTTTCTCAAACATGATAGACAAGTGTGTAGAGGTCATCATGGGTGATTTCTCGATTTATGGCAGATCTTTTGACTAGTGTCTCTCGCACCTTGAGAAAGTCTTAACACATTATAAAGAGATGGACTAGTCTTAAGCTGGGAGAAAAGCCATTTTGTGGTATAGCAAGGAATTGTTTTGGGGCATGTAGTGTCCGAGCGGGGCCTAGAAGTAGATAAAGCCAAGGTAGAATCTATTTCTAAACTCCCACTACCCACCAATATCAAGCAAGTTAGAACCTTCGTAGGCAATGCTAGCTTTTATAGGCTCTTCATGGAAAACTTTAGCAAGATTTTTGATAGCGCAACAATCATAGGACTTAAATGACCTGAATTGAGTTAGAACTTAGCATAATTGTAGTATACTTCATACATTAGTAGCATACATTGCATCCTTCCTGCTTTACTTAGATATTCATGAAATAATGCTATAATAATGCACTGACTAGTGTATTATTTGATTTGTAAGCAATAAAAGCTTAAGAGATGGCCTGAAGCTAGATTTGAGGCAAGGAAGAGGCTAGAGCTGTAGCAGAGATGGAGTAGAAGCCTTGGAATAAAGCTACTCAAGCTGAAGACATAATGTAGGGAAGAGGTATACAACATTACTTATAGGATTTTAATGTTTGAATTAAATTATGAAGAGCATAGGACAATCCTTACACCTATCCCTAGCCTTAGGAAAGCCTTACACACCTTCCCAAACCCTAGCCACCCTTATATTAGGCCACCTTAATCTAGAATACCTCAAAACCCACATTTCAACCCATCTCTGGACATCCAAGAAGGATGCTGGACATCCAGGCTCCTTAGGTTCCACCCACAAAACTTAGAACCCAATCTGCTAAAGAATTGGATGTCCAGACAAGGTGTCAGACGGCTAATTTTTGCAGAAATCCAAGACAGAACCTAAACTGCACATTGATTTAGCATTAGACGTCCAAACTAGAGACTTAGATTTCTTATTTTGAAGTATAAGTCGTTTGATCTTTAGATTAGATGTCTGAAACCCCTCTCCAGATGCTATTTTTAGATTCATGCCTAGATCTTAATTCCTAAGGCTCCTAAACCTAATCCTACACCCTAGGAAACCTAAATTAAGGTATCCTAAGACTAGTACACTACCCTACGACTCTCCTAAGAACCTAATAAGGTTCTCACTAAGTCCAATTGACTTGATCTAAGTAAATTACACCTTACTTAGTCAATCAGACTCATAGAGTTTGATTAAGCTCAAATCTCAACCAACACAAGTCTAATTGGACTTAGTGAGAATCCAATTGACTCAAGCACAATATAATTGAGAACTTTCTTCTCAATTGCACACACATTGATCCAATTAAACTTAGATAATTTTAATTGGATTAATCACTTTAGCCATAGGTTGTATAAACCTATTTTTAGAAACCTAACTAGACCTACCATTTAGACCAACCTAAACCTAACCCAACACACCCGCAACACACCTTGGTCAGCCACTCTAGAGCCCTCTAGAACCTTCACCAAGTGGTTAACACTCCCCCAAGTGGCACCACCTTTGAATTCCAAACCACTTAGTCTACCATCTTGACACCAAGATGGAGGTACTTCTAGGGAAGTCCACACTTCTCTAGATGAGCCAACCCAAAGTTTATATAAGACTCACCTTGGATGGCCAAAAGACCCCATCTTGGATGCCATCTCCACTTCCAAACCCCCATTGGCAAGCTCCTCCATCATCACCTCCACTCCTCCATTGGAAGTCTAAGAGCAAGCTCTCCACCACCTTCATCAAGAGGCCAGCCATACCACCTTGGCCATTCCTCTCTTCCCTCCTACCACCCCAAGCCACATAGCCATTAAAGACCACCTCCAATGCCCTAATTTCTAGTAGCATAGATTTACTGTTCTTCATAGTTAATTTCTTGCATTAATATCTTGCTACTAGTAGTAGTACTCTCTCTAAGAATGCATGCATAATCTACCTTAGATCCATGAATGCATATCTTTTCTATTAGCATAGATTAGTCTTTCCAAATTCTTTGTACAAGCATTCCTCTAGAATCATTGTAATGACACTATTTTGAGGAAATAAAATCACAAGTTTCCTATTATCTGCTACATATCTTTATTGCAATCAAGATGTCGATTCCTAAAAACATAAATGATCATGCGATTGACGCTTTCTCTATTAACAGCCATCATGAAGTAAGAGTCGTGCGCACGAGTACCCACACCTTCACATTTATTGTCAATTTGACGCACACACATGTAGTAAAGGTTAACAACATGATAGGAGAAACTTATATTTGTAGGCTTGAAACTGGAGTACAATTTTAAGCAATAAAAAGGAAGAAAAATTAAGAATCAATTTCACTATCTTACACTTGCCTGAGATCAACCAGGACTCACTGTCTCGTTATTAATTTTTTGTTGGAATCACAATTTGCACTATACTATGACTCTTTGCTAATCAAATCCACGTTTTATGAGATCAACAATTTCGCAGCCACTTTGCAATCTCTTGTCAAAGGATTCTACATTCACATTTGATGAAAAGTGTCCCAAAGCCTTTCACATCTTGAAAAAGGCCCTTACTACTGTGCCTATTCTCCAAGTTCCTAATTATACTCTCCCATTTGAGTTGATGTGTGATGCGTCTAATTATGCTATGGGTGCAACCTTGGGTGAAAGGGTCAACAAGAAACCTTATGTACTTTATTTTACAAGCAAGACCTTAATCGACCTTCAAAAAACTACATAGTGACTAAAAAGGAACTTCTTGTAGTAGTTTTTGCTTTGGAGAAGCTTAGCTCATATTTACTTGGGTCTAAGGTTGTGGTGTATACGGATCATTTTGCAGTGAAACACCTTATCACCAAGAAAGACACCAAACCAAGGCTAATTAGGTGGATTCTACTCATTTAGGAATTCGACCTTGAAATCAAAGACAAGAAGGGGCTGAAAATGTTATTGCGGACCACCTATCCATAATTCCCTAAGAGGTTGAGACCCTTGTCAGGTGAAATTCGAGAATCTTTCCCTGACAATACCCTTATGGCGGTGCAACCAGTATTCCCCTAGTTTGAGGATATTGTGAATTATTAGGTCACTGATAAAACTCCTAGTACTTGGGGTAAGCAAGAAAAAGACCAATTCATGGACCAAATTAAGTACTATTATTGGGAGGAACCTGAATTATTTAGGATTGGGAGTGACCAAGTTTTGCAGAGGTGTATTCTAGAAGAGGAACAATTGAGTGTCATGAATTTTTGCCATACCCTTCATTGTGGTGGACACTTTGGTGCTAAGAAAATAGTATTTAAGGTCCTCCAATCTGGCTTTTGGTGGCCCTTACTATTCAAGGATGTACATAAGTATGTGAACGCTTGCACTCGATGCCAATAGACTATAACTATTGGGAGGAGGGATGAAATGGCCCAACAATTGATACAACCTGTTGAAATTTTTGATGTTTGGGGTATTGATTTATGGGTCCCTACCCAATATCCCAAGGCTATGAATACATATTAGTGGCAATTGACTGTGTTGAAGTGGATAGAGGCCATTTTGACTAGGACAAACAATCATTCAATGGTCCTAAAGTTTATTAAGGCTAAAATCATCTCTAAATTTAGCTGCCTTAGGACTATCATCAGCGATGGGGATCACATTTCCAGAATGTACACTTTGCCTACCTTCTCAATAGTTTGGGGGTCACACATAAAGTGGCAACTCCTTATCACCCCCAGATGAGTGGGGGTTCAAGTGTCCAATAGGGAGATAAAGAAAATTCTTGAGAAAACTATTAAGCCTGATAGAAAGGATTGGTCACAAATATTGAATGATGCTTCATGGGCCTATAAGATAGCAATAAGACCCCTTTGGGTATGTCTCCCTTCAAAATTGTGCATGGAAAGGTGTGTCATTTGCTTGTAGAGTTAGAGCATAAGGCATTATGGGCTATCCAGAATATGAATATGGATTTGGACAAGGCAGGTAAAGCATGCATGTTGGAATTGAGTGAGCTTGAGGAACTTAGAAATGAAGCCTATGAAACTTCTCAAGCTTACAAAGAGTGTACCAAGGCCTTCCATGACAAGCATATTCTTAGGATGACCTTTGAGCCCAACCAGCGAGTCTGGTTATTCAATTCTAGACTCAAGATGTGTCCTGGTAAACTTAAATCTAGTTGGGATGGGCCTTATGTGGTTACCAAGGTGTTCCCTCATGGAGCTGTGGAAATACAGAATCCCTCCTCTAGAGAACCATTCGAGGTAAATGGCCAATGCTTGAAACCTTTTGTTACATTATCTGATGGCCATGTGATAGACACCATCATTGAGGAGCCTTAGTTCCCTCCATTCTCTACCTTAGGTACTATCTTTCCTTGCTCCTTTTCAAATGAGGACCTTGTTAAGCTTAGGCATGGGGGTGTAAAACCTAAGGTTTTGTTTATAGCATTTATACATATTTGCATGAATATAGGTGCATTAGTAGTTTTCTTTCTCTCTTAGAAAAAAAGTTGTTGAGCTTAATTGGTTAGTCCCAACAATCTCTATAGATGAGTTTACCTAAACTTCTGGGTTGGAAGGAATGATGAGATAAAACCTTAAGTGTCTTGTCTCAGAAGATAAGTGAGAGATATTATCCTTGGACCTCTAGGGCTGATTTGACTTAAAAATTTGAGTATTTGTTAAGATATAGATTTTGCCTCAAGCAATTAAGGAAGCGGAGAAGCTGATGTATTAAGTCAAGGGCTTAGAAAGTATAAAACTTATTTGTTTATCCCTTGATTTAGGGATCCTTGAAACTGAAGTGTCCTTTTTCACATACATGGGCTTAAAACCTAGGCAACCATGTGAGAGCTTACCGTGGGTTTTGTCAGAACCAAGGTTGGAGACTCTAAATTAATTCACCTTAACTCATATTCAAACCTAATAGAGATCCTTGTAGGGTATGCCTGGCATGTCACATGCAGTAATGCTTAGGTGTGGGATGTCTAGAGCCCAACCTTACTTGTTGAGTCCTCTTAGATTTTACTTAGGTAAAGCATTCAGAAAGGATAAAGGAGAGCCACTCACCAAAAAAATGAAATGTAGAATAAAGAAAAATGAGAATGAGGAAAATGGCACCTTGCTACATGACGTATAACTACCTTGCATAGTTAATTTATCGTTGTTAAGTTCTAGTATAGCGAGTGAGGTAATCGACACATTTTATAAATTTATATTGGTTAAGTCCAGGTCGCTCACTGGGAAGCTAATTTAAGGAAATAATTCACCAATTATTCTTAAGTTATTCTTATTCTCAACTACAATAATTAACTAATTAATTTAAACTTAACTTATAACTATAATACTTATATAACTTAATATATACTTACTAGTTATAACTTAATAACATAAATATTACTAATTACTTAAATTATAGTTACTTAATTAGTACATACTTAATTGACTTATAATTTACTTCAATATTGATTGCGCAACAATCATAGGGCATAAATGACTTGAATTAAGTTAGAACTTAGCATAACTGTAGTGTAATACATGCATAAACATCATACATTGCATCTTTCCTGTTTTATTTAAACATACATTAAATAATGTTATAATGTACTGATTAGGGCATTATTTGGATTGTAGGCAATAAGAAGCTCAAGAGATGGCCTGAAGTTAGATTTGAAGTAGTGAAGAAGCTAGAGGTGCAGCAGAGCTGGAGCAGAAGCCTTGGAATAAAGAGGAAGAAATAATGTAGGGAAAGGTAAATTGGTATTCTAAAATTGCTTCATTGTAGTATAGCCAAAATAGTGCTCAAACAAATAAATTTATTACTCGAATGAAAATCTAAGGTCAAACACAAGGAGCAAATAGGAATTCACACACTAATCTCAAATACTGCAAATGAGCACAAGAATCTAAACCACAAAATGATATTCACTAAATACTAATCTGTCACTTTTATATATTCAATGAATTCTCATGTATTTTGAGGCAATAAAAAGGTAGATGATAACGCCAGTTTATCATCATTCTTATGCATTAAAACAAACCTAGCTCTTAAGATTTTGCTCCGCAAATGGGTTTTTGGGCCACATTTAGGCATTAAGTAGGTTAGGCATGCATTGCATTTTTTTTGTTGTTTTAATGTGTTTTTGTGAGTGTTAGGGATGAACAGATATACAGATCCCTAAAACCCTAGCACTCAAGAAGGCAACTGGTGAAGGAGGAGCTCAAACTAGTTGGAACTCAGCTTGATCCAGCTCACCATAGCTGGAACCTAGCTCACTTGGACTAGGGTTAGCTCATCCTAACTCCATTAAGCTAATCTCAGCAGAATGGAAGCTCAAGAGAGCTCATCTTAGCTCACCCTAGCTCAGGTCAGCTCAAATCCAGCTCAATTTAGTTGAGTCTAACTCATCTCAGCTCCCCCTAGTCCATAGGGAGCTCTAGCTAGCTCAGCTGAGTTGACTGGAGTCCACCCTAGCTCAATCCAGCTACATCCAGCTCCACTCAACTCCAACCAGCTGAAGAAGAATTCATCCCTGCTCGGGAAGCTCAAGTCTAGCTCCCAAGGACTCAGCTTAGCTCAACTTGGTTGAGTTAAGCTACCTTAGCTGTCTCAACCAGCTCAATCCTCCCCAGGAGCACCAGACCCAACACACCTCAGCTCCATTCAATAGAAGCCATCTCACTTTAGCTTGGCTTAGTAGCTAGCAAAGAACTAGCAAGCTAAGCCCGCTAGAGTAGCTCTATGTTGACCTCTTTAGTAGCTGCTAGCTCCATTTCAGCTCTAGATTCTTCAGATCCAGCTCCTCCCTCCAAACCCTAGCTCCAACACCTCCTCCTCTACTCCACTATTAGTTAAGATAGCTTAGCTTAGCTTAGCTTAGCTATGCTCTAGTTCCCTTGGCTTTTACCACCTAAAAACCCTACCTAACAACTCCACCAACTAGCTCCACATAAGCTAACCCTACTTCCACCTCACCTTGGCACCAACCTAGCCCACCCACTACCTCCAAAAGACACCAAAAAGTGGTGCCAAAACCACCCTAACTACCCTCCTTATTGTCACCACTTTTTCCTTCCAAAACCCCCTTCATCTCCACCACACATCTTCCCTTAAACCCATCTCCACCATCCACATAATCCCCCTTCTAGAAGCCTTCTTGGTGGCGCCAAAACCATGGCATCTTTCCATGGTTGGAGCCACCTTTAGGTGACCCTTCACCAGCATAACCATGACCTTCACACCCCCCTACTTGGCGCCAACTCTTCTTAGCCCTAGTATCACCTAACCACCTCCATCTTCCCATGCTAGCCATCCATCTCAAGGGTCACCTTAACCCCTCATCCTACCCTATAAAAAGACCACCACACAACACCTTACAAGCCATCCTTGGCTAGCAACATTCCTCTCATACTCTACCTAAAGTCCACACCCAAGATAGAAGAAGAAGAAGAAGATTAAGGGGATATTCTGTCCCCTTGGTGCCTTCCCCTCTTCCCTTCTCTCTTGTGCCCACGCCAGCCAAAGGAGGAGCTAGGCAAGGAAGACCTTTGGAGGAGGTCTTGAAGGTGGTCCACACCACCTTGGAGGAGAGCTCGAGGGTGGTACATGGCCACCCTATGAGGAAAGACTTGAGGTGGAGAGCATCCACCTTGGAGGAGCTTTCAAGGAAGGAGAAGAAGGAGACCCTCTTTTCAAGTCAAGGAGCAGCTAGGTTTGGAGCAAGAAGATTCCCTTCTTCACCAGATTCTACAAGAGGATTTGTGTTTCTTCTATTACGTTTATATTTTACATTTCTAGTAGAAGCATTTCTCTACTTGTCTTTGTAAGAGAACACAAATTCTGCTAAATTAAATTGCCTTCTTTTTAATTTCTTGTTGCAATTGTTATTTTTGTTCTAGCATTTATTTTACTTCCACTCCCTAATTACTCTAGGCCTCCACTTTCCTAGAGTGAGCTTGGGTAGTGGACATTTTCATCTCTTAAGTTTTAGCTTAGCAATTTCAAGTGTTAGCACTTTTCCATTACAATTTGCATTTTGCCCTCATTATTTCAAAACTAAAAAAAAAATTATATATTTAAAATACCAAAAAGAGAGTTGAGATTTATTTTCTAAGCAAGAGAGTTGAATTGCAAATCTGCCTCCTTGGACGACCCTAGATACTCTCCTATCTAGGAATATAAATTTAAAAGCGTATGCGAATTTACATGTTACAACAATATTAAAAATCCTAGTTACAAATCACGTGACTTTTTTGCATCACTTTTTGGCACCGTTGCCGGGAAGGCATGGCTTTGCATTTTAATTGATTCTCTTGCTTGAAGTGGATCTCATCCCCTTGTCTCTCTTTTCCCTCATGTGTGCAGGAACTACAGGGAGAAAGTAGGAATTTGGAAGCGAGAGCTCAAAGTTCCTTTTCTTCCCACGATTTCAGGTTGGTTCCCCATTTCTTGTCACATTTAGGCTAAAAGACTACCAAAAAAATATTAAACTTGGCTTTCAGGACCCTAAACACTTTAATTAAGTGGAGTGGTGCCTATAAAAATCCATTGTTTGCTTGTATGCTTCATTAAACATCACTCCAACTCAAGTGTTGGTGTTCTGCTTTTCGGGTTCAGATTTTGTCCGGACTTCAAAAATCAATTCCCAACACCACAAATCTCCTAAAATTATAAAATTTTATACAGTGATTTCAAACTAAGTTAGGAACATCTATTCCAAATTTCAGATCAATTGGCTATGTATTTAAGTTTTAAAAATTCGTGGACTGTAGAAGGGTCACACCCTCTAATCTTCTTATTTTGCTACTGTCTGTGAATTTTAGAATTTTTGTACCTATCCAATTTTTGTGAAATTCTACATCTCACATAAAATCACCAAAATTTTTTGAAGCCAGTGGTGGTACAAAAAGTCCAGAATACTCGTGCGTATCATTTCTAGACTTGGATACTAGCACAAACAAAAATTCACAACAAATATCAAACAAATTCATAAAATCTTGCAAAAATAATTTCTAGAATCCTTGTTTGATTCTCTTGAATGTAGTGGTGTTGTTTGAATTGTTTGAACCACTACTTAATTTAGAAGGCCTAAAAACAACTCATTGGTAGTTAAATTTCTATCCTAGGATCAATCGAATTAGGGTTTCTTTTTCATTTTTAGAGACAAACCACTAAAATGAAATTGATCTCAACCCATATAACTTGGTTTCCTTTTGTTTGTGGATCTTTAAAACATGTCTGAAGTCTTAAGAATTGAAACACTAAAACTCATTAATCTAAATTAAATCCTAAAAGACAAGAATACATCAATTTTGTGACAACTTGGTTTATATTGAAACCACTTTCCAATTCCTACACACACAAAAAAAAATTGAAATAACAAGGCAATAACCCAAATTAACGCCCTTCACATTCCGTGTGCACTATAGTATCCTCGACCTAACTAAAATCTATAGCAACTTGACCCCTAAGGTTTCATCAACTTAGGCTTGCTATATAGGTCTTAAGTTTTCTCTAGTTAATACCAATTCTGTCATCTCTATCTGGTGTTCAGGCTGAGGGGCCATGTCAAACGACCAGGCACAGGTTTGTACAAGCACCTGGGGTTCTCCCTGGGAAACATTTGGGCCCTTGGTAGTGGACATTTTCATCTCTTAAATTTTAGCTTAGCAATTTTAAGTGTTAGCACTTTTCCGTTACAATTCGCATTTTGCCCTTATTATTTCAAAACTAAAAAGAAATCTTTATATTTAAAATACCAAAAAGAAAGT
The DNA here is from genome assembly GCA_037157565.1 of Thalassia testudinum. Classification (NCBI taxonomy): domain Eukaryota; kingdom Viridiplantae; phylum Streptophyta; class Magnoliopsida; order Alismatales; family Hydrocharitaceae; genus Thalassia; species Thalassia testudinum. Next base: position 162,651,547 of record JAZHRO010000031.1, on the reverse strand, counting down.
TGAGATTTATTTTCTAAGAATGAGAGTTGAATTGCAAATCTGCCTCCTTGGACGACCCTAGATACTCCCCTATCTAGGAATATAAATTTAAAAGCATATGCGAATTCACGTGTTACAATGACATTAAAAACCCTAATTACAAATCATGTGACTTTTCGCATCTGTAGAGAAGCTAAAATAATGGTGATTTAAATCACCAATTATTCTCTAAATAAATATATATATATCAAACATTCAATATTTCAATAGTAGCAAGCCTCAAACTAGTCATTGGGTCTGATGACCAGACGACTTAACCATCAACTTAGGTCTTCTTCTTCTCTTGTTCTGCTTTTGCTTTCTTCTTCTTTTCTTTCCTTCTCTGCTTTCTCTTTATACACGAGCCTCCTTCCTTTCTTCCTCTTCTGCCTTCTTTTTCAGGCCCTCTTCTTTTCTCTTCTGCGGCTCTCTTCTTCTTTCTTTCTCCACACACAGAGGGTAGCCATCTCAGATTTTGGTTAAGTGTTGTACAAGGCAAAACCCTCCCCTGGCCCATGCACTCTCCTCTCTCTTTCTCTCTTTTTAGGTTTCGCCCTTTCAAGGCCAGTCCGGATAGTCAGGTTATCAGGTAGGCGCGCACTTGGGTCCAGGCTCACCAACAGTGGGTGGTGAGCGAGGAGTGAAGGCTTAGGCGGGTGGGGTGCACCAGGTGCACGGGGGAAATATTGCAAACGTGGCACATGAGGGCGCGGGGGACCTCACCCCATGTGTGTTACTTGAGGTGGTTAGCTAGAGGCATAAAATCAATTTATGTGCTTCTTTGTGGCCGCCCGCTTCCGAGGTGGGACTAAAGTCCCACCCTTTCTCTTCGCACAACAGTAGGCGGTGGCATCTATGATTGGAGTGGTTGCTGAGGATGTAGCACCTAATTGAGGCTTTGGAATGAGACCTGGAGTGCAGCCATATCTCCTGGAGATATCGCCTAGAGCTGTAGGTGCTGAAGTTGGCTTCAAGCTTCTTTCGAGGCTTTGCGGTAATGGCGTGGAGGAGTAAAACTTGAGAATCAAAAATACGGCCTCACGGCCACATTAGAATAACTCATAAGCATCGCCAAACCACGGCGAAGGTAGTGGCTGTGGTTTCGTGAAGTTTGAGTCTCTGAGGTGGCTGGATGGAGTCGGGAATGACGACGGAAAGGTAGGTTGTTCAGTGGATGATGTGGCCGAGTGGAGTGGCATATAGAGAGGGGTTTTGTAGAGGGTGGTGTGGCGAAGGTTGTGAGGTGGTTGGCGAGGCATTTGGTGGTCTATGGTGGTGGCGCGGTCTCACTGGTGCCCGACCAGTTGTGGAGAAGACGGTGAAGGAGATAGGTGATCGGCGGTTGAATTAAGAAGTTAAGGGGAGGAAAAGGAAGGAGAGAGAAGGAGGGAGATTAAGGACCTAGAATTGTAGATGAAGGAGGTAGGGCACTGTCGGCTGTGGTTGGCTGGCGCCATGGACCAAGGGTTTTCCGACGAGGGAGACGGCGAGGATGAAGGGGCTAGGGTGCCTTTGAGTTGGCCACCGAGAGGCGGAGGAAGTTGGGGAGGAAGGAGACATCCCAATTTGACCGTTGAGAGGCCGTAGAATGACTGAGGGAGATGCTCATCGGAGCTAGGTCGGAGGAGGCCGGAGGTAGGGTTAGGAAGAGCTTTTTGGCCTCAAAACTGGTTGAAAAATTGCGTAAGGCCTCGGAGGTGCTTATATAGGGCTTAAGAGGAGGTTCCAAGCTTGGAAACAAGCTTGGAGATGTTGGAGCTTATGCAAATGAATGATACTCATTCCTTCTAAAGGTTCGCATGAGCTTTTGGGAAGAAGTTGGGATCCCTGGATGGGCTCATTTGGAAGGAAATTTCCCAAGGAATCTGTGTTTCAAATTTGGGATTGATTGATTGAGAATCGAGCAAGAAATCCTTGCTCGAAACTCAATGGTGAAGGTTTAACCTTCCAAAAATGGCACGGGGACCTACTTGTGAAGAAGACACCGAAGTTGGGTGGCTATTTGTGAGAGAATTCAAAAGTTAAGGGTCTGAATGAGATAAAAAGAGTCTAACTAAACCAAAATGCAAACTTGGTCAAGATTATCTCCGATTTGGCCCAAATTTTGGTACAAACCTAATTTGGACCCAAGGAATCCAATGGTAAAGTTAGATTTAGGTTTTGACCAAGTTTGACTAGGTAATTTATGCAAAAACCTAAATTAGGGCAAATGTCTGTCTGAGACTCTATTTTGGGTCAAGACGGGTTCTGATGGTCAAATTGAAGGTTCCAAACCCTAGAGAATATTTTTCTATGAATTTTAGAGGGTTTAGGTGAATTTTATTTTGACCAAGACCTCAGTTAATTAAGCGAGTCTATTTTTAGGGTTTCAAAAGTCATTTAATTCTCAAAACACGTGCAAACACTTTTTCTGTCTATTCTAACCCACTTGTTAGCCTTTTAGACCATTTGGCCTTTATTTAAGTCTTGAGAAAACCCGTGCTTGTATTGCAATTGAGATATGTTGTTAAAACGACAGTTTTACCCTTGTTTTACTAATATTCTCTCAGAATGGTTATGCAATGAATTAGGGCTCTCTGGTGGTTATGTAGGAGCATTTATTCCTTGATACTGACTAAATTAGGCTAGTTATGGCTCATGATGGTGTTCCGATCATACCCCCTGCCTAGCTTTTGCTAGTCTCTTAGCAAAATCTTAAGGAATTTAACTTAAATTCTAGACCATGTATTTTTATGCTCAGATTTCTGATGTGTGCTTTCTTTTATAGATTAAGTCAGAATGCCAATAGTAGGCCTAGAGGTATTCAAGTACTAACCAAGATCCGGACCTAACCAGCTCTAGCCTCAATCTACCGCGAAGGTTTTTAAGGCCCACAGGAACTAAGCTAAAGTTTGTTGAACTTCGTTGTTAAAGCACCCGTGCTTGTAACATGTTTTAGCCGAGGTTTAGCTTGAAGTGTGTTTTTGTAAGAGAGAGACAGAAGAATTTTTCTTTATTTTTGGAGAGTTTTATCTCTCTTTTCTTTTTATTTCTAGCCTCAGATTAGCTTTACAACATGGTCTGTATCGGATTCCTAGTTCCCACCATCAATCCTTGCAGGGTCCCTGGCAATCAATGCTTCGAGATAGCACCACCCATGGCAACCCCCAAAACCCTAGCTTTCTAGATTTCAAGATAATCCCACCCATGGCATTCTATAGCTAAATTCTGCCCTGGAAATCGACATTTCATGATAAAGCCGCCCATGGCATTTGAACCAGCACAAGGTGCTTACATGCCCCCAGTAGGATATTTAGATATCCTAGGAGATAAGCACCGAGGAGATCATATGTTATTTCGCATCTTCGAGGGGAATTTTTTGCCTCTCTGTGCTGGGAACTCGTTCAAATCAACTTGTGTTGATCAGCCGCTCCTAATCTAAGTAGACTTTTCATAATAGATTTAACGCCTTTGCATGATTTTGATAATTAAGCTCACTGAACCAGATTGTGTGTGGATTGGGGTGCTTAGGTTACTGAGTCTCGCAAACCAGAGGTCAGTTAATGAGGTCGAATAATCCCTAAGCCTTAGACCTACTACTTAAGCTTCACATTTTCCCCAACCTATTGATGACTATCTAGGTCTTAACGAATGCTTGAATTTTTAAGCCTAGAATTACAGCCCAAGAGGCCTAAGATCAGCGTTCATACTAATCTCTTTTTGTCTTTTAGCATTTTTTCTTTCTTTCTTTTTGGTCTAGAACCAAGTAGATTCCTTAATCTTTTACTAATGACTCTCTTTTTTGTTTCAAATTATGCTCCTTTTTGACATTTTTATCACCTCCCTTTTTCTCCTAAAAAATGATATGCAATTAATTCACTCAAAATTTCCTCCCTTCTCCATTTTTCGTTCTTTTTCAGATTTCTATTTTTTTGATTTTTTGGAATATGTATTTTTTTGTGAGAACCCTTCCGATCTTGTGAAGTTTTGTATGTTTAAACTTTACCACCCCTCATGCCTAAGTTTTGCAATGTCCACATTGTAAACGGAGGGTGTGAAACAGTTTTGGGTTCAGGAATTAGAACAGGATTATCGAGTGGGCAAACGGGTCAGGAATGACTATTGCGGACATTTTCAAACCCTAGTACAAGTACCAGAGATGGGATCGATTGTTCTAAAACTAAACTCAGGGTGTAATAGACGTGAAGTACAAAAGGATAATCAAAAGGATCTCGGGTTTTTGAAATGATAGGTTGCCTCCCGTTAAGCACTAAATTCAATGCCTTCAGCTAAGTGGAAAATGGTATGGAGGAGTGGTCAAATCAGACGAGTTTTGTAGAACAAGCACCTTGATCAATAGCCTGGTTGGTCCAACTAGGTGCTTGTTCAGATCAATAAGCTAATGATGCAACCCAAACCCAATCAATCTGGCGGGTTTATAGATGTAGATCAAGAGATGCAGAACCTACCATATGCTGTGGAGCTCAAGAAGGTGTGGAAGTGCATAGCTAGGGTTTGGCTAAGTCGGATCAGCTTGATTAGAGTAGGGATCTTCAAATGAAAAAGAGTTAGTGGAGGATGTAGGAACCCTACAAGAGTGGTCAGAGAAGGATGGGGGGTGACTTGCAGTCTGATCAAAGTCTAAAACCTAATTAGAATGTGGAGGAGAATCATCTACAACCGGCTCATTGAGAGGAGAATCAGAGTAAAAATTGAGTCTGGTTGCGGGTCATGGTTGAGAACGAGTCTGGGAAGGTTTTGCATTTGTGGAAGAGGTGGCATCAATAAGAGTTGTGTATGAGGGCTCTTCTAGTAAGGATTCAAAGGTGGGTTCATTTAGAGAGTCCTTATAGTAGCCATCAAACTCAAAGGTAAATGCCTGAAGATTGTTTATAGGATGGGGGAAATCTGAGTCTAGAAAAGATTCAAACTCTGGGTTGTAGACACTCTCAGCAATTTCTATTTTTGATTCCTAAGTATCAAAAAGAAATGTTTCCATCTCAATGGAACCTGATTTTGAATCAGTGATCTCAGGATTAGGGACCTCAGAGTCAGAGTTAGAGTCGAAGAATGGATCATGTATGCTGAGGTCGTAGATTTGCTCATAGTCGTCAGGAAACAATGGTTCTCTGAAATCATAGTAAGATTCAAAATTTTCGGAGAACTTGCGAGAATCAAGTTCTGAATTTGATTCAGGATCATAGGTTCCACCATAGTATAAATCAAAAGATGTAGACTCAGCATCCTGACTTGGGTCTAGCCCATTCTCAGATTCTAAGCTCAAAAGGGTGTCCCTATTAGGTCTGGGCTCGGGTTTTTGGCTTGTAGGGAAGACCCATTCAAAACCAACTCTTCCAACTAGGTTTCTATATCATAGATAGGCGTGACTTTCGAACAATCAATCTGTATTTCTGAGGAGGTTGGAGAGGTGCATTCATCAAATAAAGGCCTAGAATAATAATCTCGATTCAAAATCTGATTTTCATCACATGGGGCCTTGTAATCCTCCCAAGGAGTCTCAGATCCAAATTCTAGGCTAAGGGTGTGGGTTGAATCACTAGAATCTAGGTTGAGCTCTACAGGGATGCCAGAATTGCCCTTGAGGGTCACCTTATCAGAGTAAAGAGCGGAATTTACACCCTCGAGAGATTCTGATTCAATCTCATTATCACAAGAGTCTAGGAAATCTATGCTTGGTGAACTAGGGTTTTGTGTCTTTAGGGCTAGCTCAAAATCATATTTTCCTGCAATTGGATCCTCCCAACCTGTCTCAAGGTCAGGTGTATTAATCTGTATATTAGGTTGATCATATTCCATTTGGGTTGGAGGTCCACAACAACCTTGATTCTCGAACACGGGATTTGGAAAATCAAATAGATCCTTAGTATTATTCCAAGATGTTTTGCTAAATGTTTGGGGAATGTACGGGCATTTTTGATTGATAATCTGCTTTAATAATTTTATCATCTCATCCCATTTTTCAAGATCATCTTGGTGTCTTTCCCAAAGTACAAGACTTGTCATGCATTGGAGATATTCAAAGTTACGTAATTTCTCTAACTCAATGTATCCTATCATGAGAACATCCCAGGTAGATCCATTTGTTACTTGTGTTATAATTATGTGGGCATAGTTTATGATGAAGGTTGTTGTTATCGACACATTAACCTGAATGTCTTCAATTGGTTTTGTGGTTTTGTCATCAATCTCATAAAATCTAAGGGCACCTTCAACCATTCTATCTTGCATGGATATTTGAGATTCAGGTTTCTTCAATGGTTTTCCTAAATAGCCAGGCTGCATTTTTGAATCAGATGGTGGAATTAAGATGTAGAATCAAAATTCAAGATTAGATTGAAATTGATCAAATCTAAAAAGAGATTCCCAAGAAAATATGTGTATGTGGTTTAAATAGAAGGGATGAGGGACTAGATGTGAGATTGACCCAATCAAGGCACCCAAAGATTTTTTGATGACTAAGGCAATTTTAAGGCAGATGATAGTTTTGAATCAGAACTTTATACACCCAAGAAGTACCAAGGTAGCCAGGAAGGGAAAGTCCCGCAAAGACCCTTACATGGAAGAGCATCCCCACGGGTTACAGGGTTTCCCCCACCCAACCTTCCTAGTCACTAAGGGTCCAGGTAGACCAGAATGCATGAACTTAAGTCCTTAAGTCTACCACTTTTATGTCCTAATTTGTGCCTTCAGTTTCACTTGATTAGAAATTAATTCAACTTGTGACCTAATTTGGAGGTTGGTTGGACAACAATGTAGACCAACTTCACCTGACCTACCTTAAAGGTGGCAGAATGAGATCTAGGTCAAGACCTAGAAATTACCCTAATTTGATTCCTAGTTTATTAGGTCTAAGTATTTTCGGGTTCAAGTGAGATTAGAGCCTGATTTTAGGGTTTTTTTTATTAGATCTTCTCAACCAAGGGCTTGGGTAGCACACAAATGCAGGTGGGTTTGTTTCCTTTTATGCAGGCAAGTGTGAACTAGCACTCCAAAACCCTAAAAGTTGAAACCCTAATTGGCTCTATTTCCAAGTCTAATTTATCTTTAAAATGTTCTCCTTGGACTTCAAACAAGAAGTGTGTAGTTCAAGAAGATTTAGAAATTAAGTATAGTCCCTAATAGGCATAGGCAATTTGGGGCAGGGAATTCTAAACAAAATCATCTCAATCTTCAATTAAATTTGAAATTTTCGCGAATCAGGAAACTTACCCTTTAAATGTTGATTACTATGAAAAATAAGGCTGGTGATTCCTAATTGATTGGTTCCTTTCCTGTCTTCCTAAGATTAGGAGGTTGATTAGGGAAGAATAGAGTTGTTACCTGCCCTGGTGTGGCTATTTTGCGCAGAAGATCTCCTTGTGAAGTACCTCGCAAAATCATAAGAAAGCAAACAGGGCAAGCCAGTGCTCAAATATAATCAAATATAGCAAGAGAATAGTGGTGAATTGCGCGTTGCTCCCAGGCAATGGTGCCAAAATGTTCGAGTGATAAATCGGTATTTTAAGATTGCTTCGTTGTAGTATAGCTAAAATAGCACTCAAACAAATAAATTTATTACTCGAATGAAAGTCCGAGGTCGAACACAGGGAGTAAATAGGAATTCACACACTAATCTCAAATACTATAAATGAGCACAATCTAAACTACAAAATGATATTCACTAAATACTAATCCGTCACTTTAGATATTCAATGAATTCTCATGTATTTTGAGGCAATAAAAATGTAGAGAAGCTAAAATAATGGTGATTTAAATCACCAATTATTCTTTAAACAAATATATATATATCAAACATTCAATATTTCAATAGTAGCAAGCCTCAAATCAATCGTCGGGTCTGATGACAGACGACTTAACCATCAACTTAGGTCTTCTTCTCTTCTTCTGCTTCTACTTTCTTCTTCTTCTTGTTTTCTTTCCTTCTCTACTTTCTCTTCACACATGAGCCTCCTTCCTTTCTTCCTCTTCTGCCTTCTTTTTCAGGCCCTCTTCTTTTCTCTTCTGCAGCTCTCCTCTTCTTTCTTTCTTCACACATAGGGGGCAGCCATCTCAGATTTTGGTTAAGTGTCGCACCGGGCAAAACCCTCCCCTGCCCTGCACACTCTCCTCTCCCTTTCTCTCCTTTTAGGTTTCACCCTCCCAAGGCTAGTCTAGATAGTCGGGTTATTAGGTAGGCACGCACCCGGGTCCAAGCTCACCGACAGTGGGTGGTGAGTGAGGAGTGAAGGCTTAGGCGAGTCGAGTGCACCAGCTCCACGAGGGAAATATCACGAATGAGGCACATGAGGGCACGAGGGACCTCACCCCCCTGTGTGTTACTTGAGGCGGCAAGCTAGAGGCATAAAATCAATTTATGTGCCTCTTTGTGGCCGCCTGCTTCTGAGGTGGGACTAAAGTCCCACCCTTTCTCTTCCCGTAGCAGTAGGTGGTGGCATCTACAATTGGAGTGGCTGCTGAGGATGTAGCACCTAATTGAGGCTTTGGAATGAGACCTGGAGTGCAGCCGCGTCTCCTGGAGATATTGCCTGGAGTTGCAGGTGCTGAAGGTGGCTTCAAGCTTCTTTCGAAGCTTTACGGTAATGGCGCGGAGGAGCAACACCTGAGACTAAAAGATACGGCCTCACGGCCACATTGGAATAGTTCATAAGCATCGTTGGACCATGACGAAGGTAGTGGCGGTGGTTTCGTGAAGTTTAAGTGGCTGAGGTGGCTGAACGGAGTCGGGAATGATAGTGGAAAGGTGGGTTGTTCGGTGGATGGTGTGGGCGAGTGGAGTGGCATATAGAGAGAGGGGTTTTGTAGAGGGTAGTGTGGCGAAGGTCGTGAGGTGGTTGGCGAGGTGTTTGGTGGTCTGTGGTGGTGGTGCAGGCTCTCCGAAGCCTGATTGGTCATGGAGAAGACGGTGAGGGAGATAGGTGATCGGTGGTTGAATTAAGAAGTTAAGGGGAGGAAAAGAAAGGAGAGAGTAGGAGGCAGATTAATGACAGAATTACAGATGAAGGAGGTAGGGTGGTGTCAGCTGTGGTTGGTCGGTGTTGTGGACGAAAGGTTTTCCGAAGAGGGAGACGGCGAGGATGAAGGGGCTAGGGTGCCTCTGAGTGGGCCGTCGAGAGGCGGAGGAAGTCAGGGAGGAAGGAGATGCTCCCAATTTGACCATTGGAAGGCCGTAGGATGACAGAGGGAGATGCTCACTAGAGCTAAATCGGAGGAGGCTGGAGCTAGGGTTAGGAAGAGCTTTTGGCCTCAAAACTGGCTGAAAAATTGCACAAGGCCTCGGAGGTGCTTATATAGGGCTTAAGAGGTGGTTCCAAGCTTGGAAACAAGCTTGGAGGCCTTGGAGCTTACACAAATGAATGATACCCATTCCTTCTAAAGGTTTGCATGAGCTTTTGGGAAGGAGTTGGAATCCCTGGATGGGCTCATTTGGAAGGAAATTTCTCAAGGAATCTGTGTTTTAAATTTGGGATTGATTGATTGAGAATTGAGCAAGAAATCCTTGCTTGAAACTTGACGGTGAAGGTTTAACCTTCCAAATATGGCATGGGGACCTGCTTGTGAAGAAGACAAAGCAGTTGGGGGGCTATTTGTAAGAGAATTCAAAAGTTAAGGGTTTGAATGAGATAGAAAGAGTCTAACTAAACCAAAATGCAAACTTGGTCAAGATTATCTCTGATTTGGCCCAAATTTTGGTACAAACCTAATTTGGACCCAAGGAATCCAATGGTAAAGTTAGATTTAGGTTTTGACCAAGTTTGACTAGGTAATTTATGCAAAAACCTAAATTAGGGCAAATGTCTGTCTGAGACTCTATTTTGGGTCAAGACGGGTTCTGATGGTCAAATTGAAGGTTCCAAACCCTAGAGAATATTTTTCTATGAATTTTAGAGGGTTTAGGTGAATTTTATCTTGACCAAGACCTCAGTTAATTAAGCGAGTCTATTTTTAGGGTTTCAAAAGTCATTTAATTCTCAAAACACGTGCAAACCCTTTTTCTGTCTATTCTAACCCACTTGTTAGCCTTTTAGACCATTTGGTCTTTATTTAAGTCTTGAGAAAACCTGTGCTTGTATTGCAATTGAGATATGTTGTTAAAACGACAGTTTTACCCCTGTTTTACTATTATTCTCTTAGAATGATTTTACAATGAATTAGGGAACTCTGGTGGTTATGTAGGAGCATTTATTCCTCGATACTGACTAAATTAAGCTAGTTATGGCTCATGACGGTGTTCTCATCATACTCTACTAAGTAGAATTTTAATGTACGAGTTGAATTATGAAGAACATAAGATTTTTTCCTAGCCTTAGGATAACCCTAAAGACCATCCTAACCCTAGCCACCCTTAGGTTAGGTCACTTCATCCTAGGATACCTCAAAACCATCATTCCAGTCCATATCTAGATGTCCAGTTAGGTTTCTGGACATCCAGAACCCTTAGACACCACCTACAGGCCTAGAACCTAATTTTACTAAAAAATTGGACAGCCAGATAAAGTGTCAGATGTCCAATTTCTACAGAATTCCAAGATAGAACCTAAACTCCTCCCTGATTCAACATTAGACATCTAAACAAGAGTTCTAGATTTCTGATTTTGAAGTATAAGTCATATGATTGAAAAATCAAACGTTTGGAACCCTTCTCCAATCCCTGCTTTTGAAATCAAGCTTGGATCTTGATTTCTTATGCCCCTAAACCCAATTCTACACCCTAGGGAACTTAAATTAAGGTATCCTAAGCCTAATACACCACCCTAAGACCCTCTTAAGGACCTAATTAGTTCTCACTAAGCCCAATTGACTTAGATCAAGTCAATCACACTTCACCTAGTCAACTGGACTCATAGAGTCCAATTGAGCACAGATGTCAACCAGCACAAGTCCAATTGGATTCAATGAGAGTACATTTGACTCAAGCCAAACCTAATTGGGTATCTTCTCAACCAATTAGACACATATCGACTCAATTAAACTTGGGATATGTTTAATTGCACATTCACTTTAGAATTAGGGCATATAGCCCTACTTCTGGGAGCCTACCTAAACCTAACCACCTAGACGTATAGGACTCGACCTAGACCACCTAACCATACCCACATAGTCACACACACACACTTGGCCGCCACCTCTAGAGTTCTCTAGAACTCTGTTCAAGTGGCGCCACCTTGAAAGACTATTTTTAGTCTTTTAAGGAGTCCACCAACCAACCCATGAAATGTGGATCTATGAAGACCCATTTCAAATGGGTTGGATGGCCACAAGAGAGGACTCTCTAGAGAATTCCACACTTCTCTAGAGGGTCTCTCTCTCATTCTATTTAAAGCCACCATTAGAAGGCCATGCACCCCCATTTAGAATCAATCTTGGACTCTCCATTGGTGGCTTCTCCCTCCATCTCCATCTCTCCGAGCTCCCTCCACCTCTAAGCACTAGTGGATGTCCAAGAGCAACTCTCCACCACCTCTCCAAGGGTCGGCCTACCCACCATTGGCCACCCTTCTTTCTCCTTCCTACCACCTCAAGCTCCATAGGCCATTGGAGTCCACCCCCAATGCCCTCATTTCTTGTAGATAAGTGTTCTTCATAGTTTAATTTTCACATTGAATTTACTGCTTAGTAGTGTTGTCATCCTCTACCTAAGTGATGCATGCACAATCTTTCGTAGATACATGCATGCATCCTTTTTTCTGCTAGCTAGAATCATCACTTTAGTCATTCATGTACAAGTTTTCCTCGAAAATCGATTGTAATGACAACATTTATGAATGAATGAAATCATTATTTTATCTATCTCTGTTATGATCATGAGCTGCCTGATTTGATTGCCTATTAGATTGCAACAAGATGTTGGTTCCTAAATACATAAATGACCTTGTGATTGACGCTTTTTCTGTTAATAGCCATCGCAAAGTTAGAATGGTGCATGCTAATACATACACATTCACCTTCATTGCTTACTTGACAACGCACACGTAGTTAGGGTCAACAACACGATTGCCGAGATGTACATTTGTAGGCTTGAAACCGGCGTACAATTATAAGTAAGTAGCAAAAAGAACGAATCAATTTCACTTTTCTAAATGCCTCCCTGAGATTAATTGGGACTTGCCATCTCGTTAACTAAAATGTTTTGTTGAGTCGTATTTCGTGCTATACTACGACGCTTTTCCTACCAAATATGCGATCTGCGAACGCAACAAATGGCGCTGTTGCTGGGGAGTCAACGTGATTTTAATTTGTGATTTTTGAGAGCTTAATAGTGACAAAAATTGCTTCTGCTTTCTTTTAATGTGTAGGAAATGAAGACTGGAATTTACGTACAAATCGGGTGTAGTTGAAAAAAAAAATCATGTGCACATCACTATCTTAGCTTAAGATTTCCCTTTCTAAACCCTAGGTAGATTTGAATTCTAGGTATAATTTGATTTTTGAAAAAAAAAGAGAAAAAATCTACATATTTTTGTAAAAAAAAAAATTTAGGTTTAGATCTAGGTTTCCTTTTGAATCTTAGGTTAGAGTTATTGCTTGGAAAAAAAAGAAAAAAAAATTTGAAAAATTTTTCCTCCAAAAAGAGAAAGAAAGTTTTGAAAAAAGTTTTGAAAAAAATAATTGGTTTGGTAGAAACGGTTTGGACTTTGAATTTCAAACTCTTTTGAAAGCCTTTTCACCATCTCACAAAATTCTGCCAGACTTTATTTTTGAATTAAAAATTCATTTACCTAATAGTTTTTGAACCAAAAATTCTAAAATTTGGGCACAAGCTTTATTTTCAAACCAGCTTTCAAATAGCACTGTTCATTTGAAAAGAATTGAATAATGGAATTTTTAAAAATTTACGAATTACAAGTAGGTCAAACAAACCCAGATTTGAAAATTTTCAAATTTCAAAAAGTGATTCTGAATAGCTCAAATTTGACAAAAAATGGTGGGGTTTGAAAGCTTATCAAACTATCTTTCATTTCCATATTTTTCTCAAATTTTTGGAGTTTATTTGATACTGTTTCAAATTACAAAACTGATAAGGGGTCAGAATTTCAATTCTGACCCCTCGATAGTTAAAAATTTATATTTATTTGGTTGAAGAAGTAAAAATTTCAAAAAAATATTCTTTAGAAAGATAATTAAAAAAAGAATCTTCCTGTCAAATTTTAAATTAATTGGATTCAAATATTGCCATAGAGAATAATTTGAATTTGAATACTAGTCTGTAGCATAGTTAGAACTTGCATGAACCCTAGGCTCAACTTTTAGGGTTACATTCTAGAGACCACATTGGGCTAACCTAGACTTAATCAAGTCTAGTGACTAGCTGGTGAGCTTGGTCATCTTGTGGACCACTCACCAAAAACCCTAATTGAAGAAAAAGGTTAAGGAAAAACTACCTAAAACACGTTAATTAACTTGAATTCGTTGTCATACTACTGGGTCATCACAATCACCTTAGCCAAACCTTAGCCAAATCTACGGGGTAGAATCATACGATCGCAGCTCAGGGGTATAAAGGAACCAAAGGCGAAAGCCAAAGGAAGAACCTTTCCCCTCGTCCAGATTGGCTAGGTTAGCTTTGGGGGTTGGGATTACTTGTAGTTGGTTGTACGATGAATTTTTCTTCATCAATTAGAATCTTAACGAAAAATTCGATCACCTAACTCTAAGGACCAATTGATTGACAAGGCCTTAGCCTTGTGTAGCTTGGCTGCACCAACTCAGGGGTTGGTCGGTGTATGCAAGGAAGGAGGTCACTTAGACCTCAACTGGTTGGATCTTGGGAGCCAATCCCAAGGAGGTGAAGGCGATTCATCACATCGCCCAGACCATCTTCTCACCCTTCTTCTTCTACTCTCTTAGCTGAGATGGCTAACCCTAGACCTAAACCAGGTCAAGATCCAGCAAATCTAGACCCGATGGCTTGCCTGGAAGCCCGGGTCGTCGAATCGGAGGAGCGATATCAGCAGAATATCGACTGAATCTTGATGACATTGGACAGAATGTAGCATCCACCTCGAGGAGAATAACTACGGGATTTCTATGATCTGGCTACACTAATTATCACACCTCATGTCCGGATTCCTACAGGCGGAGATGCGTTCGAGTTGAAATCCAATGTAATTAGCTTGATCCAAAATTACTTCTATGGGAACTTGAATGAAGATCCATTCCAGCACATAGAGGACCTGAGTCGAATCATGGAAATGGTTCGACACAGGAATGTTGACCTGGGAATTATTCTCATGAAGCTTTTTTCATTCTCTCTTAAGCACAAAACTTCATATTGGTTCAAGACCATCGGAAGGCCAATTGGAACCTAGTTAGAATTATGATGTGAATTCCTATAAATGTTCCTCTCGATCAGTCATATGAACATGATGAGGTGCATGATTACAACTTTCTCCCAAGGACTTGGGGAGAAGTTGCATGATGCCTGGGATCGATGTCATGATCTCCTTAGGAAATGCCCGTACCATGGTATGCCTAGATGGCACTTGGCTCTGATCTTTTACCATGGACTGGATGACACACATCGGTATTTGGCTGATGCATCTAGTGGTAGGAATTTCCTCACAAAAGATGAGAATAGAGCATTTGAGTTTTTTGAGTCCTTGGCAGAGAATTATATGAATGAACCAATTTCATCAACCTGGAAAGCAACGAGTTAGCGCCCATGAGGCTCAGGTTGAATCAGCTTGAGCCGACGTGGACATCATCACCAAGCAGTTGGAAAAGGTGAATCTGTTAGGTAAGAAGCTCTACTAATTGATTCAAGCTTGATCTGATTTAGTCGGAAATTCTGGTGCATCTAGATCCTCTTATGCACCCTGAGCCCCTCCTACTCGAGTTAATTTACTCACTAGGGATGCATCTTCTCCATATTCACGGGATCTCGCATACCAGGATCCTGCGAATAATCTTAATCTGGTACTAGAAAATCAAGGTTATGCACCGCATGATGATTTTGATGTGTATTCCCTTGATGGATATACGTCTTAGATGTCATCGGCCTACGAAGATGTCAATGCTATTCTGGGATACGGGCATAAAAACCCGTACTCGGTGACGTATAACCCTGGTTGGCGTTAGCATCTAAACTTCTCCTGGTCTGGTAATTCACAAAGACAACATCATGATCAACACTACCAAACCAGGTAATACAGGAGTGTGCAGAACACGTATCCAAGGCAGCAGTCATTCCCTTCTCAGCAGCAGTAATCCCATTCTATATACCAGCTGCTGCATCAAGCTGCCAGTCACCATCCAAAGCAAGCCAACCCTTTGGGGGCATTAAACGAGGAACTACAAGAATCGATGCGGAAGTCGACACAGGATAACTTACAACATGTGAAGATGATGGCTGACCAAATACAGAGCATCCAAGACACGCAGAGCCAGCTGTTACAGGAGCATAGGACTCAGGGAGCCTTGCCCTCCCAACCTGTCTCGAACCCATGATATGTGTAGAACTAGGGTGCCTCACTTAGGTTTCAGGCACCATAGGGACAGGTGCACACTATATTACAGGTGCCTCTTGTACCACCTGGTTACGCTCAAGGCCAGCCGCCTTTGTTGTAGAACCCTGATTACTCTGCCCCTTCCGCTCCTCCACCACCTCATGGACAGCATGCCAATGCAAAAGGTATCTCGTTGTGGAGCGAGAAGAAGACATACGACCCACCAATTAGTTAGGCAGGTTTTGATTTTTCATGCCCTTCATCACAAGATGGTTTGACTCCATCTCAGGAACCATCTATGGTAGATAAGGGCAAGAGGCCCATTGACTTTGAGATTCCCGTCCCTTTTCCCATGGCTATGACGTGAAATGTAGCGTGGATAAAGGATACATGGAATTTTGAGGACCTAAAATCGATGTTCAAGAAAGTACATATTCAAGTCCCCCTCCTCAAGGCCATTGATCACATTCCGGCTATTGCTAGGTTCTTTAAGGACTATTGTAGCCCAAAGAGACAGCAGAAGAATGGATGACAGGTGGTCTTGTCAAAGGAGGCTAGCACCATGATTCTAGCTGACTTACCACCTAAGAAGAAAGACCTTAGTACTCCACCCATTTCCTACTTTTTGCAAGATTCTCCATTTGATCGGGCCCTTCTTGATTTGGGTTCATCCATCAACCTGACTCCCACTGTAGTAAATGATCAATTTCGATTTGGGGAGTTAAAACCCACCTTGGTTGCTATTCAGTTGGCTGATTGATAGTGAAAACATCGAGGGGGTGGTTGAGAATGTGATTGTTAAGGTCCATGGATTTTGCTTTCCCACGGACTTTTTCGTTCTCGATATAGAGGTTCCTCCTAATCTCCGTGATGCACCAATTATTTTAGGTCACCCATTTTTGGAGACAGCCCGAGCAAACATTGACTGTGCATCCAGGTGTATTGAGATTGCCTTAGGAGAGGAACAACTTAGACTTGATATATATTTAGGGCATCAAGAAACTTAGATTGTGATCACATCGAGCATAGCGAAGATGAAGAATCGGTGTTCTGTGGTAACATTGGGTTCCTCTGTGACAACCCAATGTCTCATTTGTCTTCACTGTTAGGGTATCTAGACCTCAATCCACACAGGACTGAGACCACTGAAATGCACATTTCTTCCCACCAGTCCGATTGTCTGGGGTGTTCATCTAACCACAACACCCCTAACTCTGACTATCCTAATCCACATATTACTGAATCACCCTTGCTAATGCAGAAAGATGTGACTCCAACAAATGAGTTTCCCGTTAATGTAGTCACGACTGACTATGTTGAAAGTGGCAAATCAACAGGAATCCTCGCATATCGGGATCATCAGATTTCTGCCAGAGATTCTGCTTCTCCTTTCCCACTCCCACCTCTGATTCTAACCCACCCGTGATTGAACTGAAGCCCTTACCTGACTCACTCAAATATGTGTTTTTGGGTGAAAGTGAGACATACCCGGTCATCATTAGTGCTCACCTAACCCAAGAATAGGAATATCAACTGATTTCTGTATTACAAGACCATAGGGCAACCATTGTGTGGAGTATTGTTAATCTTTGCGGAATTCACCCCTTGTATTATACTCATCACATTTACACAGATGAGGGGGTGAAACCTTCGAGACAACCTCAAAGATGGCTAAACCTGAATATGCTAGAGGTTGTCAAGAAGGAGATCATCAAATGGCTGGATGTGGGCATTGTATACCTGATCTCTGATAGCCAATGGGTGAGTCCAATCCAGATTGTGCCTAAGAAAGAAGACTCACTGTAATAAAAAAATGATAATGGCAAATCCATCCCAACCCGCACCGTGACATCATGGTGGGTTTGCATAGATTGCAGGAAACTAAATACCGCTACCCTGAAGGATCACTTTCCTTTATCGTTTATTGATCAAATCTTAGAATGGTTAGCTGGGTACAGTTTCTTTTTCTTCTTGGATGGATACTTGTCGAAAGCACGTGTTGCTGTGCTAATGTGTTTGGTTTTGAAAAAACCTATCGTCGTAGTATGAAAGCGAAGAACTCGTGTTCAACAAATAAAATTTATACCGGAATGGAAATCCCGGGTCGAACACAGGGAGGCGGATTTTGATTTAAAAACACGCGTTTGTTTTATTTGTCACGAAGTAAATTAATTGATTAGAACTATCTAACTATTTACAACAAATGGAAGAGAGAGAGAGAATATTACAAACAAAAATCAAAAAGAGATGTAGAATGAACATGGAATTTCATCATCAAAAAGATTGTTCATTACACTAGAAAGCGGGAAAATGATTACACTAGAAAGCAGTAAATCTGCTCTAGAAAGCAGTAAATCTATTCTAGAAAGTAGTAAAAAGAATGGGGAGAGAGATATCCTCCTTGACGGTTGCTTGGAGGATGAGCCGAACGGGATGACACCTGGACGAAGGAGGATGGAGCAAAATGAAGGAGGGCGAAGCAAGAAGAACGGGAACGGGGCAACACATCGTCGTCGTCACGGGATCCGCTTCCGAAAGGGGATGAAAAATTGACTTTATCTCGCGAGAAGCATCCCAGGTGTGGGACAAGCTTCTCTTGAGCTTTGGAGAGGGAGAGAAGAGAAGGAAGGGATGAGAATTTCGTGTGGAGGGGGTCTCCTTTTATAGTTGCAAGGAGTGGGGGCAATTTGGTCATTACAACTCTAAAAACATTAAATCAAGGGTCTTTAGTGACAGATAAAGCCGTCGCTAAAGCCCCATCGTGGGCGTAGTGGGGGCACGCGCGTGGGGCCGCTCGCCTCCTCTCACGTAACACGTGCTCCACATCTAGGTAATCTCAGCCGTCCAATCGTGAGATCGGACGGTTTAAGTCATGCCTCCACCCGCCTCCTCTGCGCATTTGCCCACGTGTGATTCCGTGTGAGGTGCGGCGTGCGATACGACGTGAGTGCTATCGAGCGCCCGCAACTGCTCGATCGCGATCTTGTGGTCGATTGGGCACACACCTCTACTCCAATTGCAGCGTGGTACGGATCGAACGCGCACCTGCACTTCGCGTTAGGGCATTCACCCACTACGCTACGGAGGAGAGATGGTCGCGGAGACATCTTAAGCGGCGTGTGCTCATGGACATTGGATCAAGATCCAACAGCCCAGATCGTGCATTGGATCTTCATTGGAGAGGCAGCGGTGGTCCTAAGGGCTTGTTGGATGGCCGAGATGGTGCCACATGGTGCCATCTTGGCCGTCCATCTTCTGGATGATGTAGATGGTGCCACAGGTGTCGGATTGAGTCGATTTTCACGTCGTTGGGCTGCGATCGTCAATCTGAATCCATCCGTACAGTCGAATTTGTCGTTTGAGGTGCATATTCACACCATCTTGGCCCTTGATCTTCTAGGGTTCCTCGATCTCTATCTGATGCTACAGATGTCTGATTAGGGTGATCTTGGTGTCGTTGAACTCCAATCGTTGCCCTGATCACATCTGTACGGTTGGATCTTTGATCCGAGGCCCCAATAAAAAGTTTTCCCTATCTATGAACATAAAAGGAGACAATTAACCTCCATGTTATTCAAACTGCTCTAAATGCAAGATGATGCATGTTATGCAATATTTATAGTATGCAATGCAATCATATGCTTAAGAACATGCATAAATAAACATCTTAAGTAGTGTAAACATGTTTACATCAATACTCCAGGTATAATCAGGTGGCAATTAGCCTGAAAGATCAAGACAAGACCACATTCACATGTCTCTTTGGAACATTCGCCTTTAAGCGAATGCCCTTCAGCCTTTGCAACGCACTAGCGACATTTCAGCGTTGCATGATGGCCATATTCTCTGACATGATTGGAAGGTATGTGGAGGTGTTTATGGATGATTTCTCATCTTGTCTTGATAACCTCACCAAGATCTTGAAATGGTGTATTGAAGTAAACCTAGTACTCACATGGGAAAAAAGCCATTTCATGGTGAGGGATGGCATTATACTAGGACACAGGATCTCATCTAATGGACTTGAGGTTAATTGAGCTAAATCTGAAATTATATCCTAATTACCTCCACCTAGCTCAATTAAGAAGATTAGATCATTCTTAGGTCACATCAAAATTTACCAGAGATTTATATGTGATTTCTCAAAAATTGATCGCCCATTAATGAATCCCTTGGTATCCGATGTCCCATTTGATTTTGATTCCTCATGTCTAAGCACTTGTGAGACTTTGCAAAGCACTATTTCTTATTCTTTGATTCTCCAACCACCCGACTGGTTGCTCGACTTCGAGGTGATGTGCAACGCATCCGATTTCACCGTCGGAGCCATTTTAGGCCAACATCGGGAGAGACAACCTTTTGTTAGCAATGCGATGCGATGAATAAGGCTCAACGTAATTATACTATCATTGAAAAGGAGCTTCTAGTGGTAGTATTTGGGTTGGAGAAATTTCATTCATATTTGCTAGGGTCTAAAGTGATAATTTTCACAAACCACTCCACCCTCCGGCAATTGTTGGCAAAGAAGGATGCCAGACCCCATCTTATCAGATGGATCCTTCTCTTGCAGGAATTCGATGTCGAAATACGTGACAAAGTTAAAGCACAAAATGTTGTGGTGAATCAATTATCTAGACTAGACCAGCCCACATTCCATATTCCTTGTCGATTTCAGATCAATTCCCAGATGAATCGCTTTTGGCATTCATTTTGTCGAGTGTCCTTGGTATCCAGATATCATGAATTATCATGTTACAGGCAAGATTCTCACAAATTTATCCAAGGACCAAAAACTCAAATTCATATCTGAGGCCAAATTCTATTTCTGGGATGACCCTTTGCTATTCCGCATTAGAGCAGATCAGATTATCAGGCGATGTGTCCCAGATTCTGAGATCTCCAGTGTGTTATCATTTTGCCACAGCGAAGCCTGTGGAGGTCATTTCTTAGGCCAAAAAACTACTACAAAGATTCTGCAGTTAGGATTTTTCTGGCCAACCATCTTCAGAGATGCACACGAGTACACCGTATGCTACAAGCAATGCCAGTCGGCCGGTTCTATGACTAGGAGAGACATGATGCCTCTCCAACCCATCTTGGTCCTAGAAGTGTTTGATGTATGGGGCATTGATTTTATGGGCCCTTTCCCGAATTTGCATGGCTTTGAGTACATACTCCTCACTGTTGATTGTCTCAAAGTGGGTCAAAGCCATCTAGGCGAGATGGGCTGATCATAAGACCATCATTTCTTTCGTACAGAAATACATTTTTGCGAGATTCGGTGTACCCCGCACCTTGATTAGCGA
Organism: Thalassia testudinum; assembly: GCA_037157565.1. Classification (NCBI taxonomy): domain Eukaryota; kingdom Viridiplantae; phylum Streptophyta; class Magnoliopsida; order Alismatales; family Hydrocharitaceae; genus Thalassia; species Thalassia testudinum. The sequence continues at coordinate 162,630,780 of JAZHRO010000031.1, read as the reverse complement.
CGAGGGAAGTCACTTCATCCACGCCCATTTTAGGTCATTATTAAAGCAATATGGGGTACATCACCACATAGCCACCTTGTATCATCCACAGACCAATGGGTCAGCCAAGGTGTCTAACCATCAAATCAATCTGATTCTCCAGAAGATAGTTAGACCAGATAGGAAGGACTGGTCTGACAGATTAATCGATGCACTTTGGGCATATCGGACCACTTATAAGGCCCCACTTGGTATGTTGCAATATCGTATGGTAAATGGTAAGGCCAGTCACCTTCCTGTCGAGCTGGAGCACCGTGCCTTTTGGGTGGTGCAAAAATGCAATCTTATCCTCGATGTTGGAGGTAAGGAAAGGAAGCTCATGCTTAGTGAATTAGAAGAAATCCAGTGGGAGGCCTATGAGAATGCATCAATCTATAAAGACAAGACCAAGGCCTTTCATGACCGCCACATCCAAAGAAAGGACTTCACTCCCACCTAGCGAGTTTGGTTATTCAATTCACGCCTAAAATTCTTTGTAGGGAAACTCAAGTCCAAGCGGACTAACCCGTATATCGTGATTCACCCCTATTCCAATGGGGCGATCCAAATCAAGGACCCAAAATCTGGGCATGTTTCTACGGTAAATGGCCAGCACCTCAAGCCATTTATGGCCCAGGAACCTCCTCCTGCTGACAAAATCATTCATTTCATTAAGGACGTATGATTGAGTTTTCACCCAATTGGAGGCGTTAAACTCAGTATTTATAAATAGCATCTGCTACCCTTTTCATACATAGCATATTTTCTTTTAGCATATTTTTCTGCATATTGCATATCGTCAGGTTGGCCGACGCTGAATGAAAATTCAAGAGCAATTCTAGGTGATTTCTACCCACTTACTCCCCATCGTAATTTATTTTCTTTTATATTAACGCATGAGGACACGCAAAAACTTAGGAAAAGGGGTGTAGATACATCAAAATTGAAAATTTTTATGCCAACTTTTAGAAAAAAAAACCTCAAAGTAGCATGTTAATTGTACTTTAGGGTCCTTATTTAAGAACAACTGACTCCAGCTCCAATGCTTCCATTGGAGCTAGAAATTATTCGCAACCGCCATTTCTGACTCATTCGCTCATCTTTTTGTTCTGAATTAAGGACCAAGCTGAATGTAACCCCACAAGGGAACAACATTAAAGTACAAATCAGTAGAGGTTATTTCTATCAAGCATATATACATATTGTATGCATGAATAAGATTTTTATCAAGAGGATGAATTAGGGATTTTTATCCTCTAGTCAATTCCTATAATCTGGAATCCAGTGCAATTTTCACACTCACACATAGATTTTGCAATGGATTCACTGTGAAGACTGAAAAAAATCTTTATCCTATTGAGAGGAAGCAGTGTTGCTTCTTTTCCTAAACCCTTGGACAATGCTTAGGGAGTCAGGCAAATCACCTTCTAAAAAAAATCCACCAAATAGTGTAAGTTGAGAGTAGAGTGTTACTAGTGCTCTACAATTAGTGCAAGGAATCTAGAATTCTGGATAATTGAGTGATGATGCTTAGAGATAGGCACAATTTTGCTCTCGATTTCCACATATAACTGATTGTGTGAATTTTTGAGAGACACCAACCAAGGCAAATATGGGAAGATTGAGTTCTAATAAAACTAGGACTAAGGTGGATGGTTACGACCATTCTTTATAGAATCTTCAGCTAAAGGAGGTTATTGATATCAAGGTTAGGACTACGCTATCCTATCCATCTCTTCCTGGTGCCGAGAGTAGGCACTTCCACCAAATAGGCCACCCGATATCTCTTGAACACCACCAATCCCTTATAATGCCTCCTGAATAAAATCCGCATATGTCATGTGCTATATTGAGTTGTATGAAAAAAATTATTAAAAAAAAGAAAAGAAGGAAAAAAATGAAAGAAAGAAAAAAATCAAAATATATATAGAAAAAAAGAGAGAAAAGAAAAAAAAATAAAAGAAAAGGAAAAAAGAAAAAAAAAACTGATGAGTTTATGAGTTCGTTAGTATTTATTTCAATTACATTAAGGTAGTGTTACCCACCACAATTGTGATCCACCAAATATGGCCTTAACCTACATTTTTGTATTCCTGACCGCCCGAATATTGGCTGAGGAATTTTGACTTAGTGTTAGGGTTATTGAAACTCTATTAAAGTGTTAATGCCATGTAAGACCACCAAATATGAATTATGCATATAAATCTAGTGAGAGTGTGAGCTCAAAAGGAAGAGAAAAGAGAAAAAGAGTGAATTTAGAGGAACCAAAGAGAGCATAGTTTTTCTCGCTTTTCTCTATGTTGATTCACTTAATAATTTGGGAATCTAGATTCTATAGTACTAATCTCTATGTAGCACCAAATGAGAGTGAGCCACCAAATACACACCTATTTGCCTTAGACATTCTCTACCTAAGCTAAAAGCCAGGGTGGAAATCATAGAATATCTTGTATACCCAGAGGGAAGAAGTTCACCTATCCTTTTAGAATTTTACTAGTGGTCAAGTATAGGCTTTAGAGGTGAATCGACTTTTCACTAGAATCCATTGCGGAAGCTACATAGTTGCACTTTCACAACTGTCTAGATTTCTAGATTTTAGGATGAAAATAAAACGGAAAAGAATCACTGGTCCGATGCTTGATAGAAATAATCAATCCTTTAGGGACCCAACTGTAGATAACTTAGTTTTGCATTTGCTATGGACTAGAAAGATTTAGGTATGGGGGTATGATTGTGCAACAATCATAGGACTTAAAAGACCTCAATTAAGTTAGAACTTAGCATAACTGTAGTGTAATACATGCATTAGCAGCATACATTGCATCTTTCCTATTTTATTTAGACATACATAAAATAATGTTATAATTTACTGATTAAGGCATTATTTGGATTGTAGGTAATAAGAAGCATAGGAGATGGCTTGAAGCTGGATCTGAGGTAGGGAAGAAGCTAGAGCTGTAGCAGAGCTGGAGCAAAAGCCCTGGAATAAAGAGGAGGAAATAATGTAGGGAAAGGTATACTACTCTACTGAGTAGAATTTTAATGTAGGAGTTGAATTATGAAGAACATAGGATTTTTTCCTAGCCTTAGGATAGCTCTAGAGATCATCCTAAACCCTAGCCACCCTTATATTAGGTCACTTCAGCCTAGGATACCTCAAAACCATCATTCCAGCCCATATCTGGATGCCCATGTAGGTTGCTGGACATCTAGAACCCTTAGACACCACCCGTAAGCCTAGAACCCAATTTTGCTGCAAAATTAAACGTCTAGAAAAAGTGTTAGATGTCTAATTTCTACAGAATTCCAAGACAGAACCCAAACTCCTCCCTGATTCAACATTAGACATCCAAACAAGAGTTCTGGACTTTTAATTTTGAAGTATAAGTCTCCTAATTGAAAAATCAGACATCTGGAATGATTAGCCCATATTCATGGGCTATTTAAGTATCTAAATGTCTAGACATTAAATTAATTTTAACATTTAGGTAGCATACATTTGGATGTAAATAAATTAATTCCTATTTTTAGCTTAAGTACATAATTCATGCATTTAGAATTAACCTAGGGTTGCATACATTTAATTAGTTAATTAATTGGATGCATTATTTTAATTAACATAGATGTTAAGGTGTTATGTATAAATAACCCTAATTATTTTATTATTTTATTCTTTTTCTCCTTGCACAGGTAACTCCTCCGGCTCCACCTCCTCCTCCTACGCATCACATTCATGCTACGGCATTTTGAATTTGAAATCAGTGTGGCCGTGGCTACAAAAGGAGAAGGGAGACCTGCCGTTGGGAGGAGGCCACCACCATTGTTCCTTACTGTGTTTAGAGGACCTTGCTCCTCTTCCACTCCATACCACCGGCCTCACCACGGTAGAATGACTCACCACCGTGGCCGTGTGGGGTGACAGCCCACACCGCCAAAGAGTCTCTGTAACTCTTCACCTCAGCCAGCAACTCACGCCCACTCCCAGCACACCCTGCCAAGTGTGCCTACCACCGCTTCATCCAACACCACTGTGCACGCCCTCACTTCATTTCCAGCCATCAGCCCCTGCCCACTAAAAATTTGATTTTTCGCTATGCGTTGTAGTATTTAAGTGGTGGAAAAATCGACTAATCAATAATAAAAATAACCACTCACAGAAGAGCGGGTCATGTCCACAGGGAGGCAATTATGCAATAACTCTCGATTATTTCGTATTCTTTCAGTTAAGTATGAAATCCCACGTCAAAGTCGACATAAAATGCGATGGAAAGAAGATTCACAATAACTCAAAAATATAAGGGTATATGTGCAATTTTCCCTTACGAAAATCTTCAATAAATATATGATGATTTTATGTAATTTTCAAATGACATATACTAGAGAAAATTGGTGCACATGTTAATCCCAAAATCAATCTTGAAACAGGTGAATAATAATAACATGTAATTATTAGAAAGTTTGAGTGTGCATTTGCAATTTTGCCACAATAAAATGATAATAAATCAAAAATTAATTTCTGGTGGTAATGGCATTAGATGTAATTTTTAATTGAATAAAAACAGAGCATTTGCTCTCTCTCTTGCTCGTGTGAGGGAAGGAGCGTCGGTGGGTCTGTCAACACACAAGGGAGGTTGGTGAAGACAAGGCCGATCCGATGGAGGTTGCGGCATCGACGGAGATGGCCGGAGGTGGTTGGCTGATGGAGGAGAAGAACGCCGGAGGAGGCACACCTATGGGATAGTGTGGCTGTGTAGGGAGTTGGAGGAGGGGTACAGTGCGGTGCTTACGGCTGTGCAGTGCCTGCGGAGAGGGGGGTCTCTGTGGTGTCTACGGGTGCAGGCCTAGCAGTGGTGAGGGCACGCAGCACCTTCAGGTGTGGCTGGAGATGGGCGTTGGATGCCTGCGAGCATGAGGGCAGGTGCTTGCAGAAGAGCGCACGCCTGCGGGCGCGGGTGGTGCGTATAGGCAGAGTGCCTGCGGTGGTGGCTGGAGATGAGCGGTGGAGGAGTAGGCGAGTGCAGGTGGCTAGGGCGGTTTGTAGAGAGGGGAAGCACTGCAGTGGAGAACTTAATGCACTGGAGGAGGAAGCAGGCACGCTGTAGTGTGGCTGGAGGGTGAAGGCGGGCGATGCGGGAGACGGGTGCTGGCGTTCGGTTGCGAAGGCGAGCGCTGGAGAAGGGCGTGCTTGCGGGAGTGGGCAAGGTGGAGCGAGCTCCTGGTGGTGTGCCTGAAGGTGGTGGAGGTTGAGGCGCTGGCCTGGTGGCAAGCAGAGTGCCTGCAGGGGTGCTGGCGCTATGCGGGTGGGGCATTGGCTGGAATGGCTGGGCGCTTGTGCGGTGATTGGAGAGGTGGATAGAGATGGGTGTGTGCCTGCGGGCGCGGAAGGTGGGTTGGTGCACAGTGCACATGAGTTACACCATCCCTAGATGATCCAGCCCCTCCTCTCCTTTCTCCGCCTCCTCTTAACTCCTCCCCTCCGCCCTTCCAGGGATTTTCAAAAATCCTTTCTAAATATGGCCTCGGTTGTTGATGGAGTGTGGTGGAAGATTTGATAAATTTGTGGGAGGAGTTGCGGCTGGCACCGAATATGTGTTGGGGAAAGTTATTCCCCCCGTTGTTCATTCCAAATATTATTCCTGCAATCATAAAAACGTAACATCATTACATATTAAGTTATAGAGTACTAGAAAATAGATGTAACCTTAAATCATGATGAATGCAAACATTCTATAACTTAATGTAGTTTTTAACAAACCGAAAAGGTACGATTAAAGTTACTTAGGCGTAATATTAGTCCATTAAAATGGACTCATCAAATACCCCCATGCCTAAGATTTGCTAGTCCCTAGCAAAAATGAAAAATAATAAAAGTAATCAGAAGATTTCTTCTTTTCTTATTTCAAAACTTTAGAGATCTAGACAAATGTGACATGATAATAGCCTAAGTAACAGATCCAAGTGAAAAAACCAATTCGCATTGGAAGTTCATACTTCACCCTTGGTAAATATTGCTGTCGAGATAGGCAACTACTTCCCTCGGGGATAAAGCAGAGGATAATCTGTAAGTTGACCCCGACGTTTGGCTTAGGTAGGAGATATCGAGTTGAATGGATTTGTATTTGGTGGCACACACTTATATGGTGCTAAGTATAGTCTAGTACTGCAGACTCTAGATCTCTAGACTATTAGATAAGTCAACTTTGAGAGAGGCTACACAATTGTGCTCTCTTGATGTTCTTGGGCACTCCCTCTTTTCTTTCTTTCTGAGATCACAAATCTTGCCAGATTTAGAAATTGTACTCACTATTTGGTGGCCTCACATGGCATCCACACTTCAATTAAAGTCCTAATAACTCTACAACTAAGTTAGATTCCTCAACCAGTATTCGGGCGATCATAAATACTAAAAGGTAGGTATGGGTCATATTTGGTGGAACGTGATAGGTGTTCTGTTGCCTCAGAAATAATGTTACACTATAACTTGGACCCTTTTTTTTTTTGTAATATAAATATTTCTTCTTTTTCTGTTTCTTCTTTTTCTTATTTGATGACTTTCAGGAATTCACACAAAGTACGCACACAGGAACAGAGAGCGAAAAACTATGCCTAACTCTGAAGTATCATCATCTAATTGTCCAAAACTTAAGAGTCTTTGCACTAGACTTATTGCATCAGTAATCTCTCTACTTTCTTCTCACAAATATGAGGTGGATCTACTAGAAGATAGTATGCCTGACTCCTTATGAACTGTCCAAGGGTTTAGTAGACTACAAATGCTTATTGGTTTTCTTCAAGGATCCAATACCAAGTTTACGTGCACGTGAAATAAATGTACTGGATTCAAAACTTAAGAAATAATTCAAGAAGAAAAACCTCCAATGACAAAGGTATTCTGCTAGGGACTAACCCATTAAGCTCAAGAAAAGAGATTATTATTTTTTATATATATATAAATATGTATGCAAATATTTATAAATGCTATAAATATTCTCAGGTTATACCCCCCCATGCCTAAGACTGACAATGTCCTCATTGGAAAAATGGAGACATAGAAGAGTATTACCTGAGGAGGAGAGTGGGAGGAGCTAAGGCTCCTCAAGCAGAAGTGCGTCCAAAACCTAGCCATTAGAAAGAGTAATTTACGGTTTAAGTCATTGGCCATTTACCTTAAAGCTCACACCTGAAATAGGGTTCCGAATCTCTACAGCTCCATGAGGGAAAGTATTGATAACAACGTATGGCCCATCCCAGCGTGACTTGAGCTTTCTAGGGAATAATTTAAGCCTAGAATTGATAAGCTAGACCCATTGGTTGGGCTCAAAAGTCTTTCTAATGATGTGCTTGTCATGGAAGACTTTTGTACGCTGCTTGTAAGCTTGAGAAGTTTCATAAGCTTCATTACGAAGCTCCTCAAGCTCACTTAATTTTAACATACGTGCCTTTCCTGTTTTATCCAGATTTAAGTTAACATTTTTAATAGCCCAATAAGCTTTATGTTGGATTTCAACGGGAAGGTGGTATGTTTTTTCGTAGACAAGACGGAAAGGAGACATGTCCAAGGGAGTCTTATACGCAGTTCTGTAGGCCCAAAGAGCATCATTTAGTTTTTTAGACCAATCCTTCCTATCAGGCCTGACAGTTTTTTCTAAAATTTGCTTAATCTCCCTATTAGACACTTCAACTTGTCCACTCGTTTGGGGATGATAAGGTGTGGCTATCATGTGGTTGACTCCCAAATTTTGGAGTAGTCTTGTGAAGTGTACATTCTTGAAGTGAGGTCCTCCATCACTTATGATCGTCCTTGGGCACCCATACTGAGAAATGATATTAGCCTTAACAAAGCCCAAGACCATGGAATAGTCATTAGTTCGTGTGGATATGGCTTCTATCCATTTCGATACATAGTCAACAGCCACAAGGATGTATTCATATCCGAAGGACACAGGAAAGGGACCCATGAAGTCAATGCCCCAAATATCAAAGATTTCAATAGGGAGAATAGGTTGTTGGGGCATCTCATCCCTTTTTCCAATGGTTCTCGTCTGCTGGCAACATAGACATGCGCCCACATACGTATGTGCATCTCGGAATAATGTGGGCCACCAAAAGCCAGACTGAAGAACCTTATGGGCAGTCTTCTTCCCATTAAAATGTCCCCCACAATGGAGGTCATGGCAGAAGCTCAGAACACTTCTTTGTTCTTTGCTAGGGATGCAACGGCGAAAAAGCTGGTCAGGGCCTATTCTAAAAAGCTCAAGTTCCTCCCAGTGATAAAATTTAGCATTGGTGAGAAACCTGTCTTGTTTCTGCTTGTCCCAAGTACTGGGGGTAATGCCCGTGACTAGATAGTTCACTATGTCAGCGAACCAAGGAGTTTTAGCTTCCACGGCCATCAGAGACTTATCAGGGAAAGTCTCTTGAATACTGCCAACAGGGTTTGATGCCTCAATAGGGATCCTAGACAAATGGTCTGCTGCCACATTCTCAACTCCTTTCTTGTCTTTAATTTCCAGGTCAAATACTTGGAGTAGAAGAATCCAACGAATTAGGCGAGATTTGGTGTCCTTTTTAGCTAGAAGATGCTTTAGGGCCAAATGATCAGTGAACACTACAACCTTGGATCCCAAAAGATAAGATTGAAACTTTGCCAAAGCAAATACTACAGCAAGTAATTCCTTTTTAGTGACCGTGTAGTTTTGCTAAGGATCCGTAAAGGTCGTGCTGGCATAATACAGCACATGAGGTTTGCCATCAACCCTTTGACCTAAAGCCGCTCCCACTGCAAAATCAGAAGCATCGCACATAAGCTCAAACGGGAGGGTCCAATCTGGTGCTTGGAGAATCGGTGTGGTAACGAGGGCTTTCTTCAAAACTTGGAAAGCCTCGCCACATCTATCATCAAAATCGAAGGAGACATCCTTCGCTAACAGGTCGCAGAGTGGCTTAGAGATTTTACTGAAATCTCTAATGAAGCACCTATAAAATCCAGCATGGCCAAGGAAAGATCTAACCTGACGAACATTGGCGGGCAATGGAAGCTTAGAGATGCAATCGATTTTTGCAGTGTCCACCTCTAATCCTCTCTCAGAAACTACATGCCCTAACACAATGCCCTGTTGGACCATAAAGTGGCTTTTCTCCCAGCTAACCACCAGCTTTGCCTCTTCTCAACGGGTTAAGACTTTATCAAGGTGTGAAAGGCATAGGTCAAACAACAAGCCATAAATGGAGAAGTCATCCATGAAAATTTCAACAAACTCGTCGATCATATCAGAAAAGATAGCCATCATACAACATTGGAAAGTGGCAGGAGCATTACATAACCCGAATGGCATTCGGCAGAACGAAAAAGTGCCATATGGACTCGTGAAGGTGGTACGCTCCTGGTCATCAGGAAAAACGGCTATCTGATTGTACCCAGAGTACTCGTCAAGAAAACAAAGTACTTGTTCCCCGCCAATCGTTCCAGAATTTGATCGATAAATGGTAAGGGAAAATGGTCATTCTGGGTAGCTGTGTTTAAATGGTGGTAATCAATGCAGACCCTCAAGCCAGTTGAGGGTCTAGTGGTCACCAGTTCACCTTGGTCATTCTCTTCCACAGTGATTCCTGCCTTTTCGGAACTACGTGAATAGGACTGACCCATTTACTATCTGAAATGGGATAGATAATCCCTGCATCCAGCCATTTCAGAATCTCCTTTCTAACAACCTCCCGCATATTTGGATTGAGCCTTCTCTGCATCTCTCGGAAAGGCTTCACAGACTCGTCTATGTATATATGATGCATGCAAAGAGAGGGATCAACACCCTTAATATCAGCAATTGTCCAGGCAATTGCTTCCTTGTGCCTTTGTAAACACTCAAGCAGAGCTCCCTCCTGCAATTCAGATAATGCAGACGAGATAATAACGGGGAGCGTGTTATTAGGGCTAAGGAAAGCATATTTCAATGTGCTCGGGAGGGGTTCCAACTCCAATTCAGGAGCCTTTTGGATTGAGGGTTTTAGTTAAGATGTCCCCGCCTCAGGTAGCGGATCTATCTTCACAGTCTAGGGTGGGGACAGCGACTCAGTGTGTATCCCTAGCAACTCTTCTAGTTCGGGCATTTTCCTTTCAGTTTCTTTAATAATCGAGGGATGGTCCTGAGATATGACCTTCTAAAGGGGATCTCTACATAAGAGTGCTGGAGTAGTCTCTTCAATTATTTCATCAACGACCTCAATCTGAGAACAATCTTCAAATCTGGGTTGCTTGTAAGTATCAAAAACATTCAACTGGATCTTCTTGTTCCCAAAGCCCATTTTAAGTGCCCCAGATCTACAATTTATAGAGGCATTGGCTGTGGCCAAGAAGCGACATCCCAGAATAATGGATGGCTTTGTGGGCTTATTAGATGGGTCAGTATCAAGTACTAGAAAGTCAACGGGGAAGAAGAAATCCTCCACTCTCACAAGGACATCTTCCAACAATCCCCAAGGTGTCTTAAGTGATCTGTCTGCAACCTGGAGGATTACTGGACTAGGCTTTAGATTGCCTCCTCCCAAAAGGTCATAGACAAAGCTTGGTAGAATGTTTACCCCCGCACCTAGATCGAGCAGAGCCTCGTCAATGTGTTGGTTACTTATAACCACTGAAATATATGGGTCCCCTGGGTCTTTCATTTTGGGGGGTGTTCCATGCTGAAGAACCAAGCTAACATGGTCAGGCAGCATGACCTTGGTTTGGACCTATTTCCTAGATCGGCGCTTTTGGGTGCACAGGTCCTTCAGAAACTTGGCATAAGATGGAATCTATTTAATCGCTTCCAACAGAGGCAAGTTAATCTGGACTTGCCTAAAAGTATCCATAATCTCTTCCGTCCTATCCTTGGCTCCAGACGAGCCAACAGAAGATTCCCCAGGAGCAGATAGGCGCTCTGGATAGGGCACCCTCGGCTTCTGGGTAGAGGGTCGTCATGGCAGGAAAGAGGTGGTGGAAGGATGACATCCTCATTGTGGGTGATTTTGTGCGAGGGAGAGTGGCGTGGCTCTTCCTCGAGTGAGATGGAAGTCGGGTCAGGTGTGGAAGGGGAATTCTGAGATGTAACCGTAGGAGTGTTATCAGGCTTGTCAATCTTTTTTCCACTCCTCAACACGGTCACTGCTTGGGCGTGCTCCCTGAATACAACCCCCTTTCCCTCAGGGTTCTCCTTAGAGGAGCTAGACAGCTTCCCCGGATCACGTTGCCTAATTGCCTCACTAAGATGACCAATTTAGGATTGCATACCAGTAATCATCTTATTCTGAGATTGGATAACCATATTCTGGTGCTCTTGCATTGCTTTCATCATGGCCTTCAATTCATCCATCTCAGAGGGCTTATTCGGAGGAGGATTTTCATAAGAAGGTTGGTATATGGGCTAGGGAGGTAAGGGTCTTGTATTCCTTGAGTTAGAAGCATCACCTTGCTTCCAAGAGAAGTTTGGATGGTTTCGCTAGCCTGGATTATAAGTGTTGGAATAAAGGTTATTGCGAGGGGGGAGGAAACCTTGTCTCGTGTTCAAGTCGGCCTGAATCAACTCAGGGAATTGGTTTTCCTGATGGCACTCCACAGTGGCATGCGTTGTGCTTTGGCAAATGGAGCATTCTCTTGAAGCCTGAAAAATAGAGGCTGCTTGCGGGTTCATGCCAGTGTTTGCTAAACCCTGAGAAGCCCCAGCTTCATGAGCCTCTATCTTCCTCTGCAAGATTGATGGTTTTCTTTTTTGATAGGCAGAGGATAGATGTATGGAGTTCTCGCTTAATGTTTCAAATAATGCCCAGGCTTCATCCTCAGTTCTGGTCATGAAGGTTCCTGCATAGGCTGCATCAATGGTTTGCCTATGCCTTTCAGATAATCCGTTATAGAACCTTTCGACCAGCTGCCATCTTGGCACTTGATGGTGGGGACATAACCTAAGAAGGTCATTAAAGCACTCCCAAGTCTCATGAAATTTCTCCCCTTCCTGTTGAGTAAAACCCATAATCTCTCTTTTGTAATGGTTGGTTTTACCCATAGGAAAATACTTTTTCAAAAATTCTCCCTTAAGGGTGGTCCAATCATTTACCCTTGCATCGAGGGTATGATACCAGTGCTTGGCCTTATCCTTAAGGGAGAAAGGAAATAGAGTCCTCATCAAGGCTTCATCAGTAAAGCCCTGGAGCTTCATCATGGAACAGACCTCGGTGAATTCCTCCAAATGCTGGTAGGGGTCCTCCTTGGTAGTACCATAAAAAGAGGGCAATAAAGATATGGTACTGCTCTTGATCTCATACGGATTATCCCTTGCCGGTCGTCGTAGTGCTTGTGCAGGTTGGTTAGTTGGAATAAAATAGTCCATTAGGGTCCTTTGTTGATTTGCACCTTGCTCAGCCATTCCTTCTTTTTCCTCTCCTAGGTGAGCTCTCCTAAGAATTCTCTCAGGCTCAGGATCAAACACTAGACTACCCTCAAGAGAACATCTACCAAGCATACAAAACACAATTCAGGTTTTTATTGAGTAAGTTAAACCTCCACTCCAAAGATAAGTCAAAAGATCAAGACTTATCCCTCCATTCCCACGTAACTGGTATAAGAGGGGTGTGGACTTGAAATCTTAACCTTCTTTATTGCGGAGGTCGAATTAGTTAATATAAATGGCCAAACAAGTTTTTCACTGCAATTACGTGCCCTAATTCAACCTTCGAGTGCCCTAGGACCTATACTTTGCTTGGATGATACTCCTAGGTGATCAAGTGGGAAGTTACTCCAAGGACGAACAAAGGGATGCAAGTAGGGAGAACCCTTCCTTTGAGGCAATGCGTATGCGGTGCCCCTTAACTACCCTTTTGTTCCTTTAAGGGGTGTCCCCCTCCGTGGAGTATCAAAACACTTGGTTAAAAGATAGTATCACCACCACCACAAAGCACAATAGGAGGGTCTGCACTGATAAAGAGATCGGTGCCCATAGCCTTAACAGATCGAGCCTTAGTGCGGTGCCTAATGTGCGTGCTTAGTGTCAAAAGTGTGCAACACACCGCAAATCTTTGTAATTTCTTTTGAAATCGCAGACAAGTCCCTTAGAATCAGATCAAATGTGAATTGCTTTTAGGGTTGAATCTGATTATCAGTCCCACTTTTAGTTATGTGACTAATGAATTAGTAAATTCAAACAACTTGGTGGTCTTGAATTTTAATTTGAATGCAAATGCGTGAACGGGAGCTGGATGCAAAAGTTAGAAAGATGTACCTATCTCCAGCAATCTTCGTGCTAATATGCTTGTAATGCAATAATAAGATCTAATGTACTGCTCAATCACCCCTACATGCACGCACCTAAGGGCATGCAACTTCTAAATAGGCAGCTCGATATTTTCTTTGTTGGTTTTAAAGGCAAGCAGAAAATAGAATCATGCATGCACAAAAAATAATGTAAGCCCCAGTAGCTAAAGAATGTGGGGACAAACCCCCAAAAATTCAGCCCCAATTACTACAAGGGAGAAAAGACAGAAGTAAATTTTGTGACGATGGAGAATCCTTTGTGAAAGTAGGATCTTGGTTTCCTACGTCTTTTCCTTTTGTGGCTTAGCTCGTGGCTACTGTTGCCACTCTGTTGCACCTCGTAGACTCGTCAGATTCCTCGCATAGTAAAAAGAATTGATCAGATAATTTTGCAACTCAGAATATTCAAAAACAATGAAGTAAATCTATTGCGTCTGTTGCCTCCCCGACAACGGTGCCAATTTGAAAAGTCGATTTTTCGCTATGCATTGTAGTATTTAAGTGGTGGAAAAATCGACTAATCAACAATAAAAATAACCACTCACAGAAGAGCGGGTCATGTCCATAGGGAGGCAATTTTACAATAAACTCTCGATTATTTTGTTTTCTTTCGATTAAGTACGAAATCCCTCCTCAAAGCCGACATAAAATGGATTGGAAAGAAGATTCACAATAACTCAAAAATATAAGGGTATATGTGTAATTTTCCCTTACCGAAATCTTCAATAAATATATGATGATTTTATGTAATTTTCAATTGACATATACTAGAGAAAATTGGTGCACATGTTAATCCCAAAATCAATCTTGAAACAGGTGAATAATAATAACATGCAATTATCAGAAAGTATGAGTGTGCATTTGCAATTTTGCCATAATAAAATAATAATAAATCAAAAATTAATTTCTGGGGGCAATGGCATTAGATGTAATTTTTAATTAAATGAAAAATAGAGCATTTGCTCTCTCTCTTGCTCGTGTAAGGGAAGGAGCATCGACGGGTCTGTCAACATGCAAGGGAGGTTGGTGAAGACGAGGCCGATCCGATGGAGGTTGCGGCGTCAACGGAGATGGCTGGAGGTGGCTAGCTGACGGAGGAGAAGAATGCCAGAGGAGGCACACCTGTGGGGCAGTGTGGCTGTGGAGGGCTTTGGAGGAGGGGTGTGGTGCGGTGCCTGCAGCTGTGCAGTGCCTGCGGAGAGGGGGGGCGCTGTGGTGTCTGCGGGTGTGGGTCTGGAAGTGATGAGGGCACGTAGCGCCTTCAGGCACGGCTGGAGATGGGCGTTGGATGCCTGCGGACGTGAGGGTGGGTGCTTGCAGAAGAGCGCGTGCCTGCGGGCGCGGGTGGTACGTACAGGCAAAGTGCATACGGTGGCGGCTGGAGATGAGCAGTGGAGAAGGAGCGAGCGCTTGCAGGTGGCTAGGGTGGTCTGCAGAGAGGGGAAGCGCTACGGTGGAGAACTTAGTGTGCTGGAGGAGGGAGCAGGCGCACTGCACTGCAGCTGGAGGGTGAAGGCGGGCGGTGCAGGAGACAAGTGCTGGCATGCGATTGCGAAGGCGGGCGCTAGAGAAGGGCGCGCTTGCAGGAGTGGGTAAGGTGGAGCGGGCGCCTGGTGGTGCGCCTGAAGGCGGTGGAGGCTAAGGCGCGGGCCTGGTGGCAGGCAGAGCGCCTGCAGGGGTGCGGGCGCTATGCAGGATGGGGCGCTGGCTGGAATGGCTGGGTGCTTGTGTAGTGACTGGAGAGGAGGCTGGAGATGGGTGCACGCCTGCGGGCTCGGAAGGCGGTTTGGTGCACAGTGCACACGAGTTACACCATCCCTGGATGATCCAGCCCCTCCTCTCCTTTCTCCACCTCCTCTTATCTCCTCTCCTCCACCCTTCCAGGGATTTTAAAAAATTCTTTCTAAATATGGCCTCGGTTGTTGAGGGAGGGCAGCGGAAGATTTGATAAATGTGCGAGAGGAGTTGCAGCTAGCACCGAATATGTGTTGGGGAAATTTATTCCCCCCTTGTTCTTTCCAAATATTATTCCTGCAATCATAAAAACGTAGCATCATTACATATTAAGTTTTAGAATACTATAAAATAGATGTAAACTTAAATCATGATGAATGCAAGCATTCTATAACTTAATGTAGTTATTAACAAACCTAAAAGGTACGATTAAAGTTACTTAGGCATAATATTAGTCTATTAAAATGGACTCATCACCCACCTCACGCTAGCTGCTCACTGTGCCTTCACCTTCACCACGCCCACGCCTCCTCACATCCACCAGAACCTCCAGCAGCGCCTGCAACTCACTATGCACTCTCGCGCCAGCAACCCCCCCTCCCGCTCCATCAGACCCACCATGCACCTCCAGCCCAGCCAACACTCCTGCGCCTCCTCACCTTCTCCAGAACCTCCAGCACCCCTGCACCGCACCTCCGCTCGCCCACAGTGCGCGCTCCACGCACCTTCACACCTGCACACGTTCCTCAGCACCTCTCGCCCGCACCAACCAGTGCATGCATGTGCTGTGACCCCCGCCACACGCAGCACACAAGCAGCGCGCCTCCAGCACCACCCACACCCACAGTTGTTGTGAGCGCACGCCGCCCGCAGCAAAGTGCCCGCGTGCCCAAGCGGCCTGCAGAGCACTCGAGCCCCCACGCGCCCAATAGCAGCACTTAGCCTTGCCACCAGCAGCACACACATAGTGTGCTTCACTCCATCTGACTCCTCCTCTTTCTTCTTCTTCTCTATTGACGAAGGTACCCAAAGCACCCACAAACGCAACCATCAAATCAAGCCTCGAAACTTTGCGTCGGGAACTCCATCGGTCTCGCCCCGGATCCCCAAGCACAACCACGCTTCCGACCACACCAATCGACCACCCGACGGCTGGCCGGATTTGGTGAAATTGTGGTGAAATTGTGGCGAAATTGTGGTGAAATTGTGACTTCATACTCATGCTTTCTCATAATTGTGTGGCTTTTGTTATTCACATGTTTTAACATTGGTTTGGATTAAAATGTGTACAAATTTTCTCTAATGCATGTCAATTGAAAATTACATAGATTCATCACATATTTATTGAATATTTCAGTGAGGAAAAAATGCACATATACCCTTTCATTTTTGAGTTATGGTATATCTTCTTTTCATTGCATTGCATGTCAGATTTGACTCGGGATTTTGCACTTGCTTGAATGAATATGAGAAAAATATTCGTGATTTTATTACATCATTGCCTCCCTGTGGACACGACCTTCTCTTCTGTGAGTGGTTAACTTTTATTGTAATTATTTTTTTAAGCAATTTTCTGCCACATTCGTGCTAAAATGAAAAATCATCTTAATCTCATTATTCGAAAGTGAAAACCATCTTATCAAATGGTGCTGTTGTCAGGGAGACAACAGGCGCAATAATTTCACTTGATTTTATTTATGATTATTTCTGGTTGCATAGTGATCTGACCATTTATTATTTTTTCTGTGCGAGGAATTTGTGCGAGGAATTTGAGAGAGGTGATGGACACATCAGGGAGAAGACGTTGACCTTGAGCGACACTTACACAAGGGGAAGATGAAGGAGACTTGGATTCTGCCTCTATAGGAGATTTTTCGTTTCATAAGTTTTATTTCTATTTCCTCGCCCTTATAGTAATTGGGGCAGATTTTTGGGAGTTTGTTCCCTTTTCTTTAGATTTAGGTTTTTAATTTATTTTGTGGATTGTTTATCCTTTAATTTTCTTGTGCATAAGTAGCTAAAAAAAAAACAAAAACAAAAATGTGAGCTATCTGCTAGAAGCTACCTGCCTTAGGTTGAATCATTTAGGACTGAATGATTAGCATCTAGATCTAATTCTTGTCTTGCATGTTGCATGAAGAATGCTGGAATCAGGTATGCATTTCTAACTTCACATTTCAACCTGTCATGCATTTGAATTTGAATTAATTTTTAGACCACATAATCTGTTTTGAAGTGATCTAACAAGTCATCACATATATTCGTGAAAAAGGACTAATTAAAGGAGAGACATTTAAAAATCAAGGACTTGATTTTCATACGTGGTGTGCAATTCAAAATTCAAAATCTTTTTGTGGTGAATGAACACTTATATCTTTTGTACCACTGCATGCATTTAGACACTCCTAAGTCTTGGAACGACTAGGACAAGAGCCCTCCTACTGTTGGAATATGAAGTGTTCGGAACTTGAGATCAAAGGTTTTGTAAATCCAAAGAGGGGGATACCCTATCACGGATTTTTGGGGGTAGTTGAGAAGCACCGTGAAAGCATAGCTTCAAAGGAAGGCTTAGGCCTACTTGCATCCTTCGATCTTCCATCTTTGGATTTGCTCTACCATTTGATATTTAGGGAAGAACACCTAAGCTCCAACTAGGTCCTTTTAGGCATTTCGAAGGTTGACAATAAGCACGTAATTGATTGGGCAACTTGCTTTGTCACCTACAATTTGAACTAAAGTCAAAAGCCTAAATTTGTAAAGACCGAACAAGTCCTTTTGAATTGTGTTTATAGTGCATGCTTGGTAGGCGTTCTCTTAGGAGACAACTTGTGTTTGATCCTGAACCTAAAAGAATCTTAAGAAGAAACCTTCCAAGGGTAGAAATGACCGGTCAAAGGAGCCTTAAGGAATATTTCATTCCAACCAATCAAGCTGGCCCTGCACTATGTAGACCTGGAGGGGACAATCCTTATGAGATCCAAAGCAGTACCATATCCTTGCTACCCTCCTTTTATGGTACTACTAGGGAAGACCCTTACAAGCATATAGAGGAATTCACCGAGGTCTGTTCCACGGTGAAGCTGCAGGGCGTTACTGATGACGCTCAAATATGAACCCTCTTTCCCTTCTCCCTTAAGGACAAAGCCAAGTATTGGTATCACACCCTTGATGATATTAACACTTGGGATGCCCTGAAGAAGGAGTTTTTGAAGAAGTACTTCCCCATGAGCAAAACCAATCACTTTAGGAGGGAAAATATGAGTTTTGTTCAAAAGGATGGGGAGGCTTTCCATGATGCGTGGGAGCACTTTAATGATTTGTTGAGACTTTGCCCACATCACCAGGTGCCTAAATGGCAATTGGTTGAAAGGTTCTACACTAGACTTAATGATTCGCATAGGCAAACTGTGGATGGTGCCTGTGTAGGAACCTTTCTATCTAAATTGAGGATGAAGCTTGGAACCTTTTTGATACTTTGAGTGAGAATTCTATTCACTTGAATTTTGCCTACATGGATAGAAAGCCCACTCTCATGCAAAGAAAGTTGGAGGCGAATGAGGCAAGGGACACCCAGAATTTAGCCTATCAGATTCAATTATTGAATGAAAACTTGGAAAGGCTAATGTCGAACCTGAGTCCATTTGTATCTAACACCTCCACATCCCAAGCTTCCGAATGCTCAATTTGCCAAGGCAATACACACGCCATTGTGGATTGCCACTTGGCCTCCCAATTCCCTAAGCTTATACAAGTGGATCTAAATGCCGCTCAAGGGTTCCATCCTAGACCTCGTAATGACCCTTTTTCCAACACTTATAATAAGGGATGGAGGAACCATCCAAACTTTTCATGGAGACAAGGAAATGTCTCAAATTCAGGGAATTATAAACAACAATCCTTTCAAAACCATCAAATGAACCAACCTCAGACCTTTGCCCAACCTAAGACCTCTGAGATGGATGAATTGAAGGCAATGCTGAAAACTATGCAAGAAAGTCAAAGTGCCATCATCCAATCTCATGATAAGGCTATACATGAGATGAAATCACAAATAGGACACCTTGTTGAGGCCGTTAAAGGGAAACTGGGAAGCTCCCTAGTGCTACTGAGGAGAATCCTAAAGGAAAAGGGATTATCTTTAGGGAGCATGCTCAGGCGATGACTATTCTGAGGAGTGGGAAAGAAATTTCCAAACCCGATGCTCCTAGTCTCACTCCCTAAAAAGCCATCCACCCTGAGTTTCACCCTCACCGAAGAAGACTTGCCCAAATCTTCTCCGCTTGAAATCACCTTACTAGAAGAAATTTCCCCCATTCCACCCCTTACTCAACATGACAACCCTTCCACCCAGAGATTGAGTGCCCTTTCCAAAGTGCTTATCCACCTCTGGGCAGACTTCTACTGGCTCATCTGGAGCCAAAGATATGATGGATGAGATCATGGAAACTTTCAAGCAAGTGTAGATTAACCTGCCTTTGCTTGAAGTTATCAGGCAGATTCCGTCTTATGCCCGCTTCTTAAAGGACCTGTGCACAAAAAAGCAGCAATCTAAGAAACAGGTCTAATCAAAAGTTGTCCTACCTGATTCTGTTAGCTCAATTGTTCAACATGGCACACCCCCGAAACCTAAGGACCTAGGAGCCCCATACATCTCTATAGTTATTGGTGACTTACAGATTGATGAGGCTCTACTTGATCTAGGTGTGGGGGTGAACATCCTTCTGAGCTACGTGTATGAACAACTTGGGGGAGGCAATCTGAAGCCTAGCCCTGTAATCCTTCAAGTTGCAGATCGATCACTTAAGACAACACGGGGGATTTTGGAAGATGTCCTCGTAAGAGTGGAGGATTTCTTTTTTCCCATTGACTTCTTAGTTTTGGACACTGACTCTACCAACAAGCCAACCAAGCCTTCCATCATTTTGGGCTGCCCCTTCCTTGCAACTTCTGATGCTTCAATCAATTGCAATATTGGGGCATTGAAAATGGGCTTTGGGAACAGGAAAATCCGGCTTAATGTGTTTGATGCTTACAAACAAGCCAGACTTGAGGATTGTTCTCAAGTTGAGGTGATAGATGACATGATTGAAGAGGCAACCCCTGCAATGTTATGTGATGACCCCCTTCAGCATGTCATGCTAAATGAGCATTCCCATCTCTTGGAGGAATGTGAAGGGGATATACTAGAACTTGAGGAATTGCTGGGTGTTTCTGCTGAGTCTCTTTCCCCATCATCTCTACCTAAGGTAGATCTACTACTTGAGATGGGGACATCTATTATGAAACCCTCAACCATACAAGCCCCTGACCTTGAGTTGAAACCCCTCCCTGACACTCTCAAGTACGTCTTCCTAGGTGCCAATGATACGCTTCCAGTTATCATTTCGCCTGTGCTATCTGAGGCACAGGAGGGAGCCCTAATTGAATGCTTGTCTAGGAATAAGGAAGCTATTGCTTGGAGCATTGCTGACATTAAGGGTATAGACTCTACACTCTGCATGCACCACATATATACTGATGATTCCATCAAGCCATTTAGGGACATGCAGAGACGTCTAAACCCTAATATGAGGGAGGTGGTAAAAAAGGAAATCCTGAAGTGGTTGGACGTTGGGATCATATATCCCATTGCAGATAGTAAATGGGTAAGTCCTATTCATGTGGTGCCAAGGAAGGCAGGCTTTACTGTGGAATTCAACGACCAAGGTGAACAAGTTGTCACTAGACCCTCAACTGGATGGAGGGTCTGTATTGATTACCACAAGCTGAACACCGCTACCCAGAAGGATCACTTTCCCTTGCCTTTTATTGATCAAATTCTCGAGAAATTGGCAGGGAATAAGTACTATTGCCTTATCGATGGATATTCTGGGTACAACCAGGTTGCAGTCTTCCTTGATGACCAGGAGAAGACGACATTCATGAGTCCTTATGGTACTTTTGCATTTAGGTGTATGCTGTTTGGATTATGTAATGCCCCGGCAACCTTCCAGCGGTGTATGATGTCTATTTTTTCGGACATGATTGACGAGTGTGTTGAAGTGTTTATGGATGACTTCTCCATTTATGGCTCGTCTTTCAACCAGTGTCTCCTACACTTGGAGAATGTGTTGAAGCGATGTAAGGAGACTGGTTTAGTCCTTAGCTGGGAGAAAAGTCATTTCATGGTACAGAAAGGAATTGTACTTGGGCATGTTGTATTCGAGCGAGGTATGGAAGTAGATAAAGCCAAGATTGATTCTATTTCCAAACTCGCATTGCCCATGAACGTCAAATAGATTAGATCCTTTTTGGGCCATGTCGGCTTTTATAGGTGCTTTATTAAAAATTTTAGTAAAATTTCTAGGCCACTTTGTGACTTGTTGGCGAAGGGATCTTCCTTTAATTTTTATTCAAAGTGTGCTGAGGCCTTTCAAACTCTGAAGGAGGCCTTGATCTCTGCACCTATTCTCCAAGCTTCTGATTGGACACTCCCATTTGAGCTGATGTGTGATGCTTTGGATTATGTAGTGGGAGCAGTCCTTGCACAAAGGGTTGAGGGAAGACCTCATGTGATGCATTATGCCAGCAAGACTTTAACCGAACCTCAGTAAAACTACACTGTCACTGAAAAAGAATTACTTGCTGTAGTTTTTGCTCTGGAGAAGTTTAGGTCTTATCTGCTTGGGTCTAAGGTGGTTATTTTTACTGATCATGCGGTAGTGAAACATCTCATTGCTAAGAAAGATTCTAAGCCACGTCTGATTAGGTGGATACTACTCGTTCAAGAATTTGACTTGGAGATATGCGAAAAGAAAGGAGTAGAAAATGTTGTGGCTAACCACCTGTCTCGCCTTTCACTTAATGACTCTTTCTGGAGACATTCGTGAGATATTTCCCGATGAAATTTTGATGGCGGTAACACTAACTTTACCTTGGTATGCAGATACTGTAAATTACTTGGTCATTAGACAAACTCCTTGCTCTTGGCATGAGTAGAAAAGAAAGAGATTCATTTCCCAAGCAAGATATTTTCATTGGGAAGAGCCAGAATTATTTAGAATTGGACAAGACCAAGTATTGAGACATTGTGTACCTGAAGAGGAACAACAAAGTGTGCTAAGTTTTTGCCATGAACTTCATTGTGGATAACACTTTGGTGCTAAGAAAACTACTTTTAAGGTTCTCCAGTTCGATATTTGGTGGCTTTCCTTATTTAAGGATTCTCATAATTTTGTTAAGTCCTATATTAAATGTCAATGGACTGGAACGATTGGGAAGAGGAACGAAATGCCTCAACACCCTATTCAATCTGTTGAAATTTTTTATATGTGGGAATTGACTTTATGGGCCCCTTCTCGTCATACCATGGTTATGAATATATCTTGATGGTAGTTGATTATGTCTCTAAATGGATAGAGGCCATTCCTACACGAACAAATGACCACTTTGTGGTTTTGAAATTTGTGAAGGCCAATATCATACCTCGTTTCGGCTACCCCAAGACCATTATAAGTGATGGGGGACCTCATTTCCGAAACCATCACTTCAATCGGCTAATCAGGAGTCCGGGAGTGACTTACAAGGTCGCTACCCCTTACCATCCTCAGACGAGTGGCCAGGTTGAAGTGTCGAATAGGGAGATAAAAAATATTTCGGAAAAGACCATTAGACCTGATAGGAAAGACTGGTCCCAAAAGCTCGATGATGCTTTGTGGGCATATCGAACGACCTATAAGACCCCTTTGGGTACTTCTCCCTTTCGGATTGTGTATGGAAAAGCATGCCATTTACCTGTTGAGTTGGAACATAAGGTACCTTAGGCTATTCGAAGTGTTAACGTGGATTTAGAGAAGGCGGGTAAGGCACAACTTCTGGAATTAAGTGAGCTTGAGGAGCTGAGGACTGATGCTTATGACACCTCTCAAGCTTATAAAGAAAGAACTAAGGTCTTGCATGATAAGTATATACTTCGAAAGACCTTTGAGCCCAACCAACAAGTCTGGCTTTTCAATTCTAGGCTTAAGCTTTTTCCTGGGAAGTTAAAATCTCGTTGGGATGGGCCTTACATAATCACTAACATGTTTCTGCATGGAGTTATGGAGATTAAAAGCCCTTCCTCTTCAGCAACTCCCTTTATCATCAACGGTCAACGATTAAAACCATACATTACTTTGGATGGCCATCTAGTTGACGAGGTTACTCTTGAGGAGCCTTAGCTCCTACCATTCTCCATCTCAGGTAATATCTTCCTTTAACTATTTTTGTTTCCAATGAGGACATTGTTTGAACCAGGCATGGGTGAGAGGACCTGAGGCATTTTGTTTATAGCATGTCTACATTTTGCATTCATTCATGCATATTGCTTTTTTTTAAAAAAAATAAAAAAATAAAAAATAAAAAAATAAAAAAAAGTTTTGAGCTTAACTGGCTAGGTCTTGCATTCTTAAGCAAATTAGAACTCTAGGTCAGACTAAGTTGATTCTAGGGTCGAACATTAGAAGCTAAATGAGCTACTAGCTTTGGACCTTTAGGGTCCTTTGTGGACTTAAAAATTTAAGTAGGAGTTAAGTTGTGGACCATTCCTCAAGAGGTTGAGGAAGAAAAGCTAGGGATTGAGTTAAAAGGTGGGGTAGTACTTGGAGTCTTGTTCTACCTTTTGGTTTACGGGTTCTTGTAACCCAAGCATCCAAATTTCACACACTTGGTCTTGTGTAAGTAAGTGATCACCTTAATTCCTTTCTTAAAAGAAATTTGGTTCTCTTAGTTTTGACATAAGAGAGGCTTGAAAACACAATTTGATTAGAAGAGTTCCTACCGTAGGAGAGGTGGAGTATATACTCACCTTGAGGATGCGATGACAACATATTACCTCCTTGGCGCTTGTCTCTTAGGATATTCATCCTACTGGGGGAATGTAAGCACATTGTGCGGTTCAGGTACCATGGACGGCCCTATCTCGAAGTGCCAATTGCCACAGGCCTGAATTCGCTTAAGAAATCCATAGGTGATACTATCTCGAAGTGTCGATTGCCAGGAGTTCTTGGGGTCGCTATGGGTGGTGCTATCTCGAAGCATAAAAAACCAGGCACCCTTCGAGTTATGGTAATGGGGACAATGAATCCGACACAGAGCGTGTTGATAGTTGATCCGAGGTTAGACTTAGACGAATCAAACAAAATATATATATATATATGTATATATTATTAAAAAAAATCCTTTTTCCTTTAACTCAAATAACTCAGACCAACCCACATGCACGGATGCTTTAATCTCAAGGATCAATAAACCTTAGGGTAGAGTCAGAAATCAAGGAAACCTGTGCCTGCAACTTGTCTTTAGCTGACCTAGTCTGTAACTTAACAACTACTTGGGAACCTTAGGTCTAAAGTCTAAACATAATATGTTTCTAAAGGAAGACTGATTGGGTTGGCTAGTCTACTTGGAGTGCTAGGTTTTGCTTGATCTTACTAGGGACTAACAAAAATTAGGCATGGGGGTATTTGATTAGCCTATATTCGTGGGCTATTTAAGTATCTAAATGTCTAGGCATTAAATTAATTTTAACATTTAGGTAGCATACATTAGGATGTAAATAAATTAATTCATATTTTTAGCTTAAGTACATAATTCATGCATTTAGAATTAACCTAGGGTTGCATACATTTAATTAGTTAATTAATTACATGCACTATTTTAATTAACATAGATGTTAAGGTGTTATGTATAAATAACCCTAATTATTTTATTCTTTTATTCTTTTTCTCCTTGCACAGGTAACTCCTCCAGCTCCGCCTCCTCCTCTTGTGCATCACATTCATGCTACGACATTTTGAATTTGAAATCAATGTGGCCGTGGCTACAAAAGGAGAAGCGAGAGCTGCCGTTGGGAGGAGGCCACCACCCTTGTTCCTTACTGTGTTTAGAGGACCTTGCTCTCTTCCATTAGATACCACCGGCCTTACTACGGCAGAATGACTCACCACCGTGGGCGTGTGGGGTGACAGCCCACACCGCCAAAGAGTCTCTGCAACTCTTCACCTTAGCTAGCAACTCACGCCCACTCCCAGCGCACCCTACCAAGCGTGCCTGCCATCGCTTCATTAGACACCACCGCATGCGCCCTCACTTGATTTCTAGCCATCAGACTTTGCCCACCGCACGCTAGCTACTCACCGCGCCTTCGCCTTCACCACACCCACGCCTCCTCACCTCCACTAGAACCTCCAGCAGTGCCTGCAACTCAACTTGCGCTCTCGCGCCAGTAGCCCCCCCTCCCGCTCCATTAGACCCACCACGCGCCTCCAGCCCAGCCAGCACGTCCGTGCCTCCTCACCTTCTCCAGAACCACCAGTGCCCCTGCACTGCACCTCTGCTTGCCCATAGCGCGCGCTCCACATGCCTGCAAGCATGCGCACGTTCCTCAGTGCCTCCCGCCTGCACCAGCCTACACGCGCGTGTGCTCTCACCCCTGCCGCATGCAGCACACAAGCAGCGCGCCTCCAGTATCTCCCATGCCCCCTGTTGTTGTGAGCGCACGTCGCCTGCAGCAAAGCACCTGTGCGCCCAAGCAGCCTGCAGAGCACTCGAGTGCCCGTGCGCCCAGTAGCGGCACTTGGCGTCGCCACCAGCAGCGCACGCATAGCGTGCTTCACTCCAGCCGGCTCCTCCTCCTCCTCCTCCTCCTTCTTCTCTGTTGACGAAGGTACCCAAAGCACCCATAAACGTAGCCATCAAATCCAGCCTCGAAACTTCACGTCGGGAACTCCATCGAACTCGCCCCGACTCCCCGAGCACAACCACACTTCCAGCCGCATCAATTGGCCACTCGACGGTCTGCCGGAGAGCCTCACCGTCGGCGGCCTCTTCCACTCCAGCCGGCGACCACCAACAACTGTTCGGAGCGCCACCACCACCATCGGATAGCTCTTGTCATGCTGATCCTTCTCCAAGCTTCCCACGAGCCAGCATCGCCTCTTCTTCGCACACTCACAAGGGAACAAAATCCTCTATTTTTGGGTTAATTAATATTTACATTTGAATGCCATTGCCACCAAAATGAATTTTAATTTATGATTATTTTATTATGGTGAAATTGTGACTTCATACTTATGCTTTCTCATAATTGTGTGGTTTTTGTTATTCACATGTTTTAACATTGGTTTGGATTAAAATGTGCACAAATTTTCTCTAGTGCAAGTCAATTGAAAATTACATAGATTTATCACATATTTATTGAATATTTCAGCAAGGAAAAATTGCACATATACCTTTACATTTTTCAGTTATGGTATATCTTCTTTTTATTGCATTTCATGTTAGATTTGACTCGGGATTTCGCACTTGATTGAACGAATATGAGAAAAATATTCATGATTTTATTACATCATTGCCTCCTTGTGCACACGACCCGCTCTTTTGTGAGTGGTTAATTTTTATTGTAATTATTTTGCTAAGTGATTTTCCACCACTTCGTTACTAAAATGACAAATCATCTTAATCACATTATTCGAAAGCGAAAAACCGTCTTATCATGGAACACTTCTCCAATCCTTGTTTCTGAAATCAAGCTTGGATCTTAATTTCCTAAGGCCCTAAACCAAATTCTACACCCTAGGGAACCTAAATTAAGGTGCCCTAAGCCTAGTAAACCACTTTAAGACCCTCCTAAGGACCTAATTAGGTTCTCACTAAGCCCAATTGACTTAGATCAAGTCAATCACACTTCACCTAGTTAATTGGACTCATAGAGTCCAATTGAGCTCAGATCTCAACCAGCACAAGTCCGATTGGACTCAGTGAGAGTCCATTTGACTCAAGCCTAACCTAATTGGGTATCTTCTCAACCAATTAGACACACATCCACTCAATTAAACTTGGGATAAGTTTAACTGCACATTCACTTTAGTATTAGGGCATATAACCCTAATTCTAGGAGCCTACCTAAACCTAACCACCTAGACCTATAGGACTCGACCTAGACCACCTAACCATACCCACATAGTCACGCACACACACCCACACACACACTTGGCTGCCACCTCTAGAGTTCCCTAGAACTCTCTTCAAGTGGTGCCACCTTGAAAGGCTATTTTTACTTTCAAGGAGTCCACCAAACAACCCATGAAATGTGGATCTATGAAGACCCATTTTCAAATGGGTTGGACGGCCACAAGAGAGGACTCTCTAGAGAATTCCACACTTCTCTAGAGGGTCTCTCCCTCATTCTATTTAAGGTCACCATTGGATGGGCATGCACCCCCATCTAGAATCAATCTTGGACTCTTCATTGGTGGCTCCTCCCTCCATCTCCATCTCCCCAAGCTCCCTCCACCTCCAAGAACTAGTGGATGTCCAAGAGCAACTCTCCACCACCTCTCCAAGGGTTGGCCTACCCACCATTGGCTGCCCCTCTTTCTCCTTCCTACCACCTCAGGTTCCATAGGCCATTGGAGACCACCTCCAATGCCTTCATTTCTCATAGATAAGTGTTCTTTGTAGTTTAATTTCCTCATTGAATTTATAGCTTAGTAGTGTAGTCATCCTCTACCTGAGTGATGCATGCATCCATTTTTAATTATCGCTTTAATCATTCATGTACATGCTTTCCTCTAAAATAGATTGTAATGACAACATTTGTAAATGAATGAAATCATTATTTTATGTATCTCTATTATGATCATGAGTTGCTTGATTTGATTGCCTATTACATTGCAACAAGATGTTGGTTCCTAAATACATAAACGACCCTACGATTGATGCTTTTTTTGTTAATAGCCATCACAAAGTTAGAATGGTGCATACTAATACATACACATTCACCTTCATTGTTTACTTGACACATGCACAGATAGTTAGGGTTAACAATGCGACTGGCGAGACGTTCATTCACAGGCTTGAAACCATCGTACAATTATAAGCAAGTAGCAAAAAGATCGAATCAATTTCGCTTTTCTAAACGCCACCTTGAGATCGACCGAGACTCACTGTCTCATTAACTAAAATGTTTTGTTGAGTCATATTTCGCGCTATACTACGACACTTTTCCTATACAATATGCAATCTGTGAAGGCAACAAATACTTAAGTTATATAACTAATAAATACTTACTTTAATTAATTCATCTAATAGATACTAGATTTGGTTAATTAAACTATAAGCATAATAGCAACTTAACTATTATATTAATTGCATTATAATTACTAAGTTACTTCAGATTACTACTTAGGTTATCCTACTACTCAATACTTAATTACTAATATAGATAGAGTATAAGTTAACTATAATAATTACATGCTTAACTAACTACTTAATTAATTAATTAATTACAACAATAAGTTATCCACATGAATAGTTGCATTGAATTGAACATTAATAATATGGCAATC
Organism: Thalassia testudinum; assembly: GCA_037157565.1. NCBI lineage: Eukaryota > Viridiplantae > Streptophyta > Magnoliopsida > Alismatales > Hydrocharitaceae > Thalassia > Thalassia testudinum. The sequence goes on along the minus strand of JAZHRO010000031.1, from coordinate 162,602,382 downwards.
ATTCCATAATGAAAAGAAACATTTGGCATTGAATTAGTAAAAAGAAATATTAAAATGTTGTTTTGTAATAACACATGTAATCTATTGGAACCTTGTTCCAAATCTTATTTTGGTGTTAGCAAAATTATTATGGATTAATGTTTGCAATTGAGTGCTTTTTAGATTTAGGTGAAGATCAAGGCAAACAGGAAATGACGGAGGCATGATGATGAGAAAGACAAGATCATGACGTGGAGGAGCCAAGATGACAAGGATGAGTCGAGGAGAAGAAGATCATCTTTGACCTTTAATTTTTTTGTTTAGGTCTTTTTTATTTATAGAATGTATGCTTCTTAACAAAGGAATATAACTTAGATCGTAAAAATAATTAGAGATAAATTAGGATTATATTGCGATCATTTTCAAAGAACGTAATTGATTAAATCACTTAAAAAAGGTACCTATTAACCCACAAGTACCGGTACTAAAGTTTAGTACCAGTACATGTGAGTTACAGGTTTGGGTTTTTTCAAAGAAACAAACATGTACCCCACGAGTACCGGTACTCATGATCAGTTTGGTACTGGAGGTAACAAGTACCGGTACTCATGATCAATATTGGTACATGTGGAATACAGATTTGTGTTAAGTGTTTGAAACCCAAATCTGGAAGCAACGAGTACCGGCACCCATACTTTAGTACCGGTACCAATTAGTTGTTGGCTCAAAATTGATTGGCTAGAAAATTGATTTTAGTAATTTGAATGTTGGCATTTAAACCCCAATGTCTAGTAGACATCCCAACTAGGTCCTAAATTTATAAATAATCCCTTGGACCCTTAGTTCGCACATAAGAAAAGAGAAGAAGAATTCCTAGAGCTATATTTCAGATTTCCACCAGATTTTCAAGAGAGAAAGAAGAACCTTGCCATTCACTCTCTCTTCATTCTTGCAAGCTCAACGACATGTTTTTGTCATGCATCTACGAAGTGATTCATGTCCATCCTAGGCTCTCAATTGGTACTCATTTTAATTATTGTTGGGAGGCATAGGAACTTTGTTGTAAGATTTTATTTTTCTTACACCTGTGCTTTGTTTGTTTTTGAGCTTGTTGCTCATTGGGTTGTAACAAACCTGTTTCTTGTACTTGGGTTGAGGTAACCTGTTAATTACCTCGTTTAGTAAATTGATTTCCTCGGGGTTGAGGGAATCGAGTTAAAAACCCTACATTGGGAGGCTTAGGTAGTGGAGTACCCAAGTGAGTGGGGAACCACTATACATTTTGTGTCCTTTGTGGTTTGATTTGATTGTGCAAATCCTTCTTGTTATTACTAATATTGTGCTTGAGTGTTTATGCGCATAGCCATCCTATTCTATTAGATCCTATCATAATCCACATTATTTCATTTAATACTTAGTCTATAAAGCCTTCACAAATCATGCACAAGCACAACCTTCACAGGGAGAGCTCTAAAATTCTGACTAAGTGTTGGCTAATACTTAGGCTAAAAGGATCAGGATCTACATGGCTCTTCATAGGATCAATGGCTCAATGAGCCAGATCAGTACTACTATTAGGCCACATGCAACCATCATATCCTTCCACCTGGTGCCCAAAGGCTACTCCATAGAGCTACATGTTCATCTCGTAGATTACGTTAAAAGAATGAATACATCGTAGTATAGTGCGAAATATGTCGAAATAAATAAAATTTAATGAGAGGTGAGTCCCGATTGAACTCAGAGAGGTAGAAAATGCTTTTGAATTCACGAACTGTTTTAGAATGCTAACTGGATAATTTATATATAAACTGAATGCTGATCACAATATATGGAGTGGAAGTCTAATCATAATATAGATATGAAGTAGTTGAGTTGCAAACATAACTAATGCAATGCTAAAATAGGAATAAAATAGCTATCTAATCTATCAAAATAAGGGCACCATGGGTGGTTCATGGTGGCCTTTCAGAGAGGTTGGGGAGAGCAACAGCGGTGCACCAAGGTGGCTTGGTGGGTGCTTTAGAGGGAGAGAGCTAGAGAAGAAGATCTAGAGAGTTGGAGAGGGTCTGGAGAGACTTTTCCTTCAACTGGGGGCCCTAGGGCTCTTCTTATAGCTTTATAGAGGGGCAAAGTGGGCATTTAAGCCCTCCAACTCGTGCACAAGGCTCAGATTTGTCAAATCCATTGATCAGGAGATCAAGAGATTAGATCTCACTTCAAAAGGCCTTCCAAAATGCCTCCAATGCTCGGACGTGCTCTTTGGCTGACACGTGGCACGCTCCCCAACCTTGGATCTTCATCTGACAGTTGTCGCTTGCGCTTGCCCGCACTGCCAACCATAAGTGCTTAAATCATGCTCAATCTTTGTGAGCACGCTGTAACGAACTCATGCCCCAGACATCTTTTAAGACGTCTGGGAGGTGGCCCAGACGTCGGACCAGACGTCTGGGGTCACTTCCAGACGTCTGGAAATCGGCTCTCTTTGACACGCACGGGTCGTCTGCACGCCTGAGTTTGCAGACCCACATATTCGCTTATTCCTTCTGCGGCGGCAGATTCCGCTGCCGCGTTCCTTCTCTCTCCTCCTCGCGTGGCCTTAAAAGGCCACGCCTCCCCTCGCTTCCATCACCACTGTCTCCTTCCTCTTCTCCTTCAGCTCCGGGTACGCGAGAGTGAGCGCGAGAGCGAGCACGAGGGCGGCAGTGGCAGCCGCGATGCGCGTGGGAGAGGTGCTCTGCCGTGAGGGCGAGCTTGCCGGGGCTGCTAGGGCCGGCCGGCAGGGGGCACGAGGCGATGCTGGGGGGGATTGCTGCAGTCCGAGCAGCAGGCGCGATGAGGCGCGGCATCGCGAGCGGAGGGCGAGTTGCGCCCTGGTTCTGGAAAAATTTCCAGAATCAGACGTCTGTGCTTGTAGCCAGACGACGGGCACGCCGTCTGGAGGACTGTCCAGACGTCTGAAAGGTGAGTTTTCCATCTTCTTCTTCCTTCCTGTCGACTGACCGTACTGAGGGAGAGAGATGGGTGTGTGCAGGTTCGGTGATTCGCCATCCAACTCGAATCAGACGTCTGGCTCCAGTGCCAGACTGCGGGAACGACTTCCAGACGTCTGGGGTGACCATCGGACGTCTGGGAACTAGGCCAGACGCCCCTGCAGGCTTTTGGACGTTTGAGAAACCATGCAGAACAAGGTAATTCTCTGATCCACTTTTTAAGACGTCTGGAAGAAGTTCCAGACGTCTGATTTTGCACAGTGTCGTCGTTTTTGACTCGTTGAGGGCCCGTTCGGGTTCCATTTTCCGCGTTTTGAGTTGCATTCTTTCCGGAATTAAATCCTCTACCCGTCTACAGTAGCTATACACTGTTTTGAGACACTCGTGTTTGATCCTTGTGATAGGACCTTGTTCCGTTGCAGTCTTGAGGGTCGCGGAGGCACGCGGGATTCCCGATCACGCCCCCATTACTCCCATCGTACCTGGTAGAGTGGCTTTAAGTATAACCTGTTAAATTGTGGAATCATAAATAGAACCTAGGACATTGCATGAATCCTAGGAATGAAAAACAGATTGAATGATAGATCCTAGGTGTTGCATGAATCCTAGGGCTGGAAAACTAGATTGTATGATAGATCCTAGGATGCGGCATGAATCCTAGGATGGGAAAACTAGTGGAACAGATGAATACTGCAGTCTTGGAAAAATGGAAAGGAACAAATAGCTGCCTGTAATTGAATTAACAGCTGCCTGTTGAATAAATAAACATGTTTGAGAACATGGATTGTGATAACGTGAAACTGGAAGGTGAAACTTAGACGTTCTGAGCTGGAACCCTACGGGGAAGTAGGAGTAGAACTCCTGGAAAGTGAATGTTATAGAATTGGGGAAGTGAGCTGGCCCTTGAGTACGGAGTACCAAGGAGAGCGACTGTCCCCCTGTTTAGTGCAGAGCGGAGCCAGCCACCCCAGGGACCCGGGGTTAGGACTGGCCACTCTGTACCGACTTGCTGGCCCTCGTGTACGTAGTACCGAGGGGAGCTACTAGTGTAGGGAGGTACTAGCTACCCCACAGGCCTCGGGGTTTTGCTAACCTCCCACACCGACTTGTTAGGCCCACTGGGGCAAACCAGGGTAGTCAGGCGAGGGTACGCGGACTGTGGAGGGGCAAGGCCCCTGTTTGGTTACTGTGGAGGGGTTGGACCCCTGTTACTGAGAGGGCTCTGCCCTGTACTGGTTCCGTGCTGTGCTTTGGGCTCACCCGTTAACGGAAACGACTGACCGCGTGCCAGTGCGGGTTAGCTACCTGTGCGTTTACCGCGTGTGCCGTAGTCACCGTTACGTCTGTCAGTGACCTTGGGGTGGTTGACTGAGAGTAGGATCACCACGGGGGACTCTCCCGGTCAGGAGAGCACCACGTGCTACTTCTACTGTTCTGAAAATACTGCAATCAAGATCGTTCCCACGAGGAACATTCGAGATCAAGTGAAAGATCTAAGAAATAGATAAATCGTGAGATAATTGAAAGACTTAAATAAAGAAAGTAACAGAACTTAACAGCTACAGTACACTCTACTGTTTCTTTAGTTTAGTTGCCACTCTACTCAGCGTTTTGCTGACGTGTTACACTCGTGCCTTTCAGGACCAGGTGTTGAGCAGCTAGGGTCAGCGGCTGCAGAGGACGCTGGGCCGAGTAGGGTCCAGTAGAGTTACCACTGTTTCTTGTACCTCTTTTTGTTCCGTTATAGTGAGTAGTTCTTGTTTCCGCTGTACTTTTCTTTACCTGCAATTCATATTTAGTTATGAATGTTGTTCTACTGTTGTGGTGGTATATACTGTAGTAGTTTCTTTCCTTGATGCTGTATTTTCTTACTGTTAGTTATATTCATGTTGAATGTGGTTTATTTTACTGCTCTTTTGGTTACTTCCTCGTTGGACGACTAGGTCTTGGGATTAGTTGAGTCGGTCCGGTTCTCGTGTCTCATAGGGGCTCGGGAACCGGGTCATTGCACACGCGCACATCACTTCTTAGTTGTTCGATCTCACGATCAGATGGCTTAAACACATCACAGCCACCGCCTTATGACTGCTTAATGCACACACGCGTTCGGTTGCATGTGATCACGTTCATCTCCATCAACGAACAACAGTGTGCCGCGTGTTTGCATCCCTACCACTTAATACAGATTTGACGACTGGATTTCCTTTGCGCTCTACCACCTGACAATTTGAGCGCGGATTGCGCTTCGATCTTGCATTGCGGCCTTTGGCTCCAGTGCTCTAACCAACGCGCTACAAGTGTGTTGTTTCGTGCTTTCCTTTCTTCTCACGGTTGCTGTCAGCTGTTGGATGATGATCCAATGGCTGAGGATAATCCTTCCTTGATGAAGTGCGAGGGAGCTGCGACGTGGGCGCGTTGTGGCCATTGGATGATGATCCAATGGCCCACAATGCATGAGGGAGGTGCTTTTAGAGGTTGGGGCGGCATTGTTGGGTGGCTGTGATGGCATCATGTGGCACCATCGTGGCCATCAATCTTCTCTTCTTTGTTGATGGTGCTATAGGTCTCCGATTGAGATGATTTTTGTGTTGTTGGATTGCGATCATTATTCCAGATCCATCCATATGGTAGGATTTGGCATTTAAGGTCTGGATTTCCACCCATTTGCCTCTTTGCCCTTTCTCTTCTATGGATTCCATAGGATGCTACGAGAGTCTGATCGAGACAATCTTGGAAGCATTGGACTCCCGTCATCATTCTAAGCAGATCCATACGGTTGGATTGGTCATCTGCAACCCTGCAGTACCTGCGATTATTAATACCTCTCAATTAGAACATAATATGACACTATTATTTACAAAAATAATAAATCAACTATAATGCAAAGTATGATGCCAATGTATACATAATGCCTAAGTCTAGGATCTAACTTAATTCAGGTATATTAGGTCCTATGATTATTGTGAAATCATACCTCCATTCGTAAATCTTGTTAGTCCCTAGCAAGTGCAAGACTAAATGCATTTTACCAAGAGTTTGACTAGAGATTTATTTCTTTTTGTCTTCATCCAGAAATTTAGAATCCAGATAATCGTAAAGTATAGTATTATGGCCTATGCAACGGATCCAAGCAAAAGTTTGATACACATCTACAACTTGTGCTTGACCCTTAGTAAAACTCTATTGGGATAGGCAACTTCGTCTCGTGGGGACATGGAATACCTCTAGTTTTAGCCCCAATTTTTTGGATTAGGTAGAAGATGTTTGAGTTAAATAGATTTGTATTTGGTGGCTTACTCTCCTCTACTGCTATATAGAGACTAGTATTTTAGAATCTAGATTTCTAGATTATCAAATAAATCAATGGTCGTGCCGTGCTTCGCGTGTTAGAAATCGAGGTTACAAGTAACCTTTCGTCGTAGTTGCAAAACACGTCGATCAAATAAAATTTATACTGAAACACTAAGGGAGTCCCGGGTCGAACACAGGGAGGCGATGTTTACTTTACTTGAAAACTGCGCTTCATTTTTATTTGTTCCTGGTCATTTTTGTCTTTTCTAATTTTTTTGGTATTTTTAGGAAGCAAGAGATTAGATCAACAAATGCTTATCTAGCAAATCTACTTGCAAATATAAAAGAGAGAGAAAGAGAGAAACAATCATCTATTCATCAAGAATTGTTTGTTACACTACGAAAGTAGGAAAAATCTACACTATGAAAGCATAAAAAGATAGAATGAGGTGAGAGAAATCCCCCTCAACGGTTGCTTGGAGGATGATTCGCTTTGACGTTGCCTGGAGGAAGGTGGTGAGGAGCAAGACGAAGGAGGATGGAGCCAGAGGCAGAGGATGGGGCAGGACGACGTCGCGGTGAGGATCTTCTTCCTGAAGGGTGGTGAGAGGATGGCCACGGTATGTTCCACGAAGAGGGGTGAGAGGACAGAAAACTATTTGGTTTTACTCTAGAGGAGCATCCCAGGCTTGGGACAAGCTCTCTCTAGAGCCTTAAAGGTGGTGAGAGGAAGAAAGGAAGAGATGCTTTGGAATGGTGGTGGGTAGGTCCTTTTATAGTGGAGGAGGAAGAAAAAATTCGCTTCTGGGTCATTACTGACGTCCATAAATGTCGCTGCAACTGTCGCTGAAGATTCACCCTTCAAATCCACTTGCTGGCGTGTGCTGACCATTAGTGACAGCTGCAAGCATCATTAAAGGTACGTCGCTGAAGATCCGCGCCCGCCCCACTGGCATGCTCTGCTTGCGTGCATCACACGCCTTGTGCGCGCGCATGCGGGATACGCAGTGCTGCTGCTGCACGCGGTGCGCTGCATGCAGCTGTGGCTGTGCGTGTGCATTACGCGCAGCTGTAGCTGTGCGTGTGCACTGCTGCTGCTGGCCGATGTTGGGTGACCTGGATGGTGCCACGTGGGCCGCCCATTCTTCTTTCTTTTGTAGAGGGTGCCACGATGCTCCGATCGAGATGATTCCCGCGTTGTCAGACTACGGTCGTCGCTTCGGATCCATCTGTACAGTCAGATTTTCCATCCAAAACCTGTATGGATGTCGCATTGCCCTCCTGGCCGTTGATCTTCCTCGAGCTTCATGTGATGCTACGGGACTCCAATCTGGATGATTTTAGAGGCGTTAGACTCCGATCGTCATATTAATCAGATCCGTTTGGTCTGATCATCCATCCGAGGCCCTGAAATAAATCCTCTCCTCTCCTGACCATAAAAAGAACGTAATTAACCCAAAATATATACAACTACTCTAAATGCACAATGATGCATGTTATGCAATATTTATAACATGAAATGCAAATCTAAGCCTAGGAGCATGCATGAATAGGCATTTTACCCTCAACAAATGTGTTTACATCAATCAACTTAGAGAGAGATGGGAAAACTGTGCTCTCTCAAGTTCCTTGCACTCATTCTCTCTCTTTTCTTCTCTTTTCTTCTTTTTCTTTTCTTCTCTTTTTCTTTTTGAGCTCACATCTCACTAGTTTTGTAAATATGTTTGGTGGTCTCTCATGATGTTACACTTCAATTAAGTTCTAGTAACCCTATAACTAAGCCAGAAATCCTCAGCCAGTATTTGGGTGGCCAGAAATACAGGAAAGTAGGTCAAGGCTATATTTGGTGGATCATGAGGGTAGTGGGTATTATTACCTCGATGTGCTTGTCATGAAATGAAATAAATGCAACTCAATGCCTTTCCTTTTCAAACTTTTTCTCTTTTTCTCTTCTTTTTTTCAAAAGCTTTTTTCTTCATATAAATCTGCCAACATAGCGCAATGCAACATGACATATTTACTTTTATTCACAAGGCATTATTCAGGTTTGGGGATGTTCAAGAGGATATCAGGTGGCTTATTTGGTGGAAGTGCTTATTCTTGGCACCAGAAAGGAGTGGATAGGACAGTGTATTTCTGACCTTAACATTAATACCCTCCTTCAGCTGAGGATTCCGTAAAGGATAATCGTGGCCATCCACCTTAGTTTTAGTTCTATTAGAACCCACTCTCTGTGTATTTCCTTATTTGGTGGCTCTCTCAAAGATTCTCACAAAAAATTTGTATGCCCGAGAGCAAAAACTATGCCCAATTTCGAGTATCATTACCCAATTATCCAGAAATTAAGATTCCTTACACTAGTCTTAAAGCACCAGTTGACTCTCTACTCTCACCTCACGCATGTTTGGTGGATCGATTAGAAGATGGTTTGCCTTTCTCCTTGATTGTTGTCCAAGGGTTTAGGAGAAGCAATGCTTCTTCTCGACAAACTAGAGATGTCTATCGGTCTTCACAGTGGATCCATTGCAAATTCTACATGCAAGTGTGAAATTGTAGTCTCAACAAATGTGTTTACATCATACCCCCATGCCTATCTTTTGCTAGTCCCTAGCAAAATTAAAGTATATGCTTTGTATAAAAGTAGAATTAGGATTAGATCACTTAGGCCTAAGTCGTTTATTAATAATAGAAAATTTCAACTAAGGTCCTAAACTACAAAAACTCAACAGTACCCGAGTGTCTACCAGAATGCTGACCACCCAAGTTCTCGCCTTGTTTGAGAAGGGAAGATATATATTTTTTTATTTTTCTTCTTTTCAAAATTTCTTTGTACTTTTGGAGTTTGAGAGTTCCGGGATAACTTTTTACGGCTACCTGACTCACCCAAGACTCGAAAAGGATTCTAAGTACTAAGCATCTTTGTGAAAAAGTGATAGACTCACAAAACGGCTGTTAAGATGGACTTCGGGTTTCTATGACCCTAAGTGATCTTGCCTAAAGGTTTATCTTTACGATCGGTAGCCTTCTCCCTACTTCTTTTATTTATAGGGTCAACACAAGGGTGAATCCAGTGTATATCTCCCTGGTTTATTTTACTTCCCCGCTTCTTCCCTAAGTGTTTTGGGAATTATAGTGCATTTATTTTTTTTTGTGAGCTGGGTTCTGAATAGCCGGCCAATGAGCTGTTACCACTGACAACTTGCCAGCCATACTCGTGCGGTGAAGTGTGGTTTTATTTATTTCTTTTTATTTTCTCCTTTTCTTTTTCTCTTTTCTTTTTCTTTTCTTTTTGAGTGTTTCTCTCTGTTTTTTTTTTATAAGTAGGTGGCTTCCCCGATCTAAGATTTACCTAAAGGCAGTACAATGAAAATGGTCTTGTGGCTGGGCTCTGGACAACCGGCCGATGAGCTCTTACCACCGACAACTTGCTAGCCATAGCACCCAAGTCGGTCCATTAACTGCCCAATTTCCGTAAAAATCATCAAAAGGTGAGTCAGTGTAAAATAATGTGTGTAGATGCTTAGGCTTAAAGTCCCCCTAAATCAGAGGGCGGGTTGATAAGTCACATACTTATCATCCTAAATTATTTACCAAATTAAAATGAATTTTAATTGGCGAGGACTCAAGACTAAGTCCACATTCTAGTGGACACCCGGGCTAATTAAGCCCGAAGACCTGAAGAGTCCAAGTGTTTAGGTCCTCTCATATCATTTCCTAAAGTTAATAACTTCCAAATGCCTAAGTTTTCTTTTCCTAATTGTTTTCTTTTTTTTTTTAATTTTTATTTTTTTTATTTTATAAGAAATTAAAAGAAATTCTACAGAGTTAACATAATGATTTCAGGAATTGATTATCCACCCCCCATACCTAAATGATGCAATGTCCTCATTGTAAAAATAAAGACATGAAAAGGGCAGAGTAAACAGAACATCACCTGAGTGTTGTGAAAATCTAGTCAGCTCCGCAGAGAGAAGGGTGTATACACACGTGCTAAGTTTAATGCCTTCAGCTAGGCATAACATACATACAAAGAAGAAATTGAGAATTCACAAGTGCGGGTCAGAATCAAAATAAAAAGGTTGATCCTGAAACCTGTCAGTAGAAGATGTCCATAGATGTGGACGAGATTATGGTGCAGACCCATGCCCCAGGGTTGAGTGGTTCTCAGGTTCTGAATGAAAATCACCCAGAATTGAAGGTTGTTGTGTTTGCGGGGCAGGGCTTGCGGTTTAGTGGTGTGCAACCCAAGACCAAAGTGTCAAACAATGGGTAAAGATGGTTCAATAGGTGCGGTTGTCCACTTAACATCTAACTTAGAAAAATAATCAGTTATTTCGAGCTTAGGTTGTACGTGAAAGATATCGTAAGGGTCCTAGTAGAAAGTAGGTGGTTTTAGGTCAATAGGTACCCTTAGATCCAAAATCAAACTTCCCTCTGAATTAGCCTCCCAAATCTTTTTTTCAACAATTCTATCCTCCAACATCAAGGGCTTAGGCTTCGGGACCACTATCATATTGTTCACCCCATATGATTCTCCCAAGTCCAAAAATCGTGGCTGAATCAAGATTGACTTGGGCACAAAGATCTCAGAAGTCAGCTCTTCGGGGTGCAGATGAGGACTGGGGTCACTGATTGAATCATCAAGATTCGAATCCTCCAAGTTAACCCCAACCGAATCCAAATCTTCAATGAACGGGCTATCAAATGGTTCATCAAATTCCTCATGCTTGTTTGTCTCACTAAAATCATTTTCCTTATGTTCAAGTGAGACTTCACCTAAAAATTCTTCACCCTCAGAGTCAAAGAATTGATGATCCTCATTCATATATGTCTCAAAATCATATGTCATTTCATGGTCTGTGGAGACATATTTTTCCTCGCTCCCTGGCTTGGGGATCTCGGGTGAATCAATCGGTTCATCCTCAAATGATTGCTCTAGCCCATCTTGGTCATCCCCAGTCTCAGAAAATGTATCCCCCCCAACAGGCGCCTGAGCAGGTTCAGACATTGGCTCTCCTGAAGGGGGTTCATCTTGAGAATCATCCCAAGATTGGACTAGTGCAACCACAAATTTCATCCTCAACCTCGACAATTTCCCAAGAAGAAACTCACCCATGTCCCTATCCCTAACACTTTGGAGCAAATCCAATAGAGAACTATTAAGTTCATCAATCATTTTGATCATAGGCTCTAGTGCTTCAGTGCATGGTGTTGGCTGAGCTTCTAAAGATTATATAGTGTTCCTTAAATTAGCCAACACCCTATCCTGGATCTGGTTCACCTGAACCGACTGGTTCAGTTCAGGTTTGGGTGGGTTCAGGTTAAATCTAGGGGAGTCAAGATGTCGAGGTTCTTGGGTCCCTCCTTGAAAGTAGATCATTCTAGGTTATTCAAAGGATGGTGGCAACCTATATTCAATGGAATACTGGGGAGGGTAGGTGTTATAATCATGATATCCTTCCTGATTGTAGATCGGGTTGGTTTGGTCATCAAAGGATGGGGATCCATAATCATTATAGCTCTGGAAAGGATAATAATCATAGTCTTGTCATCCAGGGTTAGACCCTGGACCCTGAGGTCCGGATTCATATCCCCAATCAAAGTCATCTTGGCTAGTGGATGGGTAATTACAAGTCAAGTCGGGCTAGTAATCATCTTGGGGATAAGTGGTGGTAGGAGGATAGGATGTGAAATGTGTGTAGGATGTGGAAGGGTACATGGTGAAGTAAGGAGGGAAATCAGAAGAGAAAGGAGCCCTGCAATACAAAAATACAAGCCTATCCTTAGTTTGGGTAGCCTAAAGGTCTACAGACTCTCAGAATCCATCCTAAGATTATTGACGATTTACTCTACTTATGAACAGGCAATCAACTAGTTAGAAAGAGGGACTGGGGAGAAGGTTCATCCTTTGGCTTGCGCCTCCGGTTCCTAGTGTACCCCCCAGCCACGGTCGTTTGACTCTACTCCCCTAGCTAGACATCAAATTGACTAGTATAAGTAGGTTAATCATGAATAATCTCAATCTGGATCCCGACGAGCGAACCAGTCCTTAGGGCCAACGTCTAATCAATTTTAGTTAGGCTTGGGACAATGGTGCTTCAGGAATGTGATGAGCCCTTTAGATGGGTTGTGCCCTTAATGATTAGTTAAAATGGGTGTGTGTGCACAACCAAGGTTTGCAAACAAGGTTATTTGATGATGTGTCTTTTAGAGTTCAACCTTGTTTAGTAGCTTTTAGGGTTTAATCTTAGGTATATTCAATCAAGTTTAGGAAAACACTCCAAGTTTTGCAAGCACTGGTGATGATATATTCCTTTAGAAATCAAAGAAAAAAATGTGGAGTGCCTAGTTCAGCCCTAAGAATCAACCCTAAGTGGCAAGCTACTTGATGAATCGCTTTTATCTTAAGTGGTGTGGCCCAAACAGTTCAATCAATTGGCCTATTGCACCACTTAGTTAAGGCACACAGAAATTTTTGACCTATTCATATTTCTACTCACTTATTTGTGTGTTGAATTAAGTGTACCGAGTCCATAGGTCAGATCCCGATTAAGTGATAGAATCGATGTGATTGTGCGCCTTAAGGTGAGAAGTGTGGGTGTTAAGTGTGTAGCTTACAGAAAATCCCACAATCAGATAACACTTTTTTTATTTTTTTATTTTTATTTATGTGGATGGCGAGGTGAGTGGAGGTGGCAAACAAACAACCAAATCTATCCTAAGGTTCATAAAAAGCACCTAAGTTGATTTGGGTTTGAGTTATTCGATTTTGGAATGAAAACTAAGGTGGGGGTGGCGTAGGGGACACTTACAAAGCACTCTACCCGCACTTTACTCTGGTCTACCGCACTTGGATCTCCATGCTAGTGTACTTACAAGACAATAGATCAAAGACAAGTAGGGTTAATGCTATGTAAATGCAAAGAAATGCAATAAACAATAAAGTAAATTCTGTTGCCTCCCCGGCAACAGCACCAAAATGGTCGTGCCGTGCTTCGCGTGTTAGAAATCGAGGTTACAAGTAACCTGTCGTCGTAGTTGCAAAACACGTCGATCAAATAAAATTTATACCGAAACTCTAAGGGAGTCCCGGGTCGAACACAGGGAGGCGATGTTTACTTTACTTGAAAACTGCGCTTCATTTTTATTTGTTCTTAGTCGTTTTTGTCTTTTCTAATTTTTTTGGTACTTTTAGGAAGCAAGAGATCAGATCAACAAATGCTTATCTAGCTAATCTACTTGCAAATATAAAAGAGAGAGAGAGAAACAATCATCTATTCATCAAGAATTGTTTGTTACACTATGAAAGTAGGAAAAATCTACACTATGAAAGCATAAAAAGATAGAATGAGGTGAGAGAAATCCCCCTCGACGGTTGCTCGGAGGACGACTCGCTCTGCTGTCGCCTGGAGGAAGGTGGTGAGGAGCAAGACGAAGGAGGATGGAGTCAGAGGATAGAGGATGGGTCAGGACGACGTCGCGGCGAGGATCTTCTTCCCGAAGGGTGGTGAGAGGATGGCCACGGGATGTTCCACGAAGAGGGGTGAGAGGATGGAAAACTATTTGGTTTTACTCTAGAGGAGCATCCCGGGCTTGGGACAAGCTCTCTCTAGAGCCTTAGAGGTGGTGAGAGGAAGAAAGGAAGAGATGCTTTGGAATGGTGGTGGGTAGGTCCTTTTATAGTGGAGGAGGAAGAACAAATTCGCTTCTGGGTCATTACTGACATGCATAAACATCGCTGCAGCTGTCGCTGAAGATCAGCCCTTCAAATTCACTTGCTGGCGTGCGCTGACCATTAATGACAGCTGCAAGCGTCACTAAAGGTCCGTCGCTGAAGATCCACGCCCGCCCCGCTGGCACCCGCCCCTCTGGCATGCTCCGCTTGCATGCATCACGCCCCTTGTGCGCGCGCGCGGTGCGCTGCACGCGGCTGTGGCTGTGTGCGTGCGCTGCGCACGGCTGCGGCTGTGTGTGTGCACTACTACTGCTGGCAGATGCTGGGCGACCTAGATGGCACCACGTGGTGCCACCTGGGCCGCACATTCTTCTTTCTTTTGTAGAGGGTGCCACGATGCTCTAATCGGGATTATTCCTGCATTGTTAGACTGTGATCGTCGCTCCGGATCCATCCATATGGTCGGATTTTCCTTCCGAAACCCGTATAGATGTCGCATTGCCCTCCTGGCTGTTGATCTTCCTCGGGCTTCATGTGATGCTACGGGACTTCGATCTGGACGATTTCAGAGGTGTTAGACTCCGATCGTCGTATTAATCAGATCCGTATGGTCTGATCGTCCATCCGAGGCCTTGAAATAAGCCCCCTCCTCTCCTGACCATAAAAAGGACCTAATTAACCCAAAATATATACAACTACTCTAAATGCACAATGATGCATGTTATGCAATATTTATAACATGAAATGCAAATCTAAGTCTAGAAGCATGCATGAATAGGCATTTTACCCTCAATAAATGTGTTTACGTCAATCAACTTAGAGAGAGATGGGAAAACTGTGCTCTCTCAAGTTCCTTGCACTCATTCTCTCTCTTTTCTTCTCTTTTCTTCTTTTTCTTTTCTTCTCTTTTTCTTTTTGAGCTCACATCTCACTAGTTTTGTAAATATGTTTGGTGGTCTCTCATGATGTTACACTTCAATTAAGTTCTAGTAACCCTATAACTAAGTCAGAAATCCTCAGCCAGTATTTGGGTGGTCAGAAATACAGGAAAGTAGGTCAAGGCTATATTTGGTGGATCATGAGGGTAGTGGGTATTATTACCTCAATGTGTTTGTCATGAAATGAAATAAATGCAACTCAATGCCTTTCCTTTTCAAACTTTTTCTCTTTTTCTCTTCTTTTTTTCAAAAGCATTTTTCTTCATATAAATCTACCAACATAACGCAATGCTACATGACGTACGTACTTTTATTCACAAGGCATTATTCGGGTTTAGGGATGTTCAAGAGGATATCAGGTGGCTTATTTGGTGGAAGTGCCTATTCTCGGCACCAGAAAGGATTGGATAGTATAGTGTATTTTTGACCTTAACATTAATACCCTCCTTCAGCTGAGGATTCCGTAAAGGATAATCGTGACCATCCACCTTAGTCTTAGTTTTATTAGAACCCACTCTCTGTGTATTTCCTTATTTGGTGGCTCTCTCAAAGATTCTCACAAAAAATTTGTATGCCTGAGAGCAAAAACTGTGCCCAACTTCGAGTACCATTACCTAATTATCCTGAAATTAAGATTCCTTACACTAGTCTTAAAGCACCAGTAGACTCTCTACTCTCACCTCACGCATGTAGATCCATTGCAAATTCTACATGCAAGTGTGAAATTGTAGTGGATTCTAAGTTCAGGAATCAACTAAAGAATATATCCCTAATAAAACCTCTTAATTAAAAGATCTATTTCCTAAGGTGTTCACGGAAAATTTTTTAGTTTATATGTACTACCCCCCCCCCATGCCTAAGTTCTTACATGTCCTCATGTATGAATAAAAGAAAAATAAAGTAAGATAGGGTGTAAATGGATAGAAATCACCTGGAATTGCTCCTGATTCATCATTCAACTCATGCCAACACTATAACGATGATCACAATATGAAAAATAGTTTACCAAAATGAATATGCTACGTATAAAATAGATGTTATGTCCAAATGCCAAGTCTAAATGCTATGCCTAAATGATGTGCCTGAATGCCGAGGCTAAATGCTATGCTAAGTTCAACGCCTCCAGCTGGGCGAAATTCCCTTAGATGGATTAATGGTTTCAAGAGACAGATTCAAGATGGTAAGCACTTGGAGTTCCATTGTCATCCATGGACAAAAAATGTAGAGTAGCTACCCGTGAATACCAAGCCCACAAGGTCAACAGAATAAAATATCAAGGCTTGGAATTAGTTGTAGCCAAGTGCTACAAGAGGAATAAATCCTGGTGCTAGGGTGATAGACAGCAAGTGGTAGCCTTGAAGAGTGGTGTATAAGTAATGCAAATGAGATGGATAAGGAGTCGGGAATGAGAGACAAATCATATGGGTCCTGAAAGTGGTGGAAAATGAAGGGAGGGACCTGAGTGGTGTAATATGAAATGGTATAAAGAACCATTTCATGAGTGGATTTGGGTGTTGGTGGTTGCGGAGTGGGTGTATTGAATAAGATTCGGCATTCCATCCCAATAGCTCTATACTTTCCCAAATCATTCTCATCCCTGGGTTGATCAGAAATCTCTTATGGATCGCCCAAATTCTGTTCATAGTGTGAATCCTTAAATGTAATGGGTGGTAATTCATCTTCCCCAAGGTGTGAAGAATCAGAATCTAGATGTAATAAAGCCTCAAATTCTTTCATTTTCTACTCTGTGGCTTCTGTGGATTCCTCGATATCCAAGAGCAAAGATGAAAAGGAAGTTGTGATAGATTCATCTGACTCCAAACCTAAAAATGTCTCAAGACTTTTCTGATTTTTCTCACAATCAGAAATGGAGTTTTTATCAGATTCTTTCTCAACTTCGATTGGATTCTTTGACAATTCAAAATCACCACCATGGATGTATGGAATCTCATATAAATCAATGTATTTATCATTTAAGCTTGCCATGAGAGTTTAAGGCAATTCCACTCCAAATCTCTCAGAATCTAAATCATGTCTCATCAATCGCCTTTGGTTGATCAGCGTTTACCACAATGTCAAGATCATTATAACTCAAATCAATAAGCCTGATAGAAGCTGTGTGTGAAGTTAATTCATTAAGAAGTTCTAGGTTCCCACAGAGCTCAGGTTCATCATCCTCAATAAAATTACAATGTGGGTCCTTATTCGCCCTGAAAATATCCAATCTGAGTTTTTCATCCCCTGGGGCGATCTCCATACACCCGGAAGCACAATTAAAGTTAGCTTGGGTGGTTGCTAGAAATGGGCGACCTAAAATGATAGGTGCATCACGGAGCCTAGGAGGAATGTCCATATCCAAGATGAAAAAATCCACTGGGAAGCAAAGCCCATAGATTTTTACAATGACATTCTCAACCACACCTTAGGGCATTTTGACTGATCTGTTAGCCAACTAGATGGTGACTGAAGTGGGTTTTAGCTCCCCAAATTGGAAGTGGTAAAAAACAGCAGTGCGGCTAAATTAATGGCTTAACCCAAATCAAGGCCTAGTCAAAAGGAGCATTCTGTAGCTGGCGGGAAATGAGTGGGGCTCCCGGGTCATTCTTCTTAGGTGGTAGGTCAGACAAAATGACTACACTAGCTTCCTTGGACAATACCACTTTATTGGTTGTTGAAGCTACGAGCTACTACACTAACGTATTTGGTTTTGAAAAACCTGTTGTTGTTGTTTGAAAGCGAAGAACTCGTGTTCAACAAATAAAATTTATACCAGAATAGAAATCTTGAGTCGAACTCAGGGAGGCTACGTCGATCTATATTCATAATTATATTTTGTTTTAGAATTTTTGTTGAAAAGTGAAGCGATGTAATTACAATGAAGCATATTAACAATCAGAAAAAATGAGAGAGAGAGAGAACATGCATTCAATAATTCAAAATGTTTATATAATAAAACCAAAGAAGAATTACACTAGAAAGTGAGAAATCAACTACACTAGAAAGCAGAAAAATTCTACTCTAGAAAGCTGTAAAGAAGAATGGGAGAGAGAAGTTATCCTCCTCGACGATTGCTTGGAGGACGAGCCGAACGAGTGTTTGCACCTCAAAACACACCTGTAATAACGCCTTCTTGTGCTATTTTCTAGCATTAACACTGCATAATAGGATCCTGTAATCGCATTTGTAAAAAACACTTGCATGCATGCATTTAATCAAGAGAGGAAGAGGAGTGAAACAATCGCCTACATAGTTACATTTTTCTTCAAGTGCCTCCTTGCAAAATCACCCTCTTTTTATTTTTCCTCTTGATTTATTCTTTTCTCTCCTTCCCGCGGCTGCATCCTTCCCGCGGCTGCACCCTTCCCGCGGCTGCACTCTTCCCGCAGCTGCATGCAGCAGCCACGCAGCACTTCTTCCCGTCACGTCTCCCTGCCAACGCCGCTCCCTATAGCTGTAACTCGCACACCCTCTCCCTGCTGCAGCCGGCACGCCACTCTCCCCTCCTCTATAAGTAGCTGCAGCTTCATCCTCGCGACGCAGCTGCTGGAGCTGCTGAAAAAACCCGCAGCCATCTTCTCCACCGCTTTCCCCTCCCATACGTCGGCCCTCCGTCGAGGAGGCACCCGGCGAGCAGGAGAACCCACTGTGGTGCACACCACCACAGTGGGAGCACCACCGCCCAGCTCTTCAACGAGCCGGTGGGCGTGGTGTTTTCTTTTCTCTTCGTATTCGTCTCCACGCCATTGCTGCCGCTTCAAGCTCCGAAGCTTGAAGCAGCAGCAGCAGCAGCTAAACCGCGGCGACAGCAGCAGCAGCAGCACCCCCCGCCTCCTCCGCGACCTTCCCCGCAGGCGCGCAACCCTCCGCGCGTGCCTGCAGGCCCGTTCCCCGCCTCCGTCTCCGTTCTGTCCGCCTCGCAGTTGCACCTGTAGCCGTCTGCCGCGCGCACTGCAGCGGCCGGCTACGGCCTCGCGCCGCCCCCTGTCCTCCTCCGCGACCCTCCGCGACCACCTGCAGACCTCCTCCACGCTCGCTCCTCCACGCCTTCGCCCGCCCGCCGCCTTCGCGCAGGCCTGCAGAACCCTACGCGAAGGCGCGCCTGCACCCGCCGTCTTCAGACGTCTGCCTTCACCTTCAGACGACGCGGCGTCAGACGTCCGCCGCCGCGAGCAGACGTCTTAACTCGCTGCCATCGTCCGCGCTCTCTGCTGATCTCTCTCTCCCGCTCTCTCTCTCTCACGTATTCTCTCTCTCTCCCGCTCTCTCTCTCTCTCTCTCTGTTTTTTTACTCACAGCAACACACACGCACACATTCATCGACGCACACACACCTATACCAACACATACACACACACTCACACACTTATAGTAACATATATATACTTATATACATCTATATATAATATATACATACATATATATATATATATACATATATATATATACTTATATACATAGTATATCTATATATTTATGTATACACACACATATATATAATATATCTATATATATATATATACACGTTTATATATATCTATATACTTATACATATACTTATATATATATACATATATACTTATATACATATATATATATACATATTTATATACTTATATATATACACACATATATATATATATCTAGATACATATATACTTATATACATATATATATCTATACATCTATATAGTATTATATATATATACTTATATACATATATGCATAGCTATATACATATATACATACATATATATATATACATATAGACCTATATATATATATCATACATATATATCTATATATATCTATACATATATACTTATACATTTATATACATATAGATATATTTACTCATATACATACATATGTACATATATTTTCACGTTATTTACTATACGCTGTATCGCGGGAATATATGCACCAGTTGCTGATATTCCCTAATACACGCGTACAAAAAAAGCGTGGTCCCATACATCATCCATCTTCCATCCACACTCCACGCGGCACATAGTCGTGTTGGTTGCGTCTCTCTAGACGTCGACTGACTCGACATAGTGCTACACTCCATCGCTACCTCCACCCCCACCCCTTTATATATATACTACATATAAATATATATCTATAGCTACTATATTTACTTTCTATCTGTTATCTTCCTTCTTAGTAAAAAGATAAAAAAAGATATAAAAGTGAAAAGATAATCTTTGATTTGCAGGTACCCCGTCTTGCAAGTAGCAAGGCGTGTTTTGGAACTCTGTTTTGGCTAAAAGCCAAGGACACAATTTTGAGGGTGTGCCTCAAGAACAAGGATTACCAGAAAGAAACCTAAATAAGAAAAATACCAAAAACACAATAAACGAACGGAAGAGACGCGTTTTAAGGACAACGTAGGAACTCGACTTGAACCCCACTTCCCTGAGTTCGACCCTGGGCCTAAAAGCGACAAGATAAAATCAAGTAGGCCAGGTTAAAAATTTCTGTAAAGAGATGGTTAGGTTCAAACTTGGTTAACCACTATATATATTTCAACGATAAAATCATCATATTAACAACCTATCCGGGCCGACCATCATGACTTTTCTGGCGCCGTTGCCGGGGAGGTGCGCCTTCGAGTAAGTTTCTATCCAAATCCTTTCAATTTTTCTCTTCCCTCTTCACGGGTATTGTTGTTTTTGGTGTGCAGGTGAACCTGGTGGAAGGAGAAGAAGGCTGACGAAGTCGAGGACGTGAGCAGATCCAAGGCGGGAACGAGAGCGTGAAGACGCCGACATCGCATTGGAGCTTCGCACACATTGCTGAACAAGTAGGTTTTCTTTTCTCATCAAATTAGGGTTAACTTGCCACCACAAAAAAAAAAAAAAAAAAATTTAAACTAAAAACTAGAAAAACTTCTTGGGATTTCTTGAGGGCAAGTGGATTAAAATTCACTTGATTGATTGGTTGTCTTCACTCCCACTGCCCCGGGATTTCCCGCCTTACTTCGCATAGCGAAAATCCGAGAATCTTGATTCTTAGATTTTTCGCCGTGGGAAGTATTCTTTGAAGCAAAGAAAAAGATTGCTTGTATCCCTCTTTTGCCTCACTTATCTTTAATTCAGGATCACATTTTTGGTGGGGAGACTTGGAATTGAGTTGATTCCAACCCCACCACGACTTTTCAAACTTGCCTGTGATTCGATCCTGAATACTTCAACCCCAACAATTTTATTTTCTTTATCTTTTGGTTGAAGCCTTGTGTGTGGAAATCATTTCTAGTGATTGGGAGCACTTGAATTGAAGTGCTTTGGCTCCCTGTCACATTGATATAAAACTGATTCGTGCATCCACACTTAGAAATCTCCATTTAGGGTAGCCCATTGCATTTTAGCATGCATTAACTAACTGATAATTGAAGAAGGGTTTCTTGGGTTTTAGAAGGAAAGCCCGTATTTTTGCAAAAACCCGGAGATTGGTTGAATTGGTAATTTAGCAAAACCCTAAAATTCATACTACTTAAGGCTGAACTCTAAAAACCATTCGCCAATAAAAACTTCAATTCGGGGAGATTTCCCCGTTGCATGCTTGTTCTTACACACTCTTAAAATCAATCACTTGGGCATTACCCGTAAACAACGCCCTTCACATTCCAAAAGCACTTGACCCTAAGCCTCTAATTAAAACTGGTAGTAACTTGACCCTTACTAAGGATTGTAGGTCTAACTACCTGTGTGTAGCGACTACGTGCTGGTGAGAGTTCCCGCGTGCTATCGGGTGTCTAAGACTGGGGCAAACGGCCTTTCAATCTGGCCCGGTGGTTCCGCGGTGCTCGCATTCGGTTCCGTAGTTCGTGATAGTAGGTAACTTAGATCTTTAGGTCTAAGGGCACACTGTAGAGGTTAGGAACTTGACTGTATTGATTTGTAATCAAGTGTACCTTTGCGGCGTCATTTCTCTCATCCCTTTTCCCTTCTCATCTCCCCAATTCTTCCTGCGGTAGTGAATGTTTGGGAGGAGGTCACAAAACCCTGAACTATTTGAATTGACTAATAAATCTAGAAAACAAGTCGAATCGTCCTCCTCCTCCACAAACATGGCTGCACGCCCACCCCTAAATCCCGAGGGAGGAAACCGCCCTCAGAACCCACCAGGTGGTGGAGCCTTAGATCCCATAACCTGCCTCCAAGCCCAAATGGAAATGTATAATGAGCAAATCGAAGCCATTCGGGAAACATTGGAGGAAATGCAGAACCCTCCCGAACGGGAGGAGCCTAGGTCTCTTAGCTCTTATCAGAATCCCGCTGCTACAGAGACCATAGGACAAATTCGGGTCCCCATGGGCGGGGACGACTTTGAATTAAAACCAAACATAATTGGCCTAATCAATTTTCACTTTCATGGTCTTGCAAGTGAAGACCCATTTCTCCACTTGGAAGACCTAACCCGACTTGCTGAAACCGTTAAACCAAGAAATGTCGGGTTATCTATAGTCCTCATGAAGATGTTCCCGCTTTCATTACGGGATAAAGCGTCGCAATGGTTACGCACCCTTGGGAGAACCATCCACTCTTGGGAAGAGATGCGAACAGCGTTTCTCAAGAAGTTCTTCCCAATCGGGCGGACCAATGCGCTTCGCCGTGCTATCACTTCATTTACGCAACAAAACGGCGAACAATTTCATGAGGCATGGGAGAGGTATAACGACCTCCTCAGGAAGTGTCCGCACCATGGTCTGCCTAAGTGGCATATAGCCCAGATTTTCTACTATGGGCTAAATGAGACTTTGAAGCAGATTGCAGACGCTTCCTGCGGAGGGAACTTTATGAATAAAGACGAGAATGGAGCATTCGAGCTGTTTGAAAATATGAGTGAAAACTCGATGAACAATGCTTCCATTGTCGCCTTTAATCATACCAGCCAGCCCCGAAATGTCCACGAAGTTGACACGGGACCCTCCCATTCATCCACTGATCTAAGCCTTATTGCACAAAAACTGGATGAAGTCTCCGTCGTGCACAAGAAGCTGGACGAGCTTCTGGCCAACCCCGCCCGATCTATGGCAAACACCACCTCTTCACCACTTCGTCACAATCCAAGTTCTTCTAATACCAGGCTTATCCCGAGAAACCCCGTTAGACCTTCCTTATCGAGTGCCGCGCCAAGCGACTCGGTAAGTCATGTGGAACTGGTTTCTGCGAGCCAGTATTTCGACACGGAGGACCAAGCCTCCGTGTGCTCAGACGCATATCTACATGCGGACGCGTCTTCTGGCATAGAAGATGCTTGCACCCTGGGGAACAACCCGTTCTCTGCCACTTATAACCCAGGGTGGCGTAATCATCCGAACTTCGCATGGTCCAACAACCCGCAGCGCCAAAACCCCGCGGGTGGACCAATGCGACCGCCCGCACCCGTCATCCCAAGGGTCCAGTTTAATCCTATGGCAAATCCGCCATCAGGCCCTTGCGTACCACAAACTGAACACGCATCATGCCCTCTTGACAAATTGATGCGAATGATGACGGAAATGTCAAAGCGCCATGAAGAGAACATGACCTCTCTTCAGCACCAATTGGCGCAGCAGAACGCCGAGATCAGTCAACTACGCATGGCGACTCGATCTCAGGGCACTCTTCCCGCCCAACCTGTTCCAAACCCGCGAAGTTTCGTGCCCCGTGGTTCTCAACCACAGGTACGACCTTCTCAGGGACATGTTAATCAAGTTCTGCAAGCTCCGAGCATTCCACCAGGATTTCAGGCTAATCCTGCTGCAGCACCACACTCTTATATCCCCATTGCAAACCCTCCTCCACCGTATGATCCCACTGGACCCGCATCGTCCAATGCTATCACTACGAGGAGCGGTAAGCAGACCGTCGATCCGCCTCGACCTGATCCTGGCCCATCTTCTTCTTCGCCCTCTCATTCGGGAGGCATACCGCATTCGCGAGAGGATGATGCACCAAAACTTGTGCCAGAATCAGTCCCATTCCCTGAGGCTCTACTAAGGGAGCCAAAAGGCAAAAAGAAAAATACGCAGGCCTTTGACAACCTACGTAATTTGTTCAGGGATGTAGAAATCAAGGTACCCTTGCTCGAGGCAATCGACCACATACCTACTGTCGCTCGATTTTTCAAAGACTACACAACACCCAGGCGACAGTCAAAGAAGACTAAGAATCCGGCGGTTCTCTCGCCTCATGCGAGTTGTGCTATACTGTCAAACTTACCACCGAAGCAGAAAGATCCGGGCACACCACTGATTTCCTGTAGCATCCAAGGCTGCAGTTTTAACCGTGCCTTGCTTGATCTAGGATCTTCCATCAATCTCATACCGACCATCATGCTCAAAAAATTTTCCTTGGGAAATCTGAAACCCACCCCTGTCACGTTACAGTTGGCAGATCGTTCTGTCAAAATCCCGAAGGGTGTGGTGGAAGACGTGGTGGTTAGGGTCAACAGTCTCTGTTTTCCTGTTGACTTTCTTGTTTTAGATATGGAAGTTCCTAGTTCACTTTCTGATTGTCCGATCATCCTCGGTCAACCTTTCTTGGCCACAGCCCGCGCCCACATCGACTGCGAGTCGGGCTGTATTGAGATTGCCGTTGGATCTGAGAAGCTCAAGCTTAACATATTCAAGGCAGCCAAGAACTTTGATTGCGATTGCATTGAGGATGACACGTCTGACGAGGACATGGCCGTCAGCGCATGTATCGGACTAATTGGGACCTATTCGGACTGCTGCGGATTACCTATAAACACTGATAACTGCCTGACCAACGCATACTGTGACGTTCCCCAATCCCTCCCTTGTCCAGTACCTTCTCCTCGCCAGACTTCTGACGAGGTTTTCTCCGCTTCCCATACCTCGTGGTCTGAGTCATATCCGGGCTACTCACTGTCGGTCCATACTCATGAAGACCGAATTGCCCTTTCTTCCCCGCCAAATCAGGCGGATTTACAAATCCACACTGGGACCTTGAGCCCATATACTTCTCACTGGGGCTATTCATTTTTGGATCCATCTATCCAAGAAGCCCCTCTTCTTGGCCAATCTGAAGGCCAGTTTCTTCCTCCTAACTTGTTCTCCTACCCGTCTGGGACACTCTCGTCCCAAGAAATGCCAGATCCTTCCCCATCCACTCCCGAGCTAAAAGTGCTGCCTAATACACTCAAGTATGTTTTCCTGGGACCAAATGAAACGCTCCCTGTAATCATCAGTTCAAAATTAACCATGGAGCAGGAGTGCAAACTAACTAAGGTCCTCCTAGAACACAAGGCAGCTATTGGATGGTCTTTATCAGACTTATCTGGTATTAGTCCCTCCTACTGCACTCATCGTATATATACGGAGGAGGAGGCTCGACCTTCTCGCGAGATGCAGCGACGTCTCAACCCTAACATGCGGGAGGTCGTTAAGAATGAAATCATTAAGTGGCTGGATGCGGGTATAATCTACCCGATCAGCGATAGCCCCTGGGTGAGTCCGATTCACGTTGTGCCCAAAAAGGCAGGACTCACCATCCGTGTCAATGACAGGGGCGAATCCATCCCTACACGCACTCCTACATCTTGGAGAGTGTGTGTAGATTATAGGAAACTCAATGCTGCAACCAAGAAAGATCACTTCCCGCTACCATTTATTGACCAAATCCTGGAGCGGTTAGCGGGAAATAAATTTTTCTGCTTCCTGGATGGATTCTCAGGATATAACCAGGTGGCAATAGACCCCCGAGACCAAGAGAAAACCACTTTTACCTGCCCTTTCGGCACCTTCACCTTTAGAAGGATGCCGTTCGGACTTTGTAACGTGCCAGCAACTTTCCAGAGATGCATGCTGGCGATATTTCATGACATGGTGGGTGACTTTCTCGAGGTCTTCATGGATGACTTTTCAGTCTTTGGACCATCTTTCGACGAATGTCTTGCCAACCTGACTCGCATCCTTAGGAGATGTATTGATGTAAACCTCGTGCTTTCCTGGGAAGAAAGTCATTTTATGGTGCACGAGGGAATTGTTCTTGGACATATCATCTCCGATAGGGGTATCGAGGTTGACAGAGCTAAGCTCGATATCATTGCTGATTTACCTGTGCCTGGTTCTGTCAAACAAATCCGCTCCTTCTTGGGACACGTCGGTTTCTATAGGAGATTCATCAAAGACTTCTCCAAAATTTCTCGACCCTTAACTCATCTCCTATCAACCGACGTGCCCTTTGACATGGGCCCTGACTGTATACAAGCATTCACGCAGCTGCGTAATGCTGTCACCAAGGCCCCTGTTCTCCAGCCGCCTGATTGGTCCCTCGACTTTGAACTTATGTGTGACGCTTCAGACCTTGCAGTCGGAGCCATCCTGGGACAAAGACGCGATAGACACCCCTTCGTGGTATACTACGCCAGTAAGACGTTGGACGAGGCCCAGCGTAATTATACTACCACTGAAAAGGAACTACTGGCAGTCGTCTTTGGGCTGGAAAAATTCCGTTCTTACCTTCTAGGCTCTCACGTTATTGTTTTCACTGATCACGCGGCCATTCGCCATCTCATGCACAAGAAGGATGCCAAGCCTAGACTGATTCGTTGGATCCTTCTGCTCCAGGAATTTGACATTGAGATTCGTGATAAGGTCGGAGCCCAGAATGTTGTGGCTGATCACCTTTCCATACTGGACCCTGACCATATTGGACTTACTCTGCCAATTAATGAAGTTTTTCCTGATGAGCACCTATTGGCAATAAATGTGGCAAGTGGACCGTGCTATGCCGACATTGCCAATTACCTTGCTTCTGGATCTCTTCCACGTGGCTGGCCTAAAAACCAGCGCGAGCGTCTCATGGCAGAAGCAAAGTATTATTTCTGGGATAATCCACTTCTTTTTCGGATAGGTGCTGATCAAATCATCCGTCGCTGTATTCCTGACAGTGAGTTCCCCAGTGTGCTATCCTTCTTCCACGATCAGGCCTGTGGAGGCCATTTCTCTGGGAGGAAAACTGCAGCCAAGGTGTTGCAGTGCGGTTTCTTTTGGCCCTCCCTTCACCAGGACGCGCACACTTATGCCAAACATTGCACTAGGTGCCAGTCATTAGGGTCAATGGCACGTCGTGATATGATGCCCTTGCAACACATCCTAGCTGCGGAAATCTTCGACATCTGGGGAATTGACTTCATGGGTCCCTTTCCTCCATCCAACGGCTTCGAATTCATCCTCGTGGCCGTCGACTATGTTTCAAAATGGATCGAGGCTATTCCCGCGCGCCGTGCTGACCATGTTATCTCCACCCGATTCGTCAAAGACCATATCTTTGCGCGTTTTGGGATCCCTCGGGCCATTATCTCGGATGGAGGAAGCCACTTTACCCATGCTTCTTTTCGGGCACTTCTGAGGAGGTACGGAGTCCACCATCGTATCGCATCCCCGTATCATCCTCAGACGAACGGCCAGGCGGAAGTGTCGAACCGGCAAATCAAGCAGATTCTCCAGAAAACGGTTCGGCCTGAACGTAAGGATTGGTCCGACAAGCTGACTGACGCACTTTGGGCGTATCGGACCGCCTTCAAGGCTCCCCTTGGTATGTCTCCATATAGAATCGTTTACGGGAAGCCTTGTCATTTGCCTGTGGAGTTGGAGCACCGCGCTTATTGGGCGGTTCGCCAATGTAACCTCGACCCAGACTTGTGTGAACGAGAAAGGAAACTCCAACTCCAAGAGCTGGAAGAGCTCCGTCGTGAAGCCTATGATTCTGCTCTAACCTTTAAACAGCGCACTAAGGCTTTTCACGACAGCCATGTTCGGTGGAAGGAATTTGAGCCATCTCAGCAAGTTTGGCTCTATAATGCCCGACTCAAATTCTTTCCTGGGAAATTAAAGTCCAAATGGACTGGTCCTTTTCTGGTCTCAAGACCATTCCCTAATGGGGCCGTCGAAATCGAAGATCCCAAATCTGGGCGTAAATTTACGGTCAACGGGCAGCGTTTGAAACCCTATCTGACTCATGAACCTGCCCCCGTTGGAGAAACCGTTGCCCTGCTGGAGGGTAACTAATTCTTTGCCTCATTCTGAGTCCAGCTGGGGACATTAAATTCAGCGCTTGTTGGGAGGCACCCTAACAGCACTCACCATCCACCATCACTTTTCACACCTCTATCGCAATCACTTCACTTTTCTCTTCACCACCCACCATCCACCCACCCTTCCACCCTGATCTATACCCTGAACCTCAGCTCTTGTTACCCGATCTTCCATCCTTCCTCTGCCTCTCCCTGCATGCATATGAGGACATAGCATTGTTTGGCATGGGGAGGTGGATAGGCATCCATAGGATCCGAGTATGTTATGGCATTATACAGTTCCCACCTATTTATAAATATGCAAAAAAAAAAAAAAAGAAGAAAAAAAAAATATATATATATATTATAATAAATGGTGTTTAATAATGATCTTGAAGCTGAAACAAAAAGGCAATAAGTGTTTATGGATATTCAACCTCTGTTTTGAAGACTTTCCAGGCCACAAAAGCTTGATTCGCTCAGGCTTGGCTTAATTCACTTAAAGCATTGACAAAATAGATCAAGATCTCTCCTAACTAAGGATGTATTCTTGTACCTGAGACACCAGTACAGGATCCGTTGGTTTGCTTTTCCTTGAGAGCTTAAGTAAACTTGGTTCACACTACACATATCAGGAAAGACCAGGTGAACATAAGATCCAACCCTAGTGTTCATTAGGGAAGGTGGAGTCCTTACCTGTGTGCGCAGGTAGACTTTTTATCCCAGGCTTTAGTCTTGTGTTTAGGAGCGACTCTTTCCACCAAAAAGAAACTCTCCCACCAAAAAAAAAAAAAAAAAAGTGTGCTTCAAAATGTGTTGTAAGAGATATACTGACACGTGTTTCAAAAAAAAAAAAAAAAAAAAAAAAGAGATGTTTTAAAAGAGTCAGTATATCTCATAAATGTCTGTATACTTTGTTTTTCGGTGAGTCACAAAAAAAAAAACAAAAAAAAAAATCAGAAAATGGGAGTTGAGTTTTCCGTCATCATCTTAAGGGTCAATTCGAAGACATGAGCTGAAACTGGGACCAACCTGTACTTAAAAATTCGTGAAACCCTGGGATTGAGTCTTAATGTTCATCTGGTCAGTCTTGATCCTTCACTATGCACAAACCATAACCTCTTGAGCTCTCGAGTACGGCAAAAACCTCCTGGGTCCTGGAAATCGTACTTAAGGTTTAAATATCAAGAGTCCTGGTTAGTTGAGAGATGATTTATGTCATGTGAGACTTAAAGTACTAGTAGTCTTCTTTACAATTGGTTCTCACAATATTCCATAGTAAACACACTTGTATCACCTCAAAAGAAAATCTTCAGCTTAAGATCATTTCTAAATACTATTTTGCTAGGGACTAGCAAAAGATAGGCATGGGGGTATATGTTTGCACCTCAAAACACGCCTGTAAAAATGCCTTCTTGTGCTATTTTCTAGCATTAACATTGCATAATAGGATCCTGTAATCGCATTTGTAAAAAACACTTGCATGCATGCATTTAATCAAGAGAGGAAGAGGAGTGAAACAATCGCCTACATAGTTACATTTTTCTTCAAGTGCCTCCTTGCAAAATCACCCTCTTTTTATTTTTCCTCTTGATTTCTTCTTTTCTCTCCTTCCCGCGGCTGCATCCTTCCCGCGGCTGCACCCTTCCCGCGGCTGCACTCTTCCCGCAGCTGCATGCAGCAGCCACGCAGCACTTCTTCCCGTCACGTCTCCCTGCCAACGTCGCTCCCTATAGCTGCAACTCGCACACCCTCCCCTTCTGCAGCCGGCACGCCACTCTCCCCTCCTCTATAAGTAGCTGCAGCTTCATCCTCGCGACGCAGCTGCTGGAGCTGCTGAAAAAACCCGCAGCCATCTTCTCCACCGCTTTCCCCTCCCATACGTCGGCCCTCCGTCGAGGAGGCACCCAGCGAGCAGGAGAACCCACTGTGGTGCACCCCACCACAGTGGGAGCACCACCGCCCAGCTCTTCAACGAGCCGGTGGGCGTGGTGTTTTCTTTTCTCTTCGTATTCGTCTCCACGCCATTGCTGCCGCTTCAAGCTCCGAAGCTTGAAGCAGCAGCAGCAGCAGCTAAACCGCGGCGACAGCAGCAGCAGCAGCACCCCCCGCCTCCTCCGCGACCTTCCCCGTAGGTGCGCAACCCTCCACGCGCGCCTGCAGGCCCGTTCCCCGCCTCCGTCTCCGTTCTGTCCGCCTCGCAGTTGCACCTGTAGCCGTCCGCCGCGCGCACTGCAGCGGCCGGCTACGGCCTCGCGCCGCCCCCTGTCCTCCTCCGCGACCCTCCGCGACCACCTGCAGACCTCCTCCACGCTCGCTCCTCCACGCCTTCGCCCGCCCGTCGCCTTCGCGCAGGCCTGCAGAACCCTACGCGAAGGCGCGCCTGCACCCGCCGTCTTCAGACGTCCGCCTCCGCCTTCAGACGACGCGGCGTCAGACGTCCGCCGCCGCGAGCAGACGTCTTAACTCGCTGCCATCGTCCGCGCTCTCTGCTGATCTCTCTCTCCCGCTCTCTCTCTCTCACGTATTCTCTCTCTCTCCCGCTCTCTCTCTCTCTCTATTTTTTTACTCACAGCAACACACACACACACATTCACCGACGCACACACACCTATACCAACACATACACACACACTCACACACTTATAGTAACATATATATACTTATATACATCTATCTATAATATATACATACATATATATATATATATACATATATATATATACTTATATACATAGTATATCTATATATTTATGTATACACACACATATATATAATATATCTATATATATATATATATATACACGTATATATATATCTATATACTTATACATATACTTATATATATATACATATATACTTATATACATATATATATATACATATCTATATACTTATATATATACACACATATATATATATATATCTAGATACATATATACTTATATACATATATATATATATATACATCTATATAGTATTATATATATATACTTATATACATATATACATAGCTATATACATATATACATACATATATATATATATACATATACACCTATATATATATATATATAATACATATATATCTATATATATCTATACATATATACTTATACATTTATATACATATAGATATATTTACTCATATACATACATATGTACATATATTTTCACGTTATTTACTATACGCTGTATCGCGGGAATATATGCACCAGTTGCTGATATTCCCTAATACACGCATACAAAAAAAGCGTGGTCCCATACATCATCCATCTTCCATCCACACTCCACGCGGCACATAGTCGTGTTGGTTGCGTCTCTCTAGACGTCGACTGACTCGACATAGTGCTACACTCCATCGCTACCTCCACCCCCACCCCTTTATATATATACTACATATAAATATATATCTATAGCTACTATATTTACTTTCTATCTGTTATCTTCCTTCTTAGTAAAAAGATAAAAAGAGATATAAAAGTGAAAAGATAATCTTTGATTTGCAGGTACCCCGTCTTGCGAGTAGCAAGGCGTGTTTTGGAACTCTGTTTTGGCTAAAAGCCAAGGACACAATTTTGAGGGTGTGCCTCAAGAACAAGGATTACCAGAAAAAAACCTAAATAAGAAAAATACCAAAAACACAATAAACGAACGGAAGAGACGCGTTTTAAGGACAACGTAGGAACTCGACTTGAACCCCACTTCCCTGAGTTCGACCCTGGGCCTAAAAGCAACAAGATAAAATCAAGTAGGCCAGGTTAAAAATTTCTGTAAAGAGATGGCTAGGTTCAAACTTGGTTAACCACTATATATATTTCAATGATAAAATCATCATATTAACAACCTATCCGGGCCAACCATCAACGAGACGCCACCTGGACGAAGGAGGACGGAGCAAGAAGAAGAAGGTTGAGGCAAGAGGAATGAGAACGGGGCAGCACGTCGTCGTTGTCATGGGATCCACTTTCGAAATGAGAGCGGAAATTTGACTTTATCTCGCGAGGAGCATCCCGGGTGTGGGACAAGCTTCTCTTGAGCTTTGGAGAGGTAGAGGAGAGAAGTAAGGGATGAAGATTTCGTATGGAGGAGGTCTCCTTTTATAGTTGTAAGGAATGAGGGAAATTTAGTCTTTTTAATCTCAAAACATTAAATCAGGGGTCTTTAGTGACAGATAAAATCATCGCTAAAGCCCCATCGTGGTCGATGTGCGCCACCTGCTCGCCTGCCGCACATGAAACGTGCACTCCACGTTCTTCAGATCTCACGATCGGACGGCTTAACTCGCCCCTTACCGCACCTTCTTATCACACGCCTAGCGCGTGTGATCCCACGTTACGCACGCGCATGCGTGGGCGCGTCATCTGGATTGAGCACTCATGGCCGTTAGATCACCATTGGGCAATCAATCACGCCTGCACCTCAGCACCTGCTGCATGCGACTCGAACATGCGCCCGATCGCGAGCGAGTGCTCTATCCACTACGCTACGCGTGTGGATGGATGAGTAGGCCGATCTCTGAGCATGCAATCAGGACCGTTGGATTGGGATCCAACGATCGAGGTAGCTCTTCAGTTGATGCTTTAGAGAAAGGGGAGTGTCGGTTGAGATGTACTCTTAGCCGTTGGATCTTGATCCAATGGTAGAGATGCGTGGACGCTAGCGGCTTCAGTAATTGAGGGCGGCTGGTTGGGTGGTCGAGATGATGCCACGTGGCGCCATCTTGGCCGTCCATCTTCTGGATGATGTAGATGGTGCCATGGGTGTCGGATTAAGTCGATTTTCGGGTCGTTAGGCTACGATCGTTGATCCAAATCCATCCATGCGGTTGGATTTATCGTTTGAAGTGTATATTCCCACCATCCTGGCCCTTGATCTTCTAGGGTTCCTCGATCTCTCTCTAATGCTACAAGTGTCTGATTAGGGCGATCTTAGAGTCGTTGAACTCCAATCATCGCCCTGATCACATTTGTGCGGTTGGATCTTTGATTTGAGGCCCCGATAAAAATTTTCCCTATCCCTGAACATAAAAGGAGACAATTAACCTCTATTTTATTCAAACTAATCTAAATGCAAGATGATGCATGCTATGCAATATTTATAGTATGCAATGCAATTCTATGCTTAAGAACATGCATAAATAGACATCTTATGTAATGTAAACATGTTTACATCACACCCTGATGCCTATCTTTTGCTAGTCTCTAGCAAAAACTATATGCTATTTATAAAAGAATTATGTTGGATTATTTGGGCATGAGTTATTTTCAATCATTAAGAAAATGTTTACTTAGGATCTGAACTTTCAAAGACACAACAGTGCCCGAGTATCTGCCAAAATGCAGACCGCCTCAAGCCTTCACCTTATTCAAAGAAAAATTTCTTTTTCTCTTTTTGCTCTTTTCTAATTTATTTTTGAATTTTCAAGTTTTATAGTTTAAGAGTGGCTTTCTATGGCCATTCAACTCACCCAAGATTTGATGAGAAGCCTAAGTTCTAAGCATCTTATTGTGAATGTGATAGACTCGTTGATCAGCAGTTAAAACGGACTCTTCGAGTTTCTACACCTATAAGTGACCTTAAAAAGAAAATTCTACCTAAAGGTGTATCTTTACAACCGGTAGCTTTCTCCCTACTTTTATTTTTACGGGGTCAACACAAGGGTGAATCCAGTGTATATCTCCTCGGTTTATTCTACTTCTCCGCTTCTTCCTAAGTGTTTTGGGAATTTTCAGTGCATTTATTGAGCTAGTTTTTGGACAACCGGTCGATGAGCTGTTACCACCGACAACTTACCAGCCATACTCGTGCGGCGAAGTGTTGCTTATGTCTTTTTTTTCTTTTCTTCTTTTCTTTTCTTTTTGACTTTTTTTTTTAATAGGTGGCTTCCCTAGTCTAAGATTTACCTAAAGGCAGCAAAAAGAGAATGGCCAAGTAACTAGGTTCTGGACAACCTACTTATGGGCTATTACCCATGACAACTTGCCAGCCATATCACCCTAGAAGGTTCATTAGCTACCCAATTTCCGTTAAATTCACCAAACAACAAGTCCGTGCAAAGAAAGTGTGTAGATGCTTAAAACTCAAAGTTCCATCAAATCAGAGGGTGAGTTGATAAGTCGTGTACTTATCACCCAAACTTATTTACTCAAATTACAATAGAATTAAGGTTGGCGAGGACTTGAAAAACAAGTCCACATTTTAGTGGATACACAGGCCGATTAAGTCCAAAGACCTGAAGGGTCTTTGTGTTCAGATCCTAATGTAATATTTCCTAGGATTGAAAAGTCCTAATGTCCAACTATTCCTTCCTAACTCAATTTTTTTTTACTGTATAAATAAGAAAAGAAAAATAATTTACCTGAATTTCACAAAGCTGACCAAATGATTCAAAAATGAATCCACCCCTCAAGCCTAGCTAATGCAATGTCCACATTGAGAAAGAGACATGAAAGAAAGGGTAGAGTATGAAAGATGTCACCTGAATATGAAGCTCGTGTCAGCTTTGTGTCATATGTACAACTGTTGAGTTTAATGCTGTCAGCTCGGCGAAGTCCAGCCAAAGGAGTCACAAAATGGCTAGGGCAACCGTGTCTGAGATGGGTTCTAGAAGAGTACGGTCAATAACAGGCTTCAGATGTTGACCGTTGATTTTAAATGTGTTACCCGTCTTTGGGTCAGAAATATGAATGGCTCCATTTGGAAAAATCAGGTCAATTATGAATGGGTCATTCCATTTAGATCTAAGTTTGCCAGGAAAGAGCTTAAGTCTAGAATCGAATAACCAGACTTTCTGGTTTGGCTCAAAGCTCTTGCGGGAAATCAATTGATCATGTACAGCTTTGGTCCGAGCCTTGTAGATCTTGGCATTCTCGTATGCATCATTTCTAAGCTCTTCCAACTCAGATAGTTGGAGCTTCTTGGTCTTCCTAGCTGAATTCAGATCTAAATTACATTGTTTGATTGCCTAGAATGCCCTATATTCAATCTCTATGGGTAGATGGCACGCCTTCCCATACACCAAATGAAATGGAGACATGCCGATGGACGTTTTATACGCCGTACAGTAGGCCCAAAGAGTGTCCTTAAGCTTTTGAGTCCAGTCCTTGCAATCAGGCCTAACCGTTTCTGCATAATGTTCTTGATCTCCTGATTGGAAATCTTAGCTTGTCCATTTGTCTGGGGATGGTAAGGTGTGGAAATTTGGTGATTAACCCTGTATTTGGCCAACAAATTTTGGAATTGGGCATTAGTAAAATGAGTTCCACCATCACTGATGATGGCCCTCGGAATCCCAACCTGTTGAAGATATTTTTCTTGACAAAATCGATGACCACCTTGTGGTCATTGGTTCAGGTGGGAATCGCCTCAATCCATTTGGACACATAATCAACAGCAACAAGAATGTACTGATGTCCAAATGAAGGGAGAAAGGGTCCCATGAAATCGATGCCCCAAACATCAAAAATTTCGACAGGAAGAATTGGGTTTAGGGGCATCATATCTCTCTTAGGTATGCTCCCGAGTGCCTGACATTGAGAACATGACCTTGAGAAATCCTAGGCATCCTTAAATAAAGATGGCCAATAGAAGCCAGATTGCAAGATTTTTGTAGCCATCTTTTTCCTGGAGAAATGTCCACCACACATAGATGCATGGCAGAACTCGAGAATACTATTGAATTCATTCTCCGGTACACATCGGCGAATAATCTGATCAAAGTTGATGTGGTATAGTTTAGGGTCCTCCCAGAAGTAGTATTTGGCCTAAGATTTGAGTCTATCCCGTTGTTGCTTGGTCCAATCCTGGGGGGTTTGACTAACAGCCAATTAGTTAACAATGTCAGCAAACCATGGGGTTTGGACACCTGAAACTATAAGGATAGCTTCGCCCGGAAAAGTGTCAAGAATCGGGATGTCAGGACAAGAAGAATCACCAAGGAGTCTCGACAAATGATTCGCCACCACATTTTGTACCCCAGTTTTATCCTTGATTTCAAGATCAAATTCTTGAAGCAGAAGAATTCAACAAATAAGCTGGGGTTTGGAATCCTTTTTGGCGAAGAGATGTCTCAAGGTCGAGTGGTCAGTATAGATGATAACGTGAGACCCTAAGAGATAAGCCCTGAATTTTTCCAAAGCGAATACTACAGCTAGTAATTCCTTTCAGTAACAGTGTAATTCCTCTGGGCTTTATCCAGAGTTTTACTAGCGTAGTAGATGACAGAGGGCTTTCTATCAATTTTCTGACCCAAGATAGCCCTAACCGAGTAATCAGAAGCGTCGATCATGATCTCAAAAGGGGCTATCCAAATTGGTGGTTGCAATATTGGAGCACATGTTGACTACCGTCTTCAGGAAATCAAATGCCTTTCGGCATGATTTGTCAAAAACAAACGGCATTTCTTTGGCAAGAAGATTGCTCAGGGGACGAGCAACTTTCGAGAAATCCTTGATGAATCTTGGATAGAATCCCACATGACCAAGAAATGATCGGATTTGTTTAATAGATGTGGGAAGAGGAAGTTTAGCAATAGCATCAACCTTAACTTTATCCACTTCAATTCCCCGTTCAAAGATTACATGACCCAAGATGATGCCTTCTTGGGTCATGAAATGACTCTTTTCTCAGCTAAGGACCAATAGTGTTTTGATACATCCCTTAAGAATCATTTCCAGATTAGCCAAACAAGAGTCAAACGATTCTCTAAAAATAGAGAAATCGTCCATAAAGACTTCCATAAACTCTCCCACCATGTCAGAGAATATGGCTA
Organism: Thalassia testudinum; assembly: GCA_037157565.1. NCBI lineage: Eukaryota > Viridiplantae > Streptophyta > Magnoliopsida > Alismatales > Hydrocharitaceae > Thalassia > Thalassia testudinum. The sequence continues at coordinate 162,565,707 of JAZHRO010000031.1, read as the reverse complement.
GCATACACCTTTGAAAAGTCACAGGTGCATTGCATAAATCGAAAGGCATTCTATAGAAAGCAAAGGTTCCATAGGGACAGGTGAAAGCAAAGGTTCCCCGGCAACGATGCCAAAATGTTGAAGCTACGAGCTACTACACTAACATATTTGGTTTTGAAAAACCTGTCGTTGTAGTTTGAAAGCGAAGAACTTGTGTTCAACAAATAAAATTTATACCGGAATAGAAATCTCGTGTCAAACTCAGGGAGGCTACGACGATCTATATTTGCAATTATATTTTTTTTTAGAATTTTTGTTGAAAAGTGAAGCGATGTAATTACAATGAAGCCATATTAATAATCAGAATAAACGAGAGAGAGAGAGAAAACATGCATTCAATAATTCAAAATGTTTATACAATAAAACCAAAGAAGAATTACACTAGAAAGCAGGAAAATTCTACTCTAGAAAGCTGTAAAGAAGTATGGGAGAGAGAAGTTATCCTCCTCGACGATTGCTTAGAGGATGAGCCAGATGAGACTTCGCCTGGATGAAGGAGGACGAAGCGGGAAGAAGGAGATCGAGGTAGAAGGAACAAGAATGGGGCAGCATGTCATCGTCGTCGCAGGATCCGCTTCCGAAATGAGAGTGAAAATTTGACTTTATCTCGCGAGGGGCATCTCGGGTGTGGGACAAGCTTCTCTTGAGCTTTCGAGAGGTAGAGGAGAGAAGGAAGGGATGAAGATTTCATATGGAGGAGGTCTCCTTTTATAGTTGCAAGGAATGAGGGCAATTTGGTCTTTTTAATCTCAAAACAATAAATTAGGGGTTTTTAGTGATGGATAAGACCGTCTCTAAAGCCCCATCGTGGGCGACGTGCGTCGCCCGCTTGCGTCCCACGCATGAAATGTGCACTCCACGTTCTCCAGATCTTAGTACGATCGGACGGCTTAACTCGCCCCTCACCACGCCTTCTCATTGTGCACCTAGCGCGTGCGATCCCACGTTACACGCGGGCGTGTATCGGCGCGTGATCTGGATTGAGCGCTCATGGCCGTTGGATCACCATCGGGCGGTCAATCGCGCCCGCACCTCCTCGCCTCAGCACCTGCTGCATGCTACTCGAACGCGTGCCCGATCCCGAGCGAGCGCTCTATCCACTGCACTACATGCATGGATGGGTGAGCAGGCCAATCTCTGAGCGCACGATCAAGACCGCTGGATTGAGATCCAACGGTCGAGGTAGCTCTTCAGTTGATGCTTCAGAGAAAGGGGAGCACCGGTTGAGATGTACTCTCAACGTTTGGATCTTGATCTAACGGTGGAGATGCGTGGATGCTAGTGGCTTCAGTAGTTGAGGGTGGCTGGTTGGGTGGTCGATCCATCTTCTGGATGATGTAGATGGTGCCACGGGTGTCGAATTAAGTTGATTTTTGGGTCGTTAGGCTGCGATTGTCGATCCGAATCCATCCGTGCAGTTGGATTTGTCGTTTGAAGTGTGGATTCATACCATCTTGGCCCTTGATCTTCTAGGGTTCCTTGATCTCTATCTGATGCTACAGGTGTCTAATTAGGGCAATCTTGGAGTCGTTGAACTCCAATCGTCACCCTGATCACATCTGTATAGTTGGATCTTCAATCCAAGGCTCCGATAAAAATTTTCCCTGTCCCTGAACATAAAAGGAGACAATTAATCTCAATTTTATTCAAACTAATCTAAATGCAAGATGATGCATGCTATGCAATATTCATAGTATGCAATGCAATTCTATGCTTAAGAGCATGCATAAATGGACATCTTATGTATTGTAAACATGTTTACATCATTGGTCTTCCTTGGCTATCACTTGGGTGTACAATATTCTTTAAAGAATTTAGCGACAGTGGGAATGTGATCAATGGCATCAAGGAGGGGAACCTTAATGTGAACATCTTTGAAGATTTCCTTTAAGTCCTCATTGCTTTTGATTCCGTTTATCTTTCCTTTAGGTTCATGAGTTAAGGCTCTAGGAAAGGGTAAAGGGATGCTAGTGATCTCAGGATTGGTTTCTTCTCCTTAGGCTGCTCCTTTGAAGGAAAAGAATGGGATGAGGAGCCTGCTTGATAAGTATCATGACCCACCTGCCTACATGGTGGGTCTTTTGTTATTTTTTCGCTCCTTAGTGTGACAACATTTGCATTGGCATACTGTCTATAAGGTGGGGGAGGAGTAGAAGAGGCAGATTGGGTGGGATTTGATAAGGCCGGCTGACCAGCAACATAGCCAGGAGGTACAAGAGGTGCTTGTAATATTGCATGTGCCTATCCCTGTTGTGCCTTGAACCTAGGTGAGGTGCCCTGGTTCTGTACATATCTTGGGTTAGGGACAGGTAGAGAGGGCAAGGCTCCTTGCATTCTATGTTCCTGTAGCAGTTGGTTCTGTGTATTCTGAATGTTTTGAATCTGATCCACCATCGTTTTCATAAATTTCAAATTATCATAATTCAATTGACGCATAGATGATGGTAACATCCTCATGAGCCATAACTAGATTTAATTAGTTAGGGTTAATTGCAAAAGCTCCTACATAATCGCTTGAGAGTCATAATTCCTTGCACATCCATTCCGAGAGAAATACATTAAAATAGGGTTAATTCTGCAGTTTTAACATCATATCATGAAAGCAAAGTAACCACGGGATTTGCCAAGGGTTAATCTAAGGTCTAATGAGCATTAAAGTCTAATAAGTGAGTCTATACAGATAGAGACAGGGTTTCACGCATTTCAAGAACTGATATAGCTCCCAAAACCCTAATTTCAGATCTACTTAAATAACAGAGATTATGGTCAGGAAAAAATTCATCTAAACCTTCTAAAATTCAAAGAAACATATTCCATGAGGTTTCGTATCCTTGGTTTGACCTTTGAAACCTATTTTGACATTAAACAGAGTTACAGACACAATTTTTCCATAATTTGGATTTTTGCATAAGTTACCTAGTCAAACTAGGTCAAAATTAGGTTTTTACTAAAATTTTGACCTAATCAGAGTTCATCTTGTCCTAGTTTGCATTTTAGTCCACTCAAGCTCTTTCTCTTTCATCTAGGCCCTTAACTTTTGAAATCTTTACAAAGTCCCCCCAACTTTGTTGTCTCCTCCACAACTAACCCCCTGCCACCATTGAGGTCAACCCGAGCTCCAAGCAAGGTTTGACCTCTACGAATCCTATTCAAATCAACACCAAATCCCACCAAAATTGGTGGGATTGATGTTCACACTTAGGAGAATCATTTGGGATCAATTTTGAGTCCCAAATCCTTGTTGATTGCTCATGCGAACACACGAGAATCATGGGTCTTATTACTCTAATCCCAAGCCATGAAAACCTTCCATCATGATCTAGAGCTCACTTTGGAGCTCTATAAAGCTTCCTTGTGCACAATCGCTCCAAATTAGCTTGATTTTGGTTGCAAATCTTCACCAATTCTCCTTCGGTCGCCTCCCCCGCAACTCTGGCGACTCTTCTCCAACCTTCTTCTTTGCCTGCTACCACATACTATAGGCAGTAGGAACATCTTTATCTTCTTCCTCTGCTTCTCACAACACCAGTAGAAGCCTTCGAAATCCCCTCGTTGTCGCCACTCCTTCGACTAGTGGATTCTTAGTCTCTGGTGCCAGCCAATCAGAGCTGGCACCATCTCTCCCCGTTCATTGTCTAATTAGGTGACTTCCTCCCTCTTCTCCTCCTAAATCTCCCCATCCCTCTCTTTTCCTAACTCAACCCATGACACGCCCGTGCCACCTTCGTCTTCCCCACCACCAGCTGAGCTCCAGCGATGCCTCACCAATGCCAGACACCACCAAATGCCCTGCTACCACCTTCAGAAGCTCTACCAAACCTCAGCAAACAAAACCCCTCACTTAATTCTGTGTTTCCTCCACCAAAAACACCCACCGAACTCAAGCTTCGTCACACACCTTCCTTGAGTTCGCCTGATGCTTCCACGCCACCACACTCCACGCTAACATCACCACCACCTTTGCCATCACTTGGCGATCCTCCTGAGCTATTCTGACATGGCTGTGAGGCCTTATTTCTCATTTCAGGTGTTGACTGGAGTTTGCCGTTGCTGCCATCGTTCTCGACCACATTCGCCTTACTCCGACTCACTCAGACTTTGCAACCTCACCTAGATGCTGTGAGTTCATCTTAGGAACTCAACTGCACCAGCAATCGAAGGATCTAGTATTTGCAACACCTCCAATTAGGTAACATCATCTGCTGCGGCTTTGCGTGAAGAATGCAGGGACACAGTCCCACATTGATGGATGAGAGGCTTGTGACCATGCATAAGTTGTTTGTGTTCTTATCTTTCTGCCTAAGAAATGGGGGCCAGGTCCCCACGCACACCTGCTGATGGGAACACCATCATGAGCCGTAACTAGCTCAATTTAATCTAATTAAGTCAATAAAAGCTCCTACATATCCATCAGAAGATCTTAAGGGTAGAAAACATTGATTTGAGAAGATAAGAATATAGGGTTATTTCTGCAAATTTACCATTCTATCACAAAAATAGAATAACTGCAGGCTCTCACAAGGGTTAAACAAAGGTCAAATGGTCTTAAGAGTCTAATAAGTGGGTTAGAACAAACAAAGAAGGGTTTTCACGTGTTTTGATAATTAAATGACTTCCAAAATCCTAAAAATAGACCCACTTAATCTACTAAGGTTCTGGTTAGGATAAATTTACCTAAACCCTCTAAAATTTATAGATAAATATTCTCTAGGGTCTGGTACCTTCAATTTGACCATCAGAACCCGTCTTCACCCAAAATAGAGCCACAGATAGACTCTTGGCCTAATTTGGGTTTTTGCATAAATTACCTAGTCAAACTAGGTCAAAACAAAAATCCAACTTCACCATTGGATTCCTTAGGTCCAAATTATGTTTGTACCAAAATTTGGGCCCAATCTGAGATTGTTTCGACCTAGTTTGCACTTTAGACCAAGTCTGATTTTCTTTATTTCACATGGCCCCTTAACTTTTGAATTTCTTACAAATAGCCCCCCAACTTTGTCATCTTCTTCACAAATAGGTCTCTACCACCATGAAATCCTAATCCTACAACTTCAGCAAGCTTGATTTGGCATTTTCTCCTTGATTCCTTGACGAATCCCTCTCAGATTTGAAAGGAAAGTTCGTCAAGGAATTCCCTTCCTTTTGAGCTAGATCCTAAGCCCTACAACCTTTCCAATCTCTCATGCAAACCCAAGAGAGATTTGGGTATATTTCAAGCTTCCATCACTGGTGAACATTCCAAGCTTGGGAAGCTTACTTCCTAAGCTCAAATCATCCTCTAAAGGCCTATAAAAGAAGCCCCAATGCATACCATCGAGCCCAAGCTCAATTTTGGTCGGAAACTCCCCACATTCCTCCTTCCTATTCCGACCAAAAGGCTCCTCGAGCTTTGGCGATTCCTCTCGACCTCCCTTGTCATCTGTCTGCAATACCAGTGGCGGATTCATCTTTCTCATCTTCCTTCACGTCGCGCCATACCAGCGAGCATCTCTCCCTCCTTCCTCGCCGTCTTACCCCCACCGAAGCCACCTTCGTCCTCCGTGCCGACCACACCACAACCGACGCTGCCTCTACCTTACTTCATTCACTATCTAGCCCTATCGATGCCTCATCTTCCACTTGTCATTTTCGTGCATTTGCAACTTCGATTCAACCGTCGACTCTCCCTAATGCCCTCCGTCTTCCACCTTGCCGGCGTACCTCCGGCAAGCATTAGCGGCTTCCACACTCGCCCAACCGTGTCGCTTCCACGCTCCTCATCGTCACCTCGACCCACCGACCAAAACCCCTCAAGTAATTGATGGGATTGGCCTCTCTATCACCTCCCCTGACTCATGCACTTTCACACACATTCCGCAAGGTCGACAGGCCTCCACATCCACTCGCACGCGACGCCACCTCCACCGTTACATTCTTCAATGTCCGGCGATGCTTCCTGGACTATTTTGACGTGGCCATTAGGCCTTGTTCTTGTTTTCAGGTACAGGAACCCCACGCCATTGTTGGAGCTTCTTCACGAAGCTCCAAGCCTTATTCATTCATGGATTCGCCCAGGTACCTGTTCCAGGAGTTGCGGAATTACATCAGGTATACCCTTGGACTTCTAATTGGAGCCTTTGACCATTCTCAAGACCTCAATCAGAGCTTCAGCTACTGCAGCCAGTGCATGGAAGAAGTTAAGGACTAATAGTCCCACATCAGGTGCGGTAAAACTCCGAACAATGCATAAATTGATTTTATGCTGTAGGCTTATCGCCTTAGACACAAGGGGGTGAGGACCCACTCACCCAACACCGCCTCACCAGTGACACTGCTCATGTGGGCCTGGCACTAACCCAACCCGCCTAACCCATGCACACCTCGGTTGCGATATCACGCTCGCATCCCTGGTTTCGGGTGCGCTTAGATCCGAATCCAATTGCCCGAGGCTCTGGGAGAGCGGATCTTAGAGAGAGAAAGAAAGAGAGAATGTGGGGGTTTGGGGGGTTTTGCTCTGAAGATCAACGACTGACACTTAGCTATTTGAATAAGAAACCCCCCTTTGTGTGTGAAGAAGAGAAGAAGAGAAAGAAAAGAAAAGCCAAGGCAAAGAAAGAGAAGAGGAGTTGAAGAAGGAGAAAGAAGAAGAGCAGTGCCAACAGAAATGCAGTGCACTTATTGCGTGACATTTAATCATCTGATACCGATTGCTTCATTGAATATCATTGTGAATAGGATAATTTGGTGATTCAAATCACCATTTTCTCCTGACATTTTTGCTACATTGATTTTTGCTCTTATATATTCATCTCATTAGTGCCTTAATTTGATATATTCTTATTTAGAATTGTGATCTTGAGATTTATATTTGCCACTTGCTCCCAACGAATGACCTCGGACTTCATTTTTGATATTCGAGTTGTAAATTTTATTTGTTTTTCACACTGATTCGACCTATACTTCACTGATTCGATTGAACCCCGAATCAACATTCCTGCGGGAGGACCTGAGGTGGATCTCAAGCCTAGCATGCTTCATATGACCCCAAAATTTCATGGCTTGAACTCCGAGGATCCTTTCCAGCACATCAAAAACCTAAAACATTTGGCCTACACTTTTGGGGTAGATGTATAGAATCGAGACAGATTACTCTTAAAACTCTTCTCATTCTCTTTGGCTGACAAAGCAGCTCACTGGTTTCAAACTCAACCACACACGATCAACACATGGGGAGAGCTTCAAAACACCTTCCTACAAAAGTTTACCCCATTGGTCATACAAACACGATGCAACACCAAATCATGCACTTCTCCCAAGGAGTGGGAGAATCTCTACACGAGGCATGGGATCATTTTCTGGATCTCATACGATAAATGCCCCATCATGGAGTTTCAAAGTAGGAACAAGTCCAATCCTTTTACCATGGACTCCATGAAGACATCAAGCTCTTTGTCAATGCAACCTGTGGTGGTAGCATCATGGGTCAAATGAGGACACGATCTAGCAGATTCTCAAGAACATGTGTGAGAACTCCCTAAAAAATGAGTCATTGGGTGCGTATGACCGGATGTCCACCCGCGCATTGACAAACAATCGAGGGTACATGAATCCCGAGGCCTTTTCGAATTTTGTTGATCTGGAGTTGGTATCCAGTCAATTGGATAAGGTCTCCATTATTGAAAAGAAGGTGGACGACATCACTCGTCATCCACACAAATCCACCTCTACACCTCAAAGCACATACACGCACCCACCTATGGGAAGGGAGGCTGTGCACATCTACCACTCCCCGAGGATGGATGCATATCCACCCTCGTTTGATTATGGCTTCGGAGGCAACTCTAGGTCAACCCACCACAGTTGGGGAAACTCTGATCCCCCGTACCCTGATTATCTTAGAGCTCCTCAGACCTGCGAGGATCTCCACGTCGTCCAGAATAATCCTTTCTCCAACACCTACAACCCTGGATGGCGGAATCATCCTAATTTTGCGTGGTTGGGAAATAACCCAAATCTGAGATCCCAATTCCAACCCTGATCACAAAACTAGCAACCATATCAACCCACTCAACCAAGGCCTAATCAAAATTTTCAATTTGGACCACATAAAGAAGATTAGACATCTTTGATTCTCCAGACCTTGGTTGACATGCAAAATCAACACAAAGAAGAGATTTCTGAGCTGCGTAATCAATTGGCCCAGTTGGCAAATGCTCACCAGCTTGGTGCACTTCCTTCTCAACCTCTTCCAAACCCAAATAACGTGCCAAACTAGAGGTGCATTATGAACCCAAATCAGGGCAAGCTCACTTTGTTTATCAGGCCCCTTCTGCTCCAGCACTTGACAGGATGGATGCTTCAACTTCATACTCGGGATTTCAGTAGCAGACACCTATTTTGCCCAATCCAAACAAAAATCAGGCAGGATTAAATTCCGTCACCACCTGTAGTGGCAAAGTAACACAGAACCCACCTTTTCCTAGCCATGACATGCCTGAAACTGTAGACCCTAACCCTAGATTGGTCATCTAGAACACACCCATCCCTGATAAAGAGGCTGAGCCAATTCTAGAGGAACCATCTAAGGTTCCATTTCCTGAGGCCTTAACCAAGGGAGAGAAGACAACCAAACTCATGGCACTTGAAGAAGACCTAGTCAAGCTCTTTGAGCAGGTCCATATAAGCATCGCCTTAATGGATGCGATTTGCTACGTAATGGCTTACACATGATTCCTAAAAGATGTATGTACACCCAAGTGTAAGCCGCAAACCAAAGGCGGGAACCCAATTGGACTGTCAGAGCAAGCCAACTCCATCATTTTGAGCAAACTCCCGCCTAAGGCAAATGACCTAGGCACCCCTCTGTTCTCCTATGCTATCGGTGATATACAATTTGACCGAGCCTTATTGGACCTAGGAGCTTCCATCAATTTGATACCCACATCCCTACTAGACCACTTTGAGGAATCTGAACTTAAACTGATAGAGATGACTTTGTAGTTAGCTAATCAATCTATTAAGTCACCAAAAGGAGTACTTGAGGATGTCATAGTTAGGGTACACAATTTTTACTTTCCTGTGGATTTCATTGTCTTAGACATGGGTGCTCCTGAAAACTTGAAGAATACACCAATCATATTAGGAAGACCCTTTCTTGCCACAGCTAGGGCCAATATTAATTTTGAGAAGGGCCAAATTGAGTTAAAATTTGGGAGCAAGACACTAAAGATCGATATCTTTAAGGCCCAACAAGGAATTAATTACAGAGTTATTGAACAAATTTGCCATGTCGAGGCTGTGGTTGACGACTTATCTATCGAGGAAAACCTGATTAATTTTGATATCCCGAAAAGTGAGTCCCGAGTCGAACACGAGGAAGCGAACATTTGGTTTTATGATATCCACGTTTCTCTTTTATTTGTTTTTGGTCATTTTTATCTTTTCTAATTTTTTTGTAATTTTTTAGGAAGAAAGAGATCAGATCGACAAATGCTTATCTAGCTAATCTACTTGCAAATATAAAATAGAGAGAGAGAAACAATCATCTATTTATCCCATGAATGTTTTCTAAAATTATGAAAGCAGGAAAACTACACTATGAAAGCGAAAAAGATAGAAAGAGGTGAGAGAAATCCCCCTCGATGATTGCTTGGAGGACGACTCGCTTTGATGTCGCCTGGAGGAAGGTGTTGAGGAGTAGGACAAAGGAGGACGGAGCCAGAGGATGGAGGATGGGGCAGGGCGGCATCGTGGCAAGGATCTTCTTCCCGAAGGGCGGTGAGAGGATGGCCATGGGATACTCCATGAATGGGGATGAGGGGAGGGAAAACTATTTGGTTTTACTCTAGAGGAGCATCTCGGGCTTGGGACAAGCTCTCTTTAGAGTCTTGGAGGTGGTGAGGTGAAGAAAGGAAGAGATGGCTTGGAATGGTGGTGGGTAGGTCCTTTTATAGTGGAGGAAGAACAAATTCACATCTGGGTCATTACTGACGTCCATAAATGTCATTGCAGCTGTCGCTGAAGATCCGCCCTTCAAATCCTCTTGCTGGCGTGCGCAGACCATTAGAGACAGCTGCAAGTGTCACTAAAGGTGTGCGTCGTTGAAGATCTGCGCCTACCTCGCTGGCGCGCTTCGCTGGTGTGAGCTTCACGTGCCCTTGCTCCCCGCGCTGTGCGCACGCACGTGCGTTGGCATGCACTGCACTGCTATTACGCTCGGTGTGCTGCTGCGGTTGCGGCTGTGTGTGGTGTGCTGTGCACAGCTGCGGCTGTGCATGTGTGCTACTGCTGGTCGATGTTGGGCGGCCTGGATGCCACCACATGGCGCCACCTAGGTCGTCCATTCTTCTTTCTTTTGTAAAGGGTGACATGGTGCTCAGATCGAGATGATTCCCACATTGCTGGACTGTGATTGTCACTCCGGATCCATCCGTATGGTTGGATTTTTCATCCGAAACTTGTACAGATGTCACATTTCCCCCTGGCTGTTGATCTTCCTTGGACTTCGTACAATGCTACGGTTCTCCGATAGAGATGATTTCAGAAGCATTAGACTTCGATCGTCATCTTAATTAGATTCGTGATGAACACACATAAATTCATGATAAATTGCTTATTTTTTATAGTTCCTAGGCTTAGCATTGTATATCATGTTATAAAATTACATAACATCCATTGCATGGCATTTAGGATAGTTGTATATTTTATATATTAATTCCTCCATTTTATATGGCCCGGGGGGCAATGCGACATCCATACGGGTTTCAGATGGAAAATCCGACCGTATGGATGGATTCGGAGCGACGATTGCAATTCGGCATCATGGGAATCATCTTGATCTAAGCACCGTAGCACCCTCTACAAGAAGAAGAAGATGGACAGCCCAGGTGGTAACATGTGGTTCCATCCAAGTCGCCCAACACCAGTCAACAGCACCGCTCAACTCCTTCATCCACGCCCCTCAATCCAAGCCATTGGATCAAGATCCAATGGCTGGGAAGTGGATGCACCAAGCCACTCCACACGACACAAGGGAAGGTTTGCTGCAATGGTGGGAGCGTTGGTTTACAAAAGGAGGGCGCGGGTTAGAATCTCGACAACCCCTTATTTTCGCAATTGGGTAGGCGCATGGAGTAGCAGCGCCAGTGCACGCCAGCACAGAGCAAGAGTACACACAGCCGGGCGGGTGTAGTCAGCACGTGTGATGAACGGGGCAGCGTGGCGTGGGCGCAAGGGCGGTTGGCGCCAACTTTCAGCAACAGCTGGGCTAACCTACAGTGGTGCTTACAACCGTCGCTATTTCATTGCATGCCAGCAGAGCTAGCTATGGGCGTGGGTGGAGGTGAGCTGTCTACAACAACGTTTCCAGTGATGGTCTGGAGGTCGCTAAAGGTCCTTTATCCATCCTCTTCTCCTCCACTATTAAAGGACCTACACCCCTTCCCTTCCAAGCCATCTCTACCTACTATACTCCCACCTACTCCTAAGCTCTAGCAAGCCTACCAACGCTCCATTAGAGCTTGTTCTCAAGCTCCCAAGGTGCCTATTCGTGTAGCGAACCTCTACCCCACCAAATACTCCTCCAACTTCCCATCTTCCTTCATAGTTCACCTTGGAGCTATCCTCCCACCTCCACTCCGGTAGCAGATCACCTCCGTCTTCTCACCTCCATTCCAGAGCTACGCCCAAACTTTCCTCAACCAGACATCCTCCAGCATCTCACCTCCATCGTCCTGCTCCTCACCTCCTTCGTCCGAGCTTCCGCCAGGTGCCGTCGTCTCATCTAATAGCCAATTCGGGAGATTTCCTCTCACCTCCCTCTCTTTATATGCTTTCATAGTGTCTTGTAATTGACATTGGAAGTAATATATATCATATTTGTTCCACATCTCTATCTTGTGATACATTTGCTTGTTTTCTTTTATTTCAAAAATACAAAAAAAATAACTAAACCCCAAAATACCAAAAAAGAAACGTATCGAAGCGCGATTTTCAATAAAGTAAACGTCATCTCCTTGTGTTCGACCTAGGACTCCCTTGGAGTTTCGGTATAAATTTTCTCTGATTGACGTGTTTTGCAACTACGATGATGGGTTACTTGTAACCTCGATTTCTAAACACACGAAACACGCCTGACCATTTTGGCGCCATTGTCGGGGAGGCAACGTAATTTACTTTATTGTTTATTGCGTTTCTTTGCATTTACATAGCACTAACCCTACTTGTCTTTGATCTACTATCTTGCAAGTACCCTAGCATGGAGATCCAAGTGCGGTAGATCGGAGTAAAGTGCAGGTAGAGTACTCTGTAAGTGTCCCCCACCTTCCCCCCCCACTAGTTCATTTCACCACAATCATAACCAGGACCTAATCTACTTAGGTGTTTGCATAAACCCTAGGATAGACTTTGTTTGTCTTGTTTGCCACCTTCACCCATCTCACCCACATCTTATATAAAAAAAAACAAAAGATATTTTCTGTGGAATGAATCAATTTACACACTCTATGCACTCACATTTGAGGCACATAATCGAACTTGATTTTCATCTACTCAACTGAGCTTCCGACCTGTGGACCCGATACACGAATTCAACACATAAAAGAGTAGAAATCATATCAGGTTAACCACCTTTTTGTGTGCCTTAATTGGTGGTGCATTTGAGCCAATTTAGTGAATTATTTGGGCCGCACCACCTAATCTAAAAGAGGTTCATTTTCTAGTTGCCCCATAGGATTTAATAATTAGGTCAAGCCAAGCACTCCATATTTTTCTTGATTTCTAAAGGAAAATACTTGAACACGTGCTTTCAACAACAAACTTGGTTTGCCTCACAAAACTTGGTTGAAAAAACCTAATATTTGAATCCTAAAAGCTATTAAGCAAGATTCGAATCCTAAAACTCACCTCATCATTAATAATCTTGCTTGAAAACCTCTTGGTTGTGCACATTCACATGTTCTCAAACAAATCATTAAGGGCACAACCCATTAAGGGCCCATCACATTCCAAAGTACCAATTTCCCAAGCCTAACTAAAATCAATTAGATGTTGGCCCTAAGGATTCATTCTCTCATCGGGATCCAGATTGATATTATTCACGATTAACCTACTTATACTAGTTAATCTGATGTCTAGCTAGGGGAGTAGCATAAACGACTGCGGCTGGGGGGTAAACTAGGAAGCCGCCAAAGGAAGAACCTTCTCCCTAGTCCCTCCTAACTGGTTGGATTGCCTGGACATAAGTAAAGTAAATCGTCCATAATCTTAGGATGGATTTTGAGAGTCAGTAGACCTTAGGCTACCCCATCTAAGGATAGGCTTGTATTCTTGTGCTGCAGGGTTCCCTCTTTTCCCTGCCCTTCTAACTTCCTTCCAGTGTATGCTTGGGAGGAGGTCATTGAACCCTAGATTGGAAGGACCTTTAGACCATTCTAGGAAGCAGAGGTTGAGCTATAGCCAAGCAGATCCCATGGCTGATCAACAACTACCTCCCTCACCTCCGAACAAGCAGGAGCTGATTCAGAGGCAGTTGGAAGAATTGTAGCAGATGTAGCAATGGTTCCAACACATGCATGGTTAGAGCGCTCGACCCTTGAAGGATTTTTACGATCCTTCAAACTATGGGGAACGTCCCAGCGTCATGATTCCCTCGGAGACATTGAAATCAAGCCCTAAGTCTTAAGTTTGATTAAGCAGTTCCATGGGCTTGGCTCGGAGGACCCATTCCAGCACCTGGAAGATCTGACCACTTTAGTTCAGACCACCAGAGCAAGGAATGTGAACAAAGAGCAAATGATCATGAGGCTTTTCCCTCACTCTCTCAGGGATAAGGCCACACATTGGTACCAGACTATAGGAAGGTCGATTGAAACTTGGGCTGCTCTTAAGTCGACTTTCTTGAAGAAATTCTTCCCTATTGGAAGGACCAATGCCTTGCGACGGGCAATTACCACTTTCGCCCAACGGCCGGGGGAACCATTTCATGGTGCCTGGGAGCAATTCCAAGAGCTTTTGAGGAAGTGTCCACACCACGAGGTGCCGAAATGGCAACTCGTGTAGATTTTCTATCACGGGTTGGTTGAGCAACTCCGTAATCATGTGGACACCTCCTGTGGAGGCAATTTTCTCAACAGGGATGCAGATAGCGCATATGACCTGTTTGAGGAAATGAGTGAGAACTCAATCAATCATGCCTCCATGGATGCATTCAACCAGTCGCAACAACCTAGGGCAAGTGCTAATGAGATCCAAGATTCTCATTCATTTGACATGGAATTAATTTGTAATAAACTGGATAAAATGGACTTGGTTGCTATGAAAATGGAAGAATGGATGTCTGGGAATTCAGGAAACACTTTACCCACTCAATCCTAGAATTTGGGATTCCATTCCTCACGAGCTCCCATGGGGTGGGAATTCGTGAACCAACTTGATTCGGCTCAACCTGTGAGGCAGGATTTCTCATAACCATATGGGTTCCAAACTGGGGCCTTTGATCCCAGTTTCTCTGATCCTTCCTTCTCTTCATCCTCGTTTTATGAGGATGCATATGCAATGCAGGAGAATGTTAGGTCCAACCCGTATTCCAACACTTTTAACTCGGGATGGAGGAACCACCCTAAGTTCTCTTGGAAAAATCAGGGGCAACAAACCCAATCTCGACCTAGCAACTATGCATCTTAAAAACCCATGGGTCAGGGTCAAGTATACACCCAGTTGCCCCCGAGACTGGTTAATCAGCCATCTTGGAATGCCCAACAATCCACGGGGCAGGCTAATTTGAACCGGCAGATGGTAGAAATGCAAGGGTCCATGCTTTAGCTTATGTAACAAATGAAGACATCCTTCGATAACTTGCAATCCAGGTTAATTGCAAACACCCGACAACCCGGATCCCTACCATCTCAACCCGTACCAAACCTGCGAAATATGCAAAATCAGGGCAATAGAGCCCAAGGGTACGGGATTCAAAGGGACCCACATGCGCATGCTCAGGTGGTTGAGCAGGGTCCCTCTTCCTCCTCTTCTAGTTACATGACCAACCAAGGCCCTCCAATCTTCACTAATCCACCTCAAGACCAAAACCCTTATGTCTCTGCAAACTCTGTCACCTTGAGAAATGGGAAGCAGACCCAGAGTCCAGAATTACCTTCTAGAAGTCAAGATCCTGGGGAGCCTAAGAAAGTGAAGGAGGAGGCTGAAGAAGAAAATAAGGCCTAGGGATCGGAAATTGAAAATTCCACCCATATCCCGTTCCCTGAGGCCCTATTGAAAACCAAGAAGAAGAAAACCTTAGACAGCAACGAGGAGCTTTTGAATTTATTCAAGAGCGTAGAGATCAATATTCTACTCCTCAATGCTATTAAGCACATCCCGGCTTATGCTAAATTCTTGAAAGAAATGTGTACCCAAAAGTGTAAGCCGAGAGAACCCACTCCGAGGAAGGTGATTCTCTCTGAGCAGGCAAGTTCTATAATCTTGCATCACCTTCCTCAAAAGAAGAAAGATCCAGGTGCCCCCTTGATCTCATGCATTATTGGGGAATACACTTTTGATAGGGAACTATTGGACCTAGTGCATCCATCAACCTAATCCCAACTTCTATTTATGAGAAGTTTGGGTTAGGTGAACTCAAGCCAACCTCAGTAACTCTACAATTAGCAAACTGATCGGTCACCACACCGAGAGGTGTTATTGAGGATGTAATTGTCAAGGTTAAGGATTTCTATTTTCTTGTAGAATTCCTCATCCTCGACATGGATGTACCTAATGATTTGAGGAACATGCCCATCATTCTGGGGCATCCGTTCCTAGCTATTGCCAAGGCCAACATAAACTGTGAAAGTGGTAGTATGGAGATCGCCTTTGGGGATAAGAAATTAACTCTATATATTTTTAAGGCGATAAGAGGATTTGAGGATTGTGGATTCATTGAGGAACTCGAGGATCAGGATCTTGAGACGTGTATGACAATCAATGCACTCGAGGACTCCATTAGCTTTAGCGAACCCAACCCACAACCCTCCTCCATGGTAGACCTGCCACATTCTGAAGAGGCTGTTGATTTTGTTCATTCCCAGCCTCTTCCACTAGATCCTCCTAATGAATCTTCATCAGCATCCTCCCTTCTAGTCTAAACCCACCCTAGCTGGAATTAAAACCACTGCCCAAAAATTTGAAATATGAGTTCTTAGGACCTGAAAACACACTCCCTGTGATTATTAGTGCTGATTTGACTAAGGAGCAAGAATTGAGGTTAATTAAGGTCCTTAAGAACAACAAGGAGGCAATTGGTTAGACCATCCATGACCTTAGGGGGATCGAGCCATCTTATTCTAATCATCATATTTTCATGGAAGATGGATCCTGCCCTTCTCGTGAAATGCAAAGGAGACTAAACCCGAATATGCGAGAAGTGGTCAAGAAGATGATAATTAAGTGGCTCGATGCTAGGATTATTTACCCAATCTTAGATAGTCCGTGGGTTACCCCCATTTAGATTATACCCAAGAAGGCAGGACTAACCGTTACAACTAATGAGAAAGGGGAATCCTTCACCACTCGTTCAACTTCTGCTTGGAGAGTCTGTATTGACTATAGGAAGCTGAACATTGCCACTAAAAAGGATCACTTTCCCTTGCCATTTATCGATTAAATCCTTGAAAGCTTAGCTGGGCAAAAATATTTTTGCTTCCTGGATGGTTATTCGGGATATAACCAAGTCCCTATCCATCCTGAAGACCAGGAAAAGACAACTTTCACATGTCCCTACGGAACCTTTACATTCTGTAGAATGCTGTTCGGGCTTTGCAATGCGCCTGCGACTTTTCAAAGGTGCATGATGGCCATCTTTTCTGACATGGTGGGAGATTGTCTTGAGGTGTTCATGGATGATTTCTCCATTTTCGGAGATTCTTTTGAGTCTTGCCTAGCTAACCTGGAATTGATCCTTCAGAGATGCATCAAAACACGGCTGGTCCTTAGCTGGGAAAAGAGCCACTTTATGACTTAGGAGGGCATCGTCTTGGGTCACGTGGTTTCTAATCGGGGAATTAAAGTTGATAGAGCTAAGGTGGATGCTATCTCTAGACTTCCTCCACCCACATCCGTAAAATATATTCGCTCTTTCCTTGGGCATGTGGGATTTTATAGAAGATTCATTAAGGATTTCTCAAAGGTTGCTTGGCCCTTGAGTAACCTTTTGGCCAAAGACGTGCCGTTCGAGCTTGATGAGTCATGTCGTAAGGCATTTGATTTACTGAAAATGGCCGTCACCTGTGCCCTGGTATTGCAACCACCAATCTGGATAGCCCCATTTGAAATTATGGCTGACGCATCTGATTATGCCGTTGGGGATGTCTTGGGTCAAAAGATTGAGAAAAAGTCCTCTGTGATTTACTACGCTAGTAAAACTTTGGACGAGGCCCAGAGGAATTACACCATTACTGAAAAAGAATTGCTAGCCATAGTTTTCGCTTTAGAAAAATTCAGGGCTTATTTGTTAGGTTCTCGCGTCATCATCTATACTAACCACTCAGCCTTGAAACAGCTCTTGGCCAAAAAGGATATCAAACCCCGACTTATTTGCTGGATTTTGCTACTTCAAGAGTTCGATCTTGAAATCAAGGATAAAGTCGGTGCACAAAATGTAGTGGCGGATCACCTTTCGAGAATCGTAATTGATTCTCCTCGTCCAAATGTTCCGATCTCTGATACTTTTTCGAATGAAACTATCCTCACAGCCTCGGGAATCCAAACCCCTTGGTTTGCGGATATTGTCAATTATTTGGCCATTGGTCAAATCCCCCAAGATTGGACCAAACAACAATGGGATAAACTTGTATCTAAGGCCAAATGTTATTTTGGGATGATCCTGAGCAGTATCGCATCGGCACAGATCAGATTATTCATTGATGCATCCCGGAAGTCGAGTTCCATAGCATACTTGAGTTCTGTCACACATCTGTGTGTGGTGGACACTTTTCCGAGAAAAAGACAGCCACAAAAATTTTGCAATCTGGATTCTATTGGTTGTCATTATTTAAGGATGCCTAGGAATTCTCTAAATCATGCACCTGATGCTAGACACTCGGGAACATGGCTAAGAGAGATATGATGCCCCTTAACCCAATTCTTTCCATCAAAATTTTTGACATTTGGGGCATCGACTTTATGGGACCCTTCCCTCCTCCATTTGGACACCAGTATATTCTGGTTGCTGTTGATTACGTGTCCAAGTGGATTGAGGCAATTCCCACTTGGACCAATGACCACAAGGTGGTCATTGATTTTGTGAAGAGAAATATCTTCAGTCAGTTCGGGGTTCCTAGGGCAATTATCAATGATGGTGGCACACATTTCACTCATGCCCAGTTTCGGAATTTACTGGGGAAATACGGGGTGAGCCATCGGATTTCCACACCGTACCACCCTCAGACTAACAGACAGGCCGAGGTCTCCAATCGGGAGATCAAGAACATTTTGCAGAAAACCGTTAGGCCTGATAGGAAGGATTGGACCCAAAAGCTAGATGATGCTCTTTAGGTTTATCGTATGACATACAAAATGCCTATCGGTATGTCTCTGTTCCATCTGGTGTTTGGGAAGGCATGTCACTTACCCGTAGAACTTAAACACCAGGCATTTTCGGCCATCAAGAAATGTAATGTGGACCTTGAGTTGGCCAGGAAAACTAGGAAACTCCAACTATCTAAGTTGGAGGAGCTTCGAAATGATGCTTATGAAAATGCCAGAATCTAGAAGGCAAGGACCAAAGCTCTCCATGACCAGACGATTTCACGTAAGAGCTTTGAGCCGAACCAAAAGGTCTGGCTTTTTAATTCTCGATTGAAGCTTTTCCTCGGTAAACTCAGGTCTAAGTGAGGTGGCCCATTCGTTATTGAGCAGATTTTCCCTAATGGGGCCATCGAAATCTCTAACCCAAAGATGGGTAATATTTTAAAGGTCAATGGATAGCATCTCAAACCCTTTGTTGACCATGTGCTCCCTGAACCCGTCTCGGAAAAGGTTGCTCTTACCCTGCCATAACCACCGTGGGCTGATCATCGCGTAGCTGAAGGCACTAAACTCAGCACATGTAAAGACTGTTCCAAGCTAACCTGAGTCTCATGAAAACCAGGTGCTATTCTTCCACTTCTACTCTCCTGCATGCGTTCATTTTATTCACAATGAGGACATTGCAATAGCTAAGCATGAGGGGGGTGGACATATTTTATAACCATTTTGTCAGCTGTAATAGTGATTTCCTGTTATTCGACTCTTGTTTAAAAAAGAAAATAATAATAATAAATAATAAATAAAAAAATGAAAATTAAGAAATCAATTAGAATTAGGAGACGAGAACTTAGGCATTAGGAGTTGTAAACTTTAGGAATTGATTCTTTGAGACCTGAATACTTAGACTCTTCAGGTCTTCGAACTTAATTAGCCCGGGTGTCTACTCAAATGTTGATTTAGTCTTGAGTCCTTGCCAATTAAAATTTATTCTAATTTGGTAAATAATTTGGGATGATAAGTATGCGACTTATCAACCCACCCTCTGATTTGGGGGGACTTTAGGCCTAAGCATCTACACACATTTTTTTGCACTGACTCACTTTCTGGCAGTTTTTACGGAAACTGGGTAGCTAATGGACCGACTTGGGTGGTATGGCTGGCAAGTTGTCGGTGGTAATAGCTCATCGGCCAGTTGTCCAGAACCCAGCTCACAAAAAAAATGCACAATAATTCCCAAAATACTTAGGGAAGAAGCAGGGAAGTAGAATAAACTAGGGAGATATACACTGGGTTCGCCCTTGTGTTGACCCCATATAAAAGAAAGTAGGGAGAAGCTACCAATCATAAAGATAAACCTTTAGGCAAGGTCACCTAGGGTCGTAGAAATCCGAAGTCTGTTTTAATGGGCATCTAGTGAGTCTTTCACTATTTCTCACAAGATGCTTAGCACTTAGAGTCCTTTTCGAGTCTTGGGTGGGTCGGGTAGCCATAAAAAGTTATCCCGTAACTCTCAAACTCCAAAAGTACAAAAAAATTAGAAAAAAAAATTATCTTCTCAAATAAGGCGAGGGCTCGGAAGGTCTGCATTCTGACAGGCACCCGGGCACTGTTGAGTTTTTGTAATTAGGTCTTGGGGATGAGATTTTCTAAAGCAATCAATGAATTTTGCCTAATTACTCGAACCCTGATTCTACTTTTATACATAGCATTTAGGTTAATTTTTCTAGGGACTAGCAAAAAGTAAGCATGGGGGTATGATGAACACACATAAATTCATGATAAATTGCTTATTTTTGATAGTTCCTAGGCTTAGCATTGCATATCATGTTATAAATATTGCATAACATCCATTGCATGGCATTTAGGATAGTTGTATATTTTACATATTAATTCCTCCATTTTATTTGGCTAGGGGGCAATGCAACATCCATACGGGTTTCGGATGGAAAATCCAACCGTATAGATGGATCCAGAGCAACGATCGTCGTTCGGCATCGTGGAAATCATCTTGATCTGAGCACCGCAGCACCCTCTACATGAAGAAGATAGACGGCACAGATGGGGCCACGTGGTGCCATCCAGGCCACCCAACACTGGCTAGCAGCACCGCTCAACTCCTTCTTCATCCATGCCCTTCAATCCTAGCCGTTGGATCAAGATCCAACGGTCGAGAAGCGGATGCACCAAGCCACTCCACACGACACAAGGGAAGGTTTGCCGGAATGGTGGGAGCGTTGGTTTGCAAAAGGAGGGCGCGGGTTCGAATCCCTACAAACCCTCCAATTAGCAATTGGGCGGGCGCATGGAGCGGCAGCGCCAGTGCACGTCACCGTGCGCGCGCACGCACATGCCAACGTATGGCAAGCACGTACGCCAGCTAAGAGCAAGCGCACACATAGTCGGGCGCACGCGGTCAGCGCACTTGATGAGCGGGGCAGCGCGGCGTGGGCGCAAGGGCGGTTGGCACCTTATCAGCGACAGCTGGGCTGACCTACAGTGATGCTTACAGTCGTCGCTATTTCATTGCAAGCTAGCAGAACCAACTATGGGCGTGGGTGGAGGTGTGCTGTCTACAGCAACGTTTCCAGCGATGGTCTGGAGGTCACTAAAGGTCCTTTAATCCATTTTTAGCCTCTTCTCCTCCACTATAAAAGAACCTACACCCCCTCCCTTCCAAGCCATCTCTACCTACTCTACTCCCACCTACTCCTAAGCTCTAGCAAGCCTACCAACGCTCCATTAGAGCTTGTTCTCAAGCTCCCAAGGTGCCTATTAGTGTAGCGAACCTCTGCCCCACCAAATACTCCTCCAACTTCCCATCTCCCTTCGTAGGTCACCTTGGAGCTGTCCTCCCACCTCTACTCCGGTAGCATATCACCTCCATCTTCTCACCTCCATTCTGGAGCTACGCCGAAGCTTTCCTCAACTAGACATCATCTAGCATCTCACCTCCGTCATCCTGCTCCTCACCTCCTTCATCCGAGCTTCCGCCAGGTGCTGTCATCTCAAGGAACAGCCAATTCGGGAGATTTCCTCTCACCTCCCTCTTTTTATATGCTTTCATAGTTTCTTGTAATTGACATTGGAAGTAATTTATATCATATTTGTTCCACAACTCTATCTTGTGATACATTTTCTTGTTTTCTTTTATTTCAAAAGTAAAAAAAAATAACAAAACCCCAAAATACCAAAAAGAAACAAATCGAAGTGCAGTTTTCAATAAATTAAACGTCGCCTCTTTGTGTTCGACCCAGGACTCCCTTGGAATTTCGGTATAAATTTTATCTGATCAACGTGTTTTGCAACAACGATGATGGGTTACTTGTAACCTCGATTTCTAAACATGCGAAACATGCCCGACCAATCCGTTTGGTCCGGTCATCCATCTGAGGCCCTAAAATAAGTCTTCTTCTCTCCTAGCCATAAAAAGGACCTAATTAATCTAAAATATATACTTCTCTAAATGCAAAATGATACATGTTATGCAATATCTATAACATGAAATGCAAATCTAAGCCTAGGAACATGCATGAATAGGCATTTTAACCTAAATAGATGCGTCTATATCATACCCCCATGCCTATCTTTTGCTAGTCCCTAGCAAAATTAAACTATATGCTATGTATAAAAGTAGAATTAGGATTAGATCGCTTAGGCCTAAGTCATTTGTTAACAATAGAAAATTTCAACTAAGGTCCTAAACTATGAAGACTCAATAGTACCCGGGTGTTTACCAGAATGCAGACCGCCCAAATCCTCGCCTTATTTGAAAAGGGAAGATACAATTTTTTATTTCTTCTTTTCTAATTTTTTTTACTTTTGGAGTTTGAGAGTTCTGGGATAACTTTTTACGGCAACCCAAGCCACCCAAGACTCAAAAAGGACTCTAAGTGCTAAGAATCTAGTGAAAAGAGTGAAAGACTCACTAGGAAGCTGTTAAAATGGACTTCGGGTTTCTATGACCCTAGGTGACCTTGCCTAGAGGTTTATCTTTTCGAACAGTAGCTTTCTCCCTACTTTTATTTATGGGGTCAACACAAGGGCGAACCCAGTATATATCTCCCTGGTTTATTCTACTTCCCCGCTTCTTCCCTAAGTGTTATGGGAATTATTGTGCATTTTTGTGAGCTGGGCTCTAGACAACAGGCCAATGGGCTGTTACCTACGACAACTTGCCAGCCATACTCGTGCAGTGAAGTGTGATTTTATTTTTATTTTTTCTCCTTTTTCTATTTTTTTTTTTTCTTTTTTGTTCTTAAGTAGGTGGCTTCCCTGATCTAAGATTTACCTAAAGGTAGTACAATTAAAATGGTCTTGTGACTGGGCTCTGGACAATCGACCGATGAGCTGTTACCACTGACAACTTGCTAGCCATACCACCCTAGATAGTTCATTAGTTACCCAATTTATGAAGAAACAGCCGAAAAGTGAGTCAGTGCAAAAAAAAGTGTGTAGATGCTTAGGCTTAAGGTCCCCCAAAATCAGAGGGTGGGTTGATAAGTCTCATACTTATCATCCCAATTTATTTACCAACTTAAAATGAATTTGAATTGGCGAGGACTTAAGACTAAGTCCACATTTGAGTGGACACCCGGGTTAATTAAGCCTGAAGACCTGAAGAGTCTAAGTGTTTAGGTCCTCTCATATCATTTCCTAAAGTTAATAACTTCCAAATGCCTAAGTTCTCTTTTCGTAATTTCTTTCTTTTTTATCTTTTTCAAATTTTTAAATTTTTTTTATTTTATAAGAAACTAAAAGAAATTCTATGGAGTTAACAAAATGATTTCAGGAATTGATTATCCACCCCCATGCCTAAATGATGCAATGTTCACATTGTGAAAACAAAGACATGAAAAGGACAGAGTAAATAGAATATCACCTGAATTTCGTGACAACTCGGTCAGCTTCGTAGAGAGAAGAGAGTATATACAAATGCTAATTTTAATGCCTTCATCTAGGCATAACATACATACAAAGAAGAAATTGAGAATTCACAAGTGCAGGATAGAATCAAAATAAAAATATTGATCCTAAAAGCTGCCAATAGAAGATATTCACAGACGTGGACCGGATTATGATGCAGACCCATGCCCCAGGGTCAAGTTATTCTCATGTTCTGGATGAAAATCACCTAGAATCAAAGGTTGTTGTGTTTGCCAGGTCGGGCCTACAGTTTAGTGGTGTGCAACCCAAGACCAAAGTGTAGGACAATGGGTAAAGATGATTCAATTGGTGCGGTTATCCACTTAACATCTAGCTCAGAAAAATAATCAATTATTTCGAGCTTGGGTTGCACGTGAAAGATATCGTAAGGGTCCTGGTAGAAAGTAGGTGGTTTCAGGTCAATAGGTACCCTCAGATCCAAAATCAAAGTTCCCTCAGAATTAGCCTCCCAAATTTTTATTTCAACAATTCTATCTTCCAACATCAAGGGCTCAGGCTCCGGGACCTCTAGCATATCATTCACCCCATATGATTCTCCCAGGTCCAAAAATCGTGGCTAAGTTAGGATTGACTTGGGTACAATGATTTCCAAATCAAAATCAATCCCTTTCAGGTGTGGTTAAGGAATGGGGATATTGATTGAATCTTTTAGTAAATGAGGATTCGAATCCTCCAAGTTAGCCCAAATTGAATCCAAATCTTCAATAATTGGGCTATCAAACGGTTCGTAAGATTCCTCAAGCTTATTTGTCTCACTAAAATCATCTTCCTTACGCTTAAGTGAGACTTCACTAAGAGATTCTTCACCCTCAGAATCAAAGAATCCATGATCCTCATTTATATATGTCTCAAAATCGATTGCCATTTCTTTGTTCAAAGAGACATATTTTTCCTCGATCCCTGGCTCGGGGATCTCGGGTGAATCAATCAATTCATCCTCAATGGGTTGCTTTAGCCCAACCTGGTCATCCCTGGTCTTAGAAAATGTATCCCTCCCGACAAGCGCCTGAGCGAGTTCAAACATTGGCTCTCCTAAAGGGGGTTAATCTTGAGAATCATCCCAAGATTTGACTAGGGCAACCATAAATTTCATCCTCATCCTCGATAATTTCCCAAGAAGAAACTCACCCAAGTCCTTATCCCTAACATTTTGGACCAAATCCAATAGAGAACTATTAAGTTCATTAATCATTTTGATCATAGGCTCCAATGCTTCAGTGCATGGTGTTGGCTGAGCTTCTATAGATTGTATAGTGTTCCTCAAATTAGCCAACACCCTATCTTGGATCTGGTTCACATGAACCGACTAGTTCTATTCAGGGTTGGGTGGGTTCGGGTTAAATCTAGGGGAGTCATGATATCGAGGTTCTCGGGCCCCTCCTTGATAGTAGGTCATTTTAGGTTGTTCAAAGGATGGTGGTGACCTATATTCAGTGGAATACTGGGGAGGGTAGGTGTTATAATCATTATATCCTTCTTGATTGTAGATCGGGTTGGTTTGGTGATCAAAGGATGAAGATCTATAATCATTGTAGCTCTGGGAAGGATAATAATCATAGTCTTGTTGTCCAGGGTTAGGTTCTGGACACTGAGGTCCGTATTCATATCCCCAATCAAAGTCATCCTGGCTAGTGGATGGGTAATTACAAGTCAAGTCAAAATAGTAATCATCTTGGGGATACGTGTTGGTAGGAGGGTAGGATTGGAAATGTGTGAAAGATGTGGAAGGATACATTGTGGAGTAGGAGGGAAAACATAATAGAGAAAAGTGCCCTGTAGTACAATCAACCAAACCTGTCCTTATGTGGGTAGCCTAAAGACCTATAGACTCCCAGGACTAGTCTTGAGATTATAAACAATTTAGTCTACTTTTATCCGGTCAATCCAACCAATTAGAAGGAGGGATTGGGGAGAAGGTTCTTTCTTTGGCTTGCGCCTCCAGATCCTAATGTACCCCCCAGCTGTGGTCGTTTGATGCTACTCCCCTAGCTAGAAATCAGATGGACCAGCAAAAAAAGATTAATCGAAAAAAATCTCAATCTGAGCCCTGAAGAGCGAATCAATCCTTAAGGCCAATGTCTACTCATTTTAGTTAGTCCTGGGATGATCGTGCACTTGGAATGTGATGTGCCCTTTAGATGGGTTGTGCCCTTAATGATCAATTAAAATGTGTTTGCGTGCACAACGAGGGTTTTCAAACAAGGTTATTTGATGATGTGTCTTTTAGGATTTAACCTTGTTTAGTAGCTTTTAGGGTTTAATTCTTAGGTTGGTTCAATCAAGGTTTAGTATAACACTCCAAGTTTTGAAAGCACAGGTGTAGATATGTTCCTTTAAAAATAAAAAATAATATGAGGTGCCTGGTTCAGCCCTAAGAAACACCCTAAGTGGCAAGCTACTTGATGAAACGCTTTTATCTTAAGTGGTGCAGCCCAAACAGTTCAATCAATTGGCCTATTGCACCACTTAGTTAAGGCACACAGAAATGTTTTACCTATTCAGATTTCTACTTATTTGTGTGTTGAGCTAAGTGTACCGGGTCCACAGGTTAAATCCCTGTTAAGTGGTAGAATCTACGTGATTGTGCGCCTTAGGGTGAGAAGTTATAGGTGTTAAGTGTGTAGCTTTCAGAAAATCCCATAAGAGAAGAGTATATATTTTTTTGTTTTTTATATATGCGAGGGTGAGATGAGTGGAGATGGCAAACAAACAACCAAATCTATCCTAGGTTTTGTAAAAAGCACCTAATTTGATTTGGGTTTGAGTTATTTGTGTGGTAAAATGAGCTAGTGGGTGGGGGTAGTGGGGATAAACTTACAAAACCTTCATCCGCACTTTTCTCCTATCTAACCACTCTGGCTCGCCTTAGATGAGCACTTGCAATCACAGTAAGATCATAGAATAAGTGAGATAAAAGATAGGTAAGGCAGAAAAACATGGAAAAAAAAACCAAAGAGCGTTGCCTCCCCGACAACTGTGCCAAAGTGATCACACGTGTTTCGCGTGTTAGAAATCAAGGTTACAAGTAACCTGTCGTCGTAGTTGCAAAACTCGTGGTGAAATAAAATTTATAATCGAAACTCAAAAAGTGAGTCCCAGGTTGAACACGGGGAGGCGAATGTTTGGTTTTATGAAATCTGCATTTCTCTTTTATTTATTTTTGGTCATTTTTATCTTTTCTAATTTTTTTGGAATTTTTTAGGAAGCAAGAGATCAAATCGACAAATGCTTATCTAGCTAATCTACTTACAAATATAAAAGAGAGAGAGAGAAAAATCATCTATTTAACTCATGAATGTTTTCTAAAATTATGAAAGCAGGAAAACTACACTATAAAAGCGAAAAAGATAGAAAGAGGTGAGAGAAATCCCCCTCGACGATTGCTCGGAGGATGACTCGCTCTGACGTCGCCCAGAGGAAGGTGGGGAGGAGCGGGACAAAGGAGGATAGAGCCAAAGGACAGAGGATGGGGCAGGGCAGCGTCATGGAGAGGATCTTCTTCCCGAAGGGCGGTGAGAGGACGGCCATGGGATGCTCCACGAATGGGGATGAGGGGAGGGAAAACTATTTGGTTTTACTCTAAGGGAGCATCCCGAGCTTGGGACAAGCTCTCTCTAGAGCCTTAGAGGTGGTGAGGTGAAGAAAGGAAGAGATGGTTTAGAATGGTGGTGAGTAGGTCCTTTTATAGTGAAGGAAGAACAAATTTACATCTGGGTCATTACTAATGTCCATAAATGTTGCTGGAGTTGTCGCTGAAGATCCAGCCTTCAAATCCTCTTGCTGGCGTGCATAGACCATTAGTGACAGCTGCAAGCGTCACTAATGACGTGCGTCGCTGAAGATCAGTGCCTACCTCACTGGCACCCACCCTGCTGGTGTGCGCATCACGCACTGGGCTCTTCATGCACCCTTGCTCCTTTCGCCGTGTGCGCGTGCGTCCGTTGGCATACGCTGCATTGCTATTGCGCGTGGTGTGCTGCTGCGGCTGTGGCTATGCACGTGCGCTGCTGCTGGCCAACGTTGGGCGACCTGGATGGAGCCATGTGGCACCACCTGGGCTGTCCATTCTTCTTTCTTTTGTAGAGGGTGCCATGGTGCTCAGATAGAGATGATTCCCACACTCCAGATCCTTTCATACGGTCAAATTTTTCATCTGAAGCCCATATGGATGTCACATTGCCCCGTGGCCATTGATCTTCCTCGGACTTCGTACGATGCTACGATTCTTCGATCTAGACGATTTTAAAGGCGTTAGACTCCGATCATTGTCTTAATCAGATCCGTACGGTCCGATCATCCATCCGAGGCCCCAAAATAAGTCTTATCTCCTAACCATAAAAAGGACCTAATTAACCTAAAATATATACAACTCTAAATGCAAAATGATGGATGTTATCCAATATTTATA
Source organism: Thalassia testudinum (assembly GCA_037157565.1). Lineage (NCBI taxonomy): Eukaryota > Viridiplantae > Streptophyta > Magnoliopsida > Alismatales > Hydrocharitaceae > Thalassia > Thalassia testudinum. Next base: position 162,537,818 of record JAZHRO010000031.1, on the reverse strand, counting down.
ACATGAAATGCAAATCTAAGCCTAGGAACATGCATGAATAGGCATTTTAACCTAAATAGATGTGTCTATATCAATGCTTTAATTTGAACCTACTGGATATCATGAAAAAGGAGATCATCAAGTGGTTAGATGCTAGGATCATCTACCCAATCCCTGATAGTTGGTGGGTGAGTCCAATCAAGGTTGTGCCTAAGAAGGCAAGACTCACCGTGATCACGACTGAAACTGGAGAAACCATACTGACCCGTATAACACACTCTTGGAGAGTCTGCATTCATTGCAAAAGACTCAATACCTCCACAAAGAAGGATCATTTCCCACTATCGTTCCTTGATTAGATCCTCGACAAACTAGCAAGAAATCAATTCTTCTATTTTTTGGATGGGTACTCCGGTTATAACCAGGTTGCAATCCATCCTGAGGACCAAGAGAAGACTACCTGCACTTGCCCCTTCGGAACATACACGTTTTGAAGGATGCCCTTCGGCCTCTGCAATGCATCGGCTACATTTTAGCGGTGCATGCTTGCTATTTTCTCAGATATGGTAGGTGAATACCTTAAAGTCTTCATGGATGACTTCTCGGTATTTGGGGAATCATTTGATGATTGCCTCTTGCACTTGGTCCAAACCCTCAGGCGGTGCATCGACGTGAATTTGGTTCTTTCCTGGGAAAAGAGCCACTTCATGGTACCTGAGGGAATTGTCCTTGGACATCTCATCTCTAAAAAAGGCATCCAGGTTGATTGAGCCAAGGTGAAACTGATTTCCAAGCTCCCTATGCCTAGCTCGGTCAAGAACATCTGATCATTTCTGAGGCATGTCGATTTTTACTGTCAATTCATTCCCGATTTCTCAAAAATCATGCGACCCCTGACTAATCTTCTCTCCAAGGATGTCCCCTTTGAAATTATCGAGTGCACTAAGGCGTTTGAGATCCTACATGATAGAGTTACCCAAGCACCTATCCTACAGTCCCCTGATTGGTCTCAACCCTTTGAGATCATGTGCGATGCATCTGATTATGCTGTGGGTATGGTACTTAGGTAGAAATAGATGGGAAACCCGTGGTCATCTACTACACTAACAAGACACTTGATGAGGCTCAACGTAACACACAGTTACTGAGAAAGAGCTGCTAGCCATAGTATTTTCCCTAGAGAAATTCAGATTGTATCTTTTGGATTCCCTTCTTATCATATACTCGGATCACACTGTAGTGAGGCACCTCCTTGCGAAGAAGGATGCAAAACCTCGACTAATCTACTAGATCTTTCTATTGCAAGAATTCGATCTCGAGATTCATGATAAGGCAGGAAAGCAGAACATGGTAGCTGACCACTTATTCCACCTTCCTTCTGACATTATTGACCCTTCCGGACCCATCATAGAGCACTTTCCTGATGAGCACCTCCTGACTATTAGTGTGGGACTTCCTTGGTTTGCTGATTTGGTGAACTACTTGGCATCACGTCAAATCTCGTCCGATTGGCCGAAGGCCAAGAAAGACAAATTACTTTCCGATGCCAAGCACTACATTTGGGGGAAGACTTGTACCTCTTCTACATTGGTACTGATTATATCATCAAACAGTGCATCCTGGAAGCAGAAATTCAGGACATTTTGTCCTACCATGACTAGGCCTATGGCAGGCACTTCTCCGGACATAAAACCACAGCAAAAGTCCTCTAGTGCAGCTTTTACTGGCCCATGATTTTCAAGGATGCATACAATCACTGTAAGGCATGCACTCGTTGCCAGACCTTGGGCAACATGAGCCATCGTGATATGATGCCTTTACAACCGATTCTCGTATGCGAAATCTTTGATATTTCAGGGATTGATTTCATGGGACCCTTCCCTATCTCAGATGGCTTCAAGTACATTCTTCTTGCTGTAGATTACGTGTCCAAATGGATTGAAGTCATCCCAACCTGAACCAATGATCGTAAGGTGGTAATCAAATTCATTCATTAGAACATCTTTTCTCGGTTCAGTATCCCACATGCCATTATCTCTGATGGAGGGACCCATTTCACGAATGCTCAGTTTGGATCATTGATGACCAAGTATGGGGTGTCACACCGAATCTCTACTCCTTATCATCCCCAAACCAACAATTTAGCTGAGCTATCAAATCGAGAGATCAAGAAAATCCTTCAGGTCACTGTTCGACCTGACAGGAAATATTGGTCGTCCCAACTTCCGGAAGCCTTGTGGGCTTATAGGACCACCCACAAGACCCAATTGGGCATGTCTCCCTTCATATTGGTGTATAGGAAGGCATGTCACCTCCCCGTCGAGTTGGAGCACAAAACCTATTGGGCTGTACGAAAGTGTAATCTAGATATTTCTAAGGCAGGAACCCATAGCAGCTTCAAATGAGAGTGATCGATGAACTACGCAATGACAAGTATGAGAACTCAGGGATTTACAAAGAGCGGGTTAAGGCCTTTCACGACAAGCACATATCCAGAAAGATCTTTCACCCTAGTCAAAAAGTCTTACTCTTTGATGCCAAACTAAAACTCTTCCCGGGCAAACTTAGATCGAAATGGATTGGACCATATCTTATCCGACGGATTTTCGAAAATGGACAACCCAACCTTGATTCTAAATCTTTTATTGTGAATGGCCAGCAACTTAAGCCGTTCATTGAACTCACTGATACAAACTTGGCTGAGGTATCTTTTGATCTCCAGTCTCCCTGAGCATATTGTGCCCGGTTGATGGCATTAAACTCAACGCTTAACAGAAGGCAACTGGTCATCTTTTTGAAAAAACCAAAACCCTTCTTGACACATCCCGTTCTGAACTCATATTACACTTTAGGGTTCGTCTATTAGAACAGCTAACTCCACCTCTGGTACCCATACCAGAGCCTGAAATCGTCCACAACAGTCATCCTGACCCATCCACCCACTTAAACCAATTCTAATGTACGATCTAAGCTGAATTCGAACCCACCTAATTTACAATGAGGACATTGCAAATCATAGGCATGGGGGGGTATTAAACTGCAAAACACTGTGAGAATTACTTCATGAGAAAGGGTTTCATCAAAAAATTACATAAGAAAAGGAGGTTGAGGAAAAAGAAGAGTCATTTTTGAAAAGGAGGAAAGAAAATTGAAATGAAAGAAAGAAGCACAAAGAAAAATAAAAGAAAATTAAGTCCCTTAGAAACAATTTGGAACCTGCCTACCTTCTAGGTTGGATCGAATGATGAACTAAGACCTGAAAGGGTAAAACTTAAGGGATTAGTGGCGAATATCAACCTTAGGCCTCTTGGATCTGTATGGGATTTAAACATTCACATGCTTGTCAAGATCTGGATTAATCCCTAAGAGGTTGGGGAAAATGCAAAGCTTCTGTATTAGGTCTAAGGCTTAGGAATTATTCAGCCCCGTTAACAGACCTCTGATTTATGGGACTCGATAACTTAAGCACCCTAAATCACACAGTTTGGTTTAGTGCACTCTAAAGATGAAACCATGCCAAAAGGCATTTAATCCATTCTGAGAAAGGTCCTAAGATCTAGATTAAAAGCTGCTTGAAAACACAAGTTGATTTGGACGAGTTCCTGGCATGGAGAGGAGGGAAATTCCCCTCAAAGATACGCAATAACATATCATCTCCTCGGTGCCTGTCTCCTAGGATGTCTAAATGTCCTATTGGGGGCATGTAAGCACCTTGTGCTGGTTCAGATACCATGGGCAGCACTATCACGAAATGTCGATTGCCAAGGTCTGGATTTAGCTATAGAATGCCATGGAAGGGATTATCCTGAATCTTGAAAGCCAGGGTTCTGGGGGTTGCCATGGCGGTGCTATCTCAAAGCATCGATTACCAAGGACCATGCGAGGATTGATGGCAGGAATAAGGAATTTGATACAGATCATGTTTAGGCCCAATCTGAGGATGGATCTAAGGAAAAATATAATGAAAAGAAGAGAGAGAGAAAGGTCTCCACAACTAAAATTCTCCTTCTATGTCTCTCTCAAAATGCACTGGCAAATGGAACCGGACTAACCATGTTTCAAGCATGGGTGCTTTAATCGCTGGGTCCAACGAACCTCGGGATAGTTCCTACAGGCCTTAGAAACCTTCGTGGCAGACTGAGGCAAAAGTTAGTCAGGTCTGGGTCTGGGCTGGTACTTGAGTACCTCTAAGCCTATTGTTGGTATTAAGATCTGATTCCTGGAGATGCGACTTAGAAAGGCATCTTGATGGTTAAAATCTGACCTAGATAACTGGTTTGATTTAGATTATTTTGCTAAGAGACTAGCAAAAGCTAGGCATGGGGGTATGATGGGAGCACCATTATGAGCCATAACTAGCTCAATTTGATCTGATTAAGTCAATAAAAGCTCCTCCATATCCATTAGAAGGTCTTAAGGGCACAAAACATTGATTTGAGGAGATAATGATACAGGGTTATTTCTACAAATTTACCATTCTATCACAAGAAAAAAAACTGTGGGTTCTCTCAGGGTTTGACCAAAGGTCAAATGGTCTTAAGAGTCTAATAAGTAGGTTAGAATGGACAAAAAAGGGTTTTCGCATGTCTTGAGAATTAAATGACTTTCGAAACCCTAAAAACAGACCCGCTTAATCTATTGAGGTTCTGGTTAGGATAAAATTCACCTAAACCCTCTAAAATTCATATAAAAATATTCTCTAGGGTTTGGTACCTTCAATTTAACCATCAGACTCGTCTTAACCCAAAATAGAGCCACAAACAAACTCTTACCCTAATTTTGGTTTTTGCATAAATTACTCAGTCAAACTAGGTCAAAACCAAAATCCAACTTCACCATTGGATTCCTCAGGTCCAAATTAGGTTTGTACCAAAATTTGGGCCCAATCTGAGATTATTTCGACCTAGTTTGCACTTTGGTCTAAATCTGATTTTCTTTATTTCACATGGGCCCTTAGCTTTTGAATTTCTTCCAAATAGCCCCCCATATTTATCGTATTCTTCACAAATAGGTCCCTACCACCATGAAACCCTAATCCTACAACTCCGACGAGCTTGATTTAGCATTTTCTCCTTAATTCTTGACGAATCCTTCTCAGATTTGAAAGGGAAGTTCGTTAAGGAATTCCCTTCCTTTTGAGCCAGATCCTAAGCCCTACAACCTTGCCAATCTCTCATGCGAATGCATGAGAGCTTTGGGTATATTTCAAGCATCCATCTTCGGTGAGAATTCCAAGCTTCCCAATCCCAAATCATCCTTTAGAGACCTATAAAAGAAGCTCCAATGCATACCGTCGAGCCCAAGCTCGATTTTAGCCAGAAACTCCCCACATTCCTCCTTTCTATTCCGACCGAAAGGCTCCTCGAGCTCTAGCAATTCCTCTTGACTTCCCTCATCGTCCATCCACAATACCAGCGGCGGATTAATCTTCCTCGTCTTCCTCCACATCGTGCCATACCAGCAGGCGTCTCTCCCTCCGTCTTCCTTGTCGTCTTACCCCCACCGAAGCCACCTTCGTCCCAGGCACCGACCACACCACAACCGGTGCCGCCTCTACCTTACTTCAACTGCTATCTAGCCCTATCAACCCCTCATCTTCCGCTTGCCATTTTCGTGCATTCGCAACTCCGATTCAATCGCTGACTCATCCTAATGCCCTCCGTCTTCCACCTTGCCAACGTTCCTCCAGGGAGCGCTAGCAACTTCCACACTCCCCCAACCGTGCCGCTTCCATGCTCCTCACCGTTGCCTCAACCCACTGACCAAAACCCCTCAAGAAATTCGCGAAGCTCCAAGCCTCTTTCGTGCAGAGATTCGCCCAGGTACCTACTCCAGGAGTTGTGGAATTACATCAGGAATACACTTGGACTTCCAATTGGGGCCTTTGACCATTCCCAGGACCTCAATCAGAGCTTCTGCTGCTATGGCCAGTGTGTAGAAGAAGATAGGCACTAATAGTCCCACATTAGGCACGGCAGAACTTTAAACAGTGCATAAATTATTTTTGTGCTGTAGGTTTATCGCCTCAAACATAACGGGGTGAGGTCCCCACTCACCTGACACTGCCTTACCTGTGACACTGCTCAAGCAGGCCTGGCATTTACCCGGCCCGCCTAACCCATGCACACCTCGACTGCGATATCATGGCCGCAGCCGTAGTCCTGGGTGTGCTTAAATCCGGATTCGATTGCCCGAGGCTCTGGGAGAGCGGATCCCAGAGAGAGAGGGAGAGAGAGAAAGAGAGAGCACGAGGGTTTGGGGGGTTTTGCTCTGAAGATCAACGGTTGACACTTAGCTGTTTGAAGGAGAAACCCCCCTCTGTGTATGAAGAAGAGAAGAAGAGAAAGAAAAGAAAGGCCAAGGCAAAGAAAGATAAGAGGAGCTGAAGAAGGAGAAAGAAGAGCAGTGCCAACAGAAGTGCAGTGCACTTATTGCATGATGTTTAATCATCTGATACCGATTACTTCATTGAATATCATTGTGAATAGGAAAATTTGCTGATTCAAATCACCATTTTATCTTGACATTTTTGCTACATTGATTTTTGCTCTTATATATTCATCTTATTAGTGCTTTAATTTGATATATTCTTTTTTAGAATTGTGATCTTGAGATTTATATTTGCCACTTGCTCCCAACGAATGATCTCGAACTTCATTTCTGATATTCGAGTTATAAATTTTATCTGTTTTTCACACTTATTTGACCTATACTGCAACGTTACGATTTTAAAACCCATTTCAGAGCGACCAACACCCGCCTACCCATTACCCACCTATGCTCACTCCTCGCCTGTAACTTCATGCTTGTAGACCTGATCCATGCTCTCGACCCGATAACCCGACCGATTACCCGACTAAACCTGGGTCTTTGAGAGAAGGAGAAGAGTTTGTGAGGAGGAGGGGGGAGGGTTTTGCTCTTGGTACTACGAGCCCTACACTTAGCCGCTGAAGGAAGTTGGTTCCCTGTGCTATGAAGAAGGAAAGCTTCTGAAGAAGAAAGAGAAGGCATTGAGAAGAAGAAGGCTTGAAGAGAGAGGGAGGCATGAAAGAAGAAAGACTCTTAGAAAGCCTTAACCTTGTGCCTGTCCTCTGTTAAGGTGTCTGATGCTAGGTGTAGAGGTTGATTATAGTTACTGTTGAATGATTATAGATCACCGTTGAATAACTTGAATTCTTTGAATGCATGCTTAAATTAAGAGGATATACACGGTGATTTAAATCACCATTATTTTTTATTCTCTTATTCTTTTTGCTCCATCATACATTGGTTCTCATTGAATATATTTACGCATATATTATTCATTGAATATCTCTATTGTGCTCCGTTTATTATGCTCATTCATTTCAATTTCAGATTAGTGTTGTGAGTTCCATATTTGCTCCTTGTGATCGACCTCAAACTCCCTTTAGAATCTGATTTTATAAATTTAAATGTTTGTGGTAAGATTTTTTCAATTATACTACAACGTATATATTTAACACTCGATGAAACCCTAGCAACGATAGATTAATTCAATTCCTCTCTCAATGCCTCGAAGGGGTCAGCCTACCTTGTAGGGTGATTGGCAGCTTGATGTAGTGGCTGATAAGTAGAGCATGTTTGCTGCTGCTGAGACGGGAATGGCTACTGCCTTGGGTATGTGTTTTGCACATTCCCGTATTGTCTGGTGTGGTAGTGTGGATCTTGATTTGGTCTCTGTGAGTTACTAGACTAGGAAAAGTTAAGATGGTAGTGCTAACAAGGATTATTCGTCTTTGAATCTGGGTTATTACGTCCAAAACCTTGGATAGCATTGATTTCTTCGTAGGCAGAGGATGACTCAGACGTATATTCATCAAAGGAATACACACTAGAATTGTCATGAGATGCATAACCCTGATTGTATGGTACCAGATCCAGATTATTCATGGGTTCCTAATACAGAGGATCCTACCGAGATGGAGATGAAACATCTCGAGTGAGAAGATGTACTTGAGTAGGAGGGGCTAGGGATGCTAGAGAGGAGTGTGGAGCAGCTGTACTGCCAGGAAACCCAAATCTTGCTCGCATTAATTTATCGAACTTCTTATCGAGAAAATCCACTAATAGAGAGATTTTCACTTATTTATGAAGATGATAGCAATAAATTGATATGTCGTGTTTTATGTGGTGGAAAGTCTCTCAATCAAAAATTAAAATAAATATCAAATTGAACCACAATAAAAATGTCGCATTCACAGGGAAGAATCGAACCAATAAATTCACGAGTAGAGGATTATAATGTTTGCAGACAACTTCGTGACTTCAATTCGAGGAATATGCTACTCTAAATGGAGCTTGCAATTTCCTTAAAAGTTCAAGGCTATTTATGCAATTTTCATGTCAGGAATCAAGCTCCCTAAAGTATGTATATGATGCATGTGTAGTGGCATATCATGTAAATTTGACTTGCATGCAAATATGATTTGAATTTCAATGTTGAATGATGCACATAACACTAATTAAGTAAATTCACGAAACTATAAGTAAATCCATGCAATGTGGCGTGAATAAACTAATAATATTAAAGTGACAATGGCATGCAATGTAATTTTTAATTGAAGCAAAAACAGAGGAAACCTCCTCTCTCTTCTTAGCACGTGCAAGGAGGCTTCTTGGGAGGAGTTGCTTTGTAGGAAGGCTCGTCTCGACGAGTGCTACATGATGGTGGTGGCACAGTGGCCGGAGGTGGTCGGACGTGGCCGGACGGCAGAGGAGGATGTTGGTGTAGACCCGGTTAGGTTGTGTTAATATGGTGATTTTATCGTTATAATGAGTATAGAGGTTAACCTAAATCGAGCCTAACCATCTCTTTACAAAATTTTTTACGTGGACTACTTGATTTTATCTTGGTTACTTTTAGGCCCAGGGTCAAACTCAGGGAAGTGGGATTAGAAGTGAAGTTTTTACGCCTTTCCTACAACGAATCTCTTCCGTTCATTTATTGTGTTTTTGGTGCTTTTCTATTTAAGATTTTTTTTTCTGATAATTCTTGTCCTCGAGGCACACCCTCAAAATCAGGTTCTTCGCTTTGAGCCAAGTTAGGGTTTCAAAACTGGTCTTGCTATTCGCAAGACTGAGTACCTGCAAATCAAGGATTATCTTTTCCTTTTATATATTTTCTTTATCTTTTTTTTGGCATGAAAGAGAAACAGAAATAAAGTAAATATAGTATATATATATGTATAAAGGGGTGGGGGTGGAGGCGGAGTTGACGTGTAGCACGATATCGAGTTGGTCGTCGTCTAGAAAGACGCAACCAACAGGACAAGGTGCCACGTGGAGTGTAGGATAGATGGTGGAAGACGAGTGCGAACACACTTTCTATATGCGTGTATCGAGGAATATTAGCAACTGGTATAGATATTCCCGCGATACCACTTATGGTGTGTGATATGAAAATATATATGTATATATGTAAATATATATATATCTATATGTATATATATATATATATATATGGTTATAACTATATAGGTATATGTGTGCTTATATATGTATATATATATATATGTATATATGTATAGGTACTAAAATATATGTATAGATAGATATATGTATGGATATATATATATATATATATATATATATATATGTATATGTATGTGTATAATACTATATAGATGTATATATATATGTGTGTATGTATATAGTAATATATGTATATATAGATATATGTAGATAGATATATATATATATGTATGTATATTTTTGTATATATATATATATATAAGAATATGTGTATATATATGTATATATATATGTATATATGTAAATATATATGTGTATATATATATATATATAAGTATATAGATGTATATATATATATGTATATGTGTATAATAATACTTAGTTATATAGGTACTACTATATGTATAGATATAAGTATATATATATATGTATATAAATATATATATATATGTATGCATATATATATATAAGTATATATTAGTGTATAGGTGAGAGTGTGTGTGCGCGAGAGTGTGAGTGTGTGTGTGTATGTGTCGGCAGAGAGAGAGAGAGAGAGAGAGAGAGCACGCTTCCTGCTGGAGTGAAGAAAGGCGCGTGGGTTAAGCTGTCTGAAGCTTCAAGGCCGACGCCTGGTGTCCACACGCGCGCGCAGGCGCGTAGGCACGCGGAGAGGGACGCGCACGTAGGGGAGTGGGCGCGGAGGAAGGAACCACAGCGCACAGCGCTGCGTGAAGAGGCGAAGGGAGCGGGCGAAGACATGGGCGGGAGCAGGCACTAGCAAAGGCCAGCACACGCAGACGCGCGGGCAGGCGCTGGAGGGGTGCGTGGCTGGATGCGAGTGCGGGCAAATAGCGGTTGTGGCCCGTCGGGTGACCGGTTAAGTGAGAAACTTACCGGTCACCCCACTATAGCCACAGTGTTCCACTGAAATGCGTGAACAGTGGCTACAGTGCCGGGGCGAGCCGTGCGACTGGGTACACCCGGTGTTGTGAGTACGGGTGGTGTGGACGGCTCGACGCATGCGTGAAAGAGGAATACGCCAACTGGGCTTGTGGGTGAAAGAGTGCGACAGGGCACGCGGAGAGGGAGGCAAGGGCAACCCGCAGGCGCGCGCAGTGGCCTACGTGCAGGTGTGCGGTGGCCTACACTGCTTCTACGGCCTTGCTACTGCTGTTGTGGAGCTTGCGGTGGTCGGTTGAGCTTCAAAGCTTGAAGCTCCAGTGGCAATGGCGGAAGTGCTTCAAACGAAGAAATAGGGAAAGAACCACCATGCCCACCGGCTCTTTGATGAGCTGGGCAGTGGTGGACCCACAGTGATGGTTGTGCACCACCGTGAGGTACTCCTGCTCGCAGAGTGGCTCCTCAGAAGAGGAGGGGCTACGTATGGAGGGAGAGGGGAGGGGATGGCATGAAAGGAGAAGCTACTGTTTGTGTGGGTGGACCAGGCTCCCCTTACAAAGAAGAAGCCGTGCCAATTTTATAAAGGAAGAAGGCATGCACAGCCATGCCCTAGCTGTGCATGCGGCTGTGCATGGCTTGTGCATGGCTTGGAAGGGAGAGGCTACAGCAGGGCAAGCTTTGCAGAGCATGGTGCGAGGAAGAGGTTGAAGAGGCCATGCCTGCAGCCACGCGGAGAAGAATTTCAAAGTCAAATTGAAATAGAAAGTAAAGATGGAGATTTTGCAAGGTAGCACTTGAGGAAAACATGAATTGCGAGGCCATTTTATTCACTCTCCTCCCCTCTCAATTAAATGCATGCATGCATGTATTTTTACAATGCGACTATGTCTACTTAATATGCACTGGTAATGTTAGGAAATATCACAAGACGACATAATTGCAGGTGTATTTTTGCAGTGCAATCATACCCCCATGCCTATCTTTTGCTAGTCCCTAGAAAAACGTTTTTGTGTTGTATTTAGAAATGATCTTTGGCTGAAGATTTTATTCTGAGGCAACATAGGTGTGCTTATTGTTGGATATTGTTAGAACCAATTGTAGAGAAGACTACCAGTACTTTAAGTCTCACATGACATAGATCATCTCTCGACTAACCAGGACTCTTGATATTTAAACCTTAAGTACGATTTCCAGGACCCAAGAGGTTTTTGCCATACTCGAGAGCTCAAGAGATTATGGCTTGTGCTAAGTGAAGGATCAAGACTGACCAGATGAACATTAAGACTCAAGCCATGGTTTCATGAATTTTTAAGTATAGGTTGGTCCCAGTTTCAGCTCGTGTCTTCAGATTAACCCTTAAAAAGATGACAGAAAACTCAACTCCCATTTTCTGACATTTGTGGCTCAAAGAAAACAGAGTATTTGCCCTGAAGAACTTTTGTAGGGGGAAGATTTTACTGACATTTGCGAGATATACTGACTTATTTGCATCTTTTTTTTTTTTTGAAACATGTGTCAGTATATCTCTTACAACATTATTTAGAGGAGCACACTTTTCTCTTTGGTGGGAGAGTTCCTATTTGATGGAAAGAGTCTCTCCTAAACACAAGACTAAAGCCTGGGATAAAAAGTCTACCTGCATGCACAGGTAAGGACTCCACCTTCCCTAATGAGAACTAGGGTTGGATCTTATGTTCACCTAGTCTTTCTTGATATGTGTAGTGCGAACCAAGATTACTTAGGCTCTCGAGTAGAAGCAAACCAACGGATCTTGTATTGATGTCTCGGGTACAAGAATACGTCCTAAGTTAGGAGAGATTTCGATCTATCTTGTCAATGCTCAAGTGAATTAAGCCGAGCCTGAGCGAATCAAGCTTCTGTGGCCTAGAAAGTCTTCAAAACAGAGGTTGAGTATCCATCAACACTTATTGTATTTTCGTTTCAGCCTTCAGATCATTACTAAACACCTTTTATATATATATATATATAGGTGGAAACTGCATGATACCATAAAATACCCAGATCCTATGGATGCCTATCCACCCCCCCATGCCAAACGATGCTATGTCCTCATATGCATGCAGGGTAGGGTAGAGGAAGGACGAAATATCAGGTAACGAGAGTTGAGGTGTAGGGTAAACAGCAGGGTGGTAGGGTGGGTGGATGGTGGGTGGTGAAGTGAAAAGTGAAGTGATCGTGACAGTGGCGTGAAAAGTGATGGTGGATGGTGAGAGGTTTGGCATTTCTTGGGACGAGAGTGTCCCAGGCGGATCGGAGCACCAGTTAGGAGGAAGAAATTGGCCCTCAGATTGGCCAAGAAGAGGGGCTTCTTGGATAGATGGATCCAAAAAGGAATAGCCCCAGTGAGTAGGATATGGGCTCAAGGTCCCAGTGTGGATTTGCAAATCCACTTGATTTGGCGGGAAAGAAAGGGTAATCCGATCTTCAAGAGTATGGACCGACGGTGAGTAGCCCGGATATGACTCAGACCACGAGGTATGGGAAGTGGAGAAAACCTCATCAGAAGTCTGGCCAGGAAAAGGTACGGAACAAGGGAGAGATGGGGGAACGTCACAGTATGTGTTGATCAGGCAGTTGTCAGTGTTTACAGGTAATCCGCAGCAGTCAGAATAGGTCCCAATTAGTCCGATACATGGGTTGACGGCCATGTCCTCGTCAGACGTGTCATCCTCGATACAATCGCAATCAAAGTTCTTGGCTGCCTTTAAGATGTTAAGCTTGATCTTTTCAGATCAACGGCAATCTCAATATAGCCTGACTCGCAGTTGATATGGGAGCGGGCTGTGGCCAAGAAAGGTCGACCAAGGATTATCGGATAATCAGAAAGTGAGCTAGGAGCTTCCATATCTAAAACAAGAAAGTCAACAGGAAAATAGAGACTGTTGACCCTAACCACCACATCTTCCACCACACCCTTCGGGATTTTGACAGAACGATTTGCCAATTTTAACGTGACAGGGGTGGGTTTCAGATTTCCCAAAGAAAATTTTTCAAGCATGATGGTTGGTATAAGATTTATGGAAGATCCTAGATCAAGCAGGGCACAGTTAAAATTGCAACCATGGATGCTACATGAAATGAGCGGTGTGCCTAGACCTTTCTGCTTTAGTAGTAGATTTGACATATAGTACAACTCGCATGAGGCGAGAGAACCACCAGATTCTTAGTTTTCTTTGACTGTCACCTGGGTGTTGTGTAGTCTTTGAAAAATCGGGCGACAGTAGGTATGTGATCGATAGCCTCGAGCTGGGGTACCTTGATTTCTACATCCCTGAACAAATTACGTAGGTTATCAAAGGCCTGCGTATCTTTCTTCTTGCCTTTTGGCTCCCTCAGTAGAGCCTCAGGGAATGGGACTGATTCTGGCACCAATTTGGGTGTATCGTCCTCTCGCAAATGCGGTGCGCATCCCGAATGAGAGGGCGATGAGGAAGACGGGCCAAGATCAGTTCAAGGCCGATTGACAGTCTGCTTACCACTACTCGTAGTGATCGCATTGGACGAAGCGGGTCTAGTGGGATCATAAGGTGGAGGAGGGTTTGCAATAGGGACATAAGAGTGTGGTGCTGCAGCGGGATTAGCCTGAAATCTCGGTGGAATGCTTGGAGCCTGTAGAATTTGATGACTTGCCCCTAAGAAGGTTGTAACTGTGGTTGAGGACCACGGGGTACGAAATTTTGTGTGTTGGGAGCAGGTTGGGTGGGAAGAGTGCCCTGAGATCGAGTCGTCATGCATAGTTGATTGATCTCAGCATTCTGCTGCGCCAATTGGTGTTGAAGAGAGGTCATGTTTTCTTCATGGTGCTTTGACATTTCCGTCATCATTCGCATCAATTTGTCAAGAGGACTTGATGCGTGTTCTGTTTGCGGTACGCAAGGGCCTGATGGTGGATTCGCCATAGGATTAGACTGCTCCCTTGGGATGACGGGTGCGGACGGTCGCATTGGTCCACCCGTAGGGTTTTGGTGCTGCGGGTTGTTGGACCATGCGAAGTTCGGATGATTTCACCACCCTGGGTTATAAGTGGCAAAGAACGGGTTGTTCCCCAGGGCGCAAGCATCTTCTATGCCAAAAGACGTGTCCGCATGTAAATACGCTTCCGAGCACATAGAGGCTTGGTCCTCCATGTCGAAATACTGGCTCGCAGAAGGCAGATCCACATGAGTTACCGAATTGCTCGGTGTGACACTCGGTAAGGAAGGTCTTACGGGGTTTCTCGGGATAATCCTGGTGTTGGAAGAATTGGGATTGTGACGAAGTGGTGAAGAGGGGGTGTTTGCCATAGAATGGGAGAGGTTGGCCAGAAGCTCATCCAGCTTCTTGTGCACGACGGAGACTTCATCCAATTTCTGTGCGATAAGACTGAGATCAGTAGATGAATGGGAGCGTCCCGTGTCAACTTTGTGGACATTACAGGGCAGGCTGGTACGATTAAAGGCGATAATGGAGGCATTGTTCATTGAGTTTTCACTCATATTTTCAAATAATTCAAATGCTCCATTCTTGTCTTTATTCATAAAATTCCCTCCGCAGGAAGCGTCTGCAATCTGCTTCAAAGTCTCATTTAGCCTATAGTAGAAAATATGGGCTATATGCCACTTAGGCAGACCGTGGTGTGGACACTTCCTGAGGAGGTCATTATATCTCTCCCATGCCTCATGAAACTGTTCGTCGTTTTGTTGCATAAATGAAGTGATAGCACGGCGAAGTGCATTGGTTCGCCCGATTGGGAAGAACTTCTTGAGAAACATTGTTTGCATCTCTTCCCAAGAGTGGATGGTTCTCCCAAGGGTGCGTAACCACTGTGACGCTTTATCTCGCAATGAAAACAGGAACATTTTCATGAGGACTATAGGTAACACGATATTTCTTGGTTTAACAGTTTCAGCCAATCGGGTTAGGTCTTCCAAGTGGAGAAAAGGATCTTCACTTGCAAGACCATGGAAGTGAAAATTTATTAGGCCAATTATGTAAGGTTTTAGTTCAAAGTCATCCCGCCCATGGGGACTCGAATTTGTCCTATGGTCTCTGTAGCAGTGGGATTCTGATAGGAGCTAAGAGACCTAGGCTCCTCCCGTTCGGCAGGGTTCTACATTTTCTCCAATGTTTCCCTTATGGCTTCAATTTGCTCATTATACATTTCCATTTGGGCTTGGAGGCGAGTTATGGGATCTAAAGCTCCACCACCTGGTGGGTTTTGAGGGCGGTTTCCTCCCTCGGCATTTGGGGGTGGGCGTGCAGCCATGTTTGTAGAGGAGGAGGACGATTTGGATTCTTTTCTAAAATTATTAGGCAATCCACACAGTTCAAGGTTTCGTGACCTCCTCCCAAACATGCACTACTGCAGGAAGAATTGGGGAGATAAGAAGGGAAAAGAGATGAGAGAAATGATGCCACAAAGGTACACTTGATGACAAATCAATACAATCAAATTCGTAACCTCTACAGTGTGCCCTTAGACCTAAAGATCTAAGTTACCTACTATCACGAACTACGGAACCGAATGCGAGCATTGCGGAACCACCGGGCCAGATTGAAAGGCTGTTTGCCCTAGTCTTAGACACCCGATAGCACACGAGAACCCTCACCAGCACGTAGGTGCTACACGCAGGTAGTTAGACCTCCAATCCTTAATAAGGGTCAAGTTGCTACCAATTTTAGTTAGAGGATTAGGATCAAGTGCTTCTGGAATGTGAAGGGCGTTATTTACGGGTAATGCCCAAGTGATTAATTTTTCAAAGTGTGTAAACCAAGCATGCAATGGGGAAATCTCCCCGAATTGAAGTTTTAATTGGTGAATGGTTTTTAGAATTCAGCCTTAAGTATATGGATTTTAGGATTTCGCTGAAATATCAATTCAACCAATCTCCAGGTTTTGAAAGAATACAAGCTTTCTTTTAAGCCCAACAAACCCTTCTTCAATGTCAATTGGTTAATGCATGCTAAAATGCAATGGGCTTACCTAGATGGAGATTTCTATGTGTGGTTGCACGAATTAGTTTTAGATTAGTGTGAAAGGGAGCCAAAGCACTGCAATTCAAGTGCTCCCAATCACCAAAAAGATTTCCACACACAAAGCTCAACTAAAAGATAAAGAAAATCAAATTGTTAGTGTTGAAGGATTCGGGATCGAATCTTAGGCACGTGAAGAGTCGTGGTGGGGTTGGATCAACTCAATTCCAAGTCTCCCCACCAAAAAGTTGATCTTGAATTGCAGAGAAGTGAGGCAAAGAGGGGTGGCAATCAATCTTTTTATTTGCCTCAAAGACTACTTCACACGGCAAAAGATTCAAGAATCAAGATTCTTGGATTTTCGCTATGCGAAGTTTGGCAGGAAATCCCGGGGCGGTGGGAGTGATGACAAACAAGCAAACAACTGATTTTTAATCCACTTGCCCCAAGAGATCCCAAGAAGTTTTTCTAGTTTTTTTAGTTTTCAATTATTTTTTTTTTATTAGGGTGACAAGTTGACCTAAGTTGCTAAGAAAGAAAGACCTACTTGCTCAGCAACATGTGCGAAGCTCCAGTGTGGTGTCGGCATCTTCACACTCCCGTTCCCGCCTTAAATCTGCCCACATCTCTGACTTCGTCTACCTGCCTTCTCCTTGCAATAGGTTCACCTGCACAGCAACAAACAAAAACACCCGTGAAGAGAAGGGTGTGAGAAGAGAAAAATTACAGGAATGGAGTAAAAACTGACTTGAAGGCACACTTCCCTGGCAACGACACCAGAAAGATTATGGTGTAGACCCGGTTAGGTTGTGTTAATATGGTGATTTTATCATTATAATGAGTATAGTGGTTAACCTAAATCGAGCCTAACCATCTCTTTACAAAATTTTTTACCTAGACTACTTGATTTTATCTTGGTCACTTTTTGGCCCAGGGTCGAACTCAGGGAAGTGGGATTAGAAGTGAAGTTTCTATGTCTTTCCTACAACGAATCTCTTCCGTTTGTTTATTGTGTTTTTGGTGTTTTTCTATTTAAGATTTTTTTTTCTGATAATTCTTGTCCTTGAGGCACAACCCTAAAATCAAGTTCTTGGCTTTGAGCCAAATTAGGGTTTCAAAACTGGTCTTGCTATTCGCAAGACTGAGTACCTGCAAGTCAAGGATTATCTTTTCTCTTTTATATATTTTTTTTATCTTTTTATTGGCATGAAAGAGAAACAGAAATAAAGTAAATATAGTATATATATATGTATATATTATATATGTATAAAGGGGTGGGGGTGGAGGCGGAGATGGCATGTAGTATGGTGTCAAGTCGGTCGTCGTCTAGAAAGACACAACCAACAGGACGAGGTGCCACGTGGAGTGTAGGATGGATGGTGGAAGACGAGTGCGAACACGCTTTCTATATGCGTGTATCGGGGAATATCAGCAACTGGTGCAAATATTCCCGCGATACCACGTATGGTGTGTGATATAAAAATATATATGTATATATGTGAATATATATATCAATATGCATATATATATATGGTTATAACTATATAGGTATATGTGTGCTTATATATGTATATATATATATGTATATATGTATTGGTATGTAAATATATGTATAGATAGATATATAAATATATGTATATGTATGTGTATAATACTATATAGATGTATATATATATATATGTGTATGTATATAGTAATATATGTATATATAGATATATGTAGATAGATATATATATATGTATGTATGCATATTTGTATATATATATATATATATATATATATATATATATATATATATATATATATAAGTATATTTGTATATATATGTATATATATATGTATGCATATATAAGTATATGTATATATGTAAATATATATGTGTATATATATATATATAAGTATATAGATGTATATATATATATGTATATATGTATAATAATACTTAGCTATATAGGTACTACTATATGTATAGATATAAGTATATATATATATGTATATAAATATATATATATATATATGTATGCATATATATATATAAGTATATATTAGTGTATAGGTGAGAGTGTGTGTGTGCGAGAGTGTGAGTGTGTGTGTGTATGTGTCGGCAGAGAGAGAGAGAGAGAGCATGCTTCCTGCTAGAGTGAAGAAATGCGCGTGGGTTAAGCCGTCTGAAGCTTCAAGGCCGACGTCTGGTGTCCACACGCGGACGTAGGCGCGTAGGCGTGCGGAGAGGGACGCGCATGCAGGGGAGTGGGCGCGGAGGAAGGAACCACAGCGCACAGCACTGCGTGAAGAGGCGAAGGGAGCGGGTGAAGACGCAGGCGAGAGCGGGCACTGGCAGAGGCAGGCACACGCAGACACGCGGGCGGGCACTGGAGCGGGTGCGTGGCTAGATGCGGGTGCGGGCAAACAATGGTTGTGGCGCGCCGGGTGACCGGTTAAGTGAGAAACTTACCGGTCACCCCACTGTAGCCACAGTGTTCCACTGAAACGCGTGAACAGTGGCTACAGTACCGGGGCGAGCAGTGCGATCGGGTACACCCGGTGCTGTAAGTGCGGGTGGCGTGGACAGCTCGGTGCGCGCGCGGAAGAGGAATGCGCCGGCTGGGCTTGCGGGCAAAAGAGCGTGATAGGGCACGCGGAGAGGGAGGCAAGGGCGGCCTGCAGGCTTGCGCAGTGGCCTGTGTGCGGGCATGCAGTGGCCTACGCTACTGCTGCCACCTTGCTGCTGCTGCTACAGAGCTTGTGGTGGTCGGTTGAGCTTCAAAGCTTGAAGCTCCAGTGGCAATGGCGTAAGTGCTTCAAACGAAGAAACAGGGAAAGAACCACCACGACCATCGGCTCTTTGATGAGCTGGGTGGTGATGGACCCACGGTGGTGGTTGTGCACCACCGTGAGGTACTCCTGCTCGCAGAGTGGCTCCTCAGAGGAGGGGCTACGTATGGAGGGAGAGGGGAGGGGACGGCCTGGAAGGAGAACCTGCTGTTTGCGTGGGTGGACCAGGCTCCCCTTGCAACGAAGAAGCCGTGCCAATTTTATAGAGGAAGAAGGCATGCACAGCCATGCCCTAGCTGTGCATGGCTTGTGCATGGCTTCGCAGGGAGAGGCTACAGCAGGCAAGCTTTGCAGAGCATGGTGCGAGGAAGAGGTTGAAGAGGCCATGCCTGCAGTCGCGCGGAGAAGAATTTCAAAGTCAAATAGAAATAGAAAATAAAGATGGAGATTTTGCAAGGCAGCACTTGAGGAAAACGTGAATTGCTAGGCCATTTTATTCACTCTCCTCCCCTCTCAATTAAATGCATGCATGCATGTATTTTTACAATGCGACTATGTCTACCTAATATGCACTGGTAATGCTAGGAAATAGCACAAGACTGCACAATTGCAGGTGTATTTTTGCGGTGCAATCAGACGCCGGCCTGACGATGGCAGGTGGCTGCGTGAGGTGCTGTGGCTACGTGCATGGGCCTGTGTGGCTATGCGATGGCGCACGCACAAGGACACGTGAGGGCGCTACACTGCTTGCAGGTGCGTGGCTGCTGAGGGAGCGCTGCTGCGGGCTTGCATCCTACCGGTGCATTGGGTTCCTTACTGGGCTGGAGAGGAAGAAGATGATGAAGAGGAGGAGGCACGTGCGATCTGCAGTGCGTGAGGGCACGCGCAGTGAGGGTGCTATGCATGTGCTTGCAGGGCGATGGCATAGTTTGATGATGCGTGAGGGCGCTGTGCGTGCTTGCAGGAGCTTGGCTACAGGCATGTGGTGGAGGTTGGGATGGAGCGGTAGCAGGGCTACGGTGACTGCTGGAACACGGTGAGGGCACTGCGGCTGCAGTGTCTGCTTTGCGCGCGGTGGGGGGGCGCTGCGTGCTTTTGGTGCGTGGGGAAAGCTGTGGTAGTGGCGCACTGGCAAGGGCTATGGGCGTGCGGTGGGAGAGGCTTGCAGTGAGAGAACGTGTGTGCGAGGAGCCTGTGGCTATGGTGTTGGAGAGGTTGAAGCACGCTTGCTGGGTGCATAGTGGGGCAGGCTGGATCCACCGTGCACGCCTTCTCCATGGTGGGGAAGGTGGAGATCTTGAGGGAGGGAATCCCCACCAGGGGGAGAAGAAGAATCCTCCTCTCGCCAAGAGCCCTTCTTTTATCTCGTCCCCCCTCCCCCCCCCCCAATCCGCAAGTCAAGGGATTTTCAAATCCCTTACTAAACTTGGCTGGCGGTTGTTGGGGGAGGGGGAAATTTATTTCACCCCCTGGTCTCTTGCAAATTATTCCTACAATAATGAAACATAAAATAATTTCATAATAAGTTATAGAATGCAATATATTAAATGTAAAGTTAGGTAATGATGCATGCAATCATTCTATAACCTAAGGTAGTTATTAACAAACATAAAATGTAAGAATAAAGTTAACTTAGGCATAACAATAGTGCATTAAAATGGACTCATCATCCACCTTGTCCAATTTCTTGGTGATAATGTCCATATTAACTCAGGCAGATTCAGTGTGAGCTTCGTGGATACTAACTCACTGCTGTCCAAGTTGCTGGAATTGGTTCATAGAGGCGGCATTCATTGAGTTCTCTACTAGGGATTCGAACAGTTCGAATGCATTGTTCTCATCCTTTCCGAGGAAATTCCTGCCACTAGATGCATCAGCCAAGTACTAATGTGTGCCATCCAACCCATGGTAAAAGACTTGTGCAAGGTGCCATTTGGGTACACCATGGTGCAAGCATTTCCTGAGAAGATCATGGAATCTATCTCAAGTGTCATCCAGTTTCTCTCCTGGGCCTTGGGAGAAGGTCGTGATTGTGCACCTCATTGCATTTGTTCGACCAATTGGGAAGAACTTTTGGAGGAATTCACGACGTATCACCTCCCAAGTTCCAATCGGCCTCCCAATGGTCTTGAACCAGTAAGAAGCTTTATCCATGAGAGAAAAAGGGAAAAGCTTCATGAGAATAATTTTGATGTCTACAATTCTAAGTCGAACTGACTCTGCAATTTGACTCAGATCTTCGATGTGCTGGAAGGGATCCTCATTCGAGTTTCCATGGAAGTGAGTTTGAATTAGAGTTATGATGTTCAACTTTAACTCGAATGCATCTCCACCTGCGGGAGTTCAGACTTGAGGTGCTATAATCATTGCTGCTGGATCATAGAAGTCCCACAGTTGTTCTCTGCGTGGTGGATGTTGCATCCTATCTAGTGTCGTGAGGATCCTATCAATTCTCTGCTCGTATCTTTGTTCAGAATCCTCAACCCTGGCTTCTAAATGAGCCATTGGGTCTTGATTCTCAGGGCCCTGACCAACTCTAGAACCGAGATTAGCCATCTCAGCTAATCGAGAGGAAGAGGGTTGGGAAGAAGGCTTGGGTGAGAGTTTCCTTTGTCGCCTTTGCCGCCTTGTTAATCAGATTTGTCCTTAGGATCAGGTGAACATACTTTTTGTTCAGGTTCGAATTATTGAAGAAATTTGTCGAGAAACTGACTGAAAGGAATTCCTGCCTTTTAGGCTAACCTGGCCAGTCTGGTTACAAGGGGACTAAGAGGAAGGTTCTTCCTTCGACTTTTCCCTCCAGTTCCTTTGTCCCCCTTAGACACAATCATTTGACACTTACCCGTGGCTTAGTCACCAGGTTTGGCAGAAGAGGTTGAGACTGCCCAATAGTTTCAAGACAAATGCAAGTTATTTGATATGTTCTTTGTGATTTTTAACCTTTTTTTCTTCAATTCAGTAAGTGGTGAGTGGTCCACAAGGTGACTCGACTCATCGACTAACCATTGACCTCAACTGAGTTCAGGCTAGTCTGATGTGGTCCTAGGGTTCATTCACTTCTATGCTTTTTCAGATTGTAGACCACTAATCAAAAATAGACTCTCAAGCAAAGTTGGAATCCAATTGATTTAAAACATGGCAGAAATATTCCTTTTTCGATAAGCTTTTCAAGGAATATTTTTTTATAAACTTTACTATTTCCAATAAATATTTATGAATTTTTAACTAAAAGGGGGTCAGATTTGAGATTTTGACCCCATGTTGGTTTTTCTATTGGAAACAGTACCAAATGTAATCCAAAAATTTGGGAAAAATATGAGAATGAAAGATAACTTGATTCTCTTTCAAACCCCACCATTGTTTGAGTTAATCAGATTTGTGTGCTATTCGTAATTAATTTTTGAAGTTTAGAAAAATTTGATTTTTAGCCTATCTGACCCCTGTGTATTCCACAAATTTTTCAAAAATCTAAAAATTGATTTTTTTTTCTTGAGAATAGTGGCGTTAGAAAGATAGTTTGAAAATATAGTATCTACCCAAATTTCAAGATTTTTGGACCACTAGAAACACAGCAATTGAATTTTTAAAGTGGTGTTCACTTTCTGGCTGAGTTTCTCACAATAGCAATAGCAAAGAGAACATTTTTTTTTCCTAAGTAAAGCAAATCCTAACTAGCTAACAAACCCTAATTCTAATTTTTTTTAAAAAAATAACTCCTATCCTAATTAATGTCCTAATATAAGATCCTACTAAATTGAACATGTGCACCTGATAGTCTTCACTTGCTTGATGTGTGCGCAGATCCTCACTTCATCCCTACACACAAAAGAAGAATACACTAAATCAGATATGAAATCAAAAATCGCCGTGCCTCCCTGGCAACAGCACCAATTTGTTCATCTTGTAGATTACGTTAAAAGAATGAATACTTCCTAGTCTAGTGCGAAATATGTCAAAATAAATAAAATTTAACAAGTGGTGAGTCCCGATCGAACCAAGGGAGGCAGAAAATGCTTTTGAATTCATGAACTGATTTAGAATGCTAACTAGAGAATTTATATATAAAATGAATGCTAATCACAATATATGGAGTGGAAGTCTAATCATAATATAAATATGTAGTAGTTGAGCTGCATACATAACTAATGTAATGCTAAAATAGGAATAAAATGGCTATCTAATCTATTAGAATAAGGGCACCACGGGTGGTCCGTGGTGGCCTTCTGGAGAGGTTGGCAAGAGCAATAGTGGTGCACCAAGGCAACTTGGTGGGTGCTTCAGAGGAAGAGAGCCAGAGTAGAAGATCTGTAGAGTTAGAGAGGGTCTGGAGAGAGTTGTCCTTCAACTGGGGGCCCTGGGGCTTTTCTTATAGCTTTATGGAGGAGCAAAGTGGGCATTTATGCCCTCCAACTCATGCACAAGGCTAAGATTGATCAGATCAATTGATCGGGAGATCAACGGATCAGATCGCGCTTCAAAAGGCCTTCCAAAATGCCTCAACGCCCGTATGTGCTCTCTGGCTGACATCTGGCATGCTCCTCACCGTCGAATCTTCATTTGACGGTTGTCTCTCGCGCTTGCCCACATCGCCAATCACAAGTGCTTAAATCGCACTCAATCTTTGTGAGCACGCACACATCACTTCTCAATCGTTCGATCAAACGCATTGCAGCCACTACCTTTTGATTGCCTAATGCACGCGCACGCATTCAGTTGCACAGAATCACGTGCGTCTCCATCCAACACACAGTAGCGTGCCTCGCATTTGCTGCCCCACCCCTCGATGTAGATTTGATGGCTGGATTTCCTTCGTGCGCTATCGCCTGACGATTTGAGTGCAGATTATGCTTTGATCTTGCATCATGGCCTTTGGCTCCAGTGCTCTAACCAATGCACTAAAAGTGCATTGTGTCGCACTTTCCTTTCTTCGCACAGCTACTCTTAGCCGTTGGATGAAGATCCAACGGTTGAGGATAATCCTTCCTTGATGAAGTGCAAGGGAGCAACGATGTGGGAGCATTGTGGCCGTTGGATGATGATCCAACGACCCAAATGCATAGGGGAGGTACCTTTAGAGGTTGGCATGGTGTCGTTGGGTGGCTGTGATGGTGCCACGTGGCGCCATCGTGGTCGTCCATCTTCTCTTCTTTGTTGATGGTGCTGTAGGTCTCCGATCAAGATGATTTTTATGTCGTTGGGCTGCAATCGTTGATTCGAATCCATTCGTGTGGTTGGATTTGAGATCCAAGGTCCGAATTTCCACCTATTTGCCTCTTGGACCTTACTCTTCTGCAGACTTCATAGGATGCTATGAGAGTTTGATCGAGACAATCTTGGAAGCATTGGACTCCTGTCATCGTTCTAAGCAGATCCATACAGTTGGATCGGTCATTCGCAGCTCCGAATTACCTGCTATTAGAACATAATACCTCTTAATTAGAACATAATCTGACATTATTATTTACAAAACTAATAAATCAATTATGATGCAAAGTATGATGTGAATGTATGCATAATGCCTAAGTTAAGCTAGGATCTAACTTAATTCAGGTATATTAGGACCTATGATTACTGCACAATCACATGTACAGTCAAGTCAATGCTCAATGTTCTCATGGGGCCATGCACACTCTAGTGCATGCAGCCCGCGTTGTTGTCACTCGACAGAATAACCAACATCAGTTCTCTTATATGGCTACAAGTGTTCTTTCATTTATGATGTGGGACTATACAAGTCCCTTTTCCTTCAGCGCAACCTGTGCTCCATACCTAATTTCATCCTTTGATTTTGATCGACTCACAGTTTCAATCACTCCAGAACTCTCTAGATCTTTAGATCTAACATAGATCTCTCGATTCCACTCATCAATTGAAGGATTGGAGCACTACAATACCACTAAACCAAACTCTAATGTAGATCTGTCACCATTGTTCAGAAGTAGTAGTTCACCTGCAGATCATTAATTTCTAGCCTATTCTCTCTCTCCCTTTGATCCTATCATCTACATTCAGTGTCTACGATGATTCCAGAAGGAATAGAAGTCTAGGAATGCTTCAGAGGCTTAGTGAACTTCATAGCTTTAAGCTAAAGCTCAGAATAGGAGAAATGAAGGATCAATTCATCTAAATGATTGACTAGCACATGTAGAAGATTTCTAAATGAATTTAGAGGATAAAGATAATCAATTTGAGCTAATTTAAGCTTTGAATTTCATCAAAAACTCTATAAAGCTCTCCGAAGTACAAGCTTAACCCAAATTGAGCAGAGATCTGATCTTACTGAAATCCTCAATAAAACTTGTCGAAATTAATCCTAACAAACTACTGACAAACTCAGGATCTACAAGATATCCTTAAAACTAAGTTCTAAACCCCGATACTCCAGAGCGACCATGATTTGACCAATTTGAGCTCAAGTTTGACTTTATACAAATGGTTGTTTCTCACTCAACTAACTACCCAGATTGACAATGTAGATCCTCAGGAACTTGATGAAACCTCTTAGAGCATCAAGCTCCAGGCTTCCTCATGAGTTCTAAACTAGGTTTGGTCTATAGATCAAAATATAAGTCTAACAAACTCTTTGAGACTACATCTAAGTTCTAGAAATCCTAAAGATGCTCAAAAGCCTATCTCTATCTAAGCTCTAAGAGTCCCGGGAGGCACTTCCGTAGCTCTACCAGCCAAAGCTGGGGAAGATGATTATGCTCAGTGAGTATCAATCAATAAAACTTGAATATAATAAGTGGAAAATAGTCAAAAGACTCATATAAGATGATATGGATTCTTTCAATGTGAATCAATGAGTGTAGCTCACTATCAGAGTTGTCGGAGCTCACCGGAGTTCTGGTGATAAACAGATCTGATTGTTAGAAGTAAAAACTCTATGAAACAAGAAAAGAAATATATCAAAAGCCTCCTTAGCTTATTCTGTAGCTTAAGAATAGGTCAATTCAATCAATAAAAGCTCAAATAAGTTGCATGAACTCAAATTGATTTGATTTGAAGTCTAAGTCCATTTGAACTCAAAAGAAGATGGTTCACTCAATAGGGTAAGGTGAAATTCTCAGTGAAGTAATGTGAAGGTGATAGACTAGTTTGATTAAGCGGAGGAACTCCTCTGACCTCCACCGTAGACAGTAGTGGCCGAAGGTAGAACGAATTAGGCATATTGTGAATAGAAGGTAATAGATGAAATTAGGAAGTGGAAGACGACCCTGTTAGTGTGGTAAATGTGTCAGAGGGCCAGTTTGGAGGTGAAGTGTGTTCTGAGACTCCGCCACGGACAACGAAGCTCTCAGGTGGAGGTGGAGATGGATTAGGTGTAATGCCCTGAATTTGTAATACTCATAATAGGCTAATTAAAACCCTTAATTGGTTCCTTAATGTGAGATTAAGGGTTTGGGGAACTGTAATTTAGTGATTATTAGCCTTGGAATTAAACAAATCCCCTAAGTCATTAACAAAATGTTAATAAATAAAAAGTTAAGGGGCTATTTGTGATAAAAACATGTTTGGAGGCCTTTCTTAAAGCTCATGAAAGAAGCTGAAGGGCTTGGATGCAAAATATCCAACACTTATATAAGAGAGAGAAATTTAAAAATTTTAAAGAAAAATCTCATTTTCTTCTCCCCCTCAGCTATTGCCCCTTCCTCCTTGCCAGCTGCTGCTGCTGTTGGTGCTGCTGTTACTACTGCTGCTACGAGGGGATGGAGAAGGGAAGGAAGAGGAGGAGAGCTGCTGCTGCAGCTGTTGTTGAAGCTACTGCTATTGCTGTTGTGGTTGTTGCTGCTACTGCATGAAAGGAGAAGAAGAGAGGAAAGGAGGTGGTACTGCTGTTGTAGCAACTACCATTACTACTGTTGATGTTGCTACTATGATTAGGAGAAAAGAAAGGAGCTCCAACTGAGGTAGGGTTTATGCTCTTATTCATCCTCTTATTCCCATGACTACAAGTAGTCAAAAAGGGTTGTTTTGGTTAAAATTTCCATGTTGCTTGTAATAATGGTTGGGTTATGCCCTAGTGATAGGTTAAATCTTGGGAATGCCAAATGGAGGGTTTCCATTGTGGGTTGAAATTGATTTGAAGTCTATAAATTCATGTGGTTTTACGTGTTTACCATCGATTCTGAGTTGTAGACGTAAATGGTGGTTTGGCTTAGGGTTAATTGGGTGTTTTGATGTGTTTAACTGGGTGCTGAGAGCACCTACTACCGGTACTAATGATCAGTACCGGTACTAGTTGACCTAGCACCACAATGTAATGCACTGAAATGGGCATTGAAAGCCCCCAGTATCGGTACTAGTGATCAGTACCGGCACTGGATGACTTCAGTCGGTGAACTAGGGCTACTTAGTACTAGTATTGGTGTTCAGTATCGGTACTGGCTAGCTTTTTGGTACCAGGCCAGTGGTGCCCAATACCGGCACTGGTGTTTAGTACCAGTACTGGCTAGGTTATGTTGATACAAAACTAAGGGTATGCGGTACCGGTATTGGTGCCTAGTACCAGTACTGGTTGGAACTTGTGAATTCGGTATTAGGGTTGCCTAGTTCTGGTACTAAAGCTTTGTACTAGTACTGGTTGGCTGAGTTGAGTTTGAGGACGGAATGTGCAAAATACATGTGGTTGTATGAGGTTATAAACTGAATTTAGGTTGTAAACAATAATTCTTCAGGTCAAGGTTATTGTACGTGGCTTTTGGATGTTAGGAACTCATTCTGCACTCAGATGCGATTCTGAGTGGGTTATCCGATGTCTGATGATCCATTAGGCATCTGATACCCTTGATCTTGACCGTCTAATCCCTTGGTTAGACATCCCTGCAATTAGATTGCAGTTCTAGGGACTAAGTCCTAGTGATTGGATGCCTAATACTACATCAAGCGCCTGATATAGACATATCTATTTAGGTTAAAATGCCTGTTCATGCAAGTTCCTAAGCTTAGATTTGCATTTCATGTTATAAATATTGCATAACATGCATCATTGTACATTTAGAGTAGTATATATTTTAGGTTAATTAGGTCCTTTTTATGGTCAGGAGAGAACAATTATTTCAGGGCCTTGGATGGATAATTAGACCGTACGGATCTGATTAATACGACGATCGAAGTCTAATGCCTCTGAAATCATCTAGATCAAAGAACCGTAGCATTGTACGAAGTTCGAGGAAGATCAATGGCCAGGGGGCAATGCGACATCCATATGGGTTTTGGATGAAAATTCAACCATACGGATGGACCCGGAGAGACGATCATAGTCTAGCAGCAGGGGAATCATCTCGATCTGAGCACCGTGGCACCCTTTATAAAAGAAAGAAGAATGGACAGCCCAGGTGGCGCCACATGGCACCATCAAAATCGCCCAACGTCGGCTAGCAACAGTAGCGCACACGCACAGCCGCAGTCCTACACGCACACAGCTGCAGCCACGCGTAGCGCACCGCGCACAACCGTAGCCGTACACAGCAGCAGCGTTGCACATGCCAGCTTGAGCGCGCGTGCAAGGAGCAAGGAGCACGGGTGCGTGAAGCATGCAGCGCACGATGCGTGCGCTAGTGGGGCGGGTGCAGATCTTTAGCGACGTGCACCTTTAGTGACGCTTGCAGCTGTCACTAATGGTTTGTGCGCACCAGCAAGAGGATTTGAAGGGCGGATCTTCAGCGACAACTGCAACGACCTTTACGGACGTCAGTAATGACCCAGATGCGAATTTGTTCTTCCTCCACTATAAAAGGACCTGCCCACCACCATTCCAAACCATCTCTTCTTTTCTTCCTCTCACCACCTCCAAGGCTCTAGAGAGAGCTTGTCCCAAGCCTAGGATGCTCCTCTAGAGTAAAACCAAATAGTTTTCCCTCCCCTCATCCCCATTCATGGAGCATCCCGAGGTCGTCCTCTCACCGCCCTTCAGGAAGAAGATCCTCGTCGCGACGCCGCCCTTCCCCATCCTCCGTCCTTCGGCCCTATTCTCCTTCGTTCTACTCCTTACCACCTTCCTCCAGGCGACGTCAAAGCGAGTCGTCCTCCGAGCAACCGTCGAGGGGGTTTCTCTCACCTCTTTCTATCCTTTTATGCTTTCGTAGTGTAGTTTTCTTGCTTTCATAGTTCTAACAAACAATTGTTCATGAATAGATGATTGTTTCTCTCTCTCTCTCTCCATCTCTTTCCTATATTTTTACAAGTAGATAAAGTTTTCATCGACCTAATCTCTTGCTTGTTAAAAATACCAAAAAAATTAGAAAAGATAAAAAATGAAATAAACAAATAAAAAGAGAAACACAGATTTTCAAAACCAAATGTTTACCTCCCCGTGTTTGACCTGGGACTCCCTTGGAGTTTCGGTATAAATTTTATTTGACCACGTGTTTTGCAATTACAACATCGGGTTACTCATAGCCCTGATTTCTAACTTGTGAAACACGTGCAATCATCTTGGCACCGTTGCCGGGGAGGCAATGCTCTTTGTTTTTTTTCCATGTTTTCTTTCCGCCTTACCTAACTTTTGTCTCACTTTTTCTCTGATCTTACTGTGATTGTAGGTACTCTTCTAAGGCAGGCCAAAGCGGTTAGATCAGAGAAAAGTACAAATGAAGGTTTTGCAAGTGTCTCCCACACCACCCCCACCTTAGTTTTCATTCCATAACCTAATAACTCAAACCTAAATCAACTTAGGTGCTTTTTATAAACCCTAGGATAGATTTGATTGTTTGCCACCTCCACTCACCTTGCCATCCACATAAATAAAAAATAAAAAATAAAAAAAATGTGTTATCTGATTGTGGGATTTTCTGAAAAAGACACCTAAACACCCACAACTTCTCACCCTAAGGTGCACAATCACATCGATTCTACCACTTAACTGAGATCTGACTTGTGGACCTGGTACACTTAATTCAATACACAAATAAGTGACTAGAAATCTGAATAGGTCAAACATTTTTGTGCTCCTTAACTAAGTGGTACAATAGGCCAATTGATTGAACTGTTTGGGCCCCATCACTTAAGATAAAAGTGATTCATCAAGTACTTTGCCACTAAGGGTTGATTTTTAGGACTGAACCAGGCACTCCACATTTTATTTCTAATTTTTAAAGGAATATATCTACACCAGTGCTTTTAAAACTTGTTGTGTTCTATTGAACCTTGATTGAATATACCTAAAGATTAAACCCTAAAAGCTACTAAACAAGGTTGAACCCCAAAAGACATATCATCGAATAACCTTGTTTGAAAACCTTGGTTGTGCATGCACACACATTTTAACTGATCATTAAGGGCACAACCCATCTAGAGGGCCCATCACATTCCTGAAGCACCATTGTCCCAAGCCTAACTAAAATTGATT
The DNA here is from genome assembly GCA_037157565.1 of Thalassia testudinum. Lineage (NCBI taxonomy): Eukaryota > Viridiplantae > Streptophyta > Magnoliopsida > Alismatales > Hydrocharitaceae > Thalassia > Thalassia testudinum. The sequence continues at coordinate 162,507,349 of JAZHRO010000031.1, read as the reverse complement.
AGACATTGGCCCTAAGGACTGGTTCGCTCATCGGGATCCAGATTGAGATTGTTCATGATTAACCTGCTTATACTAGTTAATTTGATGTCTAGCTAGGGGTGTAGCATCCAACGTTCGCGACTGGGGGGTACACTAGGAATCAGAGGTGCAAGCCAAAGGAAGAACCTTCTCCCCAGTCCCTCCTTCTAACTGGTTGGATTGCCTGGACATAAGTCGAGTAAATTGTCCAAAATCTTAGGACGGATTCTGAGAGTCTGTAGACCTTTAAGCTACCCAACCTAAGGACAGGCTTGTATTTTTGTATTGCAGGGCTCCTTCTTTCTCTTCTGATTTCCCTCCTTACTTCACCATGCACCTTTCCACATCTTACACACATTTCCAATCCTATCCTCCTACCACTACTTATCCCCAAGATGATTACTATCCCAACTTGACTTGTAATTACCCATCCACTGGCCGGGATAACTTTGATTGGGGATACGAATCCAGATCTCAGTGTCCAGGGTCTAACCCTAGATAATAAGACTATGATTACAATCCTTCCCAGAGATACAATGATTATAGATCTCGATCCTTTGATGATCAAACTAACCTGATCTACAATCAGGAAGGATATGATGATTATAACACCTACCCTCCACAATATTCCACTGAATATAGGTCACCACCATTCTTTGAACAACTTGAGACGACCTACTATTAGGGAGGAACCCAAGAACCTCGATATCTTGACTCCCCTAGATTTAACCCAAACCTGCCCAAACCTGAATCGAACCAATCGGTTCAAGTGAACCAGATCCAGGATAGGGTGTTGGCTAATTTGAGGAACACTATACAATCTTTAGAAGCTCAGCCAACACCATGCACTGAAGCACTGGAGCCTATGATCAAAATGATTGATGAACTTAATAGTTCTTTATTGGATTTGCTCAAAAGTGTTAGGGATAGGGACCTGGCTGAGTTTCTTCTTGGGAAATTGTCGAGGTTGAGGATGAAATTTATGGTTGCCCTAGTCAAGTCTTGGGATGATTCTCAAGATGAACCCCCTTCAGGAGAGCCAATGTCTGAACCCGCTCAGGCACCTGTCGGGGGGGATACATATTCTAAGATTGGAGATTACCAAGTTGGACTAGAGCAACCCTTTGAGGATGAATCGAGTTTCTCACCCCAGATCCTAGAGCTAGGGAATGACGAAAAATATGTCTCCATAGACCATGAAATGACATATGATTTTGAGACATATATAAATGAGGATCATGGATTCTTTGATTCTGAGGGTGAGGAATCTCTTATTGAAGTCTCACTTGAGCTTAAGGAAGATGATTTTAGTGAGACAAATGGGCTCGAGGAGCATGATGAACCATGTGATAGCCCAGTGATTGAAGATTTTGATTCGATTGGGGCTAACTTAGAGGATTCGAATCCTCATTTGATGATTCAATCAGTGATCCCATTCCTCATCTGCACCCCGAAGAGCTAACCTCTGAGATCATTGTGCCCAAGTCAATCCTGATTTAGCCACGATTATGGGACTTGGGAGAATCATATGGGGTGAATGATATGCTAGAGGTCTTGGAGCCTGAGTTCTTGATGTTGGAGGATAGATTTGTTGAAATAAAAATTTGGGAGGCTAATTCTGAGGGAACTTTGATTTTGGATCTAAGGGTATCTATGGACCTGAAACCACCTACTTTCTACCAGGACCCTTACGATATCTTTCATGTGCAACCTAAGCTCAAAATAACTGATTATTTTTCTAAGTTAAATGTTAAGTGGTCATCAGTAACTAGTGAACTAGATCTACCTATTGTTTGCCATTTTGGTCTTGGGTTGCACACCACAAAATCGTAGGCCCGACCTCGCAAACACAACAACCTTCGATTTTGGGTGATTTTCATCCAGAACCTGAGAACCACTCCACCCTGGGGCATGGGTCTACACCATAATCTGGTCCACATCTGTGGACATCATCCATTGGCGGGTCTGAGAATCAATATTTTTATTTTGATTTTGACCTACACTTGTAAATTCTCAATTTCTTCTTTGTATGTATGTTATGCTAGTTGAAGGCATTAAACTTAGCACATGTGTATACACTCTTCTCTCTGCGGAGCTGATCGGATTTTCACAACACCCAAGTGATATTCTGTTTACTCTGCCCTTTTCATGTCTTTATTTTTACAATGAGAACATTGCATCATTTACGCATGGGGGGGTGGATACTTAATCCTGAAATCATTTTGTTAACTCCATAGAATTTCTTTTAGTTTCTTTAAAAAAATTGAAAATTCAAAAAGATAAAAAAAAGAAGAATTAGGAAAAGAGAACTTAGGCATTTGGAAGTTATTAACTTTATGAAATGATACAAGAGGACCTAAACAATTACACTCTTCAGGTCTTCGGGCTTAATTAGCCCGGGTGTCCACTCGAATGTGGACTTAGTCTCGAGTCCTCGCCAATTCAAATTCATTTTTAATTTGGCTAATAAATTGGGATGATAAGTATGCGACTTATCAACCCACCCTCTGATTTGGGGGGACTTTAAGCCTAAGCATCTACACACATTTTTTTTCACTGACTCACATTTTGACAGTTTCTTCAGAAATTGGGTAGCTAATGAACTATCTATGGTGGTATGGCTGGCAAGTTGTCAGTGATAACAGCTCATCGCCTGGTTGTTCAGAGCCCAGTCACGAAACCATTTTCATTGTACTACCTTTAGGTAAATCTTAGATCAGGGAAGCTACCTACTTAAAGAAAAATAAAAAAAAATAAACAAAAGAAAAAGAAAAGAAAAAAGAAAAAGGAGAAAAAAAATAAAATAAAATCACACTTCACTGCACGAGTATGGTTGGCAAGTTGCCGTGGGTAACAGCCCATTGGCCGGTTGTCCAGAACCCAGCTTACAAAAAAATGTACAATAATTCCCAAAACACTTAGGGAAGAAGTGGGGAAGTAGAATAAACCAAGGAGATATGCACTAGGTTTGCCCTTGTGTTGACCCCATAAAAAAAAGAAGTAGGGAGAAAGCTACCGTTCGAAAAGATAAACCTCTAGGCAAGGTCACCTAAGGTTGTAGAAACCTGAAATCCATTTTAACAATCATCTAGTGAGTCTTTCACTATTTTCACAAGATGCTTAGCACTTAGAGTCCTTTTCGAGACTTTGGCGGGTCGGGTAGCCATAAAAAGTTATCCCAGAACTCTCAAACTCCAAAAGTACAAAATGAATCAGAAAAGAAGAAAAATAAAAAAAAAGTATCTTCCCTTTTGAAATAAGGTGAGGACTTGGGCAATCTGCATTATGGCAGACACCCGAGTACTGTTGAGTCTTCGTAGTTCAGGACCTTAGTTGAAATTTTCTATTGTTAATAAATGACCTAGGCTTAAGCGATCTAATTCTAATTTTGATTTTATACAAAGCATGTAGTTTAATTTTCCCAGGGACTAGCAAAACATAGGCATGGGGGCATGATATAGACACATATATTTAGGTTATAATGCCTATTCATGCATGTTTCTAGGCTTAGATTTGCATTTCATGTTATAAATATTGCATAACATGCATCATTGTGCATTTAGAGTAGTATATATTTTAGGTTAATTAGGTCCTTTTTATGGTCAAGGGAGAAGAAGACATATTTCAAGGCCTCAGATGGATGATCAGACCAAACGAATCTGATTAAGATGATGATCGGAGTCTAACGCCTCTAAAATTTTCTAGATCGGAGAACCATAGCATCGTACGAAGTCCGAGGAAGATTAATGGCTAGGGAGAAATACGACATCCATATGGGTTTCGGATGAAAAATCCAACCGTATGGATGGATCCAGAGTGATGATCGTAGTCCAATAGCACGGGAATCATCTCGATCTGAGTACTGTGGCACCCTCTACAAAAGAAAGAAGAATGGATGGCCCAGGTGGCGCCACATGACACCATCCAATCTGCCCAACACCGACCAACAGCAGCAGTGCATGCGTACAGCCGCAGCCGCGTGCAGCGCATCGCGCACAGCTGCAGTCGCGCGCAGTAGCAATGCAGCGCATGCCAGACCACGCACGCGGAAGGCACGGGGAGCACGGGCGTGTGAAGCGCGTAGCACCCGTGGTCATGGGGCGGGCGCGGATCTTCAGCGATAGCTGCAACGACGTTTATGGACATCAGTGATGACCCATATGTGAATTTGTTCTTCCTCCTCCACTATAAAAGGACCTACCCACCACCATTCCAGACCATCTCTTCCTTTCTTCCTCTCACCACCTCCAAGGCTCTAGAGAGAGCTTGTCCCAAGCCCGGGGTGCTCCTCTAGAGTAAAACCAAATAGCTTTCCCTCCCCTCATCCCCATTCATGGAGCATCCCGTGGTCGTCCTCTCACGGCCCTTCGGGAAGAAGATCCTCGCTGTGACGCCGTCCTCCCCCATCCTCCATCCTCCGGCTCCATCCTCCTTCATCCCATCCTCACCACCTTCCTCCAGGTGACGTCAGAGCGAGTCATCCTCTGAGCAACCATCGAGGGGGATTTCTCTCACCTCTGTCTATCTTTTTATGCTTTCGTAGTGTAGTTTTCCTACTTTCATAGTTGTAACAAACAGTTGTTCAAGAATAGATGATTGTTTCTCTCTCTCTCTCACTCTCTCTCCCTCTCTTTCTTATATTTTTGCAAGTAGATAAAGTTTTCATGAACCTAATCTCTTGCTTGTTAAAAATACCAAAAAAAATAGAAAAGGTAAAAAATGAAATAAACAAATAAAAAGAGAAACGCGAATTTTCAAAACCAAACGTTTGCCTCCCCATGTTTGACCTGGGACTCCCTTGGAGTTTCGGTATAAATTTTATTTGACCACGCATTTTGCAACTATGAAGACGGGTTACTCATAACCCTAATTTCAAACTTGCGAAACATGTGTGATCAGCGCCCAATATGCTCGATTTGGACGTCTAGCCAAGGAATCAGTCGATCATCGGTAGCTACCGAAATTGGGATGTTATTCTCGGATGTCTGACACATGATGCTGGATGTCCAATTTGAGGCTTGTGGCTCTGTTTCGCATGGAATTTTTCCCACGGGAATCAGGAGCTTAATCTAATAAGTTAAACCCCAACCTAATAACCACGAATGTAAGCTAAGAATCTTGGTTAGCATCTAATGTCAGGAAAGTTGGATTTTGGGCATAATTAGGACCTGGGGTGGTTGGTCCTAAATGGAAATAAAATAGACCCTCTACTGGTACAAATCCTAATTTGGAACCAATAAAGAGAAGATTCTAAAGCGAATGCATGAGGCCATGTCTCCAGAATACCTGTGAAGCCAAAATGCGTGGTATAAAGTAAACCTAATGAGTCTTGGTGAAGGTATAGAAATCCTAACGGGCTAGATAAGCGCAATCCTATAATAGTGGAAGGGAAGTTCCATTAGGAACTTTTGCAACAATAAAGATTTGGGGTCCTAACTGTATGTCGCGGGGGGTACTCTTGTACCCAGTGTAGGTCCTGGGTAAGGAGAGGATCAACTCTAGCAATGGGCAGTAAATATGGGTTTCATGTGAATCTTTGCCCTTACATGGGGATAGCCATCTTGAGAGGTTGCGGGACTTGCCCACCCCTCTATTAATTGTATAAATTGGGTAATCAAACGGAGGGTTTAAGCCAGGTTTTGGGAGCAGCAAACGCCCGATATTGGTAGCGATGACAGTTATCAGTGCTTATTAAATCGAAATAAGTTAAAAAGGGACTTAAGTCTGGTACTTAAGGCACCTTGTATCGGTAGTGGTGGCTCATATCGATACCGCGTGAGTTCAGTAGCCATGGTAGCGGGGGTGACCAGCACCGGTACCTAAGACTAGGATCGGTACTGGTGTGCTCATTCTAAATCGTTAAACTCTATGAAGAGATTAATTGAATAGATCGGGTTAAGGGTGAAACCATAATATTGAGATCAAGGATCTCTTGGCTTCAAGGTACAAATGTGTCCGTGTCTTGGTGGTTTGGATTACAGATGGTCTTGGTGGTGCAAAACTCAAGTTTCATGCACAAAAGGTAGGTTTTGCAGTCTTGGTTTGGACAAGCAGCTTGACCTAGCAATAGGTCAAGATTACTTGATAACAGATGTATGCTATTTGAGTGTACTAATGATAGGGAATAGGTCCCTAATGTTGATAGTTTTTTTAAATGTAATAATTATCTTGAGAGTGTGTTATTCTCATATCAAAAATCCCATGTAATGTTAGAACCTAATTGGGAGTCTAGTAGGTACCCCAATGGATAGGGATGAATGGGAAAAATGCAATTAAACCCTAGAGGGGTGAAGCATATGTGTGGGTGTGTGTGTACACCTATAATTGGAGCATGAAGCTCTCTAAACACATTAAAAGCAATCTGAATTGACTAAGTAATGGCTTGAATCTCACGAGATGACACCTATGACTCGATCCGAGTCTAATAAGAGGAAATGCTTGGATCTTAAGGTCTTGAGTAAGACCTCAAGAGATCCTCTAAGTCCTTAGGATTGCGTTCTGGGCATGGAACCTAAATGAAACCAAAGAGATGGTAAGTCAACTAGGTGAGCTCGTAAGGCTGCACCCTTAGACTTGGTGAACCACGGGTTCATTGCTCGGGTGGAAGATCCAAGTTGTTGCAGTAGCAAGAGTCTACCAATGAGATTTTCCTCAGAATAGGAAAGGCTCCTTGGTTCGGTGACAAGCCTTGGGGCTGTCACTGGTGTTTAGTACTTTGATGTACCTGAATCTGACTCGATGTGAAGGTATTCAAGTAAGAGGCTCACTAGGCGCCCACACGTGCGGAGAGGCCAGGGTACTTGGATGGATTGGTTGAGATCTCATCCGATGGTGGATTGAGAGGGCACACTTGAGGACTACGCTCATACGGGAAGCTACTCCTAGTAGGAGCATTAGTGTGGCTCGGCAATTCTAGCCAATCCTACGATAATGATCTGGTTTGATTTGTGACTGGTCCTTATTGGACACCATTTGGGCTCGTTGTTCGTGATCACAAGCCATAGGCCTGGGTAGCTCCCAAGAGGCCAAACTTTTTGACTGAAGTCGGCAACATAATCAATACATCAAGAACAAGCACACCTTTCTAGAGGATTAACAGACTATCAACAATGTAATCGATACATTCAGAATGAGCACGCCTTGGCCAGGATGAGACTATCAGGATGGGATTCAAACGAAAGGATGCATCTCAATCTCCTCTAGTAGCGAGGGATGATTTCCAGAATCTGATCATTGAGGCAAGTGAGGGAATAAATTATTATATCAAATCGTGGAAAGAACTTGGGTAACTTGTTAATGGGTTATTGGACCCGAGGTGATTGGTTGCACTAGGTAGGGTTTGAGAAACTATAACCTAGAGTGTGGGTTTAGGCTAGGAACTAGCCAGTAATTGAAACTGTACACTATCCTGTTTGGTTGAGATACAGTAGATGATTGCTCCCTGCTGAGCTGATTGGCTCATTCCTACTTTGTGACCTACTTTCAGGTTTTCGTTGCTGGTCATTGACATACGGAATTTGTCGCTGTGTAAGTTTGTGCGTGTTCTATTGACAGGTACATTTATTTTTATGCCTTGGTTTACAACAAATTATGCTTTTGTTATTGCCTTCCTGTATCAATTATGTGCCATTCTTTTATACTTTCCTCCATTTTATGTCATAAATGGAACTGTTTTTAACTCAACTTAGTTAGGTACAACCTGAATTAAATAAACCAGCACCTCTTTCCTTTCCATCCTTTGAGACTCCGACCCTCATTTTGGGGCTTGAGTTTTGGGGTGTGACATTAGGTGATTAAGTGATTAATCAAGGGAAATAAGAAGTGAATTATGACTATGAAAGAGAGAGAAGTGTGATTAGGTGTTGAATGAAGTGAGTAGAGGTCTTACGAGATGGAATTGGCTCGCCAGAGGTGAGGAAGATAGTGAAGAGAATTTGAAATTAACTACTTGATATAGACACATCTATTTAGGTTAAAATGCCTATTCATGCATATCCTAGGCTTAGATTTTCATTTCATGTTATAAATATTGCATAACATGCATCATTTTGCATTTAGAGTAGTTGTGTATATTTTTTAGGTTAATTAGGTCCTTTTTATGGTCAGGATAGAAGAAGACTTATTTCAGGGCCTTGGATGGATTATCGGATCGTATAGATCTGATTAAGACGACGATCAGAGTCTAACACCTCTGAAATTGTCTAGATTGGAGAGCCCTAGCATTGTACGAAGTCCGAGGGAGATCAACGGCCAGGGGGCAATGCAACATCCATATGGGTTTTAGATGGAAAATTTGATCATACGGATGGATCCGTAGCGACGATCGTAGTCCAGTAGCATGGGAATCATCTAGATCTGAGCACCGTGGCACCATCTACAAAAGAAAGAAGAATGGATGGCCTAGGTGGTGCCATGTGGCACCATCTAGGCCGCCTAACATTGGCCAGCAGCAATGCACGTACACAGCCAGAGTCACGCATAGTGCATCGCATACAGCCATAGCCGCAACCGTGCACAATAGCAGCACAGCGCATGCCAGCATACGCCAGCGCATGGCGCGAGGAGCACGAGCACGTGAAGCACGCAACGCAAGTTGCACGTGCCAGCGGAGTAGGTGTCAGCGGCGTAGGCACAGATCTTCAGCGACACGGGCCTTTAGTGATGCTTGCAGCTGTCACTAATGGTCTGCACACACCAAAAAGAGGAATTGAAGGTTGGATCTTCAGCGACGTTTATGGACATCAGTAATGACCCAGATGCGAATTTATTCTTCGTCCTCCACTATAAAAGGACCTACCAACCACCATTCCAAACCATCTCTACCTACTCTACTCCCACCTACTCCCAAGCTCTAGCAAGCCTACCAACGCTCTATTAGAGCTTGCTCTCAAGCTCCCAAGGCTCCTATTAATGTATCAAACCTCTGCCTCACCAAATATTCATCCATCTTCCCATCCCCATTCATAGGTCGCCTTAGAGCCATCCTCCTACCTCCATTCCAGTAGCAGATCATCTTTGCCTTCTCACCTCCATTCCAAAGCCACGCCGAAGCTTTCCTCTAGTTGATGTCCTCCGGCATCTCACCTCCATCGTCCCGCTCCTCACCTCCTTCATCCAAGCTTCCGCCAGGCACCGTCGTCTCGCCGAACAGCCGATTCGGGAGATTTCCTCTCACCGCCCTCTCTTTTTATGCTTTCATAGTTTATTGTAATCGAAATTGGATTAATATATATATCATATTTGTTCCATTTCTATCTTGTGATTCATTCTGCTTGTCCTCTTTTCAAAAATACAAAAAGAAAATAACAAGACCCTAAAATACCATAAAGAAACAAATCAAAGCGTGGTTTTTAATTAAAGTAAACGTTGCCTCCCTGTGTTTGACTTGGGACACCCTTGGAGTTTCGATATAAATTTTATTTGATCACAAGTTTTGCAACTACAATGACGGGTTACTCATAACCCCGATTTCAAACACGTGAAACACGTGCGATCATTTTGGCTCCATTGCTGAGGAGGCAACGGAATTTACTTTATTATTTTCTATAATTCTTTGCATTTACATAACACTAACCCTGCTTATCTCTAATCTATTGTCTTGCAGGTATCCTACCATGGAGATCCAAGTGCAGTAAATCGGAGTTAAGTGCGGGTAGAGTGTTTTGTAAGTGTCCCCCACACCACACTGATGTAAACACATTTACACTACTTAAAATGTCTATTTATGCATGTTCTTAAGCATAGGATTGCATTTCATGATATAAATATTGCATAACATGCATCATCTTGCATTTAGAGTAGTTTGAATAAAATGGAGGTTAATTGTCTCCTTTTATGTGCTTGGACAGGGAAAACATTTTTTTGGGACCTCGGATCAAAGATCCAACCGTATGGATGTGATCAAGGCGATGATTGGAGTTCAACGACTCCAAGAACGCCCTAATCAGACATCCGTAGCATCAGATAGTGACCCGCGAACCCTAGAAGATCAAGGGCCAGGATGGTGTAAATCCGCACTTCAGATGATAAATCCGACCGAATGGATGAATTCGGATCGACGATCGTAGCCAACGACACAAAAATCGAGTCAATCCAACATCCGTGGCACCATCTACAACTTCCAGAAGATGGACGACCAAGATAGCGCCATGTGGCACCATCTCAGTCGCCCAAACGGCCGCTTGCATCTTGTGAAGGCCCCGTGCCCGATCGCTCTCCGCCGTTGGATCTTAATCCAATGGTTGTGGTCGCTCGCTCTTAAAAGCATTCGCTCGACCATCCGCGCCCCATAGCGTAGTGGTCGAGCGCGCTTTCGCGAGCGGCAGGCGAGGGATCAAGCTGTGGCAAGGGGCTGGAAGGCGCGGGCGATTGGGCGCGGATGGAGCGTTAGATGGAGATCGGACGGCCGCGTGCGCCCGATTGCATTCACGAGTGATTGAACGCGCGACGCGGACGCGCAATCGGACGTGCGGGCGGGCGAGCAATGCAGCGGGAGAAGGCGCGACTTAAGCCGTCTGGTCTCGCGATCGGACGGCTGAGGATCGCTGGACGTGCGTGTACGTTGGCCGCGCGGGCAGCTGAAGCGGTGCGCGTGGGCGTGGAAGCTACGCCCACGTCGGGGCTTTAATGACGGATTTATCCGTCACTAAAGACCCCTCTTTTATTATTTTGAAGTTGTAATGTCCATTTTGCCCCCACTCCTTGCAACTATAAGAGGAGACTCCCTCCATACGAAATTCTCATCCCTTCTTTCTCCTCTCTACCCCTCCAAAGCTCAAAAGAAGCTTGTCCCACACCCGGGATGCTTCTCGCGAGATAAAGTCCAATTTTCGTTCCCCTTCGGAAGTGGATCCCGCAATGATGACGGCGTGCTGCTCCGTTCCTGTTCTTCTGCTTCGTCCTCCTTCGTCCTGCTTCATTCTCCTTCGTCCAGACATCGTCCCGTCTGGCTCGTCCTCCAAGCAATCGTCAAGGAGGATAACTTCTCTCTCCCATTCTTATTTACAGCTTTTCTAGTGTAGAATTTCCTGCTTTATAGTGTAATTGATTTTCCGCTTTCTAGTGTAACTTTTATTTAGTTTGATTATATAAACAATTGAAATATTGAATGCATGTTCTCTCTCTCTCTCTCTTTCTTTTAGTCTGATAGCTCCATTGTAATTATATCGCCTTGCTTATCAAAAATCCTAAAAAAATATAATTGCGAATATAGATCAATGTAGCCTCCCTGTGTTCGACCCAGAATTCTTTTCGGTATAAATTTTTATTTGTTGAACACGAATTCTTCACTTTTGAACTATAACGACAGGTTTTCCAAAACCAAACACGTAAGCGTAGCGATTCGCAAAACGTTTCAACATTTTTGGCGCCGTTGCCGAGGAGACAACGATTTCCGATCTTTTCTTCACATTTCTTGCACTTTATTTATTTTTCTAACTAGCTTTCTCTTGTGTCTATTGTTTTGCAAAGACCACCATCAAGGAATCAACAAGCGGTAGACTGGAGTAAAGTGCAGTTGAAGACAACTGTAAGTGCTCCCTCATTCTTTCCCCCTCCATAGATTTCATTCGCCACATTAAATCCAAATCCAAATTAACTTAGGTGTTTGCATAAATCCTAGGAATAGTTTGGTTGTTTGGATTTTCACTCACATTCATTCCACCCTCATTCATAAAAAAATAACAAAAAGATAATCTTGTGGGGTAATTTCCAACAAACATACAACAAACACCCACATTCAAGGCACTTGATCAACTCTATTTGTTTTCTACTCAACCGGGTTCTGATCTATGGAACCGGTGCACACAAAGCAACACATAACAGAGTAGAAATTATTCTAGGTTAACCATTTTTTTTGAGTGCCTAACTTAGTGGTGCATTTGTGGCCAATTGTTTGAGTTGTTTGGGCCGCACCACTTTATTTTAAAACCAACTCATCAAGTAGCTCCTCCTTAGGGTTTTCAATCTAGGTATATTCCAGGCACTCCACTTTCTTTCTGATTTTAAAGGAAAACAATCTTCACCCGTATTTTACAACTTGATTTGCCTAGAAACTTGATTGCAATTCACCTAATTTGAAACCCTAAAAGCTACTTAAGTAAGATTTGAACACTAAAATTCACACATTATCAATAATCTTGCTTGAAAATCCTGGTTGTGCATGCACTTACACAAATCTCAATCAATCATTAAGGGCACAACCCATTGTAAGGGCCCATCAGATTCCATAAGCACCACAATCCCAGGCCTTAATAAAATTGAGTAGACGTTGGCCTTAAGGTTTGATTCGCTCTTCAGGTCCTAGTATGAGATTATTTTTTATTAACCTACTTATACCGATTAATCTGATGTCTAGCTAGGGGAGTAGCGTCAAACGACCGCGGCTGGGGGGTACACTAGGAACCGGAGGCGAAAGCCAAAGGAAGAACCTTCTTCCAGTCCCTCCTTCTAACTGGTTGGATTAAACAGATGTAAGTAGAGTAAATCACTTACAGTCTTAAGGCTGGTTTTGGGAGTCAGTAGATCCTTAGGCTACCCCACTTAAGGACAACCTTGTTTTGTTGTGCTGTAGGGTCCCTATCCCCAGTCCTTCCGACCTTCTCCTAGTTTATGCTGGGAAGACGGTCATTGAATCCCCGATTGGAAGGACCGTTAGAACATTCTAGGAGGTGCAAGTTAGATTTTGGTCAATTTGATCCCATGGCCGAACAACAACCTCCTTTGCTTGAAAATCCACAGGAAGAATTTCGAAGGCAGCTGGAACAAATGCAGAGAATGCAGGAATGGTTCCAGAGAATGCAGGGCGCTCAGCCCTTGAAGGATTTTTATGATCCTTCAAATTACGGGGAACGTCCCGGCATCCAAATTCCAGCCAGTGGCGTAGAAATCAAGCCCCAAGTGTTATGCCTGATTAAACATTATCATTGGCTTGGCTCCGAAGATCCGTTTCAGCACTTGGAAGATTTCACCACTTTGGTCCAGACCACCAAGGCTCGAAACGTTAACAAGGAGCAAATGATCATGAGGCTCTTCCCCCACTCTCTTAGGGATAAAGCTGCGCATTGGTATAGGACAATAGGAAGACCAATTACAACTTGGAATGAGTTGAAATCGGCCTTTCTGAAGAAATTCTTCTCAGTTGGTCGTACCAATGCTTTGAGACGGGCAATCACTACCTTTACCTAGCAGCCGGGGGAGCAGTTTCATGTGGCCTGGGAGCGATTCCAGGACTTATTGCGGAGGTGTCCACACCACGAGGTGCCGAAATGGCAACTCGTGCAGATCTTCTATCATGGGTTGAATGAGCAACTCAGAAACCATGTGGATGCTTCTTGCGGAGGCAATTTCCTCAATAAAGATGCAGATAGTGCACATGATTTATTTGAGGAAATGAGTGAGAATTCAATTAATCATGCCTCCATGGATACTTTTAACCAGTCCCAACAACCCAGATCAAATGTCAATGAAGTGCATGACTCTCATTCATTTGATATGGAATTGATTTGTAATAAACTTGATATGGTGGACTTGGTTGCTAAGAGAATGGAAGAGTGGATGGCTGGCAATTCTATGAACAACTCTCAATCCACTCAATCCCAAAATTCGGGATTCCCTTCCTCACGAGCTCCTTCTAGACGGGAGTTCGTGAATCAACTCGATGCGACTCAACCTATGAGTCAGCATTTTTCGTAACCTCATGGGTTCCCAACTGGGGCCTTTGATCCCAGTTTTTCTTATCCTTCCCTTTCTTTCTCTCCATCCTCACCCTATGAGGATGTCTGTGCTGTACAAGAGAATGTTAGATCCAACCCCTACTCGAATGCCTATAATCCAGGTTGGAGAAACCACCCTAACTTCTCTTGGAAAAATCCGGGGCAACAGACCCAATTCCGACCCAACAACTATGCTCCGCAACAACCAATGGGTCAGGGACAAGTATATACTCAGTTGCCTCCGAATCAGGTCAATCAGCCAGCTTGGAATGCCTGTCAACCCGCAGGGCAGGCTGATTTGAACCGTCAAATGGTAGAGATGCAAGGATCTATGCTCCAGCTCATGCAGCAAATGAAAAACTCGCTGGACAACTTGCAATCCGGCTCATTGCTAACTCTCGTCAACCCGGATCTCTACCATCCCAACCCGTACCCAACCTGCGAAACATTATAAATTTGGGAAATCAAGCCCAAGGGTATGGAAATCAGAGGGACCCGCATGCACATGTTCAGGTGGTTGAGCAGGGTTCCTCGTCTTCTTCTTCTGCTAATCAACAATTCATGGTCAATCAAGCCCCTCCAATCTTTCCTAACCCTCCCCAAGACCCAAATTCTTACGCTTCTGCAAATTTTGTCACTTTGAGGAGTGGTAAGAAGACTCAGGATCCACAACCACACTATTCTGATCTTTTGAATCTTGAAGAACCTGAGGAGCGAGAGGAGAATCTTGAAGGAGAAATCAAGGCTCAGGAACCTGATTCCAAAGATCTGACTAATGTTCCTTTTGCTAAAGCCTTAACAAAATCAAAGAAGAAGTCTGTTGATAGCAATGAGGAGCTTCTGAATTTATTTAAGATTGTTGAGATCAACGTTCCGCTCCTTGATGCTATCAAGCACATACCGGCTTACGCAAAATTTTTAAAGGAATTATGTACACAAAAGCGTAAGTTGAGAGAATCTGTTCCGAGGAAGGTGGTACTCTCCGAGCAGGCTAGCTCTCTTATCCTGCACTACCTCCCTCAGAAAAAGAGAGATCTTGGTGCTCCTTTGATTTCTTGCATTATCGGAGATTACACATTTGATAGAGCACTTTTGGATCTCGGTGCATCCATCAACCTAATTCCGACTTCTCTTTATGAGAAGTTTTGGTTAGGTGAACTTCGGCCAACTTCAGTAACGCTACAGTTAGTAGACCGTTCGGTCACAAACCCGCGAGGCGTTATTGAAGATGTTATAGTTAAGGTCAAGGATTTTTATTTTCCTGTAGATTTCCTTGTCCTTGACATGGATGTACCAGATAATCTGAGGAACACGCCCATCATTCTGGGGCGTCCGTTCCTGGCTACCGCAAAGGCCAACATTAATTGTGAAAGTGGTAGCATGGAAATCGCCTTTGGGGACCAACGAATGAACTTGGATATTTTTAAGGCGATCAACAAATTTGAGGATTGTGGATTTATTGAGGAACTTGATGAGGATAATGTTAATATTGAAACTTGTTTGACAGTTTCTTCAATTGAAAGTTCCTCTTTGGTTGATGAATTTGACCCGCAACCCTTTGACTTGACATCTTCGGAAGAGGTTTCTGATTTTGTTCACTCAAAACCTCTTCCTCTTGTTGAATCTTCAGCATCTACCCTACCATCAATCATTACCCCACCCCAGCTTGAATTGAAACCATTGCCTGAGAATTTAAAATATCAATTTTTAGGACCGCAGAATACGCTCCCTGTGATTATTAGTGCTAAATTGACAAAGGAGCAAGAGATTAAATTAATTAAGGTCCTAAAGGAACATAAGGAGGCAATTGGTTGGACCATTCATGACCTCAGGGGGATCGAGCCATCTTACTGTAATCATAGAATATTTTGGGAAGATGGATCCTGCCCTTCTCGCCAGATGCAGAGGAGATTGAATCCAAATATGCGAGAAGTGGTCAAAAAGGAAATCATCAAGTGGCTCGATGTAGGAATTATTTATCCAATCTCTGACAGTCTCTGGGTAAGTCCCGTTCAGATTGTTCCAAAGAAAGCCGGGATTACTGTTGTGACTAATGAGAGAGGTGAATCTGTCACAACTCGTTCAGCTTCCTCTTGGAGAGTTTGTATTGATTACAGGAAGCCGAACACAGCCACTAAAAAGGATCATTTTCCCCTACCCTTCATTGATCAAATCTTGGAAAAATTAGCCGGGCAGAAGTACTTCTGTTTTCTTGATGGCTACTCGGGATACAACCAAGTTCCTATCCATCCTGAGGATCAGGAAAAAACTACTTTCACCTGTCCCTACGAAACCTTTGCTTTTTGTAGGAAGCCTTTTGGGTTATGTAATGCACCTGCGACTTTTCAAAGGTGTATGCTAGCCATATTTTCCGACATGGTGGGAGAGTTTATGGAAGTCTTCATGGATGATTTCTCTATTTTCGGAGAATCATATGACTCTTATTTGGCTAATTTAGAAATGATTCTTCAGCAATGTATCAAGACACGACTGGTCCTTAGCTGGGAAAAGAGTCATTTCATGACCCAAGAGGGCATCGTTTTGGGTCATGTAATCTCTGAACAGGGAATTGAAGTGGACAAAGCTAAGGTTGATGCTATCGCTAAACTTCCTCCTCCCACATCTGTTAAACAAATCAGATCATTTCTTGGCCACGTGGGATTTTATCGAAGATTCATCAAGGATTTCTCGAAGGTTGCTCGTCCTTTGAGCAATCTTCTTACCAAAGAAACGCCGTTTGTTTTTGACGAGTCATGCCGAAAGGCATTTGATTTTCTGAAAACGGCAGTCACCTGTGCTCCAATTTTGTAACCACCAATTTGGATAGCCCCATTTGAGATCATGACCGACGCTTCTGATTACGTGGTCGGGGCTGTCCTGGGTCAGAAAATTGATCGAAAGCCCTCTGTCATTTACTACGCTAGTAAAACTCTGGATGAAGCCTAGAGGAATTACACTGTTACTGAAAAGGAATTACTAGCTATAGTATTTGCGTTGGAAAAATTCAGGGCTTATCTCTTGGGGTCTTATGTTATTGTTTATACCGACCACTCGGCCTTGAGACATCTCTTGGCTAAAAAGGATGCTAAACCCTGGCTTATTCGTTGGATTCTTCTTCTTCAAGAATTTGATCTTGAAATCAAGGATAAAGCCGGGGTGCAAAATGTGGTAGCGGATCATTTGTCGAGACTCCTAGGTGATTCTTCTTGTCTGGACATTCCAATTGCTGACACTTTTCCGGACTAAACCATTCTTACAGTTTTAGGTGTCCACTCCCCATGGTTTGCTGACATTGTTAACTATTTGGTCGTTGGTCAAATCCCCCAGGATTGGACCAAGCAACAACGAGATAGACTCAAATCTGAGGCCAAATACTACTTTTGGGAGGACCCTGAACTGTATCGCATCGGCTCTGATCAGATTATTCGTCGATGCATACCGGAGAATGAATTCAACAGTATACTCGAGTTCTGCCATGCATCTAGGTGTGGTGGACATTTCTCCGGGAGAAAAATGGCTGCAAAAATCTTGCAATCTGGCTTTTGTTGGCCGTCTTTATTCAAGGATGCCCAGGACTTCTCAAGGTCATGTTCTCGATGCAGTCACTCGGGAACATAACTAAGAGAGACATGATGCCCCTAAACCCTATTCTTTCTGTAGAAATTTTCGATGTTTGGGGCATCGATTTCATGGGACCCTTTATCGCTTCATTTGGACATCAGTACATTCGTGTTGCTGTTGATTATGTGTCCAAATGGATTGAGGCAATTCCCACCCGAACCAATGACCACAAGGTGGTCATCAATTTTGTCAAAAAAAATATCTTCAGTAGGTTCAGGATTCCAAGGGCTATCATCAGTGATGCCAGCACTCATTTTACTAATGCCCAATTCCGAAATTTATTGGCCAAATACGGGGTTAACCATCGAATTTCCACACCTTACCATCCCCAAACGAATGGACAAGCCGAGATCTCCAATCAAGAGACCAAGAACATTCTGCGAAAAACGGTTAGGCCTGATCGCAAGGATTGGACTCAAAAGCTTGAGGACGCTCTTTGGGCCTACCATACGATGTATAAAACACCCATCGGCATGTCTCCATTCCATTTGGTGTATGGAAAGGCATGCCATCTACCCGTAGAGATTGAGCACAAGGCATCCTGGGCAATCAAACAATGCAATTTAGATCTGAATCTAGTTGGAAAGACCAGGAAACTCCAACTATCTGAGTTGGAGGAGCTTAGAAATGATGCTTATGGGAATGCCAAGATCTACAAGGCTCGGACCAAAGCTCTACATGATCAATTGATTTCCCGCAAGAGCTTTGAGCCAAACCAGAAGGTCTGGTTATTTGATTCTAAACTTAAGCTCTTTCCTGGTAAACTTAGATCTAAATGGAATGGCCCATTCATAATTGATCAGATTTTTCCTAATGGTGCCATTCAGATTTCTGACCCAAAGACGGGTAACACCTTTAAAGTCAACAGTCAATGTTTAAAGCTTGTTGTTGACCGTAATCTTCCAGAACCCATCTCAGACTCTGTTGCTCTAGCCATTCTGTGACTTCTTTGGCTGGACTTCGCCAAGCTGACGGCATTAAACTCAGCAGTTGTACATATGACACAAGGCTGATACAAGCTTCATATCCAGGTGACATCTTTAATATTCTACCCTTTCTTTCATGTCTCTTTTTCAATGAGGACATTGCATCAGCTAGGCATGGGGGGGTGGATTCATTCTTGAATTATTTGGTCAGCTTTGTGAAATCCATATAAATTGTCTCTCTTCTTATTTAGAAAAAAAAAGGAAGGATTAGTTGGACATTAGGACTTTTCAATCCTAAGAAATTTTACATTAGGATCTGAACACAAAGAGCCCTCAAGTCTTTGGACTTAATTAGTCAGTGTATCCACTAAAATGTGGATTTGTTTTTGAGTCCTCACCATCTTAATTCTATTATAATTGGAATAAATAAGTTTGGGTGATAAGTACACGACTTATCAACCTGCCCTCTGATTTGAGGGAATTTTGAGTTTTAAGCATCTACACACTTTCTTTGCACTGACTCGTTGTTCGACGATTCTAATGGAAATTGGGTAGCTAATGAACCTTCTAGGGTGATATGGCTGGCAAGTTATCATGGGTAACAGCTCATAGGTAGGTTGTCAATTCCCAAAACACTTAGGAAGAAGCGAAGAAGTAGAATAAACCGGGGAGATATACACTGGATTCACCCTTGTGTTGACCCCATAAAAAAAATAAAAGTAGGGAGAAAGCTACCGGTTGTAAAGATACACTTTTAGGCAGAATTCTGGTTAGGTCACCTAGAGGCATAGAAATCCAAAATCCGTTTTAATTGCCGATCAACGAGTCTATAACAATCACAATAAGATGCTTAAAGCTTAGGGTTCTCATCAAATTTTGGGTGAGTTGAATGGCCGTAGAAAGCCACTCTTAAACCCAAAAATTTGAAAATCCAAAAAATTACAAAAGAGAAAAAGAGAAAAAAAAATTTTCTTTTAATAAGGCGACGGCTTGAGGTAGTCTGCATTTTGGCTGATACCTGGGCATTGTTGTGTCTTTGAAAGTTCAGTTCCTAAGTAGACAATTTCTTAATGATTGAAAATAACTCAAGTCCAAATAATCCAACCTAATTCTTTTATAAATAGCATACAGTTTTTGCTAGGGACTAGCAAAAGATAGGCATGGGGGTATGATGTAAACACATTTACACTACTTAAAATATCTATTTATGCATGTTCTTAAGCATAGGATTGCATTTCATGATATAAATATTGCATAACATGCATCATCTTGTATTTAGAGTAGTTTGAATAAAATGGAGGTTAATTGTCTCCTTTTATGTGCTTGGACAGGGCAAACATTTTGTCGGGACCTCGGATCAAAGATCCAACCATATGGATGTGATCAGGGCGACGATTGGAGTTCAACGACTCCAAGATCGCCCTAATCAGACATCCGTAGCATCAGATAGTGACCCACGAACCCTAGAAGATCAAGGGCCAGGATGGTGTAAATCTACACTTCAGATGATAAATTCGACCCTACGGATGAATTCGGATCGATGATCGCAGCCCAACGACACAAAAATCGAGTCAATCCGACATCCGTGGCACCATCTACAACTTCCAAAAGATGGATGGCCAAGATAGCGCCACGTGGCGCCATCTCAGCCGCCCAAACGGTCGCTTGCATCTTGTGAAGGCCCCACTCCCTATCGCTCTCCACCGTTGGATCTTAATCCAATGGCTGTGGTCTCTCGCGCTTAAAAGCGTCCGCTTGACCATCCGCGCCCCATAGCGCAGTGGTCGAGCGCACTTTCGCGAGCGGTAGGCGCGGGATCGAGCCGTGGTGAGGGGCTGGAAGGCGCGGGCGATTGGGTGCGAGTGGAGCGTCAGATGGAGATCGGACGGCCGCGCGCCCGATTGCGTTCACGCGCAATTGAACGCACGGTGCGGATGTACAATCGGACTCGCGGGCCGGCGCGCAATGCAGCGGGAGAAGGCGTGACTTAAGCCGTCCGATCTCACGATCGGACAGCTGAGGATCGCTGGACGTGCGTTACGTTGGGCGTGCGGGCAGCTTATGCGGCGCGCGTGGGCGCGGAAGCTACGCCCACGTCGGGGCTTTAGTGACGGATTTATCCGTCACTAAAGACCTCTCTTTTATTATTTTGAAGTTGTAATGTCCATTTTGCCCCCACTCCTTGCAACTATAAAAGGAGAACCCCTCCATACGAAATTCTCATCCCTTCTTTCTCCTCTCTACCCTTCCAAAGCTCAAAAGAAGCTTGTCCCACACCTGGGATGCTTCTCGCGAGATAAAGTCCAATTTTCGTTCCCCTTTGGAAGTGGATCCCGCGACGACGACGGCGTGCTGCTCTGTTCCCGTTCTTCTGCTTCATCCTCCTTCGTCATGCTTCGTTCTCCTTCGTCCAGGCATCGTCCCGTCCGGCTCGTCCTCCAAGCAATCGTCAAGGAGGATAACTTCTCTCTCCCATTCTTATTTACAGCTTTTCTAGTGTAGAATTTCCTGCATTATAGTGTAATTGATTTTCCGCTTTCTAGTGTAACTTTTATTTAGTTTGATTATATAAACAATTGAAATATTGAATGCATGTTCTCTTTCTCTCTCTCTCTTTCTCTCTCTCTCTCTCTCTGTTTCTTTTAGTCTGATAGCTCCATTGTAATTATATCGCCTTGCTTATCAAAAATCCTAAAAAAATATAATTGCGAATATAGATCAACGTAGCCTCCCTGTTTTTGACCCAGAATTCTTTTCGGTATAAATTTTTATTTGTTGAACACGAATTCTTCACTTTCGAACTATAACGGCAGGTTTTCCAAAACCAAACACGTAAGCGTAGCGATTCGCAAAACGTTTCAACAAACACCCACCTTAGTTTTCATTCCATAACCTAACAACTCAAACCCAAATCAACTTAGGTGCTTTTTATAAACCCTAGGATAGATTTGGTTGTTTGTTTGCCACCTCCACTCACCTCGCCATCCACATAAATAAAAAATAAATAAATAGAAAAAGTGTTATCTGATTGTGGGATTTTCTGAAAGAGGCACACCTTAACACCCACAATTCTCGACTTAAGGCACACCACTCCACTTTGATTCTACCACTTAACCGGGATATAACTTGTGGCCGGTACACTTCAACTCAAAACAAATAAGTGAGTAGAAATCTGATTAGTCCAAGACATTGTGTGCCTTAATCTGTGGTGCAAATAGGCCAATTGATTGATTTGTTTGGGCTGCACCACTCAAATTAAAAGCGATTCACCAAGTAGCTTTCCACTTAGGGTTGATTCTTAGGGCTGAACCAGGCACTCCACATTTTTTCTTTGATTTCTAAAGGAATATATCATCACCAGTGCTTGCAAAACTTGGAGTATTCTCCTAAACTTGATTGAATATACCTAAGATTAAACCTTAAAAGCTACTAAACAAGGTTAAACCCTAAAAGACACATTGTCAAATAACCTTGTTTGCAAACCCTGGTTGTGCACACACACACATTTTAACTGATCATTAAGGGCACAACCCATCTAAAGGGCCCATCACATTCCAAGAGCACAATCATCCAAAGCCTAATTAAAACTGAGTAGACATTAGCCTTAAGGATTGATTCGCTCTTCGAGGCTCAGACTGAGATTTTTTTTGATTAATCTGCTTCTGCTGGTCCATTTGATGTCCAGCTAGGGGAGTAGTGTCAACCGACCATGGCTGGGGGGTACACTAGGAACCGGAGGAGCAAGCCAAAAGAAGAACCTTCTCCCCAGTCCGTCCTTCTAACTGGTTGGATTGACCGAATAAAAGTAGACTAAATCATTTATAATCTCAAGACGGGTCCTAGGGGTCTGTAGATCTTTAGGCTACCCACATAAGGATAGGGTTGATTGATTGTACTGTAGGGCACCTTTCTCTCTTCTGATTTCGCTCCTTACTTCACCATGTATCCTTCTACTTCTTACATGCATTTCCCATCCTATCCTCCTACCACCACTTATCCCCAAGATAATTACTATTCTGACTTGACTTGTAATTACCCATCCACTAGTCGGGATGACTTTGATTAAGGATATGAATCCGGACTTCAGTGTCCAAGGTCTAACCCTAGACAACAAGACTATGATTACTATACTTCCTAGAGCTACAATGATTATAGATCTCCACCCTTTGATGATCAACCTAACCAGATCTACAACCATGAAGGATATGCTGATTATAACACTTACCCTCCCCAAAATTATGCTAAATATAGGTCACCACCATTCTTTGAACAACCCGAGACGACCTACTATCAAGGAGGAACCTGAGAACCTCAATATCTTGACTCCCCTAGAATGAACCCAAACCCACCCAACCCTGAACCGAACCAGTCAGTTCAGGTGAACCAAATCCAAGATAGGGTGTTGGCTAACTTGAGGAACACCATACAATATTTTGAAGCCCAGCCAACACCATGTACTGAAGCATTGGAGCCTATGATAAAAATGTTCAATGACCTGAATAGCTCTTTATTGGATTTGCTCAAAAGTGTTAGGGATAGGGACCTGGCTGAGTTTCTTTTTAGGAAATTATTGAGGTTGAGGATGAAATTTGTGGTTGCCCTAGTTAAATCTTGGGATGATTCTCAAGATGAACCCCCTTCAAGAGAGCCAATGTCTAAACCTGCTCAGGTGTCTGTCGAGGGGGATATATTTTCTGAGACCGGGGATGACAGGTTGGGCTAGAGCAACCCTTTGAGGATGAATCGAGTTTCTTACCCGAGATCCTAGAGCCAGGGAATGACGAAAAATATGTCTCCACGGACCATGAAATGACATATGATTTTGAGACATATATAAATGAGGATCGTGGATTCTTCGATTCTGAGAGTGACAAATCTCTTAATGAAGTCTCACTTGAGCTTAAGGAAGATGATTTTAGTGAGACAAATGGGCTCGAGGAGCTTGACGAACCATTTGATAGCCCGTTCATTAAAGATTTGGATTCGGTTAGGGTTAACTTGGAGGATCCGAATCTCGATGATTTAATCAGTGACCCCAGTCCTCATCTGCACCCTGAAGAGTTGACTTCTGAGATCATTACGCCCAAGTAAATCCTGATTCAGCCATAATTGTTGAACTTGGGCACTTAAGATGGGGTATACAATGATTTGGAGGTCCTGAAGCTTGAGCACTTGATTTTAAAGGATAGGAATTTGGCAATAAAAATCTGGGGGGCTAATTTTGAGGGAATTATGATTTTGGATATAAGGATACCTATTGACTTGAAACCACATATCTTGTATATGGACCCTTATGATATCTTTCACGTGCAACTCAAGCCTAGACTAACTGATTATTTTTCTGAGCTGAATGTTAAGTGAACATTTGAA
This sequence comes from Thalassia testudinum, assembly GCA_037157565.1. Classification (NCBI taxonomy): domain Eukaryota; kingdom Viridiplantae; phylum Streptophyta; class Magnoliopsida; order Alismatales; family Hydrocharitaceae; genus Thalassia; species Thalassia testudinum. Next base: position 162,483,702 of record JAZHRO010000031.1, on the reverse strand, counting down.
ACTAGTGAACCAGATCTACCTATTGTCCACCATTTTGGTCCTGGGTTGCACACCATAAAACTACAGGCCCGACCACACAAGCTTAACAACCTTCAGTTCTAGGTGATTTTCATCTAGAACCTTAGAACTAATTTTCATCCAGAACCTTAGAACCACTCTACCCTGGGGCATGGGTCTGCATCATAATCTGGTCCACGTTTGTGGACATCTTCTGCTGACGGGTTTGAGGATCAATCTTTTTATTTTGATTCTGAATCGTACTTGTGAATTCTCAATTTCTTCCTTGTATGTATATTATGCCTAGCTGAAGGCATTAAACTTAGCGCATGTGTATACTCCCTTCTCTCTGCGGAGTTGACTGGGTTGTCATAAAATTCAGGTGATATTCTATTTACTCTACCCTTTTCATGTCTTTGTTTTTACAATGAGGGCATTGCATCATTTAGTCATGGGGGGGTGGATAATCAATTCCTGAAATCATTATGTCAACTTTGTAGAATTTCTTTCAATTTCTTATAAAATTAAAAAAAAAATTTGAAAGTTTGAAAAAGATATAAAAAGAAAGAAATTAGGAAAAGAGAACTTAGGCATTTAGAAGTTATTAACTTTAGGAAATGATACGATAAGACCTGAATACTTAGACTCTTCAGGTCTTCGGGCTTAATTAACCTGGGTGTCCACTCGAATGTAGACTGTCTCGAGTCCTTGCCAAGTCAATCTTATTTTAATTTGGTAAATAAATTAGGGTGATAAGTATACGAATTATCAACCCACCCTTTGATTTGAGGGGACTTTAAGCCTAAGCATCTACACACTTTTTGCACTGACTCAATTTTTGATGGTTTCTTCGAAAATTGGGTAGCTAATGAACTATCTAGGGTGGTATGACTGGCAAGTTGTCGGTGGTAATAGCTCATCGGCAGGTTGCCTACAGCCCAATCACAAGACCATTTTCATTGTACTACCTTTAGATAAATCTTAGACCAAGGAAGCCACCTACTTAAAGAAAAATAGAAAAAAAATAAAGAAAAAGAAAAAGAAAAAAAAAAGAAAAAGGAGAAAAAATAAAAGAATAAACAAAACCACACTTCACCATATGAGTATGGCTAGCAAGTTGCCGTGGGTAATAGCCCATTGGCCGATTGTCCAGAACCCAACTCACAAAAAGTACACAATAATTCCCAAAACACTTAAGGAAGAAGCGGGGAAGAAGAATAAATCGGGGAGATATACACTGGGTTTTCCCTTGTGTTGACCTCATAAACAAAAGTAGGGAGAAAGCTACCGTTCAAAAAGATAAACCTCTAAGCAAGGTCACCTAGGGTTGTAGAAACCCGAAGTCCATTTTAACGGCCTCCTAGTGAGTCTTTCACTCTTTTCACTAGATGCTTAGCACTTAGGGTCCTTTTCGAGTCATGGGCGAGTCAGTTAGCCGTAAAAAGTTATCTCAGAACTCTCAAACTTCAAAAGTACAAAAAAATTAGAAAAGAAGAAAAATAAAAAAAATGTACTTTCCCTCTTCAAATAAGGTGAGGACTTGGGCGATCTGCATTTTGGCAGGCACTTGGGTACTATTGAGTTTTCATTGTTTAGGACCTTAGTTGAAATTTTCTATTGTTAATAAATGACTTAGGCCTAAGTGATCTAATCCTAATTTTGATTTTATCCATAGCATGTAGTTTAATTTTGCTTGGGACTAGCAAAAGATAGGCATGGGGGTATGATATAGACACATCTATTTAGGTTAAAATGCCTATCCATGTATGTTCCTAGGATTAGATTTGCATTTCATGTCATAAATATTGCATAAAATGCATCATTTTGCATTTAGAGTAGTTGTATATATTTTTTAGATTAATTAGGTCCTTTTTATGGTCAGGAGAGAAGAAGACTTATTTCAGGACCTCGGATGGATGATCGAACCTAATGTAAACACATTTACAATATTTAAGATGTCTATTTATGCATGTTCTTAAGCATAGGACTGCATTGCATGCTATAAATATTGCATAACATGCATCATCTTGCATTTAGAGTAGTTTAAATAAAATGGAGGTTAATTGTCTCCTTTTATGTGCTTAGACAGGGCAAACTTTTTATCGGGGCCTCTGATCAAAGATCAAACCATACAGATGTGATCAGGACAACATTTGGAGTTCAACGACTCCAAGATTGCCCTAATCAGGCATTTGTAGCATCTGATAGTGACTGAGGAACCCTAGAAGATCAAGAGCCAAGATGGTGTAAATCCACACTTCAAATGACAAATCCGACCGCATGGATGGATTCAGATTGACGATCGCAGCCTGACGACGTAAAAATCGAGTCAATCCGACACCCGTGGCATCATCTACAACATCCAGAAGATGGACGGCCAAGATGGCATCTCAGCTGTCTCAGCCGTCAATCCGACACCCGTGGCTCCATCTCAGTCGTCCAACTGGCCCCCAGCACCGCCGCACCTTCTCTTCTTCAATCAGAGCACCGCTTCTCCACCGTTGAATCAAGATCCAATGGCTGTGGATGCGGCGCCTTGAATACGTCTGCGCAACCATTTGGCCGAGGCAGCACAGCAGTCCAGCGCCTTATCGCGAGGTGCTAGCGTGGGATCAAGCCCCCGAGAGCCTCAAATCAGGCACGGGAGAGCAGGCGCATGGAGCGTCAGATCGAGATCCAACGGTCGTGAACACCCGATAGTGCCCACGCACTATTGCTCGCGCGGCAGTAGCGCAGCATCGCACTTGGGCGGGCGTGCTTGAGGAGCAGGGAAGGCGCAACTTAAGCCGTATGATCTTGTGATCGGACGGCTGAGATTTAGTGGACGTGCACAGGCATTGCACGCGGGCGCAAGCGAGTGGGCGCACGCGCAGCGCCCACTACTCCCACGATGGGGCTTTAGCGACGATTTCATCCATCACTAAAGACCCCTTATTTAGTGTTTAAAAGTTGTAATGACCAATTTCGCCCCACTCCTTGCCACTATAAAAGGAGACCCCCTCCACACGAAATTATCATCCCTTCCTTCTCTTCTCTAACTCTTCAAAGCTCAAGAGAAGCTTGTCCCACACCTGGGATACTCCTCGCGAGATAAAGTCCAAATTTTTGTCCCGTTCGGAAGTGGATCCAGCGACGACGACGACGTGTTGCCCCGTTCCCGTTCTTCTACTTCATCCTCCATCCTGCTCTGTTCTCCTTCATCCAGGCGTCTTCCCGTCCGGCTCGTCCTCCAAGCAATCGTCGAGGAGGATAACTTCTCTCTCCCATTCCTCTTTACAGCTTTCTAGTTTAGAATTTTCCTGCTTTCTAGTGTAGCTGATTTCCTGCTTTCTAGTGTAATTCTTATTTGGTTTTATTGTATAAACATTTTGAAATGTTGAATGCATGTTTTCTCTCTCTATCTCTCTCTCTCTCTTCCTTTTAGTCAGATGGCTTCATTGTAAATACATCGCCTCATTTTTCAAGAAAAATTCTAAAAAAATATAATTGTGAATATAGATCGACGTAGCCTCCCTGTGTTCGACCTGGAATTTCAATTTCGATATAAATTTTATTTGTTGAACACGAATTCTTCGCTTTCAAGCTACAACGACAAGGTTTTAAAACCAAACACGTTAGCGTAGCAATTCGTACGTTCAACATTTTGGTGCCGTTGCCGGGGAGGCAATGATTTCCGATCTTCTTTTCGCATTTCTTGCACTTTATTATTTTCTAACTTGCTTTCTCTTGTGTCTATTGTTTTGCAGAGACCTCCATCAGGGAATCATCAAGTAGTAGACTGGAGTCAAGTGCAGTTAAAGACAACTGTAAGTGCTCCCCATTCTTTCCCCTTCCATAGATTTCATTCGCCACATTAAATCCAAATTCCAATTAACCTAGGTGTTTGCATAAATCCTAGGAATAGTTTGGTTGTTTGGATTCTCACTCACATTCATTCCACCCTCATTTATAAAAAAACAACAAAAACATAATTTGGTGGGGCAATTTTCAACAAACACACACAACATACACCCACATTCAAGGCACCTAACCAGATTGATTTGTTTCTACTCAACCGGGTTCTGATCTGTGGAACCGGTACACACAAAGCAACACATAAAAGAGTATAAATCATTCTAGGTTAACTATCTTTGAGTTCCTAACTTAGTGGTGCATTTGTGGCCAATTGTTTGAGTTGTTTGGGCCGCACCACTCTATTTAAAATCAACTCAACAAGTAGCTCCTCCTTAGGATTTTCAATCTAGGTCTATTCCAGGCACTCCATTTTCTTTCTGGTTTTAAAGGAAAACAATCTTCACCTGTGTTTTACAACTTGGTTTGCCTAGAAACTTGATTGCAATCCACCTAATTTGAAACCCTAAAAGCTACTTAAGCAAGATTTGAACATTAAAATCCACGCATCACAAATAATCTTGCTTGAAAACCATAGTTTTGCATGCACTTACACAAATCTCAATCAATCATTAAGGGCACAACCCATTTTAAGGGCCCATTACATTCCATAAGCACCACAATCCCAGGCCTTAATAAAATTGAGTAGGCGTTGGCCTTAAGGTCTGATTCGCTCTTCAAGGCCTAGTCTGAGATTGTTTTTAATTAACCTACTTATACTGATTAATCTGATATCTAGCTAAGGGAGTAGCGTCAAACGACCGCGGCTGGGGGGTACACTAGGAACCAGAGGTGAAAGCCGAAGGAAGAACCTTCTTCCAGTCCCTCCTTCTAACTGGTTGTATTAAACAGATGCAAGTAGAGTAAATCATTTATAGTCTTAAGGCAGGTTTTGGGAGTCAGTAGATCCTTAGGCTACCCCAGTTAAGGACAACCTTGTTTTGTTGTGTTGCAGGGTCCCTATCGCCAGTCCTTCCGACCTTCTCCTAGTTTATGCTGGGAAGACGGTCATTGAATCCCCAATTGGAAGGACCATTAGAACATTCTAAGAGGCGCAAGTTGGATTTTGGTCAAATTGATCCCATGGCCGACCAACAGCCTCCTCTGCTTGGAAATCCACAGGAAGAATTTCGAAGGCAGCTAGAACAAATGCAGAGAATGCAGGGCACTCAGCCCTTGAAGGATTTTTATGATCCTTCAAATTATGGGGAACGTCCCAGCATCCAGATTCCAGCCAATGACGTAGAAATCAAGCCCCAGGTGTTAAGCCTAATTAAACATTATCATGGGCTTGGTTCCGAAGATCTGTTTCAGCACATGGAGGACTTGACCACTTTGGTCCAGACCACCAAGGCTTGAAACGTAAACGAGGAGCAAATGATCATGAGGCTCTCCCCCCACTCTCTTAGGGATAAGGCCGCACATTGGTATAGGACAATAGGAAGACCAATTACAGCTTGGAATGAGTTGAAATCAACATTTCTGAAGAAATTCTTACCAGTCGGACGTACCAATGCTTTGAGACGGGCAATCACTACCTTTACCCAGCGGCCGGGGGAGTAGTTTCATGTGGCCTGGGAGCGATTCCAGGACTTATTGCGGAGGTGTCCACACCACGAGGTGCCGAAATGGCAACTTGTGTAGATTTTCTATCATGGGTTGACTGAGCAACTTAGAAATCATGTGGATGCTTCTTGCGGAGGCAATTTCCTCAATAAAGTTGCAGATAGTGCACATGATTTATTTGAGGAAATGAGTGAGAATTCAATTAATCATGCCTCCATGGATACTTTTAACCGGTCCCAGCAGCCCCGATCAAATGTCAATGAAGTCCATGACTCTCATTCGTTTGATATGGAATTGATTTGTAACACACTTGATAAGGTGGACTTGGTTCTAAGAGAATGGAAGAGTGGATGGTTGGCAATTCTATGAACAACTCTCGATCCACTCAATCCCAAAATTCGGGATTCCATTCCTCACGAGCTCCTTCTGGACGGGAGTTCGTGAATCAACTCGATGCGGCTCAACCTATGAGTCAGCATTTTTTGGAACCCCACGGGTTCCAACTGGGGCCTTTGATCCCAGTTTTTCTGATCCTTCCCTTTTTTTCTCTCCATCCTCACCCTATGAGGATGTCTGTGCTGTACAAGAAAATGTTAGATCCAACCCCTACTCGAATGCCTACAATCCAATTTGGAGAAACCACCCTAACTTCTCTTGGAAAAATCCAGGGCAACAAACCCAATTCCGACTTGGCAACTATGCTCCGCAACGACCAATGGGTCAGGGTCAAGTACATACTCAGTTGCCTCTGAATTAGGTCAATCAGCTAGCTTGGAATGTCCGTCAACCCGCAGGGCAAGCTGATTTGAATCGTCAAATGGTAGAGATGCAAGCATCCATGCTCCAGGTCATGCAGCAAATGAAAAACTCACTGGACAACTTGCAATCTGGGCTCATTGCTATCTCTCGTCAACCCAGATCTCTACCATCCCAACTCGTACCCAACCTGCGAAATATTATGAATTCGGGCAACCAAGCCCATGGGTACGGAAATTAGAGGGACCCACACGCACATGCTCAAGTGGTTGTGAAGGGTTCCTCGTCTTCTTCTTCTTCTGCAAATCAACAATTCATGGTTAATCAAGCCCCTCCAATCTTTCCTAACCCTCCCCAAGACCTAAATTCTTATGCATCTACAAATTCTGTCACTTAGAGGAGTGGTAAGAAGACTCAGGATCCACAACCACACTATTCTGATCTTTTGAATCTTGAAGAACCTGAGGAGAGAGAGGAGAATCCTGAAGGAGAAATCAAGGCTCAGGAACCTGATTCCAAAGATCTGACTAATGTTCCTTTTCCTGAAGCCTTAACGAAATCAAAGAAGAAGAAGTCTGTTGATAGCAATGAGGAGCTTCTGAATCTATTTAAGAATGTTGAGATCAATATCCCGCTTCTTGATGCTATCAAGCACATATTGGCTTACGCAAGATTTTTAAAGGAATTATGTACACAAAAGCATAAGTCGAGAGAATCTATTCCGAGGAAGGTGGTACTCTCCGAGTAGGTTAGTTCTGTTATCCTGCACTACCTCCCTCAGAAAAAGAGAGATCCTGGTGCTCCATTGATTTCTTGCGTTATTGCAGATTACACATTTGATAGAGCACTTTTGGATCTGAGTGCATCCATCAACCTAATTCCGACTTCTCTTTATGAGAAGTTTGGGTTAGGTGAACTTCGGCCAACTTCAGTAATGCTACAGTTAGCAGATCGCTCGGTCACAAACCCGCGGGGCGTTATTGAAGATCTTATAGTTAAGTTCAAGGATTTCTATTTTCCTGCAGATTTCCTTGTCCTTGACATGGATGTATCTGATAATCTGAGGAACACGCCCATCATTCTGGGGCGTCTGTTCCTGGCTACCGCAAAGGCCAACATTAATTGTGAAAATGGTAGCATGGAAGTCACCTTTGGGGACCAACGAATGAAATTGGATATTTTTAAGGCGATCAACAAATTTGAGGATTGTGGATTTATTGAGGAACTAGATGAGGATAACGTAAACATTGAAACTTGTTCGATGGTTTCTTCAATTGAAAGTTCCTCTTTAGATGATGAATTTGACCCGCAACCCTCTATGGCTAACCTGACATCTTCAGAAGAGGTTATTGATCTTGTTCACTCACAACCTCTTCCCCTTGTTGAATCTTCAGCATCTACCCTACCATCAATCATCAACCTACCCTAGCTTGAATTGAAACCATTGCCTGAGAATTTGAAATATCAATTTTTAGGACCTCAGATGACGCTCCCTGTGATTATCAGTGCTAAATTGACAAAGGAGCAAGAGATTAAATTGATCAAGGTTCTAAAGGAACATAAGGAGGCAATTGGTTGGACCATTCATGACCTCAGGGGGATCGAGCCATCTTACTGTAATCATAGAATATTTTTGGAAGATGGATCCTGCCCTTCTCTCCAGATGCAGAGAAGATTGAATCCAAATATGCAAGAAGTGGTCAAAAAGGAAATCATCAAGTCGCTCGATGCAGGAATTATTTATCCAATCTCTGATAGTCCCTGGGTAAGTCCTGTATAGATTGTTCCGAAGAAAGCCGGGATTACCATTGTGACTAACGAGAGAGGAGAATCTGTCACAACTCGTTCAGTTCCTCTTGGAGGGTTTGTATTGATTACAAGAAGCTGAACATAGCCACTAAAAAGGATCATTTTCCCCAGCCCTTCATCGATCAAATCTTGGAAAAATTAGCTGGGCAGAAGTACTTCTATTTTGTTGATGGCTACTCAGGATATAACCAAGTTCCTATCCATCCCGAGGATCAGGAAAAAACTACTTTCACCTATCCCTACAGAATCTTTGCTTTTCGTAGGCTGCCTTTCGGGTTATGCAATGCACCTGCGACTTTTGAAAGGTGTATGCTAGCCATATTTTCTGACATGGTGGGAGAGTTTATGGAAGTCTTCATGGATGATTTCTCTATTTTCGGAGAATCATTTGACTCTTGTTTGGCTAATCTGGAAATGATTCCTAAGCGATGTATCAAAACACGATTGGTCCTTAGCTGGGAAAAGAGTCATTTCATGACCCAAGAAGGCATTGTTTTGGGTCATGTAATCTCTGAACAAGGAATTGAAGTGGATAAAGCTAAGGTTGATGCTATCGCTAAACTTCCTCCTCCCACATCTGTTAAACAAATCCGGTCATTTCTTGGCCATGTGGGATTGTATCGAAGATTCATCAAGGATTTCTTGAAGGTTGCTCATCCTTTGAGCAATCTTCTTGCCAAAGAAACGCCGTTTGTTTTTGACGAATCATGCTGAAAGGCATTTGATTTCCTGAAAACAGCAGTCACCTGTGCTCCAGTTTTGCAGCCACCAATTTGGACAGCCCCTTTTGAGATCATGACTGACGCTTCTGATTACGCAGTCGGGGCTGTCCTGGGTTAGAAAATTGATAGAAAGCCCTCTATCATCTACTACGCTAGTAAAACTCTAGATGAAGCCAAGAGGAATTACATTGTTACTGAAAAGGAATTACTAGCTGTAGTGTTTGCTTTGAAAAAATCCAGGGCTTATCTCTTAGGGTCTCATGTTATCATCTATACCGACCACTCGGCCTTGAGACATCTCTTGGCCAAAAAGGATGCTAAACCCCAGCTTATTCGTTGGATTTTTCTTCTTCAAGAATTTCATCTTGAAATCAAGGATAAAACCAGGGTACAATATGTGGTAGCGGACCATTTGTCGAGACTCCTAGGTGATACTTCTTGTCTGGACATTCCGATTGCTGACACTTTTCCGGACGAAACTATTCTTATAGTTTTAGGTGTCCACACCCCATGGTATGCTGACATTGTTAACTATTTGGCCGTTGGTCAAATCCCCCAGGATTGGACCAAGCAACAATGGGATAGACTCAAATCTGAGGCCAAATACTACTTCTGGGAGGACTCTGAACTGTATCACATCGGCTCTGATCAGATTATTCGTTGATGTATACCAGAGAATGAATTCAACAGTATACTCGAGTTCTACCATGCATCTGGGTGTGGTGGACATTTCTCTGGGAAAAGGACGGCTGCAAAAATCTTGCAATCTGGCTTCTATTGGCCGTCTTTATTCAAGGATGCCTAAGATTTCTCAAGGTCATGTTCTCGATGTCAGGCACTCGAGAGCATAACTAAGAGAGATATGATGCCCCTAAACCCTATTCTTCTTGTCGAAATTTTCGAAGTTTGGGGCATCGATTTCATGGGACCCTTTATCCCTTCATTTGGACATCAGTACATTTTTGTTGCTGTTGATTATGTGTCCAAATGGATTGAGGCAATTCCCACCCGAACCAATGACCACAAGGTGGTCATCAATTTTGTCAAGAAAAATATCTTCAGTAGGTTCGGGATTCCGAGGGCTATCATCAGTGATGGTGGCACTCATTTTACTAATGCCCAATTCAAGAATTTATTGGCCAAATACGGGGTTAATCACCGAATTTCCACACCTTACTATCCCCAGAGGAATGGACAAGCCGGGATCTCCAATCGAGAGATCAAGAACATTCTGCAGAAAACGGTTAGGCCTGATCGCAAGGATTGGACTCAAAAGCTTGAGGACGCTCCTTGGGCCTACTGTACGGCGTATAAAATGCCCATCAGCATGTCTCCATTCCATTTGGTGTATGGAAAGGCTTGCCATCTACCCGTAGAGATTGAACACAAGGCATTCTGGGCGATCAAACAATGCAATTTAGGTCTGAATTTAGCTGGCAAGACTAGGAAACTCCAACCATCTGAGTTTGAGGAGCTTAGAAATGATGCTTATGTGAATGCCAAGATCTACAAAGCTCAGACCAAAGCTCTACATGATCAACTGATTTCCCGCAAGAGCTTTGAGCCAAACCAGAAGGTCTGGTTATTCGATTCTAAACTTAAGCTCTTTCCTAGCAAACTTAGATCTAAATGGAATGGCCCATTCATAATTGACCAGATTTTTCCAAATGGAGCCGTTCAGATTTCTAACCCAAAGACGGGTAACCCATTTAAAGTCAACGATCAGCGTCTAAAGACTGTTATTGACCGTATTCTTCCAGAACCCGTCTCAGACACAGTTGCTCTAGCCAGTCTGTGACTTCTTTCGCTGGACTTTGCCTAGCTAATGGCATTAAACTCAGTAGTTGTACATATGACACAAGGCTGATACGAGCTTCATATTCAAGTGACATCTTTCATATTCCACCCTTTCTTTCATGTCTCTTTTTCAATGAGGACATTGCATCAGCTAGGCATGGGGGGGGATTCATTCTTGAATCATTTGGTCAGCTTTGTGAAATTCATGTAAATTGTTTTTCTCTTTTTATTTATACATTTAAAAAAAATCAAAATTAGGAAGGATTAGTTGGACACTAGGATTTTTTCAATCTTAGGAAATTTTACATTAGGATCTGAACACAAAGACCCTTCAGGTCTTTGGACTTAATTAGCCCATGTATCCACTAAAATGTGGATTTGTCTTTCGAGTCCTCGCCATCTTAATTCTATCGTAATTGGAATAAATAATTTTGGGTGATAAGTACATGACTTATCAACCCACCCTCTGATTTGAGGGAATTTTTGAGTTTTAAGCATCTATACACTTTCTTTGCACTGACTCATTGTTCAGCGATTCTAACAAAAATTGGGTAGCTAATGAACCTTCTAGGGTGATATGGTTGGCAAGTTATTGTGGGTAACAACCCATAGGTAGGTTGTCCAGAGCCTAGTCACTGAATTTTTCTCTTTTTGCAACCTTTAGTTAAATCTTAGACTAGGGAAGCCACCTACTTAAAAAAAAAAAAGAAAAAAAAATCAAAAAGAAAAGGAGAAAAGAAAAAAAAAGAAATAAGCCACACTTTGCTGCACGAGTATGGCTGGCAAGTTGTCGGTGGTAACAGCTCATCGACTAGTTGTCCAGAACCCAGCTCAGTAAATGCACTGAAAATTCCCAAAACATTTAGGAAGAAGCGAAGAAGTAGAATAAACCGGGTAGATATACACTGGATTCACCCTTGTGTTGACCCCATAAAAAAAATAAAAGTAGGGATAAAGCTACCGGTTGTAAAGAGACACCTTTAGGCAGAATTCTTTTTAGGTCACCTAGAGGTGTAGAAATCCGAAGTCTGTTTTAATTGCCGGTCAACGAGTTTATCACATTCACAATATGATGCTTAGAACTTAGAGTTCTCATCAAATCTTGGGTGAGTTGAATGGCCGTAGAAAGCCATTCTTAAACCCTAAAACTTGAAAATTAAAAAAAAAATTATAAAAGAGAAAAAAAGAGAAAAAGAAATTTTTCTTTGAATAATGCGAGAGCTTGAGGCAATCTGCATTTTGGTAGATACTTGGGCACTATTGTGTCTTTCAAAGTTCAGATTGTAAGTAGATAATTTCTTAATTATTGAAAATAACTCATGCCCAAATAATCCAACTTAATTCTTTTATAAATAGCATATAGTTTTTGCTAAGGATTAGCAAAAGATAGGCATGGGGGTATGATGTAAACACATTTACAATCCTTAAGATGTCTATTTATGCATGTTCTAAAGCATAGGATTGCATTGCATGCTATAAATATTGCATAACATGCATCATCATGCATTTAGAGTAGTTTGAAGAAAATGGAGGTTAATTGTCTCCTTTTATGTGCTTGGACAAAGCAAACCTTTTATCGGGGCCTCGAATCAAAGATCCAACCGTACAGATGTCATCAGAGCAACGATTGGGGTTCAACGACTCCAAGATCGCCCTAATTAGGCATCTGTAGCATCTGATAGTGACCGGGGAACCCTAGAAGATCAAGGGTCGTGTGCGCCCGATAGCGCCCATGCGCTATTGCATGCACGGCAGTAACGCGGCATCACACGCGGGCGGGCGTGCGTTGAGGAGCAGGGAAGGTGCAACTTAAGCTGTCCGATCTCGCGATTAGACGGCTGAGATTTCGCGGACGTGAGCAGGTGTTGCGTGCGCGCACAGCGCCCACTACACCCACGATGGGGCTTTAGCGACGATTTTATCCATCACTAAAGACCCCTTATTTAATGTTTTAAAGATGTAATGATCAATTTTCCCCCACTCCTTGGCACTATAAAAGGAGACCCCCTCCACACGAAATTCTCATCCCTTCCTTCTCTTCTCTACCTCTCCAAAGCTCAAGAGAAGCTTGTCCCACACCCAGGATGCTCCTCGCGAGATAAAGTCCAAATTTTCATCCCCGTTCGAAAGTGGACGCAGCGATGATGACAACGTGCTGCCCCATTCCCATTCTTCTACTTCTTCCTCCTTCGTCTTGCTCCATTCTCCTCCATCCAGGCATCGTCCCGTCCGGCTCGTCCTCCAAGCGATCGTCGAGGAGGATAACTTCTCTCTCCCATTCTTCTTTACAGCTTTCTAGTTTAGAATTTTCTTGCATTCTAGCGTAGCTGATTTCCTGCTTTCTAGTGTAATTCTTATTTGGTTTTGTTGTATAAACATTTTGAAATATTGAATGCATGTTCTCTCTCTCTCTCTTCCTTTTAGTCTGAAAGCTTCATTGTAATTACATCACCTCATTTTTCAAGAAAAATTCTAAAAAAATATAATTGCGAATATAAATCGACGTAGCCTCCCTGTGTTCGACCCGAAATTTCAATTTTGGTATAAATTTTATTTGTTGAACACGAATTCTTCTCTTTCAAGCTACAACGACAAGGTTTTAAAACTAAACACGTTAGCGTAGCAATTCGTACGTTCAACAGAACCATACAGATCTGATTAAGATGACGATCGGAGTCTAACGCCTCTGAAATCATCTAGATCAAAGAACCGTAGCATCATACGAAGCTCGAGGAAGATCAATGGCCAGGGGGCAATGAGACATCCATATGGGTTTCAGATGGAAAATTCGATCGTACGGATGGATTCGGAGTGAAAATCGCAGTCCAGCAGGGTGGGAATCATCTTGATCTGAGCACTGTGGCACCCTCTACAAAAGAAAGAAGAATGGATGGCCCAGGTGGCACCACGTGACACCATCCAGGCCGCCTAACGTCGACCAGCAGCAGCACACGTGCACAGCCATAGCCACGCGGAGCACACCGCGCACAACTATAGTCGCAGTTGCACACCACGCATAGCCGCAGCAGCAGCGCAGCGCATGCTAGTGCGTGTACGCGCACGGCGCGAGGAGCACGGATGCGTGGAGCACGCAGCGTGCGATGCGCACGCCAACGTAGCAGGTACCAACGGGGCGGGCGCAAATCTTCAGTGACGTGGGCTTTTAATGATGCTTGCAGCTGTCACTAATGGTCTATACGCGCCAGAAAGAAGAATTGAAGGACGGATCTTCAATGATAGCTGCAGCGACGTTTATGGACGTCAGTAATGACCCAAATGAGAATTTGTTCTTCCAAGGACCTACCCACCACCATTCCAAACCATCTCTACCTACTCTACTCCCACCTACTCCCAAGCTCTAGCAAGCCTACCAATGCTCTATTAGAGCTTGCTCTCAAGCTCCCAAGGCTCCTATTAGTGTACCAAACCTCTACCTCACTACATATTCATCCATCTTCCCATCCCCATTCATAGGTCTCCTTAGAGCCATCCTCCCACCTCCATTCTGGTAGCAGATCATCTCTACCTTCTCACCTCCATTCTGGAGCCACACCGAAGCTTTCCTCTACCCGACGTCCTCCTGCATCTCACCTCCCTCGTCCTGCTCCTCACCTCCTTCGTCCAAGCTTCCACCAGGCACCGTCATCTCGTTGTACAACCGATTCGGGAGATTTCCTCTCACCCCCCTCTCTTTTTAAGCTTTTGTAGTTTATTATAATTGACATTGGATTGATATATATATCATATTTGTTCCATTTCTATCTTGTGATTCATTCTGCTTGTCCTTTTTCAAAAATACAAAAAAAAAAATAAAACCCTAAAATACCAAAAAGAAACAAATCGAAGCGCGATTTTCAATTAAAGTAAACATTGCCTCCCTGTGTTCCACCCGAGACTCCCTTGGAGTTTCGATATAAATTTTATTTGATCACGAGTTTTGCAACTACGATAATGGGTTACTCGTAACCCCGATTTCAAACACGTGAAACACGTGCAATCACTACTCTACTCTACCTAATCAACTAAACTACACTACTCTAAACTAATCTCTAAAGCTAATCTCCGATTACCTGGATGAATTGGAAGTAGAAGACACCTACTTTGGTACACCGGATTGAAGAAATCAGACTAGGATGGGAAGCGGCATCTCCGGTAAGAAAGGAAGGTGAAGAGGAAGGACAAATGAGCGCTAGTTAGTGTTGGTGCTAGAGCACCACGATCATTTGTTTTGATGATAACAAAACACATGTTATTTAAAATTTGCACTTGGAGTCTTAGATTTTAGGTCAATTCCAAATGTACACGTGTTTAGACAGAATTCGAGATCGCATCCAGGACAGATTGGAGGAGCCTGATCGAGAACAGAAGAGATTCTCGAGGAGCGATATATTGAAGAAGGAAGGAGATGAAGAATAGGATAGATTTCCTTCTCTTGTACTCATTGTATTTTTCGTTTCTTTTGTTGCTCTTTATTTTTGTTACTTAGATTCATGTTAAAGAGCCTCAAAGTACCCTAACAGTAGTCCTAGGAACACCGGCACAACCCTAGGATACTTAGGTTTTCTGTAGAGAACTTAGAAAACCAATATAGGGTTTAAACAACATTTCCAGACGTCTAATTCCCAAATCAGACGTCTGATAAAGTGTTTTAAGACGTCTGACTGTTGATTCAGACGTCTGATAACATTTAGGCTGGACAAGTTAGTTCTATCTGATGAAATCAGACGTCCAGACCTTAGACCAGACATTTTAGGAGACGTCTAATGACTTTACCAGACGTCCAATTAGTGGACCGTTAGCTGGCTTAACAAACACTCAAGGATATGACCGTTAGAGCCTTATCAGACGTCCTTAGGCCTTTCTAGACGTCTGATAATTGATCGTTTTACCTCGACTGACCCAAAAATCTCTTCTTAGAGATTTTGTAGCCGTTGCAAATCCATTCCCAAGAAAAAGTAGGTTTCCAGAGGTCCAGACATAGTGCCAGATGTCCTGTATGTCGTCTGATGGACTTGCGCTAGGACCCTGTTTAGATCTGATCCAAGTCAGGAAGAGACTCACCCAAAATCAGATGTTTGACGTTATTATCAGACGTCTTAAGGTGATCTTCCAGACGTCTGATGATAGAATTAGACGTCTGATAAGCCTGTCAGAATAATGATTGTTCCTGATTTCGGGCTGATTCACTTGGGCTTTGCACCCAATGGCTATGGAAGCTTTTCTAAGCCTTCCAAAGCCTTCCTAAGGCCTCTATAAATAGAGGGGAGCCTTTGACACACCAACACACACCTAGAAACACCAAGACACACCTTGCAATACACTTTCAAACCATTTTGTGTCTCTCTTGCTCTCTAAGCTCTAGTTCTTCATCTTGAGAGCATCAAGCCTTCGCGCACCCGCTCTCCCGCCGTAGTTCACGAGAGCGAAGTTGCGCCGTCGCGTGGCTCACGCATCCGTGTCGTCGACACACTCCTTTCAAAGGGAAGCATCCTAATTCCTATAGAAGCTTAGGTTAAAAATTACTTTGTTGGCTCTATAGGATTACTTGTTTATTTTATCTTTGTTATTTGGTTGGGTATTCGCTTTGCAAATTCCCGTCTCCTTCGAGGGACAAAATCCTTCTCGTGAAGAGAAGGGGCTGAGGAACGCTACCCTCGCACTTGTAGCGTGGTTGTATTTGAGGTTGAATCACCCTCGTTTTAAGTGATTCGCTTAATGGATTTTGATCAACTTGGTTGATCGGAAAATCCTAACTCGAGAGGGTTAGGTGGTGGTTTTCACCCGGTTTGGGTTTCCACCTAAAAATCTTTGTGCCTTTTGTGCGATTGTTATTTTGTGAGATTGTTTATTATTTATTTCTGCAATTATTACGTCACCCCCTCCTGGTAGGGAATTACAGTTAGCTCTATCACAACACAAGAGAGGAGGAAGTGAGAGAGATGAGTAGCTTCACTGGAATCGCTCCAAGGGAGAGGTGAGAGGTCACCAGAGAGAGGGAGGAATAGCCTATCATCAGCTCAGTGTGGGGAAGAGGGATAGGGAGTCAACAACCTTAAATCGGAGGTCCTACGGGGTATTTATAGGTGGCGAGGAAGGTCAGGGATCTTGAAACTGGACTGAAGGACATCTAGATACATCAGAACTGCCAGCATCGTCTCCAACGATGGTGAGGCTTTCAGGTGTCCATAGAGCATGTGAAAGACATCCAAACCATTGTATGTGATGGGTTTGTTATGACAAAGCTTGCTATGCACAAAAATGGAGCTCTACCCTTCGATGCTGCTGACATCGGAGAAGAAAGATGTCGGTGAACATCGACCGTTGGTCTCAGTGAAGAAGAAAAGAAGGAAAAGGTCTAAGGACCTGGATGCAAATATGACGGACCTACGCTTGAATAAAAGGACTTAATCGATATAAAAATTATGGACTGAAATGCAAACATGGGTTTTAAAGCTTAACTTAAATTATTTATTTTTCAAATTTATATATATAATTATAAGCGTTGTGAGTATTATATTTATGACATGAGATTACATTTTACCCCTTTTAACTATATTTAATTAAATGATTAACACTATTAAGTTAATTAACAACTTAGGCAATATAAATATTACAAATTAGATATAATACTTATATATAGTTAAATGCTTGGATTTGAGTCCCATTTATTAATTAAACATAAATAAATATTTATTAACCCTTAATTTAGGTATTTTAACAAATAATTAAGGTCCTTGCTATTTTTACTTTAATTATATAATTAACCCTAATATAATCCTACTCATTAGTAATTTAACTAGGAAAGTTAGCTAATAATGATGAATTAAGAGGTGTGATGAGTTCCTCATCATACCCCATGCTAAAGTTTTGTTGGTCCCCAACAAAATAACTAGTGGATATAATGATTTAAACACCAAGGTTATAAATTTTAGTAGTGAATTCTCAAGTATAGGAAAGATTAGGTCCTAAGATTTTTTTTTTTGAAAATTTTCTCTTTTTATGTTTTTATACTTTTATAAATAAGTATCCATAAATAAAATAGAGCCATAGATGAGAATCCTTAAATAAAGGACTCAAAACCTTAGATATCTTTCCAAATAGATACTCGTGAAAAGTAGACTTTCGAAGGGAATTCAAATCTGAATCGAACATTTGTTACTCATTTCTGAAATTTATACACCACTCTAAATCCTAACAA
The DNA here is from genome assembly GCA_037157565.1 of Thalassia testudinum. NCBI lineage: Eukaryota > Viridiplantae > Streptophyta > Magnoliopsida > Alismatales > Hydrocharitaceae > Thalassia > Thalassia testudinum. The sequence continues at coordinate 162,465,966 of JAZHRO010000031.1, read as the reverse complement.
TCAAAGAGGACAAGATAGATATTGTAGCAAGACTCAAAGATTGGAAATCAAATTTTAACTCAAAAATTCAACAGACACAGGTCAGCCCTTAAGGTTGTGAATTCTGATTCTTATCAACTTAAACTTTTTTAATTCAACTAAACACCATTTATTAACCAAATTTAGAAAGGAAGTAGGACCCTTAAACCAACCAGCCTACAACATTGATGTAAACATGTTTATATTCCATAAACAATTTATTTATGTGAGTTCTTAAGCATAGAATTACATTTCATACAATAAATATTGCATAACATGCATCATCTCGCATTTAGATTAGTCTGAATAAAATGTAGGTTAATTGTCTCCTTTTTATGGTCAGGAATAGGGCGACTTTTTAGCGGGGTCTCGGATCGAAGATCCAACCGTACGGATCTGATCAGGGCGATGATTAGAGTTCAACGACTCCAAGATCTCCCTAATTGGATATTCGTAGCATCAGATAGAGAACGAGGAACCCTAGAAGATCAAGGGCCAAGATGGTGTTAATTCGCACTTCAGACAACAAATCTGACGGCACAGATGGGTTCAGATCAACGATCGCAGCCTAACGACGTGAAAATCTATCCAATCCGATACCCGTGGCACCATCTACATCACTCAGAAGATGGACAGCCAAGTGGCGCCATCTCAGCTGCCCAACTGACTACACACAACCGCCTAAGCTCTTCTGGCCAGTGCTTCTCCACCGTTGGATCAAGATCCAATGGCTACGAGGCACGCACGCTTGAGTTGAGCGCTCGACACAAACGCACCTGTAGAGCGTTGGTCGAGCGCCTTATCGAGGCAAGGAGGCATAGGATCGAGCCCCCGCACTCCTCAAATTGGAGTGGGCATACGGGTATGATCAGCCGCACGATGAAGATCCAATGACACCGCGTGGCCAATAGCGCCTACGCGTTATCTGACGCTCCTGCGTGATGCGTGATCTCATGTGTAAGGCCCATGGTTGTGGTGCGGCGAGGAGAGCTCTCAACCGTCCGATCTTACGATCGAACGACCAAGATTTGTAGGATGTGTGGCATGCGTTGAGGCGTAGGAGGCGAACGGGTGCGCAAGTGCCGGCCACCATGTTCAGGCCTTTAGTGACGGATTTATCCGTCACTAAAGGTTTTGAATTAATGTTTTTCAAAATGTAATGACCAAAATGCCCTCACTCCTTGCAACTATAAAAGGAGACCCCCTCCATACGAATTTCTCAACCCTTCTCTTCTCGCATCCCTTCCAAAGCTCTAGGAGCTTGTCCCAAATTCGGGATACCCCTCTGGGGTAGAAATCTTAATTTTTCCACCTTCGTCCTCCTTCGTGGAGCATCTTGCGGTTGTCCTCTCTCTACATTTGAGAAGCAAATCTCACAATGACAATGACGTGCTGCTTCATTCCCATTCTTCCTGCTTCGTCCTTCGTTCCCCATCTTCCAGGCGTCGTCCCGTCCGGCTCATCCTCCAAGCGATTGTCGAGGAGGATATCTCTCTCTCCATTCTTTTTACTGCTTTCTGGTGTAATCATTTCCTGCTTTCTAGTCGTAATGAGAAGTGTAATGAACAACTTTTTGACAATGAAATCCATGTTTATTCTACATCCCTTTTGCTTTTATTTGTAATATTCTCTCTCTCTCTCTTCTATTTATTATTTGTTAAATAGTTTTCAACCAGCTATTTGTTTCGTGACAAATAAAACAAATGCATATATTTAATCAAACGTCTGCCTCCCTATGTTCAACCCAGAACTTCTTATGGATTTTTCGGTAAAAATTTTATTTGTTGAACCCGAGTTCTTCGCTATTCAAACTACAATGACAGGTTTTCAAAACCAAATCTGATAGCGTAGTACTTCGTCGTTTCAACATTTTGACACCGTTGTCAGGGAAGCGACGCTCTTTGATTTTTTTTTCATGTTTTCCAACTTACAAATCACTTACCTCACTTCTCTCCTTTCTTATTGTAATTGTAGGTACTCTTTTGAGACGAGCAAAAGCGGCAGATCGGAGCAAAGTGCTGTTGAATGTTTTGTAAGTTTTCCCCCACCTCCCACCCATTAGTTTTCATTCCACCACGTAATAACACAAACACAAATCAACCTAGGTGTTCTAATAAACTCTAGGGTTAGTTTTGTTTGTTTGTTTGACAACTACACCCACCTCAACCTCCACATTTAAAAAGAAAAATTAAAAAAATCTCACAGAGGTACACAACCTCATCTGATTTTCAAACTCAATCAATAAATTGATCTTTGGACCAGTACACACATCCAAACACATAATTGAGTAGAAATCATATTAGGTAATCACTTGTGTGACTAATTAAGTGGTGCAACAGGCCAATTGTTTGAGTTGATCGGACCTCACTACTTCAATTAAAATCAACTTATCAAGTAGATGCCGCATAGGTTCAACTCTTAGGGATTTACCAAGCACTCCACACTCTTTTAAGTTTCAATGGAAAACATCTTCACCTGTGCTTTAAAAACCTGGTGTGCCAACAAAACTTGTTTGAAAATACCTAAAGTTGAATCCTAAAAGCTACTAAGCAAGATTTGAACCCTAAAATTCACTGCATCAAAAATAGTCTTGCTTGGAAAACACTGGTTGTGCACGCACACACTCATCAATCAATCATTATGGGCACAACCCAGATAAAGGGCCCATCACATTCCAAAGCACATTCAAACCTAGTCCTAAATAAAGTAGAGTAGACGTTGGCCTTAAGGATTCGACTCGCTCTTTGGAGCCTAGAACGAGATTATCTTCGATTAGTCTATTTCTACTGTTCAATTTGATGTCTAGCTAGGGGAGTAGAATCAAATGATCGTGGCTGAGGGGTACACTAGGAACTAGAGGAGAAAGCCAAAGGAAGAACCTTCTCCCTAGTCCCTCCTAACTGGTTGGATTGAACAGACAGAAGTAGATCAAATCGTTTCTTTATCTCAAGACAGGTTCTGGGAGTCTGTAGGTCATTAGGCTAGCCCACTTATGGACAGGTTTGATTGTTGGTATTGCAGGGCACCTTTCTTCCTCTCGTCTATCATGAATCCTTCCACATTTTATATGCATTCCTGTCCTTTCCGTCCTGTTATGAGTTATCCTCAACATGACGATTATCCCAACTTGTACTGTAATCAACCATTGGTTAGTTGGTATAACTCGGATTCCGAACCTCCGTGTTTAGGGTCTAACCCTGAACATCATTATTGTGATTTCTATCCTTCTCATAGACCCATCGATTATAGATCGCCACCCTTTCATGGACAACCTAATACGATCTACAATCAAGGAGGATACACTGATCCTTACCCATCCTCTGAATACATTGCCTTTAGGTCATCACCACCTTTTGAACAATCCGAAATGACCTATTATCAGGAAGGGTATCAGGAATCTCAATTCGTTAACTCATTTACACTGATCCCAAACCTGCCCAACCTTGAAACAAGTCATTTTGTTCAGGGTAACCAGGTTCAAGATAAGGTTTTGGCTAACTTGAGGAATGCCATATAATCTTTAGAAGTTCAGCCAATACCTTGCATTGAAAATTTGGAGCCCTTGATTGAGATGATTGATGATTTAAACAAGTATTTGTTGGATTAGCTCCAGGATGTTAAGGATAAGAACTCGAGTGAGTTTCTACTTGGGAAGTTAGCGAAATTGAGAATGAGATTTGTGGTTGCTTTAGTTCAATCGTGGGATGATTCCCAAGATGAACCTCCTTCAGGAGAGCCAATATCAGAACCTGTTCAGGCACCTATTAGAGGGGACACGTGTTACGAGGCTGACCAGATTAAATTAGAGCTACCAATTAAGGATGATTCGATTTCTTCACCTGAGATCCTTGAGCTAGGGTACGAGGAAATGTATGTCTCCATGGATCATAAAGTGACTGATGATTTTAGGACATACATCAATACGGATTTAGATTTCTTTGAGTTTAAGTGTGAAGAATCAACCTGCGAAGTCTCACGTGAGTTTACACAACATAATTTCTGTGAGACAATTGGGCCTAAGGAATCCGATAGATCGTATGATGGCCCAATGACTGAGGAAACTGATCCTATTGGGGCCTACATAACGGATTTAGAATCACATTTTCTGAAGGATACAATTCAATGTCCTGATTGTCAGTTACACCCTATTGAGCTTACTGACGATTCTATTTTTTAGATAACTAGACCTAAGTCAATTCTGATTCAGCCACATCTTTTAGATTTGGAAATTTCAGATGGGGTGATTAATATGCAGGAGGTCCTGGAATTTGACATTCTTAAGGAGGATAAGAGCTAGGAAATTTTGATTTGGGAAACAAACTTCGGAGGAAGTAGAAGATCAAGTCTAAGGGTTCCCATTAAGTTGAAACCATCAAACCAGGACCCTCACGACATCTGTACTGAGGATGACCAACCCAAGCATACATTTATTGATTATCCTTTGGAGCTTGATTTCTCTGTAACCTGACTTTTTGATCTTGGGTTACATCCTCATAAATCGCAAGCCCGACCCCAATTACATACTGATTTTAGGTTTTGGGTAATTTTTATCCAGAACCTTAGATATTCTCGATCATGGGGTATGGGTCTGCACCACAATCTGGTCCACATCTGTGGACATCTATGCACTTCTAAATTCTTTACTTCTCTTCTTTGTACAGTGTGCCTAGCTGGAGGCAATAAATTCAGCATGTAGACAGTTTTTGTTTATCTCGGAGCAACCCATCATTCAAGCAATTTAGGTGCTTTCTACTATATTCCACTCTGTTTTATGTTTTTTTAATACAATGAGGACATTGCATTAGATAGGCATGGGGGTGTGGATATTCATCTTTGAATTATTTCGTCAGCTCTATAGATTTGTTTTATTTTCTTTTATTTATATAAAAAAAATTTGAATTAGGAAGAATACTTGGACATTAGGATTTTTCAATCTTAAGAAATATTACATTAAGATTTGAACACAAAGACCCTTCAGGTCTTTATGCTTAATTATCCCAGGTATCCACTAAAGTGTGGATTTATTTTTCAAGTCCTCGCCAACCTGAATTCTATTTTAATTTAAGTAAATAAGTTTGGGTGATAAGTACACGACTTATCAACCTACCCTCTGATTTGTGAGAACTTTAAGTTTAAAGCATCTACACACTTTCTTTTCACTGACTTGTTTATCGGTGGTTTTAACGAAAATTGGGTAGCTAATGAACCTTCTAGGATGATATGGCTGGCAAGTTATCGTGGGTAACAGCCCATAGGTATGTTGTCCAGAGCCCAGTCACTAGACCATTCTCTTCTTGCTGTCTTTAGATAAATCTTAGACCAGGGAAGTCACCTACCTAAAAAAAAAAAAAAGGAAAAAGAAAGTCAAAAAGAAAAGAAAAAGAAAAGGAGAAAAAAAAAGAAAACAAAAGCAAAAAAACCACACTTCGCCACACGAGTATGGCTGGCAAGTTATCGATGGTAACAGCTCATCGACCGATTGTCCAGAACCCAGCTCAAGAAATGCACTGAAAAGTCCCAAAGCACTTAGGAAGAAGCAGAGAAGTAGAATAAATCGGGGAGATATACACTAGATTCACCCTTGTGTTGACCCCATAAAAATAAAAGTAGGGAGAAAGCTACCAGTCGTAATGATACACCTCTAGGCAGAACTCTCTTTTTAAGGTCACCTAGAGGTGTAGAAACCCGAAGTCCGTTCTAGTTGCCAATCAACGAGTCTATCACATTCACAATAAGATGCTTAGAATTTAGGGTTCTCATCAAATCTTAGGTGGGTTGAATGGCCGTAGAAAGCCACGCTTTAACCCTAAACTCAAAAATCCAAAAAAATTAGAAAAGGAAAAAAAGAGAAAAAGAAATTTTTCTTTGAATAAGGAGAGGGCTTGAGGCGGTTTGCATTTTGGTAGATACTCGAGCGCAGTTGTGTCTTTGAAACTTCATATCCTAAGTAAAAATTTTCTTAATGTTGAAAATAACTTATGCCCAAGTAATCCAACCTAATTCTTTTATAAATAGCATGTAGTTTTTGCTAGGGACTAGCAAAAGATAGGTATGGGGGTGTGATGTAAACATGTTTATATTACATAAACTATCTATTTATGCGTGCTCTTAAGCATAGAATTGCATTTGACACTATAAATATTGCATAACATGCATCATCTCGCATTTAGATTAGTCTGAATAAAATGTAGGTTAATTATTTCCTTTTTATGGTCAGGGACAGGGCAACTTTTTATCAGGGTATCGGATCGAAGATCCAACCATACGGATCTGATCATGGCGACGATTAGAGTTCAACGACTCCAAGATCGCCTTAATCGGATATCCGTAGCATTAGATAGAGACTGAGGAACCCTCAAAGATCAAGGGCCAAGATGGTGTTAATTTACACTTCAGACAACAAATCTAACTGTACGGATGGATTTGGATTGACGATTGCAGCTTAACGACGCGAAAATCGATCCAATCCGATACCCGTGGCACCATCTACATCATTCAGAAGATGGACGGCCAAGATGGCACCACATGGCACCATCTCAGCCGCGCAACCGACCACACACACCCACCTAAGCTCTTCTAGCCAGTGCTTCTCCGCCGTTGGATCAACATCCAATGGCTGCGTGGCATGCACACTTGAGTTGAGAGCTCGACATAAACCCACCCCTAGCGTGTTGGTCGAGCGTCTTATCGAGGCAAGGTAGCGTGGGATCGAGCCCCCGCATGCCTCAAATGGGAGCGGGCGTGCGGGTGCAATCAGCCGTGCGATTAAGATCCAACGGCGCCATGTAGCTGATAGCACCCACGCACTATCTGACGCCCCTACGTGACGCGGGATCTCACGTGCATGGCGTGCGTTTGAGGCACGGCGAGGGGAGCTCTCAACCATCCGATCTCATGATCGGACGACCAAGATTTAAAGGACGTGGGTCATGCGTTGAGGTGCTGGAGGCGAGCGGGCGTGCGAGCACCGCCCACGAAGGCCACGTTCAGGCCTTTAGTGACGGATTTATCCATCACTAAAGGTCCTGAATTAATGTTTTTCAAGATGTAACGACCAAAATACCCTCACTCCTTGCAACTATAAAAGGAGGACCCCTCCATATGAATTTCTCATCCCTTCTTCTCTTCTCTCACCCCTTCCGAAGCTTTAAGAGCTTGTCCCAAACCTGGGATGCTCCTCTAGAGTAGAAATCTTCATTTTTCCACCTTCGTCCCCCTTCGTGGAGCATCCTGTGGTCGTCCTCTCTCTGCATTCGAGAAGCGTATCCCACGACGATGATGACGTGCTGCTTCGTTCCCATTCTTCCTACTTTGTCCTCCTTCCTACTCCGTTCCCCGTCTTCCAGGCGTCGTCCCATCCGGCTTGTCCTCCAAGCGATCATCGAGGAGGATATCTCTCTCTTCATTCTTTTTATTGCTTTCTAGAGTAGATTTACTGCTTTTTAGTGTAATCATTTCCCACTTTCTAGTCATAATGAGTAGTGTAATGAACGACTTTTTAATAATGAAATCCATGTTTATTCTACATCCCTTTTGCTTTTATTTGTAATATTCTTTCTCTCTCTTCTATTATTATTTGTTAAATAGTTTTCAACTAGCTATTCTATTTCGTGACAAATAAAACAAACGCATATATTTAATCAGACATCTGCCTCCCTGTGTTTGACCCAAAACTTATGGATTTTTCGGTATAAATTTTATTTGTTGAACCTGAGTTCTTCGCTATTCAAACTACAACGATAGGTTTTCAAAACTAAATCCGATAGCGTAGTACTTCGTCATTTCAACAAGCGTCAAGGATAGACTTCTAGACCTAGGGCTATGTCAATCTGTCTCCGTTAAGCCTCAATCGCTAGTCCCCAAAACCCGATTTCTATGGCTTCACTGCCCACTCAAGGTTTAGTAGCCATGAGGTTAAAATGTCCATGCAGGTGAAGTAGATTCGTCCTATACACATATAAAGTGGCAAAAATCCAGACCTTAAGACAGCAAGATCCCAATCCAGATCATCTCAATTTAAGCCTTTGGCTTGGCCTTACTCAGACTTGGTTGCTTTCTCCTCACTAGTTTTTATCTCGAGGTCAACATTCAAGGTATATATTTCCTCGGCTGGACCACTGGGTCTCTTATTCCTAGTTTTTATCTCCATATTTTTCTAATCCATATTCTATAGGTTAAAACACCCATTTGTATTGAGGTGTTCTTTTATTGGATGGAGGAGGGTAGCATCCATTTTTAGCGAGATGCTTTATTTGCTGGATAAATGAATAAGCACCCATTTGTATCGAGGTGCATTATTGCAAGGTGTAATATATTTTTTTCTTTTTCTTATCAATTTTTTTTATCTCCTCATTTTTCTTATTGCTAAGTAAAAACTCCAAATCCTTTTTCTAAGTGAGTGGCACATCCTTCATCCTTTCAAGAGCCACCTCATGGAAATCCTTGGGGTAAAAAGGATGCAAGACCGATCTCTTAGTCTTTGTGTTTTCACAGTCTCAAATGCCTGTAAGACAATTCTATTTTGTGTAAAGTTTGGACACTTAGGTTACTTAAGTCACAAACTAGAAAGCAGACAACAAAGCCCTATACTTTCAGGTCCCTTAAACCATTAGTATCAGCCTACAGGATTTGTCAAGATGTAGCTTGCCAAGTCTAGCAGAACATCCTTGACTGATTAAGCTACCTATAGCCCATTAGACCTTATGGTTAAGGTTCCAAACTAACTTCTTTACTTGATTAACCCTAAGTATCTAGTCTTTTTACTCAACTTAATTGATAAAATAGAAATTCAAAGTAAAAAGGACATGACCTAGCTTCAAGAAAGTTACAATTTAATTCCAAAAATTAAGTCTTGTGTAAGAATTAATAATATGTTAGTTACTATGTTTTAAAAGTAAAGAGCGGGAATACAAATTGCATACTTAGGTTTCAGATTCTTGACTCGAAAAATCCTGTGTCAATAGTCCAAAACAAGTACTTGTTTTGAAAAATATTCAAGATAAAGTCCAAAGTAGGGATTCAATACTCTTACATATGTACACTATTTATACTAAAAAAATATAAATATATTTTTGATATCTCACCTTTAAAAGATTAGTTAAGATATTCACAACTCTTAAGCCTTTTAATTTACTTATAAATATTAAATAATGTCCTGGCAATGATTTCTTCAAAAATTCTTCTCCTTATGGATGGATTCCTCTCATGAATGTATCCCCCCACAAAAGGAAAATATTTTTGTTATTTTTTAAATATTTTTATGGCTTATAATTTTTTGAAATTTTAAATTTTAAGGATTTTTTTTTCAAAATTTTTCTTCTTTTGACTAATACTACACTTAAAATGTTAATATTCACTTCACGTACCCTCCCATGCCAAAATCTTACAATGTCCTCATTGTAAAAAAAGAGTGAAAAAGACTCTACACTTAGTATAGGGTAATGGAAGGAGTTGGATAGTGGAGATCAACAAATCTCAGGCAGATGATTTCTACTTTGACAAAAGTCAAAGGGGTCAATCGGACTAAGTGAAGGATAGAAAATAAAGAAGTGATCTGATAAAGCTCAGACTCAAGTGTAGAAGTAGACAAATATAGGAAAAATATAAAAGAAAGAATAAAAAACAACAATATATAGGTGCTAAGTTTTATGCCTTCAGCTAGGAGTAAACTCAAGTGAAGTGCTAGTGGAGCGTATAACAATCTCCAACAAGACCCAAGGAGTGTGGCTCAAGATAAGGTTTAAGGTGCTGTCTGTTTACTTTGAAGGGTTGATTCTTGTTGGGTTCAGTGATTTCGATAGCTCCATTTCAAAGACTCGTGTATTCTCAAATGGACAAGTCCATTTGGACCTAAGTTTCCTTGGAAAGAGCTTTAGGTGGGCATCAAAGAGCAACACCTTTTGACCAGGTGCAAAAGATTAGCGGGAAATGTGTTTATCGTGGAAGGCTTTTAACTTATCCTCATACAGCTTGGAACTCTCATAGGCACCACTGCGGATCTCCTCAAGTTTGCTAAGCTGTAGCCTATAATGATCACCAACCTTCGCGAGGTCAAGATTGCAGGCTTTAATAGCCCAATAGGCCTTGTGTTCGATTTCTATGGGAAGATGACAGGGTTTCCTATAAACAAGTCTGTATGGTGACATGCATATGGGTGTCTTGTGGGTGGTCCTATATGACCACAAATCCCCGTCTAACTGAGAAGACCAATCCTTCCTATCGGGTTGGATTATCATTTGGAGAATCTTCTTGATCTCTCTATTAGAGACCTTGGTTTGCCCCTCTCGTAGCAACCATGCCGGAGGAGTGGCCGGAGATGGGGAAGAAGTCGAAGAAGGAGAGATTGAGGTCTAACCTAAAATATAAACACCTAAAACTAACCTAAAGACTAAGAGGGAGAGAGAGAATTACTTTACTGGACAAAAGGGGGAGGAAATCCATGGTGGCTTGCTCTGTCGGTGGTGTGGACGATGAAGACTCTAGTGGTGTGAAGCGGCAACAACGAAGGGGGAGATGGTGCTAACTGATGTACACTAGGCATGAAAGACTTTGGGGAAGATCATGGGCCATCCAATTTGATTGTTGGACAGCCGAAAGATGAAGATCGAGAAGGGTTGTCGAAGTCGATGGAGCTCACAGTCAGAGAGGAGGGAAGAAGGAGATTTCCGATGTAGAATCGACTAAGTAGCACACTGGGATTTTGGGGAACTTATATAGAGCATGACTTGGGCCTCAAATGTCAGGATTTCACAAGTTCGAGTCGAGTTTTTAGGAAACAAGACCCATGATTTTTGCGAGCTTGCTAGGACTTTAAGATTCGACTTAGGACTTGGAATTGAGTCCATTGGATTCCCCATGATCTGAACATCAATCCCTCTAAATTTAAAGGGATTTGGTGCTGATTTGGGAGAGATATTCTCTCTTGAATCTCGGCCTATTGTGCATTCACATGTTAATTGCGTAGGGACCAAAATGTGAAGACGATGACAAAGTTAGGGGCTTGAATGCAATAAACTTCAAAATTAAGGGGCTGATCATGAGAAATAGAGATCTTAGGGATTAAATTACAAACTAGGTCAAGATGGACTCTGATTGGGCCCAAATTTTGGTCTTAACTTAATTTGGACCCAAGGAATCTAATAGTGAACTTGGATTTGAGTTTTGACCATGTTTGAGTGGATAAATTGTCGAGAAGCCCAAATCAAGGCAAATTCTCTTCTGAATCTCTATTCTAGGTCAAAATGGGTTCAAATGGTCAAACCAAAGGTACCAAACCTCTTAGAACATTTTTCTATAAATTTTAGGAGGTTTAGATAAATTTTCTCCTAACCAAAAACTCTTCAATTTAAGTGGGGTTGATAATTAGGGTTTTAATTCTATTTTCACCCTCGAAATGCGTGGAACCTTGTTTCTATCAGTGCAAACCCACTTTTTGGTCTTTTATGCTAAATTGACCTTTAATTAACCCTTAAGTAATCCCATGGTTAATCTGCATTCATGATATGCTTTAAAATTGTAGAATTAACCCTATTTTATTATCTTCTTCTCAAAATGGATTAGAGTGGAATTATGGTCCTCAGGCGATCATTTAGGAGCATTTATCTCTTGATTCCAACTAATTCAAGCTAGTTATGATGAATGATGATGTTACCATCATACCCCCATGCCTAACTTTTGCTAGTCCCTAGCAAAATTCTATGGAAAGAACTTGGTCTCTAGACAATGTTTTTGATGTTCAGATGCTTGATTAGTACCTCTTCGCTAGAAATTAGATTTGAATACTAGCAATAGGCCTAGAGGTACTCAAATACTAGCCAAGATCCAGACCTTACTAGCTTCAGCCTTGGGTCTATTGCAAAGGTTTCTAAGGCCCACAAAAATAACCTAGAGGTTCGTTGACCCCAACGGTTAAAGCACTCGTGCGTAGACGTATCAAGTCCAGGTTCAGTTTGTAAGTGCATTTTTTATAAGAGAGATAGAGAGGGATTTTTCATTTAGAGAGTTTTCTCTCTTTTCTTTTTATATTCCCCTAAATCCAACATTGGATTGGCCCTAAACACGGTTAGTATTGGATTCCTTGTCCCCACCATCAATCCTCGAAGGATCCCTAGCTTTTGATGCTTCGGGATAGTATTGCCCATGGCAACCCCTAGAACCCTGGCTTTCGACACTTCGGGATAGTGCCACCCATGGCATTTTGTAGCTAAATTCTAGCTTTAGCAATCGACATTTCAGGATAATCCTAGCCATGGCACCTGAATCAGCATAAGGTGCTTACATGCCCCTGGTAGGATATTTAGATATCCTAGGAGACAAGCACCGAGGAGACGATATGCTATTACGCATCTTCGAGGGTAGTATTTTTCATTCCACCTCTCCACGTCGGGAACTCGTCCAATAAACTTGTGTCTTCGAGTAACTCCTAAGTCAAATCTTAGGGATGACTTTTTTAAAATGGAACACTTTTGGCATTATTTCTTCGTTAAGCGCATTGAACGAGACCAGTGTGTGGATTTTGGGTGCTTAGGTTACCAACTCCTACAAACCAAAGGGTAGGCAATGGGGTCAGATAATCCCTAAGCCTTAGACTTAATACATCAGCCTCACACTTTCCTCAACTACTTAAAAACTAATCCAGATCTTAACAAATATGTGGGTGTTTAAGCCCTAGAATAGGCCCAAGAGGCCTAAGATCAGTACTCTTACTTATCTCCTTGTCTCTAGCACTTTAGGTCTTAATCTTTATTTGGATTTGGTCTAGAACTTAAGTAGATCCCATAATCAATTGCTAGGACTATCAATTTTTTTCTTGGATTTAACTCTTGACATTTTGTATTTCCTCCTCTTTTCCTCCCCAAGAAAGATTTTTCAATCAATTCTCAAAATTTTCCTCCCCTTCTCCATTTTCTCTTTTTTCTTGAAATATGTATTTTTTTTGGTGAGATCCCCTCAAAGAATTGAATTTTCCATTTGTTTTGCACTTTAACACCCCCCCCATGACTAAGTTTTGTAATGTTCTCACTGTAAAGCAGGTGGGTACAAATTTAGCTTACTTCAAGGTTGAGAATAGGGTCAAAGGGTGGGCAAATGGGTCAGGATGACTATTGCGGATGATTTCAAGCTCTGATACAAGTATCAGAGGTGGAGTTGGTTGTTCTAACATTGAACCCTAAAGTGTAGTAGCCATGCAGCTCAAAAAGATGGTCAGGAGAGTCTCAGGTTTTTGGAATGATGGGTTGCCTCCTGTTAAGCACTAAATTCAATGCCTTCAACCGAGCAGAAGGTGGTCAAGGGGAAGGGGTGGTCAGATTGGAGGAATTTTGTAGAATAAACACCTTGATGAGTAGTCTGGTTGATCCAACGAGGTGCTTGTTTAGGTCAATAGGTTGATGATGCAGACCAAACCCAAGTAATCTGTTGGGTTGATGGATATGAACCAATAGGTGTGGAGTGATAAACACACATGACTTCATGTTAAAATACTTAGTTATGATAGTTCTTAGGCTTAGCATTGCATATCATGTTATAAATACTGCATAACATCCATTGCATGGCATTTAGGATAGTTGTGTATTATGTACATTAATTCTTCCATTTTATATGGCCAAGAGGTAGTATGACATCCTTACAGGCTTCGAATGAAGAATTCGACCATACGGATGAATCCGGAGTGACAATCGCAATCCGTCAATGCGAAAATCACCCCGATCAGAGCTCTGCAGCACTCTCTAAAAGAAGAAGAAGATGGACGGTCCAGATGGCACCATGTGGCACCATCCAAACCACCCTACACGAACCACGGCACCCCCAGCGTCACGCATGGAGAGATCTTAGCCGTTGGATCTCAATCCAATGCTTGAGGGGTGCTCTACATCGCCTCACCTTCACAAGAGGAGAGCCCAAGATTATATCATGACTGTTGGATGAAAATCCAACAGGCCACTATCGCACAATCAACGGATGCCACATTGCCCTCCACACGACAATCCACCTCCTTGGTGCAATGGTGCGGCACCCACTCCTCAAACGAGATGTGCGGGTTCGATCCCCGGGCCTCCCCAATTTGTCAATTAGTGCACGGCCGTGCGCGTGCACAAGGGCGCAATGCATAGCTACGTGCGTGCACAAGGGCGCAGCGCACAGCCACCCACACTGCAATGCCAGCGTGAGAGCATGCATGCGATAAGGGGCGCGTGATGCGCGGGGCAGCAGGGGCAAGGGTTGGCGTGGATCTTCAGCAACAACCTGGGTGGACCTTTAGTGAAGCTTACAGCTGTCACTATTTGGTTGTAGGTGAAAAGGTAGCTGCAGGCGTGAGCGGTGGGGGCGTGATCTTCAGCGATAGCTGCAGGGGTCTTTAGTGACACTTGCAACTGTCACTACAACCCTTTACATGAATTTCTTCTTCCCTCCACTATATAAACACCCCTACGCCCCTCATTCCTCTTCATCTCTACCTACTCTACTCCTACCTACTCTTAAGCTCTAGTAGCCTACCAAAGCTCCATTATAGCTTACTCTCAAGCTCCAAAGGCCTCCTATTAGTGTAATATTCCTATTTCCCACCAAATATTCATCCTTCATCCCACCACCTTCATAGGTTGCCTTGGAGCCATCCTTCCACCTCTATTCCGGAAGAAGATCGCCTTCGTCTCCTCACCTCCATTCTAGAACCTCAGTGAAGCATTCCTCTACCCGACGTCCTCCATCTCACCTCCATCGTTCTACATCTCACCTCCTTCATCCAAGCTTCCACCAGGCATCATTGTCTCATCGAACAACTGATTCGGGAGATTTTCTCTCACCCCTATCTCTTTTATGCTTTCATAGATTATTGTAACAAACATTTTCATGATATATCATAGTTTTTTCATCTCTGTTGTGATCTATCTTGCTTGCTTTTCTATAAAAACAAAAGAAAAAAAATAATAAAACCCTAAAACACCAAAAAGAAACAAAACGAAGTGCTGATTTCAAACAAAGTAAGCATCACCACCCTGTGTTCAACCCGAGACTCCCTTGGAGTTTCAGTTATAAATTGTATTTGATAGACGCATTTTGTGAGCTACTAGAACAGGTTCTCCAAATCCTGATTTTAATTTGTGAAACTGGACTCATCATTTTGGCACTGTTGCTGGGGAGGCAATATAATTTACTTGTTTTCTGTGCTTCTTGCATTTACATAATATTAACCCCACTTGTCTCTAATCTACTGTATTGCAGGTACCCTAGCATGGAGATCCAAGTGTAGACTGGAGTAAAGTGCAGGTAGAGTAATCTGTAAGTGCCTCCCACATTCCCCCCCACTAGTTTCATTTCGCCACATTCATAACCAAGACCTAATCTACTTAGGTGTTTGCATAAACCCTAGGATAGGATTTGTTTGTCTTGTTTGCCACCACTCATCTCACCTTTGCATATATATAAGAAAAAGTGAAACTTTTTGTGGGACGAATCAACATACACACTTTATACATCCACATTGGAGGCACATAACCTAACTTGATATTTATCTACTCAACTGGGATTCCGACCTGTGGAACTGGTACACACAAATCAACACATAAAGGAGTAGAAATCAGTCTAGGTTAATCATCTCCACGTGCCTAATTGGTGGTTGACAAGCATGGAAATCACGCATTTTCGGAAAACATCGTAGCATAGTCGCGAAATCCCCTTGACAAAAATATTTGTAATAATGAAACTCAATTGATTTTATTCTTTTGAAAACTTGAGTCTCGGTCGTTTGTCTCTAAGAGGTGTGAAAACAAGTCGAGATTTGGATCAACTTAATCTAACCAAAATCTAATCTAACCTAATATTTTTATCTTTTTGTGTTTTTGATCTTTATTTTGAAACACGAAATGAAAGCATGCATCAAAGTTGTAAGCTGTGAAGATAATAGTATGCATATAAAACCATTAGACAAGAGTATCATGCATCAAAAATTAAGTCACTATAAAATCTAGATACATGGAAATAAGGCTAAACGAAAGAAAGGGATCAACCAAGAGAGGCTACGGAGAAGCCTTCTTGGCCGTCCACTAAAGAGAGGAGGATGGGTGTGTGCACCCAAGTGGAGAGAGGAGGGTGTTGCACCCTTTCTCTACCAATGGCCGTCCTTGAGAAGACCTTGAGGGGGGTCTTCTCTATGGCCGTCTAAGAAGAAAAGAAAATGGGGGCGTGGATCCTATATGGTGGAAGAAGAGGGTACACCCACAAGAAGAAAGGAGAAGGTGTTGCATCCTTATGCTCTTCTTCTTCTTGCCACCCTTGAAGAAGCTTGGAGGAGAGCTTCTTCCTAGCCGTCCATGGAGGGAGCCTTGGAGGAGGAGGATGGCCTTGAGAGGGAGAGGAGGAGGTGTGGTCACAAGTTGAGAGAGTGGAGAGAATGGTAGAGATGGTGCAATTTCGTGGTTCTCTCTTTGCCCTTATAGAAGGCTCCATTTGGTTGCCACTTTTGGTGGCTCCAAAATTAACTAATGCCACATTTTTAGGATCTAGGTTTGACACAAGTTTTTAGGGTTTCCAAGAGAGTGTGCATGGGTTTGGTAGGGGTAGAATGGGAAGGGGTGTGTGTGTGTGTGGGTGTGTATTTTTCATGGGACTAGGTTGTGGGTTTTGGTAGAATTAGGTGCTAAAGAGGTTGGGTCAATCTAGATTAAGTGGGTGTGGACCTAATTAGGCTTAGGAGAGTCTAATTGGGTCTAGGTCAAGTCTAATTGAATGTGTGCAAGTCATTAGGCTAAGGTAACCCTAATAGGTATGAGTCAATTAGATCCTAGGTGGATCCAATTGGGCTCAGGTGCACCCAATCAACTGTGGATGCACCCATTTAGTCATGGGATGGTTCAATTGGGTTAGGGATAGGATAAGTAGGGCTATGGATAGTGGAATAAACTTAGGAGGTCTCTAATTAGGTTTCCTAGGGTGTC
Organism: Thalassia testudinum; assembly: GCA_037157565.1. NCBI lineage: Eukaryota > Viridiplantae > Streptophyta > Magnoliopsida > Alismatales > Hydrocharitaceae > Thalassia > Thalassia testudinum. The sequence goes on along the minus strand of JAZHRO010000031.1, from coordinate 162,449,014 downwards.
TGGTGGGGTTCCTAGGTCAAAATAGGCAAGCTCAGGCTTCCAACACCAAAATCATGAACCAGAGAGTAGTATCAAATGTCCAGGATAGTGGTCAGACATCTTATTCTACAAAATTTGATGTCTGGACACTAAATTACACGTCCATTTCTGTGTCAGTATGAGTATTGGCTTCCTGGATTGTTATTCTGCAAAAATCAGATGTCTAGCCAGATGTCTGGGCATCTTAAAAGGTGTTGAAGAGTGGGTTTTAGGTTTTATAAGGTGGGTTTTTGTTCCTAACTATTTGGGAGAGGGATAGGGTGGATAAGAACATGGATAGTACTATCCATGTTTGGGTTTTGAGGCTAAGGTGCCCTAGTGGAGGTTGTTTTGGGTTTGGGAAGGCTATCCTAGGGTTTCTAACGGTAGGGATAAGGCTATCCCCCTCACTCCTCTTATCTGGATCAGTCTTCTTCTTCCTTTATTACTTTATTCCACTATCTCCTTCATCCTGGATCACTTTATTACCTGCAAATAGTAATAAAAACCATTAAATAGCAGGATATCTCATCTTATTCTAAACGGACTGATGCAATGCATGATATGCTAGATATGAGTGCAATATCCACAAATTAAGCTAGGTTCAAACATTATTTAGGTTGATTAGGACCCATGATTGCTGTGCAAACATACCCTAAACTTTGCTAGTCCCTAGCAAATGTAAGACTAAATGAATGGCTAAGTTATTTACAAGTTGAATCCCAAAAAGACTGCTTATTCTTTTTATCAAAGAGCTTGACTACAGATTTTTCTCCTTTTGTTTCATCCAGAAATCTTGAAATCCAGATAAGTGAAAGTGCAGCTATGTAGCTTTTGCAACAGATTTGAGTGGAAAACCTGATTCACTTCTAAAGTCTGTGCTTGACCCCAAGTAAAATTCTAGCGGGATAGGCAGACTTCTTCCCTCGGGGTATTTAAGATATTCTACGAATTTCACCCCAACTTTAAGCTTCGGTAGAGAATTCTAGAGGGAAATGGTTGTTTATTTGGTGGCTCACTCTCACTTGGTGCTACATAGAAATTAGTACTATAGAATCTAGATTCCCACATTATTAAGTACTCAACTTAGAGAAAGACGAGAAAAACTATGCTCTCTTTTGATTCCTTTTTATTCATTATCTCTTTTTCTCTCTCTTCTTTTTTTTTTCTTAGAGCTCACAATCTCACTAGATTCTCACGTATGATCCGTATTTGGTGGTCTCACATGGCATTAACACTTTAATTGAGTTCTTATAACCTTAACACTATGTTTGAATTCCTCAACCAATATTTTGGCAGTCAAAAACATAGAAAAATAAGTTGAGGCCTTATTTGGGGGATCTCAAATTTATTTGGTGGTATTGCTTCAATGCAATTGAAATAAACACTAAATATTCACAAACTCTTTTTTCTGCTCTTTTCTTCTCTCTTTTTTTTTCTTTTTTCTCATTTTCTCATTTTTTCATTCTTTGTTTTTTTTTTCATGTATAATTTTTCTAACTCAACACAATCTAATAACACATTCATGAATTTTATTGAAGAGGCATTATTAGGGATTGGTGGTACTCAAGAGACATTGGATTTCTTATTTGGTGGAAGTGCCTACTCACGGCACCGGGAAAGATAGATAGGACGGTGCATTTCTGACCTTGACATCAATACCCTCCTTTAGCTGAGGATTCCGTAAACAATTGTTGTAACCATTCACCTTAGCCCTAGTTTTATGAAAACTCTCTTTGCGTATTTGCCTTATTTGGTGGCTCTCAAGATTTCATGCAAAAATGTATAAGCAGGATCTAAGAGTGAAAACTATGCCTAATCTCTGAGTATCAGTACCTAATTTTCTAGGATTCCAGATTCCTTGCACTAATCTTAGAGCACCAGTACACTCTACTCTCATCTCACACTATTTGGTGGATTTTTTTGGAAGAAAATCTGCCTGACTCCTAAAGCACTGTCCAAGGGTTTAGGAAAAGAAGCATTGCTTCTTCTCGATAGACTAAAGGCATCTATTGGCCTTCATCGTGAATCCATTACAAAGTCTACATGTGTGTGAAAAATTATATTGGATTCCAGATTACAGAAATCAACTAAAGGATAAAATCCCTAATGCATTCTCTTAATAAAATAATCTTATTCATGGATGCACTATGTATGTATGATATAAACAAGTAACCTGTTATATTCGTACTTCATGAAATTTCCCTTTCCGGTTACATTCAGCTTGACCCAAAATTTAGAACAAAAGGTGATCGGGTGATTTGGAAGTGGCTGTTGCAGAGGATTTTTAGCTGCAATGCGAACATTGGAGGTGGAGTCGATTGTTCTCAATTTAAGGACCCTAAAGTGCTATTAGCATGATGTACGAAAGGTTTTTCCTAGGTGTTGGCAGAAAAAATTTCAGTTTACAATTACTGCCCCCCCATGTCTAATTCCTTGCATGTCCTCATGCATGAATATAATGAAAAATAAATTAAGACAGGGAGTAAATGGGTAGAATTCACCTGGAATGGCTCCTCAATTTTGTCATTGCACTTATTCCAACACCTGAAATTGAATATGCAGAAAATATGCCAAATAAAATATGCTATATATAAGTGCTGAGATTAACGCCTCCAGTTGGGCATACACAGAAAAAAGGATATACCAATACAGTATTCAGAATGGCGAGTAAAATGATAGGAATTTTACTCTCATATGCCAACAGCGGACCGCAAATGCAGACCAGCTATCCATGAATTCCAAGCCCAAATAATTAGAAAGATATGTAGATGGTGTTGGAACCTTGTTCCATATCATGTTTTGGTGTTAACAAAATTATTATGGATTAATGTTTGCCATTAAGTGTTTTTCAGATTTAGGTGAAGGAGCAAGGCAAACAAGAAATGATGGAGGCATGATGGTGAGAAGAAAAAGATCATGTCATGGAGGATGACAAGGATGAGTCGAGGAGAAGAAGATCAACTTCGACCTTTAGTTTCTCAAGTTTAGATTTTATATTTATAGATTGTATATGCCTCTTAACAAATAATCATAACTTAGATCGTAAAATCAAGTAGAGATAAATTAGGATTAATTGATATTGTAAACTTTTTCAAAGTACGTAATGGATTAAAATGCTTAAAACAGGTACTTGTAAGCAAGTACCAGTACTGTTCATTAGTACTGGTATTTGCAAGGCACAAATTTGAGAGTTCGTCTCAAACTGTGAACAAGTACCGGTACCAACCATAAGTATCGGTACATGTTGGCCATATGTTGAAGCCTTTATTCTGGCCTAAACCTTACAAGTACCAGTACCTATGATGAGTACTGATGCAAGTAGGTTACTGTGCCCAAGGAATTCCAAACCTGGGAGTCACAAGTACTGGTACCCATGATGAGTACCGGTACCAGGACTCATGTACTGGTGGCAGTGAGCTGCTAGTACCGGTACAGGTACTTTAGTACCGGTACTAGGTAGCCGTTGGCTCAAAATTGAATGGCTAGAAAATTAATTTTGGCTATATGAACGTTGGGATTTAAGCCCCAACGTCTAGTAGATGAATACCTGAGGTCCTAAACTCTATAAAATGACCCTAGGACTCCTTGTTTATACACAAGATATAGAAGAGACGTAAGAGAAAATTCTAGAGCATATAATTCATATCTTCCACCACATATTCAAGAGAAGAAATCGTGTTTGCTGCTTTCCAATCGTGCTACGGGTTTGCAAACACATGGACTTGTTTTGTTCATGAAATTCAACACAATTCGCATCCTTTCTAGGCTCTCAAATCGGTAACATTATATTTACATTTGTTGAGAGGCTTAGGTTCTAGTTGTAAGATTTATCTTTCTTTCTTACACCTGTATTTCATTTGTTCTTGAGCATTTGCTCGTTGGGTTGTAACAAACCCATTTTTGTACTTGGGTTGAGGTAACCCGTTAATTACCTCGATTTAGTAAATTGATTCTCTCGGGGTTGAGAGAATAGGGTTAAAAACCCTAAGCTGGGAGGCTTAGGTAGTGGAGTACCCAAGGGAGGGGAACCACTATACATATTGTGCCTATTTCTGTGGTTTGTTTCATTGTGCAAATTGTCTTGTTATTACTAATATTGTTTGAGTGTTTGTGCACATAGCCATACATATATATATCATATATATTCCATATCTTTAGATCCTATCAGATGGGATTTGGGATTATCTGCAGCTAGATGCTACAGAAGAAAGATGGATAATTATGGGTGCTTGGAAGAAATGAATATGAAGGCATCCCGAAGAGGTGATGGAGAATGTGGGTGGTAGGGGTATGGGTGGAGTCGTGTGGGGTGAAATCATGTGGGTCTTGATAATGGTGATGAATGGAAGGCATGACCCAAGTAGTGTGGTTAGATCTGGAAATCAAGGTCCAGTGCTCAATCTCTGTCTCTACCAAGGATGTTTGGGTATCATCTTCTTCTTTTATCTCTTCAAAAATTTTCAATTCTAATTCCCAATTATCACATGATTCACCAAAATTTTTAGCTTCCTCCAATAACTCATCATATGTTATCCCCAATAGTCTTTCAATCTCTTGAATATCCTTTTCATAAGGGGACATTTCCTTCTCACTTAGATTAAATTGGTCATTAGATTTAGTAGTGAGTCCCTTCATGAAAGTGGAATGGGCTGAATCATTGATTGAGGAGTTGTTACAGTCCTTTTGATTTTTTTGCTCCGTGTATGAGATCATTTGAATTAATTCATCAATGTCTCCATGGGTATTCTCAAATACAACAAAATCATATTCAGGTCCCTTAATACTTGGTTCCTCAAAATGAAATGATTGGTACTCAGACCCTAAATCAGGATCAAGATTCTCAAATAAATCTCCATTCTCGACTTTAATAAGATTATCAATATCATCCATCATGGGTGTTTGATCAACAGAATCCTGCATGACCACCATCGAATCACAAATTGGTTGCAGCACACCTAACCCAAATTCAAATGTTTCTGATTTTTATTGCTCGTCTCGGATTCTATGAAGCTCTTTTCTTATATCATCATATTCTTTAACACTAGCTTCTTTTATTTCATGAACCATTTTGATCAATTGGGTAAGCTGGGATTCATTGCAAGGGGTAGGGGTTTGAATTGGGCTAGGTCGGTCAAGATAGTCAACCATGCTATCAATGATTTGATCCTATATTGATGGTGACTTATGTGATCTAGTGGATTATTGATTTGGGTCATGTGGTTCTACCCAGGTGTCAATTGCCATGGTTTCTTCCGAATTGCCCTCCAAATCACTTTCCGTGTCATCTAGAAAATACCTTGACTTTTTCTTCTTAGCAGCTGCATAAATATCAAAGTGAATCTTCTCATTGCCGCAACTCACCTCCATCTATCCTGAGTAACAGTCAATCCGTGCATTGGCCATAGCCAAGAAAGGTTGACCCAGAATGATGGGTGAATTACTTAGCTTCTCCGGTATATCCATGTCCACAACAATAAAATCAACTGGAAAGCTAATACCTTGCACTTTAATAATGGTGACAGGTGTGTGGTGAAGATCTCCAAGTCTGGTGTGGTCAAAAAGGATGGTAGGAATCAAGCTAATGGAAGACCCTAGATCTACAAGGGCACTATTGAAGGTGAATCCCTTGATGGTACAAGATATGAAAGATTTTCCAGGGTCGGTCTTTTTGGGTGGTAGAGTGCCAGAAACAAATGCACTTATGTTAGCTGATAAAACCACCTCTTTAGGTGTGCAAGTCTTTTTCTTCTTTGGGACTCTTTCTTTAAGGCCTCACGAAAGGGTAAATAGGTCAAATCAACTTCAGAAGCCTTTTTCTTCTTTTTGTCCCTAGAGTTTGAGTCAGAGCTAGATGTTGGTTTGGTCTTATGATTTTTGGTTGAGCTTGAATCAGATCGTTTGGGTGGGCTCTTAGCTTTTCTCTTCCTTTTAGAGGCCACAGATTTGGCCCCTGCACAATGACATGTATGATAGATTGGATGAGGGGTCGGAAGAATAGGTGGAGAATATGAGTGAAAAGGCATTTGCATCCGGGGATAAAGTGATTCTTGAAGTCTCTTGATTTGATCCCCTTGAGATTTCACTTGATTTTCCAACTTAGTCAGCCTTTGTTCATTTTCCTTGTCAAAGTCCAACAAATGGTCATATATCTTCAAGGGTGGTTGTGGGTTGGGCTGGACTAGATGGTTGCCCTAAAGTGGATTGAGTAGAGTATTGGGCTGGCCTAGATTGATGTTCAATCTGAGTTGGTCTCTGTGGTGGCCATGAAAGATCAGGATTGTTTCTCAACTTAGGGTCATATGAATCTAGATGTGAATCAATAGGTGTATCACCCTAAGTGGGGTTGACTAGAGAGGGAGTTGATTGAGAACCTGTTATGTGGTCCTATACTTGTGATCCATTATTCCAATTCCTTAGTGATATATCATAAGGTACAGGTGTATTAGAAATGGTGCATTCCTCAAATGATCTACCCAAATCATGGATTAGGTCCAAAGGTGCCTTTTGGGTTGGCTAAGTCCAGGATGCCTCCCCATGGTAGCAAGAATCAATAGAGTAGCTAGTGGATCCAAAATATGGGTCACTAGACCCACTAGGCTGGTTGATCCAAGTCTCTTATTCTTGGGAGGAGTGATAAGATTGAGATTGTGCCTGGGATTATCTAATTTGCTCTAAGAGCTTGGCACATTGATCTATATAGTCCTTGTTATATTCCCAGAATTCAGCAACTATGGCTTTCAATTGGTTTTAATCTAGATAAGGGTCGGATCCATGAGGTTCAAGTTCTAAATAAGCTGGGGGATAAGGACAATCATATCCCAACTGGTTAGGATGAGTCTCCCAACCAGGAGGAGTCAAAATCATGGTTGGGTTGGGAGATGGAGGACCCTGAGGGTCAAAAGAATGATATGGGTTCATAGATATCTGAGAGAAGATGTAGATAGAGATAAGAGATAGTCTTCATTAGGAAGACACAACCAGCTACAAGGGGCTGGTGGATATAAGGCAAAGGCCTAGGAAGAAAGATGAGAGAGCCCCAAATCAAGCAAATAAGCTTGCCTTAAATTGTATACCCTAATTGGATCTAAACCTAGTATCTTAAGATGGAACTGGGCTAAACCAACCCTTGAATTACTTGGCTGGCCAGATTGGTGGGACCACCCCCTAGGACACCCCACATGGCAAGACACCACTAGAGGTTAACACGTTTACCGCACGGACCTTTCTTGTCACCAATTGGTCCAAATAGACAAGGTCTTTATTTTTACCCAATTAAATTTAAGTTACCAAGTAATTTAGTCCTGCCTAGGGCACGTCTACTTAGTTTTAGGCTTGGGCTTAGAGTGCTCTTAGAATGTGATTGGGCGATTGAGTGTGAATTGCATAGACAAAGGGTTTGCAATACAAGCTTTAATTGGTGTAGTGGCTTTTATGGTTCAAGTGCTTGTATTAATTTTTTCTTTTAGGGTTTCCTTTTTTAAGTCAATTCAAACAAGGTTGTGGTGGAGCACGCAACAGTTTTTGCAAGTCCCAATTGTTATATGAATTTCCTTTAAGTATGGCACGAAAATGTGCTCTACCCTAGTGTGGAAACCCTAATATTAGATAGGTCTATATGATGCTTTTAAGTCCAACAACATAGAAGTGGTGCAACCCAATCAAGGAAAACAATGGTCCTAATGCACCACTACTAAGTGAAATAGACCAAATTGGTTGCCCAGGTTGAAATGTAAATTAAATTCAATTTAAGTGGGTGAGGGGGTAGACAACCAATCAAATCAGATCCTCTCTCATGCAATCACACATAAATTAGGCTCAGATGGGTTAGTTTGGGGTCTCTAATTTTAAACCCTAACGAAAAATACCTAGGGTTTACGCTTCTTCTAATAATCAGTAGTCAGACCTTAGTCTGAATTGAAATCACTCCCCAAATCAGTAAATAAATCAAAATAAGATGAAATTTGGTAGAGATCTTCTTTTTTCAATAAGTGTTTCAGGGAATATTTTTTTAAGATTTTTACTGTTTCATGCAATTTTTCACAAATTTTTATGTTCCAGGGCATCAAACAGACCAGATGGACCCCCTGTGAGAAATACAGTTTGAAATAGTACCAAAAGAAATCCAAAAATTCTTGAAAATTTATAGAAACAACTATGTTTCAATGGCTTTCCAACCCCACAAATTTCAAAGAGGTCTAATTTATGGAGGTTAGAACTAATGTTTAAAGTTATATAGAATCAAAGTGCAAATTGTTCTGACTCCCTTCCACTGTGCGAATTTTTAAAATTTGTACAGTGAGAATTTTTCCAAATAAGAAGTGGCACTGGAAAGCTAGTTTGAAAACCTACTACCAAACCGAATCCCAAGATTTTTGGACTCCTAATTTGAAGACAATAAATTTTTGAATATCGTCAATATTTGCTTGCCGAATTTCCAAATCTGACTTTGGTGTGTTTAAATAGTTTTCAAGTTAAAACACACACCAAAGAAAGAATTTTTTTTTTAATTTGAATAAAAAAATTTGAATTTGAATTTATATATATATTGTGTTTTTTTTTCTAACTTAAGAAAGCAACAAACTAGAGCATGAAGAAAATACCTGCGGTCTTCACCACGGGTCGATGTGTGCGCTGATCCTCGTCTTGACACCCTATAATCAAAATAATAAAAAGTTAAGCAAATCCAAATCTAAAATCGCACGTTGACTCCTCGGCAACAGCACCATTTGACAAACGTGGAAATCGCATATTTTGAAATCATTGGAAATCATAGTATAGTCGCGAAATCCCCCTGACAAAAATATTAATAATAACGAAACTCGCATAGATTTCTTTTCTTTTTAGAACTTGAGTACCTGTCGTTCGACTCTAGGAGGTGATAGACGACTTTTCGCTTTGTGTTATAGTATTTAAGTGGTGGAAAAATCGACTAATAAAAAACAATGAAAATAACCACTCGCAGAAGAGCAGGTTGTGTCCACAGGGAGGCAATTATGCAATCAATACTTAATTATTTAATGTTATTTTGGATAGTGCGAAATCCCTATTCAAATCTAACTTAAAATGTGAAGGAAAGTAGATTTGCAATAACTTAAAAAGATATGGGTATATGTGCAGTTTTCCCTCACAGAAATCCTCAATAAATTTATGATAAATTTATGCAATTTTCACGTGATGTGTACTAGAGACAATTAGTACTTAAGTTAAGCCCAAAAATCAATCTTTAAACTAGTTAATATCAATATCATGCAATTATAAAGAACTATGAGTGTTCAACGCAATTCTGCCACAATATAATAATAATAAATAAAATCAAATTAGGTGTCAATGGCATTGAATGTAAATTTTAATTGGTGGGAAAACAGGGCTTTTTTCCTCTCTCCTCCTTGTGAGAGAGACAGAGCACCGTGGGGCTGTTGCGAGGCTCAGGAGGACGGCGAGGTCGAGGGCTCTCCGGTGGTGGCAGTGGTGGCGACAGAGGTGGCCGGCGGAGGTGGCTGGAGCTTCAGCCTGTTGAACAAGAAGGCGGAGGTGCACGTAGTGCTTGCGGCTGTGCGAGCATGCGTGCGCTGGTGCGCGCCCGTGCAGGTGATGAGGCAAAGGCTGGAGCGTGCGAGCATGCCTGCAGGGTGGCGCGAGTGTGCTAGTGGTGCGGATGCAGGGAACGCTGGAGTGGCAGGCACGCGGGAGGAAGGTGATGCGGTGCGGCGTCTGCAGCAGGGCGGTGGGTGATACGTGCTTTTCACTCAACTCAGTAATTAAGTTAATTTCACTTAATTAAGAGTAGAAGAAATCACTTAGATTAACTCGAAGTTGTGTCGATTGTGTAGTATAGGGTCGAATTAACCTAACATTTTAGAAATTTTTATTGGTTGAGTCCAGGTCATTCACTGGGAGGCATAATAATTTTCTCCAAATTCACTAATTTTTCTTTTATCTCTTTAAGTTTAGGAGGTAAAACTAGTTTTACTTTTCAAAACATGAATTTTGTCAAATATTTAAACTATGAAGAACATACAAAATTCCATATGCAAACATATTTACTCAAAATGTTGTACTTTATTAACAAGTAAACATGCTAGTTTTTTCAATTTTATTTCATTCTAAGAAATTAAGGCAAAAAGTTATCTAATTAAAGCATGCCTTTTACAATTAAGAACAAAAAGTAAGTATGCAAGATAAAATTCATTTATCTCTTCATCTCTCTACAGCCTCTAATCTTCTCCTTTCTTTTCTTCTCTATCTTATTTTCTTCTCCGTCGAGCTCTCTTTCTTCTTATATTGTTCCTGCCTTCTCTTCTTCCTTCTCTTAAATCTTCTCCTGCCTTCTCTTCTTCTTCCCTTAGTTTTTCTCCTTTGGTCCCTAATTTTTCCTTAACACTTCTTAGCGTCTGCACTCCTTTCTTCCTTAGCCTTTGCATCCTTGAGCACTTAGCTTTCTTCAGCAGCTTCTCTTTCCTTAAGGTTTCAGCTGAACCAGGTTTTTTTTACTTTTTAAACTGGAAGTTTTTGTATTTACGGCGAGGTCCTTTCGAGGATACACAGCACCCTGAGATCAGGGGGGACCAGACCCTACTCGGTCCTCGCCTAATCTCGGTTAGGTTTGTTTCGATTTATTTCTTAATCGGTTCACAATCTTGAGCTGCATCGACTCAACCCAGCCTCCCAGGCCAAACTCGCCCTCCCAGGGCACATTCACATACGCATGCACGCCCCCAAGGGCGCACACACCTGCAGGCCAATGCCCACACTTAGAACAATACTCAGATCAGATCAGAATCGGAACTAGTGCACCGAGCGCTGACGACTGCATAGCCATAGGAACAAAATAGTTTTATACCCAGGCGCGCGCTCTTGGATATCTAAGGTGGGACAAACATTCCCCTTCCAGACCCGAATTCAATCGATCATAACTTTCTACTAGAGCTCCAAATTGGATGATTTAAAGTTCATTGGAAAGCTCTAAAGGTAATCTACATAATTTTAGGGTCAATTTAATGTTTTATTGATGTTTGGCTCTTCAATTTAAGGGATGAAATCAGGGGTTTCTATGGGTTTTATAACAAGCCTGGAAAGTGTTTTAACTCAAGGAAGTCCTTAGATGGACTTAACTCATCTATTTGAAGATCTATACATATTATATAAACAATTCCACTTCAGTTTGGGTAGATTTTAAACTCTTGAGACCTATAGAACTTGCAGAGAAGCTTTTATCTTCTCTGAAAACTTCAGAGATTGATTTTCAGATATCAATTTGTGCAACCGACACTTTAAAGTGTTCCTAATCTATTTAGATTAATTCTAAGGGTTATAACTAATCAATCTGGGCAGGTTTAAGATTTGAATTTCATCAAAACAGTGCTTCTGTTGGTTTGGGTTCAAGAATAACCCAACTTGATAGGAACATAATCTTCATACTTTACATCATTTGAGCTTACTTAAATTGATTTCAGATCATCAAATAAGATTCCAGAAACAACTTCCACATCTCAATTCATCAATTTAAGCTCAGAACACCATAATCAGACTCAGGTTTGACTATAGAAGCTTGAAAATTGACTTTTTGTTTAAAGCTTCTCCCTAAGAAATTAATACATCAATCAGAGTCTCTTCATCATCTGGAACTCACTCAGATCTTCAGATTTGAGTTCTGTCCTTAATTCCTAGGGTTTCAGGCTCGCCACCTGAACTAAAATAAGTGTTTGTTCGATAGAGTTATTCAGTGGTAGTTACAATGTTTTAAAGACTCTGAAATCCTTAAGTGTCTCTCAAATCCCATATAATAGACTTCTCCAACTCACCGGAGTTGGGGAAGATGAAGTCACTCCTTAAGCTTCAATTGTTGAAACCTCAAACAAATTTCTTCAAAATGATCGGTAATTCTTATAATAACATTCTGGAGCCACTTAGCAATTTCTAGAGGCTGCAACACATCTTTGGCTCGCCGGAGCTTCGGTGAGTCCAGAAAATATAAAATGTTTGTACAGATTGACAAAATTAATTATTTTTGATCCAAAAATGATTCTGAGGTTACAAGGAACCTCTTTATCACATTAAATTCTTCGTTTGTTCATTGAAATATAAGATTTGATAGTAAGTTCGTTTCTTGAAAATTTGATTGGTTTAAGCTCAGGACTTGATTTAACTACTTGAATGAGAAGTTAAATCAAGTCAACAGATGTTATTAATCATAATTATATATTTAATTTATAGTTTGAAATGTTCCTGAGCCGCCATGGATAGCAAACTCAGAAACTTAAATTAAATTTAGGTGTTTAATTATAGATGATATTAGTAGGTAATATAAAGTCGATTAGGGTTCATTAGTGGTGATAGGTGATGAAAGAACCCAGCGACGGTGGAATTAGGTCGACTTCTGTCACCATGGACAGTGAAGTAGTCGGTGAAGGTGAGATATGAATTAGGCGTTTAGGTGATCTAATTAATTGTTAAGATGAATTAGAAGTGATCATGGAAGATATAAGAAGGTGTACAGTGAGTTAAAAGACAAAATTAAGGTCTCTGGCAAGCTCAAGGAACTCGCCGGAGTTGGAAGAGATGAAGCTAAATTCTAAAATTACTCTAACCTAACTAACTAAACTAACTAACTAAGCTAGCCTACTCCTACTCCTACTCCTAGTCTACTGTTACCTGGAGGAAGGGGTCAATAGGGTTCCGCCGAAGTTTCATAGTGGACGACAAAATCAGAGGGTTGAAGAAAGAGCTCCGGCGGGCGTATTTGAGGTGGAGCGAAGGAATCCTTGGGTCAGCGCCTTTGTCAGAGGTGCGGAAGACCATGGCGAATTTCCTCGGCTACTTAAGATGGACGGAGGAAGTCGGAAGATGGAATGGCGAATCGTCGGAGGTTTGGAAGAATAGCCTATCGAAGTCAACTACAGTATTAGAAGAGGGAAGGGAGCCAACTTGCTAAAATCAGAGGTGTGAGGGGGTATTTATAGCATTTTGCGGCGAAGAGAGAGGTGGGGTCTGGCCGAAGAAGAAGCTCGAGGAGCTTAACCTCCGTCGTCGTCTTCGACGACGGTGAGGTTAAATCCCATTGAAAAATAGGATTTTCGGTTAATCCAGACCGATGGATCAAGTGTAGGTGGTGAGTGCAAGCTGCAAGAGCTTGGGCAAAGAGGAATGATGTCGGCAGGGCGGTGATCGCGCAATGTGATGACTCTCTGCCGCCAGCCGTTCGTTTAGCTAGAGAAGAAGAAGAAGACGAAGAGGGACTTAGAAGTAATAAAACCTAAGGACCTATGTGATAAATAAGGACCCGACTGTAATGAAAATTAAGGACTAAAATGTAAACCTAGGTTTTGAAAGTTTATTTTAATTTAGATCTTTTTCAACTTTTTATATATGTTAGTAAATAAGGTAAATATTATGTTTACACCTTGAATTTACATTTTTGACCTTTTTAGATTAATTTATTAGATTAAGTAAAATCACTTAAGTTATTATATACTTAGGTATACATTATATTTAAGTTACTTATCTTATTAATTAAGAGAATTATTAGTATGATTTCGAGTCCAATTATTATCTAAATTATTAATAATGTTAATTGAATGATAAAATGTCATTTTTAACTTATTTTAAGGTCCTTAAGTAAATATCCCTTATTCTATAATTAACCCTTATATATTCATAACCTTAGCTAATTAACTAGGAAGACTAGTTAATTAGGGGTAATTAGAGATCATGATGAGTGTCTCATCAGTGGGGCACACTGGCGAGCAATGGGACGCGCTGGCGTGCGGGCGAGCAGTGGAACGCGCTGGCGAGCGCCTGCGGCTGGTGACTGTAAGGCTGGTTGGAGATGGCACTGTAAGCAGGGGGCGGCCTGCAGGCGTGCTGCGGGTGTGCGGGCCCCTGCTGTGTGGTACACCTACAGATGGAGATGGGAGGAAGGCACGCGAGCGGTTGGTGGCGTGAGCGCCTACAGCAGTGGAGAGGCGCACGGTTGGGTGGATGCACCTGCTGTGGCGTGGGTTCTATGCGCATGGTGAAGGCAGATGGCGCTGAAGGCAGATGAGTGGTAGGGCGCACTGGTGTGCGCCTGCGGTGGCTGGAGGGAGATGCTGTGAGTAGGAGGCGTGAGGTTTTTCCCCGCAAGGGGGAAGAAGGCCACAATGCACGCTTCTTCTCTTCCTCGATCCACAGTGTCCGTTGGGTAGTTCCCCGCAAGGAGGAAGATGAAGATCAATCCCTAGTGCACCTCCTCTCTTTTTAATTCCTCTCTCTCCCCCCGTGCGTGAGTTAAGGGATTTTAAAATCCCTTAACTATTTCTGGCCTCGTCAGTTGAAGGAGGGTGGCGGAAAATTAACCCCATGTGCGGCGGGGGAGAGGGGAAAGAGTTGCAGCTGTTATGTGTTGGGGAAATTTATCCCCCCACCCTTGTTCTTTCTGGATTTTATTACCTGCACATAAAAACAAGAAAATCATTAAGTTATAGAATGTTATAAACTTAAATCATGAGGCGTAGAAATATTCTACAACTTAATTGCCATTATTAACACACCTAAACTGTACGATTAAAGATACTTAGGCTTAATTTTAGTCCATTTTAATGGACTCATCAAATACCCCCATGCCTAAGATTTGCTAGTCCCTAGCAAAAATAATAGAAATAATCAGAAGATTACTTCTTTTCTTATTTCAAAACTTTAGAAATCCAGACAAATATGAAGTGCTGGTAACCTAGGTAACAGATCCAAGTGAAAGAGCCGTTTCGCATTGCGAGTTCATACATCACCCTTGGCAAAAATTTTTGCCGAGATAGGCAACTACTTCCCTCGGGGATAAAGCAGACGATAATCTGTAATTTGACCCCAGCGTTTGGCTTAGGTAGGAGATATCAAGTTGAATGGATTTGTATTTGGTAGCACACACTCAACTAGTGCTACATATAGTCTAGTACTGCAGACTCTAGCTCTCTAGACTATTAGACAAGTCAACTCTGAGAGAGGCTACACAATTGTGCTCTCTGGATGTTCCTGGGCACTCTCTCTTTTCTTTCTTTCTGAGATCACGAATCTCGCCAGATTTAGAAATTATACTCACTATTTGGTGGCCTCACATGGCATCCACACTTCAATTAAAGTCCTAATAACTCTATAACTAAGTTAGAGTTCTCAACCAGTATTCAGGAGATCAGAAATACTAGAAGGTAGGTATGGGTCATATTTGGTGGAATGCGATAGGTGTTCTGCTGCCTTAGAAACAGTGTTACATCATAAACTTCGACCTTTTTCTTTTTTTCTTTTTTGTAATATAACTATTTCTTCTTTTTCTTCTTTCTATTTCTTCTTTTTCTACTTATTTTCTCTTTTCCCCCTTTTTTTATTTTTTTTTCTTGTTTTTGTTTCTTTTTCAATCAATTACAACACAATACAGACTTTTATTTACGAGGCATTATTAGGGATGATGATGGTCAAGAGGAAGTTGTGTGGCTTATTTGATGGAAGTGCCTATTCTTCACACCGGGAAGGAATGGATAGGACAGGCATATTTCTGACCTTTGACACTATTACCCTCCTTCAGCTGAGGACTCTATGAAGGATGGTCGTAACCATCCACCATAGTTATAGCTTTTGTAAGACTCAATCTCTACATATCTGCCTTATTTGGTGACTCTCAGGAATTCACTCAAAGTACACACACAGGAACAGAGAGTAAAAACTACGCCTAACTCTAAAGTATCATCATCTAGTTATCCAGAACTTAAGAGTCTTTACACTAGACTTAGCGCACTAATAATCTCTCTACTTCTCACAAATATGTGGTGGATTTATTAGAAGATAGTATGCCTGACTCTCTATGAACTATCCAAGGGTTCAGTAGACTACAAATGCTTATTGGCTTTCCCCAAGGATCCATTACCAAGTCTACATGCACGTGAAATAAATGTACTGGATTCTAAACTTAAGAAATAATTCCGGAAGAAAAACCTCCAATAACAAAGGTATTTTGCTAGGGACTAACCCAATCAGCTCAAGAAAAGAAATTTTTTTTTTAATATATATAAATATGTATGCAAATATTTATAAATGCTATAAACACTATAAACATTCTCAGGTTATATCCCCCCATGCCTAAGACTGACAATGTCCTCATTGGAAAAATATAGACATAGAAGAATATCACCTGAGGAGGAGAGTGGGAGGAGCTAAGGCTCCTCAAGCCGTAGTGCATCCAAAACCTGGCCATCTGAAAGAGTAATATATGGTTTAAGTAGCTGGCCATTTACTTTAAAGTTCGCACCTGAAATAGGATTCCTGATCTCTATAGCTCCATGAGGGAAGGTATTGATAACAACGTATGGCCCATCCCAACAAGACTTGAGCTTTCCAGGAAATAATTTAAGTCTAGAATTGACAAGCCATACCCACTGGTTGGGCTCAAAAGTCTTTCTAATGATGTGCTTGTCATGGAAGACTTTTGTACGTTGCTTGTAAGCTTGAGAAGTTTCATAAGCTTCATTACGAAGCTCCTCAAGCTCACTTAATTCTAACATACGTGCTTTTCCTGCTTTATCCAGATTCAAGTTAACATTTTTAATGGCCCAATAGGCTTTATGTTGGATTTCAATGGGAATGTGGCACGCTTTTCCGTAGATAAGACGGAAAGGAGACATGCCCAAAGGAGTCTTATATGCAGTTCTGTAGGCCCAAAGAACGTCATTTAGTTTTTTAGACCAATCCTTCCGATCAGGACTGACAGTTTTTTCTAAAATACGCTTAATCTCCCTATTAGACACTTCAACTTGTCCACTCGTTTGGGGATGATAAGGTGTGGCTATCATGTGGTTGACTCCCAAATTTTGGAGTAATCTTGTGAAGTGTACATTCTTAAAGTGAGGTCCTCTATCACTTATGATCATCCTTAGGCACCCATACCGAGAAATGATATTAGCCTTAACAAAGCCTGAGACCACAGAATGGTCATTGGTTCACGTGGGGATGGCTTCTATCCATTTTGATACATAATCAACAGCCACAAGGATGTATTCATATCCGAAGGACACATGAAAGGGACCCATGAAGTCAATGCCCCAAATATCAAAGATTTCAATACGAAGGATAGGTTGTTGGGGCATCTCATCCCTTTTCCCAATAGTTCTCGTCTGCTGGCAACGTAGACATGCACCCACATACGTATGTGCATCTCGGAATAATGTGGGCCACCAAAAACCAGACTGAAGAACCTTATGAGTAGTCTTCTTCCCACTAAAATGTCCCCCACAGTGGAGGTCATGGCAGAAACTCAGAACACTTCTTTGTTCCTCATTAGGGATGCAACGGCAAAATAGCTGGTCAGGGCATATTCTAAAAAGCTCGGGTTCCTCCCAGTAATAAAATTTAGCATTGGCGATAAACCTGTCTCGCTTCTGCTTGTCCCAAATACTAGGGGTGATGCCCATGACCAGATAGTTCACTATGTTAGCGAACCAAGGAGTTTTAGTTTCCACAGCCATTAGAGACTCATCAGGGAAAGTCTCTTGAATACCGCCAGCGGGGTTTGATGCTTCAATAGGGATCCTAGACAAATGGTCTACTACCACATTCTCAACTCCTTTCTTGTCTTTAATTTCCAGGTCAAATTCTTGGAGTAGCAGAATCCAACTAATTAGGCGAGGTTTGGTGTCCTTTTTAGCCAGAAGATGCTTAAGGGCTGAATGATCAATGAACACCACAACCTTAGTTCCCAAAAGATAAGACCGAAACTTTTCCAAAGCAAATACTACAGTAAGTAATTCCTTTTCAGTGACCGTGTAGTTTTGCTGAGGATTTGTAAGGGTCTTGCTGGCATAATGCAACACATGAGGTTTGCCATCAACCCTTTGACCTAAGACCGCTCCCACTGCAAAATCAAAAGCATCGCACATAAGCTCAAATGGGAGGGTCCAATCTGGTGCTTGGAGAATCGACGCGGTAATGAGGGCTTTCTTCAAAGCTTGGAAAACCTCGCCACATCTATCATTAAAATCGAAGGAGACATCCTTCGCTAACAGGTTGCAGAGTGGCTTAGAGATTTTACTGTAGTCTCTAATGAAGCGCCTATAAAATCCAACATGGCCAAGGAAAGATCTAACCTAACGAACATTGGTGGGCAATGGAAGCTTAGAGATGGAATCGATTTTTGCGGTGTCCTCCTCTAATCCTCTCTCGGAAACTACATGCCCTAACACAATGCCTTGCTGTACCATAAAGTGGCTTTTCTCCCAGCTAAGCACCAGTTTTGCCTCTTCGCAATGGGTTAAGACTTTATCAAGGTGTGAAAGGCATTGGTCAAACGACGAGCCATAAATGGAGAAGTCATCCATGAAAATTTCAACGAACTCGTCGATCATAACAGAAAAGATAGCCATCATACAACGTTGGAAAGTGGTAGGAGCGTTACATAACCCGAATGGCATTTTCCAGAATGCAAAAGTGCCATAAGGACTCGTGAAGGTGGTACACTCCTGATCATCAGGAAAAATGGCTATTTAATTGTACCCAGAGTACCTGTCAAGAAAACAAAAGTACTTGTTCCCTGCCAATCATTCCAAAATTTGATCGATAAACGGTAAGGGGAAATGGTCTTTCTGGGTAGCCGTATTTAAGCGGCGGTAATCAATGCAGACCGTCTGTTGGAAGGTCGTAGATCGCATTTTTGATAAAAGCGTCGTAGTATAGTTGCGAAATACTATCCAACAAAGATATTGTTTTGTAAAAATAATGAGACTTTGAGTCCCCGTCGTTCGTCTCTAGGAGGCGTTGTTTTTGCTTTTGAAATTGATCTTAAAGCCACTCTACTTTATTTAAATGACATGCTGGTGCGTAATATATAGGCAATTAAAGAACAGGCACTTAAATCACGCAAATATGATAATCATTCAGCTCATGGTGATTTCAAACACATAAGAGATATATATATATAAAGTGAAATTTCACTCATCATTGGAGAGTTGTTGCACAAGGAAATCTAGAGGAAAGCTTATACATGAATGCTTAAAAATTAAACCAAACTACTAGAAAACGATTGCATATAAGAATCAACGGGGGGATTTCGCATGCATCATTGGAGGAGAAGTAAGACTACACTACTAAGTAGTAAATGAAAGCAATAAAGATTACGAAGAGCATGATTTAAAGCTAGAAGAATAGAGGGCATTCAGGGGTGGTCCCCGATGGCCTTGGAGTGGTCGAGAGAAGGAGGGGCGGCCAATGGAACTTAGGTCGGCCCTTGGAGAGAGGTAGGGTTGATCCAGCATCCCGGCATGGTGTCCTCCATGGTGGTGGTAGTGAGCTCGTGGAGGTGGAGCAGCTATGGAGGTTGCGTGAATGGCACCAATGGAGTGCAATTACCAAAGAAGTGAATGGATGCCAATGGCCACCCAAGGGGTCTTTTTATAGACCTAAGGGAAGCTCTCTAGAGAATTATGGAATTCTCTAGAAGGCCTATGGTGGGAGCTCGTGGGAGAGTGAGAGAGAGAGGGTGGATGGTGGTTTTTAGATCCACCAAATGTGGATCTAAAAATTGAATAGCTCTTGGTTGCTATTTTTGGCAACCAAGGCAACCACACATGGTAGAGTGTTCTAGAGAACTCTAAGCTAGATATTTTCGTGTGGATGGTGTGTGTGGGTGTGTGTGGGTGTGTGTGGGTCAAAACTTAGGTGGCTAGGTTGATTAGGTTGGGTTCTAGTGGGTTTAGGTCAAGGTAGGTCTCAAATTAGGGTTATAAACCCTAATTCACTAAGGTAAAGTGCAATTAAACTTAATACAAGTTTAATTAGGTGTGTGGAAACTTAATTGAGAGTAAAACAACTCAATTAAGTCAGGTCTAGGTCAATTGGACTCTCACTGAGTCCAATTGGACAGTGTGTGCTGAGATCAGGGCTCAATTGGACTCAATGAGTCCAATTGAATAGGCTGATGGAATTGACTAAGATCCAAGTCAATTAGGTTTAGTGAGGACCTAATTAAGTTCTTAGGGAGGTCTAGAGGTGGTGTACTAGGGTGAGGGCACCTTAATTTAGGTTCCTATTGGGTTGGAATTGGGTTCAGGGACCTAGAGATTCAAGATCAAGGCTTAAATCTCAAAACAGGAACTGGAGAGCAGTATCAAACGTCTAATTATAGAATCAGACGTCTTATACTCAAAAATCAGAGGTCCAGACTTGTTGTCTGGACGTCCAATCAGATTCAGGAAGGATTTCAGGTTCTGTTTTGGGTATTCTGCAGAAATTAGACGTCTGACAAATTTTATGGACGTCCAATAACACTACAGAGGTGGGTTTGAAGTGTGCGGGAGTTGGCTAAGGGTCCTGGACATCTTAAAACTTATCTGGAAGTCCAGAGAAGGGTTGGAACTAGGGTTTTAAGGCTTCCTAGGGCGTTGTGACCTAATCTAAGGGTGGCTAAGGCTTGGGGAAGTCTCTAGGCGATCCTAGGGCTAGGATGGACCTAAGCTCTTCACTTGTTACTACTTTATTTCTACTTAATAGAATAGAAAACCTTTAAACCCCTTATATTATTATTCGTACATCTAAACTAGGCCTTCTGCTCTAGCTTTGCTACAACTCCCGTTATTCCTGATCCAGCTTCAAATCCAGCTCCTGATCAGCTTATTCCCTGCAATCGACATAATGTACTTATTTAGCGCATTATAACATTATTTTATGCATAGTTAAAGGAAAGCAATAAAGATGCAGATAATGTATATGCATGCATGAATAACCCTAACTTATGCTAAGTCCTAGCTTAATCTTGGCCAATTAGGACCTATGATTGCTATGCAATCACCCTCCAACCAGTTGTGGGTTTAGTGGTCACTAGTTCTCTTTGGTCATTCTCCTCCACAGTGATTCCTGCCTTTTCCGGAACTACGTGAATAGGACTGACCAATTTACTATCTGAAATGGGATAGATAATCCCTGCATCCAGCCATTTCAGAATCTCCTTTTTAACAACCTCCCGCATATTTGGATTGAGCCTTCTCTGCATGTCTCGGAAAGGCTTCATGGACTCATCCGTGTATATATGATGCATGCAAAGAGAGGGATCAACACCTTTAATATCAGCAATTGTCCAGGCAATTGCTTCCTTGTGCCTTTGTAAACACTCTAGCATAGCTCCCTCCTGCAATTCAGATAATGCAGACAAGATAATAACGAGGAGCATGTTATTAGGGCCAAGGAAAGCATAGTTCAATGTGCTCTGGAGGGGTTTCAGCTCCAATTCAAGAGCCTTTTGGATTGAGGGTTTTAATTGAGATGTCCTCGCCTCAAGCAGCGGATCTACCTTCACAATCCAGGGTGGGGACAGAGACTCAGTGTGTATCCCCAGCAACTCTTCTAATTCGGGCATTTTCCTTCCAGTTTCTTTAATAATCGAGGGATGGTCCTAAGATATGACCTTCTGAAGGGGATCTCTACATAAGAGTGCTGGAGTAGTCTCTTCAATTATTTCATCAACGACCTCAATTTGAGAACAATCTTCAAATCCGAGTTGCTTGTAAGTATCAAAAGCATTCAACCGGATCTTCTTGTTCCCAAAGCCCATTTTAAGTGCCCCAGATCTACAATTTATAGAGGCATTGGTTGTGGCCAAAAAGGGGCATCCCAGAATAATGGATGGCTTTGTGGGCTTATTAGATGGGTCGATATCAAGTACCAAAAAGTCAACGGGGAAGAAGAAATCCTCCACTCTAACAAGGACATCTTCCAACAATCCCTGCGGTGTCTTAAGTGATCTATCTGCAACCTAGAGGATTACTGGACTAGGCTTCAGCTTTCCTCCTCCCAAAAGGTCGTAGACAGAGCTCGGTAGAATGTTTACCCCCGCACCCAGATCGAGCAGAGCCTCGTCAATGTGTTGGTTACCTATAACCACTGAAATATACGGGGCCCCTGGGTCTTTCATTTTGGGGTGTTCCATGCTGAAGAACCGAGCAAACATGGTTAGGTAGGATGACCTTGGTTTGGACCTATTTCCTACATCGGCACTTCTGGGTGCACAGGTCCTTCAGAAACTTGGTATAGGATGGAATTTGTTTAATCACTTCCAACAGAGGCAAGTTAATCTGGACTTGCCTAAAAGTATCCATAATCTCTTCCGTCCTATCCTTGGCTCCAGATGAGCCAACAGAAGATTCCCCAGGAACAGATAGGCGCTCTAGATAGGGCACCCTCGGCTTTTGAGTAGAGGGGTTGTCATGGCGGGAAAGGGGTGGTCGAAGGACGACATCCTCATTGTGGGTGATCTTTTGTGAGGGAGAGTGGTGTGGCTCTTCCTCGGGTGAGATGGAAGTTGGGTCAGGTGTGGAAGGGGAATTCTGAGATGTAACCATAGGAGTGTTATCAGGCTTGTCAATCTTTTTTCCACTCTTCAACATGGTCACTGCTTGGGCATGCACCCTGAATACAACCCCCTTGCCTTTAAGGTTCTCCTCAGAAGAGCTAGGCAACTTCCTCGGATCACGTTGCCTAACTGCCTTAGTAAGATGACCAATTTGGGATTGCATATCAGTAATCATCTTATTCTGAGATTGGATAACCATATTCTAATGCTCTTGCATTGCTTTCATCATGGCCTTCAGTTCATCCATCTCAGAGGGCTTATTCGAAGGAGGGTTTTCATAAGAAGGTTGGTATGTGGGCTGGGGAGGTAAGGGTCATGTATTCCCTGAGTTAGAAGCATTAGCTTGCTTCCAAGAGAAGTTTGGATGGTTTCGCCACCCTGGATTATAAGTGTTGGAGTAAGGGTTATTGCGAGGGGGGCGGAAACCTTGGGCCGCGTTCAAGTCGGCCTGAATCAACTCAGGGAATTGGGTTGCCTGATGGCACTTCGTAGTGGCGTGCGTTGTGCTTTGGCAAATGGAGCATTCTCTTGAAGCCTAAAAAATAGAGGCTGCTTGCGGGTTCATGCCGGGGTTTGCTAAAAGCCTATCAAAGTTTTTATTCAATAGTTGAATCTGATATGCCAAATTTTGAGAAGCCCTAGCTTCATGGGCCTCTATCTTCCTCTGCAAGATTGATGGTTTTCTTTCTTGATAGGCAGAGGACAGATGTACGGAGTTGTCGCTTAAAGTTTCAAATAATGCCCAGGCTTCATCCTCTATTCTAGTCATGAAGGTTCCTGCACAAGCTGCATCAATGGTTTGCCTATGTCTTTCAGATAATCCGTTATAGAACCTTTCGACCAACTGCCATCTTGGCACTTGATGGTGGGGGCATAACCTAAGAAGGTCATTAAAGTACTCCCAAGTCTCATGAAATTGCTCCCCTTCCTGTTGAGTAAAACCCATAATCTCTCTTCTATAATGGTTGGTTTTACTCCTAGGAAAATACTTTTTTAAAAATTCTCCCTTAAGGGTAGCCCAATCATTTACCCTTGCATCGACGGTATGATACCAGTGCTTAGCCTTATCCTTTAGGGAGAAAGGAAATAGAGTCCTCATTA
The DNA here is from genome assembly GCA_037157565.1 of Thalassia testudinum. Lineage (NCBI taxonomy): Eukaryota > Viridiplantae > Streptophyta > Magnoliopsida > Alismatales > Hydrocharitaceae > Thalassia > Thalassia testudinum. The sequence goes on along the minus strand of JAZHRO010000031.1, from coordinate 162,425,538 downwards.
GGGCTTCATTAGTAAAGCCCTGGAGTTTCACCGTGGAACAGACCTCGGTGAATTCCTCCAAATGCCGGTAGGGGTCCTCCCTAGTAGTACCATAAAAAGAGGACAATAAAGATATGGTACTGCTCTTGATCTCATACGGATTATCCCCTGCCGGTCGTCTTAGTGCTTGTGCAGGTTGGTTGGTAGGAATAAAATAGTCCCTTAGGGTCCTTTGTTGATTTGCACCTTGCTCAGCCATTTCTTCTCTTTCTTCTCCTAGGTGAGCTCTCCTAGGAATTCTCTCAGGCTCAGGATCAAACACTAGACTACCCTCAAGAGAGCGTCTACCAAGCATACAAAACACAATTCAGAATTTTTGTATTGAGTAAGTCAAATCTCCACTCCAAAGATAAGTCAAAAGATCAAGAGTTATCCCTCTATTCCCACGCAAGTGGTATAAGAGGGGTGTGGACTTGAAATCTTAACCTTCTTTATTGTGGATGTTGAATTAGTTAATATAAATGGCCAAATAATATTTTCACTGTAATTACGTGCCTTAATTCAACCTTTGAGTGCCCTAGGACCTATACTTTGCTTGGATGACACTCCCAAGTGATCAAGGGAGAAGTTACTCCAAGGACGAACAAAGGGATGCAAGTAGGGCGAACCCTTCCTTTGAGGTGATGCATATGCGGTGCCCTTTAACTACCCTTTTGTTCCTTTAAGGGGTGTCCCCCTCCATGGAGTATCAAAACACTTGATCAAAAGATAGTATCACCACCACCACAAAGCACAATAGGAGGGTCTGCACCAATAAAGAGATCGGTGCCTATAGCCTTAAGGGATCGAGCCTTAGTGCGGTGCCTAATGTGCATGCTCAATGTCAAAAGTGTGCAACACACCGTAAATTTTTTGTAATTTCTTTTGAAATCGCAGACAAGTCCCTTAGAATCAGATCAAATGTGAATTGCTTTTAGGGTTGAATCTGATTATTAGTTCCACTTTTAGTTATGTGACCCTGAATTAGTAAATTCAAACAACTTGGTGGTCTTGAATTTAAGTTGGAATGCAAATGCATGAATAGAAGCTGGATGCAAAAGTTAGAGAGATATACCTGTCTCCAGCAATCTTCGTGCTAATATGCTTGCAATGCAATAATAAGATCTAATATGCTGCTCAATCACCCCTAAATGCGCGCACCTAAGGGCATCCAACTTCTAAATAGGCAGCTCGATATTTTCTTTATTGGTTTTTAAAAGCAAGCAAGCAGAAAATATAATCACGCATGCACCAGAAATATTGTAAGCCCTAGTAGCTAAAGAATGCAAGGACAAACCCCCAAAAATTTAGACCCAATTACTACAAGGGCAAAAAGAAAGAATTAAATTGTGACGACGGAGGATCCTCTGCGAAACAGGATCTTGGTCCCCTTCGTCTTTTCCTCGTGTGGCTTAACTCATGGTTGCTGTCGCCGCTCTGTTGCGCCTCGTTGCCTCGGCGGCTTCCTCGCACAATAATCAAAATGATTATATAATTTCGCAGCACAAAAGATTTAAAAATAATAAAGTAAATCTATTGCATTTGTTGCCTCCTCGGCAACAGTGCCAATTTTGATAGATAACTTTTCACTTTGTGTTATAGTATTTAAGTGGTGGAAAAATTGACTAATCAAAAACAATGAAAATAACCACTCGTAGAAGAGCGGGTCATGTCCACAGAGAGGCAATTATGCAATCAATACTTAATTATTTAATGTTATTTCGGATAGTGCGAAATCCGTATTCAAATCTAACTTAAAATGTGAAGGAAAGTAAATTTGCAATAACTTAAAAAGATAAGGGTATATGTGCATTTTTCCCTCACAGAAATCCTCAATAAATTTATGATGAATTTATGCAATTTTCAGGTGATGTGTACTAGAGACAATTAGTACTTAAGTTAAGCCCAAAAATCAATCTTTAAACTAGTTAATATCAATATCATGCAATTATAAAGAACTATGAGTGTTCAAATGCAATTCTGCCACAATATAATAATAATAAATAAAATCAAATTAGGTGGCAATGGCATTGAATGTAAATTTTAATTGGTGGGAAAACAGGGCTTTTTTCCTCTCTCCTCCTTGAGAGAGAGAGAGAGAGCACCGCGGGGCTATTGCGAGGCTCAGGAGGATGGCGAGGTCGAGGGCTCTTCGGTGGTGGCAACGGCGGCGACGGAGGTGGTTGGAGCTCCGGCTTGTTGAACAAGAAGGCGGAGGTGCACGCAGCGCCTACGGCTGTGCGAGCTTGCGCGTGCTGGTGCACGCCCCTGCAGGCGATGAGGTAGAGGCTGGAGGGTGCGGGCGCGCCTGCAGGGTGGCGCGGATGCAGGCAACACTGGAGTGGCAGGTGCGTGGGCGAAAGGTGATGCGTTGCGGCGTGTACAATAGGGCGGTGGGGTGTGCTGGCGAGCAGTGGGATGCGCTGGCGTGCAGTGGGGCGCGGGGGCGAGCAGTGGAACGCGCTGGCGAGCGCCTGCGGTTGGTGACTGCAAGGCCGACTGGAGATGGCGCTGTAAGTAGGAGGCGGCTTACAGGCGTGGTGCGAGTGTGCGGGCCCCTGCTGTGCGGTGCGCCTGCAGATGGAGATGGGAGGAAGGTGCACGGGTGGTTGGTGGCGTAAGCGCCTACAGCAGGGGAGAGGCGCACGGTTGGGTGGATGCACCTGTTGTGGCATGGGTTCTGTGCGTGCGGTGAAGGTAGATGGCGCTGAAGGCAGATGAGTGGTAGGGCGCACTGGTGTGCGCCTGCGGTGGCTGGAGGGAGATGCTGTGAGCAGGAGGCGTGAGGTTTTTCCCTGCAATGGGGAAGAAGGCTGCAGTACACGCTTCTTCTCTTCCTCGATCCACAGTGTCCGCTGGGTAGTTCCCCGCGAGGAAGATGAAGATCAATCCCCAGTGCACCTCCTCGCTTTTTAATTCCTCTCTCTCCCCACGTGCGTGAGTTAAGGGATTTTCAAATCCCTTAACTATTTCTGGCCTCGTCAGTTGAAGGAGGGCGGTGGAAGATTAACCCCATGTGCGGCGGGGAGGGGGGAAAGAGTTGCGATTATTATGTGTTGGGGAAATTTACCCCCCACCCTTGTTATTTCTGCATTTTATTACCTGCACATAAAAACAACAAAATCATTAAGTTATAGAATGTTATAAACTTAAATCATGAGACGTATAAATATTCTACAACTTAATTGCCATTATTAACACACCTAAATGTACGATTAAAGATACTTAGGCTTAATATTAGTCCATTTTAATGGACTCATCAGGATGCGTGAAAACAAGTCAAGATTTAGATCGACTTAATCTAACCTAAATCTAATCTAACCTAATATTTTTGTCTTTTTGTGTTTTTGATCTTTATTTTGAAACACGAAATGAAAGCATGCATCAAAGTTGTAAGCCATGAAGATAATAGCATGCATATAAAACCATTAGACAAGAGTATCATGCATCAAAAATTAAGTCACTATAAAATCCAGATACATGGAAATAAGGCTAAACTAAGGAAAGGGATCAACCAAGAGAGGCTAAGGAGAAGCCTTCTTTGCCGTCCACTAAAGAGAAGAGGATGGGTGTGTGCACCCAAGTGGAGAGAGGAGGGTGTTGCACCCTTTCTCTACCAATGGTCGTCCTTGAAAAGATCTTTATGGGGGTCTTCTCTATGGCCTTCTAAGAAGAAAAGAAAATGGGGGCGTGGATCCTCTATGGTGGAAGAAGAGGGTACGCCCACAAGAAGAAAGGAGAAGGTGTTGCATCCTTATGCTCTTCTTCTTCTTGCCACCCTTGAAGAAGCTTGGAGGAGAGCTTCTTCCTAGCCGTCCATGGAGGGAGCCTTGGAGGAGGAGGATGGCCTTGAGAGGGAGAGGAGGAGGTGTGGTCACAAGTTGAGAGAGTGGAGAGAATGGTAGAGATGGTGCAATTTCGTGGCTCTCGCTTTACCCTTATGGAAGGCTCCATTTGGTTGCCACTTTTGGTGGCTCCAAAATTAGCTAATGCCACATTTTTAGGATCTAGGTTTGACACAAGTTTTTAGGGTTTCCAAGAGAGTGTGCATGGGTTTGGTAGGGGTAGAATGGGAAGGGGTGTGTGTGTGTGTGGGTGTGTATTTTTCATGGGACTAGGTTGTGGGTTTTGGTAGAATTAGGTGCTAAATAGGTTGTGTCAATCTAGATTAAGTGGGTGTGGACCTAATTAGGCTTAGAAAGTCTAATTGGATAGGAGTGAACCTAATTAGGTCTAGGTCAAGTCAAACTGGATGTGTGCATGTGATTAGGCTAGGGTAACCCTAATTGGTATGAGTCAATTAGATCCTAGGTGGATCCAATTGGGCTCAAGTGCACCCAATCAACTATGGATGCACCCAATTAGGTATGGGATGGTTCAATTGGGTTAGGGATAGGATAAGTAGGGCTATGGATAGTGGACTAGGCTTAGGAGGTCTCTAATTAGGTTTCCTAGGGTGTCTGGTGGGATTCCTAGGTCAAAATAGGCAAGCTGGGGCTTCCAACACTAAAATCAGGAACCAGAGAGTAGTATCAAACATCTAGGATAGTGGTCAGACGTCTTATACTACAAAATTGGACGTCTGCACACTAAATTAAATGTCCAATTCTGTGTTAGTATGAGTATTGGCTTCCTGGATTGCTATTCTGCAGAAATCAAACGTCTAGCCAGATGTCTGGGCATCCTAAAAGGTGCTGGAGAGTGGGTTTTAGGTTTTCTAAGGTGGGTTTTGGTTCCTAACTATTTGGGAGAGGGATAGAGTTGATAAGAACATGGATAGAGCTATCCATGTTTGGGTTTTGAGGCTAAGGTGCCATGGTGGAGGTTGTTTTGGGTTTGGGAAGGCTGTCCTAGGGTTTCTAAGGGTAGGGATAAGGCTATCCTCCTCACTCCTCTTATCTGGATCAGTCTTCTTCTTCCTTTATTGCTTTATTCCACTATCTCCTTCATCCTGGATCACTTTATTACCTGCAAATAGTAATAAAAACCATTAAATAGCGGGATATCTCATCTTATTCTAAATGCACTGATGAAATGCATGATATGCAAGATATGAGTGCAATATCAACAAATTAAGCTAGGTTCAAACATTATTTAGGTTGTTTAGGACCCATGATTGCTGTGCAATCATACCCTGATGCCTAAAGTTTGCTAGTCCCTAGCAAATGCAAGACTAAGTGCATGGCTAAGTTATTTACAAGTTCAATCCCAAAAAGACTGCTTATTCTTTTTATCAACAAGCTTGACTAAAGATTTTTCTCCTTTTGTTTCATCCAGAAATCTTGAAATCCAGATAAGTGAAAGTGCAGCTATGTAGCCTTTGCAACGGATTCGAGTGAAAAACCTGATTCACTTCTAAAGTCTGTGCTTGACCCCAAGTAAAATTCTAGCAGGATAGGCAAACTTCTTCCCTCAGGGTATTCAAAATATTCTATGAATTCCACCCCGACTTTAAGCTTTGGTAGAGAATTTTAGAGGGAAATGGTTGTTTATTTGGTGGCTCACTCTCACTTGGTGCTACATAGAAATTAGTACTATAGAATCTAGATTCCCACATTATGAAGCACCCAACTCAGAGAAAGATGAGAAAAACTATGCTCTCTTTTGGTTCCTTTGTATTCATTCTCTCTTTTTCTCTCTCTTCTTGTTTTTTTTCTTAGAGCTCACAATCTCACCAAATTCTCACGTATGATCCATATTTGGTGGTCTCACTTGGCATTAACACTTTAATTGAATTATCATAACCTTAATACTATGTCGGAATTCCTCAACCAGTATTCGGGCGGTCCAAAATTTTCCTAGGTTTTAACCCTGGTTTCTTGTATTTCTCTCAAAAAGGATTTGCAATGAATTACGTCTCTATGGTGGTTATGTGGGAGCATTTAATGATGGAACATGACTAATTAAAGCTCGATATGGCTGATGATGATGTTATCATCACTCAGTCACCACACCGAAGGGTGTTATTGAGGATGTAATCGTCAAGGTCAAGGATTTCTATTTTCCCGTAGATTTCCTGGTCATTGACATGGATGTACCTAACGATTTGAGGAACATGTCCATCATTCTAGGGCGCTCGTTCCTAGCTACTGCCAAGTATGGAGATCGCCTTTGGGGATAGAAAGCTAACTCTTGATATTTTTAAGGCGATAAGAGGATTTGAGGATTGTGGATTCGTTGAGGAGCTCGAGGATCATGATTTTGAGACTTATATGACAATCAGTGCCCTCGAGGACTTCACCAGCTTTAGCGAACCCAACCCACAACCCTCCATGGCAAACCTGCCACATCCTAAAGAGGCTGTTGATTTTGTTCATTCCTAGCCTCTTCCACTAGATCATTCTGATGAATCTTCATCGGCGTCCTCCCTACCTTCTATACTAAACCCATGTTAGCTTGAATTGAAACCATTGCCTAAAAATTTGAAATACAAGTTCTTAGGACCTAAAAATTTGAAATATGACTTTGGTCTAACCTGGTCTCAAATTCTAAGCTCAAAGAGATATCCTTATTAGGCATAGGCTTGGGTTCCAGGCACCTAGGGTAGATCCATTTAAATACCAACTCCTAGAACTCCTCTGATTCTATATCGTAAGTCGATTTGACTTCTGAAAAATCAATTCATTCTTCTGAGGAGTGTGGAGAGATATAATTGTCAAATATAGGCCCAAAATCAAAATTCAGATCTAAAATCTGATTCTCATCATATTGGACCTCATGATCATCCCAAATAGGCTCAGATCTAAATTCTAGGTCAGGGGTAGGAATTGGGTCACTAAAATCTGGACTTGATTTTTTTGGATGTCAGAATCACTCTCTAGGAATACCTTCACAGGATAAGGTGCGAGAGTTACATCCTCGAGAGATTTTGAGTTTGATTCTTCATAGGTGTTTGGATAATTTAGACATGATGGACCAGTTTCACAGACCTATGGTTGGCTCATAATCGGGAACACCTGCAACTAGATCCACCCAACCCACATCATGATCAGGTATGTCATTTTGCACATAGTTTGAATCTAGTTCCATATGGGTGGAGGGTCCACAACAACCTTCATTTTCAAACCTAGGCTCTGGGAAATCACATTGATCAATTTCTGAGTGGTGATATGGGTATTTCTGATCAACGGCTTGTTGCAACAGATTTATCATATTTCCACATTTCTTAATGTCATCTTGGTGTATCTCCCAGAGTGGTGGATTTGTAAAACATTGTAAACCCTCTACGCCATGCAATTGCTACAATTCACTGAATTTTGATATGAGTCATCCTAGGTTGAACCACTTATCATTCGAGTCAACATCAGATGGGCGTGGTTCACAATGAGGGTTGTTGTCTCTGACACATTAACCTGAATGCTTCTAATGGGATTTGAGGTTTTGTAATACTCATCATGATGTCTAAGAGCAGCCTTAATCATTTTTTCCTTGATGCTCATACAGGATTCAGGTGTCTTGAACACTCTTCCTAAGTTGTCAGGTTGCATTTCCAAATCAAGTGGTGGATGTAGAATCAAATTCAGGTCCAAATTGATTTGATTAGATTAGATCAGATTTCCAACAGAAAATCAACTACAATGGAGGCCTCTAGGTTAGACCTAGGGACCTCTCCTGTGGATGTGCACTAGAGAATAGATGAGGGATTGGATGTGTATTGTACCTAATCAAGGCACCCAAAAAAATTTTGGATGACTAAGGCTATTTCGAGGTGGATGATACCTCTGGATCAAAAATCTACACATTCGAGAATTACTTGGGCAACCAGGAAGGGAGAGTCCCGTAAAGACCCATACACGGTAGAACATCCCCATGAGTTACAGGGTTTCCCCCACCCGATTCCTTGTCACTAAGGTTCCAAGTAGGTTAGAATGTAGTAATTGAGACCTAAATCTACCAATTTTAGTCCTAATTGTGCCTTGAATTTCACTTGATTTACAAGATAATTCAATTTTGTGACCTAATTTGGAGGTTGGTTGACCCATAAAGTGGACTAACTTCACCTGAATTGCCCTAAGGATGAGGATGAAATTTGGGTCAAGACCCCAAATCAGAATGAATTGATTCTCAGGTTTTTAGGTCCAAATTTTAAGATTCAAGTGAATTTAGAGCCTTGATTTTAGCATTCACTTGGATAGATCAGTTCAAACAAGGGCTTGGGTGGCACATAGATGCGAGAAGATCAATTTCCTTTATTGCAAGCAAATGTGTACTAACACTTCAAAACTCTAATATAGAAACCCTAACTGGTTCTATTTCCAAGTCTAATTTGAATTCCAAATATGGCACCTTGGACTCAAATAAGAAAGTGAGTAGTCCAAGATGCTTAGAAATTTAGTGCGAATCCCTAGTAGGTATAGGAAATCGAGATGGGGAATTCTCTAGTCAAATCGTCTCAACTTCAAATAGATTTTAATTTCGCAAATCAGGAAAACATTTTGCCTTTAAATGATGATTACTAGGAAAATAAGGCAAGTGGATCCTAATTGATTTTATTTCCTTTTTCTCTTTCCCAAGATTAGGATATGATTTAGGGAAGATAAATTTTACCTGCCCCTAGAGTGGTTAATTGCATGGAAGATCTTCTCGTGATGTATGTTGCAAAACATAGTAAAGCAGGTAGGGCAAGTTAGAAATCAGCTCGATCAATCAAGACTAACTAGTGGTGAATTGCATGTTGCTCCTCGACAACAGCGCCAAAATGTTGGCTACGAATTTTCATTTGTTGGTACACAATCGAATTTTCATTTGGTGGCGGCAGAGAAGCTTGCACTGAAAACATGGCCTTAGGGCCTAGTCAGTAGGTTCAGTAGCTTCACTGTGACATGGCGAATGTGGTGGTGGGCTCAATTTGGTGAAAGCATGTGTCCGGGGGTCGACCGAAGTTGGAGTTGATGACAGTGAGTTGCGATTTTCAGTAGAGGTGTTGAGCGGGTGTAGCTCCAAATAGATAGAGGGCTTTTGAAGTTGAAGGTGTGGCAAAGCTTTTGGGAGTGGCGGTGCGTAGCAACGTAGCGACCACGTCGGAGGCATGGTAGGAGACAGGGAAGAAGTTGAAGAAGGAGAGATTGAGGTTTAACCTAAAATCTAAACACCTAAACTAACCTAGACACTAAGAGGGAGAAGAAAACTACTTTACTGGATGAAAGGGGGCGGAAATCCACGGTGGCTTGCTCCACTGGCACCATGCACAATGAAGACTCTGGTGGTGGGAAGTGGCGACGACGAAGGGGGAGATGGTGCTAGCTGATGTACACTAGGCACGGAAGACTACAAGGAAGATCATGGGCCGTCCAATTTCACAGTTGGACGGCCGGAGGACGGAGACCGAGAAGGGTCGTTGGAGTCGACGGAGCTCGCGGTTGGAGAGGAGGGAAGTAGATTTCCAGTATAGAATTGACTGAGTAACACGTTGGGAGTTTGGGGAAGTTATATATAGCATGACTTGGGCCTCAAATTTAAGATTTCATAAATTCGAGTCAAGTTTTTAGGAAACAAGAGCCATGATTTTTGCGAGCTCTCTAGGGCTCTAGGATTCGACTTAGGACTTGGAATTGAGTCCAATGGATTCCTCATGATTTGAACATCAATCCCTCCAAAATTGGAGGGATTTAGTGCTGATTTGGGAGAGATATTTTCTCTTGAATCTTGGCCTACTATGCGTTCAGATGTTAATTGCGGCTGGGACCAAAAAGTGAAGGCAACGACAATGTTAGGGGCTTGAATGCAATAAACTTGAAAGTTAAGGGGTTGATGGTGAAAAATAGAGATCTTAGGGACTGAATTGCAAACTAGGTTAAGATGGACTCTGATTTGGCCCAAATTTTGGTCTTAATCTAATTTAGACCCAAGGAATCTAATGATGAACTTGGATTTTTACCATGTTTGATTGGGTACATTGCAAAGAAGCCCAAATCAGGGTAAATTCCCATCTGAATCTCTAATTTAGGTCAAAATGGTTTTAACTGGTCAAACCAAAGGTACCAAACCTCTTAGAATATTTTTCTATGAATTTTAGGATATTTATATAAATTTTATCTTGACCAAAACCTCTTTAATTTAAGTGGGGTTGATAATTAGGATTTTGGTGCTATTTTTGGCCTTGAAATGCGTGTAACCCTATTTTTGTCAGTGTGGACTCACTTTTTGGTCTTTCATGATCAATTGACCATTAATTAAATCATAAATAATCCTGTGATTAATCTGCATTCATGATATACTATTAAAACTGCAGAATTAACCCTATTTTATTATCTTCTCAAAATGGATCCGAGTGGAATTATGGTCCTCGGGCGATCATTGAAGAGCATTTATCTCTTGATTCCAACTAATTCAAGCTAGTTGTGACAGATGATAGCATTACCATTAGTTACCTCCTCATGAATAACTAACCCTTTAAACGTTGGTGATTAATTAATTATGAATTTTTAAACATCTTTAACACTTTTTCTAATCTAAATAACTACTCTTCTAGATGTATGGTAAATGACTAAAGAGCCCTACATTCTAGAAGGTGTTTTGTGTGTTAATTTTATTATGTGGCTCTTTACAAAAGATCTATGGAAATAAAATAATATCAGAGCTAAACTTAACCTTTAATAATCTCCTTGAAGATGCTAATGTTGATGTAGCCTGATCTTCTCAGCCATCTCCTTGATCAAACTGAGCTTCTTGAAATATGATGCTTCAGTCATATATCTCATAAAATGTTTGTAATCCATTTAAACAAATGATGCTTTCGAATGATGAGTTACTTAAGCTGCAAACATCTCAATAAACACATAAAATAACTTTATATTTTGTATAACATTAAAATTAGGATTAATTGTACTTTGCACTAACAATCTCCCCCTTTTTCATGTTTTACAAAATATTGCATAAATAAAAAATTTGCATGAAATACATGAATAAAATACTTGGAACTCCCCCTAAATAAAATTTGATGATAGTTATGCAATTCCAGAATATTCTCCCCCTTTGGAAAACACGAAAAGACTACAAATTACATAAATTGCATGGAAAAAAAATATTAGCATAAATGTTCATTCAAACATCACCAAGCTAGCAGGTCAAGTATCTAAATAATAAAAATATTATAAATCAATCATTGTACAAATACCAAGCTTTCTTCTAATAGTGACGAAACGATCTAATTGTAAAGGCTTTATAAGTATATCGACCAATTGATCATTTGTATTTATAAAGTCTAATTGTATATCTCCTTTCAAAACATTATCTCTTAAAAAATGATGATGAACATCGATATGTTTTGTACTAGCATGATGAACCAAATTTTTTAAAAGATTTATTGCACTAGTATTATCACAATATATTTTAATACTAGAAAAAGTTAATCCTAAGTCATTTAAGGTTTGCTTCTTCCACAATACTTGTTAACATGCCAAAGCTGCAGAAATATATTTGGCTTCAGCAGTTGAAAGAGCAACATAGTTTTGTTTCTTGGAAAACCAAGAGACAAGATTGTTTCCAAGAAAATGACAAGTACCACTTGTACTTTTTTGATCAGTTTTGCTACCAGCATAGTTAGCATCACTGAATGTGGATAGTTCAAGGGTTAAAGATTTTGGATAAAATAAACCATAATTGATTGTATCCTTAAGATATCGAAAAATATGTTTTACGGCATTTAGATGTGATTCTTTCAGATCAACTTGAAAACAAGCACATAAACAAGTAACAAACATAATGTTAGGCCTACTCACAATCAAGTATAATAAGGAACTAATCATGCTTCTAAATTTAGTTTGGTCAATGGACTTACCCTTTTCGTCCAAATCTAAGCTTGTATGAGTTCCCATAGGAGTGCTTTTACCTTTAGAGCTATCCATCTTGAATTTCCTCAAGATATCCAAGGTATATGATGGCATCGCCATCATCTAATGTATCTAACCTAATTTGGCTAAGTTCTAAGGTTAAATTCAACTAATTAACACATTAAAATGGTATAACTCAATCAGAGCTAAAAAGAGGTGAATTAATAAAAATAGGGGTTAATTCTATAATTTTCACGAATAATTATCAAGGCAGAATGGTAAGGGTGAACCATGATTAATCAAATGTCAATTGAGCTTAAATTTCCTAAAAGTGGGTTGATATTGAGTAATTTAGGATTTTCATTCAAATTAAGTGTTAATCCTTAATTAAAATGGCTAATTTCGACCCTGCTTCAATTAAAATAGTTTTGGTGGAAATAAATGTAATATAAACCTTCTAAAATTCATTTAAAAATATTTTGTGGGGTTTAAAACAATCAACTTGACAATTGGATCATCTTTTGACCTTAAACAGAAACGTAGGCAGGTATCTAGTATATTTTGGGTTAAATTATAAATTGATCATGTAAACATCATTAAAACCCAAAATTGAAGTCGCCATTGAATTCCTTAGACCTAAATTAGGCTACCAAACAAATTTGGGTTCATTTAGACTTCATCTTGGCCTAGTTTGCATTTTGATCCCTAAAACCCAATATCATGCAAAGACCCCCCTATCTTTCGAGTTACCTTGCAATGAGGACCCCAACTTCTCTTCTTCCCCACAATTAGGCCCCTAATGCCATGGCAGCTCGCAAGGGTGAGATTCACACATGAATTCCCGTCGACTCCGTCCACCATTCTCCATAAAACTTGGAAGATCAACTCTCTACTCCCTACGACAAATGGCAGCGATCTCATCGCCAACAACCACTTCTCTAAGTTGGTCTTCACAGTTAAAACCACCACACGCAGCTCACATTTTTCAAGAGCTATTCTTACGAGTTTTGGATCCATCTCGCATAGCTCTTTGGCTATAAAGCCTCGTGAAGCTCCACGGAGTCGAGTCATCCAGAAAACATGCTCCTCCTCCCTCTCTTTCTTCTTCCCTAGGACGCCGCCATTAGTGGACTTTGAGGTCCTCTCCAACTCCACGCTCCCTTGGTTCTTTCTATTAAATGAGATCACGGTTGTCTTCACCCATTCTTCACCGTGCTCCCCAGTAAAGGAGGCGATTCTCCGACTCCTTCCTCGACCTCAATTCCTCATCCGTTCGTCGCCGACGAGCCTACCACCACCACCGGTTTCCTCTCTCTCTTTCATCTAATAAACATAGGGTTTTTATTCCTCACATCACCCCATAGCTTCTAGGTACCTCATCTCCTTCATTCGACCACATTATCGCTGCCACCGACCATCTCCATTAGGAGGTCCAACGAGCTCCACCGTCAGACCTCCACACATGACCATCCCCCCAATAGCATTAGGGCTTTGCTTTGGGGCTTCACCCCGAAGCTCTTGCACTTGACTCGAGGTCAAACGACCACATATTTTGTTCGCAGGCCATTGCCAAAGCTGTGTCATCATCCTCAACTTCGTCGACCTTCCACTCCACCACTACTTCGATCGCTGATCCACCACCACCATCAAGTTAGCGAGCTCCCAACGTCCCTCTCCTTCATTTGCTAGCATCAACTAACTATCGGATCATCTTCTCCGACGAACTCCGGTCACCCTTGCTGGAGGTGAAGGAGAAAAGAAGAAATGGTTAGAGGACCTTTTGTAAGAAAAGGACCCACTTGCAAGAGTCCTAAGGGTCTAACTGCAATCCTCAGGGACCAAATTACAATAGTCCAAGTTTGGATTGTAATCTAGTTTAAATTGATTTAAGATTGGTTTCTGACATTGTTTTTAGTGCAATATCTTGTTCAACATTCTCCTTAGTGCTCAGTGGTGCCTAATTAGATGAACATTTGATTATTATTTGATTATTAATTTTTATTGAGCATTAATGATAACAATTGTTGCATTTGATTTCATATTTTTAAGTTGCATCACAAAATGCAATTGTGAACTTGCTGAAAGTATAAAGATTGACTCCATATTATAAGTTCACCAAAAACATTTGTAAATAAACAAAATAGTAGTATTTGCGCATTAGCTTGCTCCTAGCGAACGACCTCGGGATACTTTTATTTTTAGTTATAAATTGTAAATGTTGATATGCTTTTATCATCTGTACTATGATGCAGTGATTTTTAAATACGGTAGAAGGATGTTAACAGTATACCTGGATTGGTTGATGAAAACTCCTAGTTGATGTATTTGCAATCCAAGGAAATACTTTAACTCTCCCATTAAACTCATTCCAAATTCCGCCTGCATGGTCTTTGAAAATTCTTGACAGAAAAGTTCATTAGTTGCGCCAAAAATGATGTCATCCACATATATTTGTACAACTAATAAATCAGAACCATTTCTTTGTATAAAAAGAGTTGTGTCAATTTTACCCATTTTAAAATTTGATTTAATTAGGTAATCCCTTAATCACCTATACCAAGCACGAGGTGCTTGCTTAAGTCCATTTAGAGCCTTTTTAATCTTAAATACATGATTAAGAAATTCTTCATTTATGAACCTAGGGGGTTGCTTAACATATACTTCATCTTTTATTATTCAATTAAGGAATGCCAATTTTGCATCCATTTGGTAAAGCTTAAGACTAAAGTAAGATGAGAATGCTAGAAGCATCCGTATCGACTCTAGCCTTACGACAGGGGCATAAGTTTCATCATAATCAATACTTTCTTGTTGATTATAACCTTGTGCCACCAATAAAGCTTTATTTCTTATTATATTCCCATCTTCATTTGTCTTGTTCCTAAAAACCCATTTTGTACCAATAATTGAATGATTTTTTGATTTAGGAACTAGATCCCAAACTTGATTTCTTTCAAATTGGGTTAGTTCGTCTTGCATCGCCATTATCCAAGAATTATCTTTTAAGGCTTCATCAACACTTTTGGGTTCAACAAGTGAAACAAAAGCATTGAAGGCAAAATTGTTAATTGATTGTGATTGAGTTTTAACATTATCTTGAACCTTCCAAATTGCTAGGTCTTTTGGATGATTTTTATCAAATTTCCAATCCTTATGAAGATTATGAACATTATTATCTTTAATGTTTGAAACATCAAGGAAATGATGCCCATCATCTTCATCATCTTCTTCAACATTTCCTTGATTAAGGAGTGGGGGTTCTGCATTAAATTTGACATGTAAGGTTTTTCTACAACAAGAGTGTTTTTATTAAAGACCTAATATACTTTGCTACGAGTAGAGTACCCCATAAAGATGCACTCTTCACCCTTAGCCTCAAATTTATCTAAGTTTTCTTTAGTGTTAAGAATGTAACATTTACTACCAAATACTTTAAAGTAGCTAATTTTAGGTTTCTTTTCATAATAGAGTTCATAAGAGGTTTTATTAATTAAAGGCCTAATAAGAACCCTATTTAAGACATAGCAAGCCATATTGGTTGCTTTGGCGCAAAAATATTTTGGTAACCCCGATTCAATAAGAAGAGTATGAGCACATTCTTGTAGTGTTCGATTTTTCCGTTCCACTACACCATTTTGTTGAGGTTCTCTAGGAATGAAAATTCATGGGTGATCCCATGCTTTTCACAAAAAGATGAGAATAATTGATTCTCGAATTCACCACCATGATGGGAGTGGATTCGGGTAATCAAATATCCCTTCTCATTTTGTTCTATCTAAGTGGAAACCTTAAAGCAATCAAATACTTGGTCTTTTTGCTTTATGAAGAAAACCCAAGTAAATCTAGAAAAGTTAGTGACTAATACAAAACAAAATTTGCAACCATTTAATCTTTCAGATCTAGTAGGACCAAATAAATCTAAGTGAATTAATTGCAATGGTCTTGTACTAGAAATAATAGTTTTATTTTTGAAAGTACTCTTATGAATTTTACCCAAGGTACATGCATCACATGAGGAATGGCTTTTAAATTTCTTATGGGGTAAACCCTTAACAAGGTCATATTTCACTAATTTGTTCAAGTATCTATGGTGAAGATGACCCAATCTTTGATGCCATAATGCAATTTCATTAAATGAAGCAATTAAACAATCATGTGTATTATTTTTATCAATAACAACAACATAGATGTTTTTATATCTTTTTCTTTCTATCAAGACTTCATCATTAACCTTATCAATGATTCTGAAAACTTTAGAAGTAAATAAAACATTAAAACCTTAATCACAAACTTGTCTAAAACTCAGGAGATTGTGCTTGAGTCCTTTAACCAAGCTTACATGACTAGGAAGTGTTAGCTCTACCAATAGTGCCAGTGCCAATTATCTTGCCTTTGTGGTTGTTGCTGAAGGTAACCATTCCTCCATTCTTGTGCTCCAAATGTGTGAACAACTCTTGATCTCCCATCATATGTTTTGAGCACTCACTGTCCATCACCCATCTTCCTTGATTTTCCTATAAGATTTTGATGTTGTTGAGTAGGGAACTTCTTTATGACCATGATTCCATCTTTTGTAATTAGATATGTCCAATTCTTGTAATCCACATCCTCCTTTCCTACAAAACAAGTTTTCAACATATTCTTTGGTGCCCATTTCTTCTTGGGTCCGCATGGGTTAGTGGTCTTCCATTTATTTGCATAAGTGGAAGAAGATCCTGTTGAACGTGTTTGTCGTGAATCGCTAAACTTACATATTTGGTTTTGGAAAACCTGTCGTTGTAGTTCGAAAGCGAAGAATTCGTGTTCAACAAATAAAAATTTATACCGAAAAGAATTCCGGGTCGAACACAGGGAGGCTACGTTGATCTATATTCGCAATTATATTTCTTTTAGGATTTTTGTTAAGCAAGGCGATATAATTACAATGGAGCTATCAAACTAAGAGAGAGAGAGAGAGAAAGAGAGAGAAAGAGAGAAAGAGAACATGAATTCAATATTTCAATTGTTTATAAAAGTTACACTAGTTAGCGGAAAATCAATTACACTATAAAGCAAGAAAATTCTACACTAGAAAAGCTGTAAATAAGAATGGGAGAGAGAAGTTATCCTCCTCAACGATTGCTTGGAGGACGAGCCGGATGGGACAACGCCTGGACGAAGGAGAATGAAGCAGGATGAAGGAGGATGAAGTAGAAGAACGGGAACGGAGCAGCACGCCGTCGTCGTCGCGGGATCCACTTCCGAAGGGGAACGAAAATTGGACTTTATCTCGCAAGAAGCAACCCGGGTGTGGGACAAGCTTCTTTTGAGCTTTGGAGGAATAGAGAGGAGAAAGAAGGGATGAGAATTTCATATGGAGGGGGTCTCCTTTTATAGTTGCGAGGAGTGGGGGCAAAATGGACATTACAACTTCAAAATAGTAAATGAGGGGTCTTTAGTGACGGATAAATCCGTCACTAAAGCTCCCTTCGTGGGCGACGTGGGTGGCTCGTGCGCGCCCGCTCGGCTGCTCACGCGCGCAACGCCCACGCACGTCCATTGTTTTTCAGCCGTCCAATTGCGAGATCGGACGGCTTAAGATGCGTCCGCGCCCGCGACGTTGCGCGCCCCCAGCGCGTCTGATTGCGCGTCCAATCGCGCAGCGGTGCTATCAGGCGCGCGCGACCGTCCGATCTTCATCTGATGCTCCACGCGCCTCAATTGATCGCGCCCTCCAGCCCCTTGCCGCGGATCGAACTTGTGCCCCGCGCTTGCGATAGCGCACTCGACCACTACGCTATGGGGCGCGGATGGTCGAGCGGGCACTTTTAAATGCGAGCACCCACAGTTGTTGGATTAAGATCCAACGGCGGTGAGCGATCAGGCGCGGGGCTTTCACACGACGCAAGCAGCCGTTTGGGTGGCTGAGATGGCACCACGTGGTGCTATCTTGGCCGTCCATCTTCTGGAAGTTGTAGATGGTGCCACGGATGTCGGATGGACTCGATTTTTGTGTCGCTAGGCTGCGATCGTCGATCCGAATTCATCCATGCGGTCGAATTTATAATCTGAAGTGTGGATTTACACCATCGTGGCCCTTGATCTTCTAGGGTTCCCGGGTCACTATCTGATGCTACGGATGCCTGATTAGGGCGATCTTGGAGTCGTTGAACTCCAATCGTCGCCCTGATCACATCCATACAGTTGGATCTTTGATCCGAGGCCCTGATAAAATATTTGCCCTGTCCAAGTACATAAAAGGAGATAATTAACCTCCATTTTATTCAAACTATTCTAAATGCAAGATGATGCATGTAATGCAATATTTATATCATGAAATGCAATCCTATGCTTAAGAACATGCATAAATAGACATCTTAAGTAGTGTAAATGTGTTTACATCATACCCCCATGCCTATCTTTTGCTAGTCCCTAGCAAAAACTATGTGCTATTTATAAAAGAATTAGGTTAGATTACTTGGACTTGAGTTATTTTTCAATCATTAAGAAATTATCTACTTAGGAGCTGAACTTTCAAAGACACAGCAGTGCCCGGGTATCAGCCAAAATGCAGACCGTCTCAAGCCCTCGCCTTATTAAAAGAAAATTTTCTTTTTTCTCTTTTCTAATTTTTTTTTATTTTCAAATTTTAGGGTTTAAGAGTGGCTTTCTACGGCCATTCAACTCACCCAAAATTTGATGAGAACCCTAAGATTTATGAATCTTATTGTGATTGTGATAGACTCGTTGACCGGCAATTAGAACGGACTTCGGATTTCTACGCCTCTAGGTGACCTAACCAGAATTCTACCTAAAAGTGTATCTTTACAACCGGTAGCTTTCTCCCTACTTTTATTTATTTATTTTTTTACGGGGTCAACACAAGGGTGAATCCAGTGTATCTCTCCCCGGTTTATTCTACTTCTCCGCTTCTTCCTAAGTGCTTTGGGAATTTTTAGTACATTTTCTGAGCTGGGTTCTGGACAACCGGTCGATGAGCTGTTACCATCGACAACTTGCCAGCCATACTCATGCAGCGAAGTGTGGCTTATTTCTTTTTATTCTTTTTTCCCTTTTTTTTTTTTTTTTTTTAAAGTAGGTGGCTTCCCTAGTCGAAGATTTACCTAAAGGCAGCAAACTAAGAAAGGTCCAGTGACTGGGCTCTGGACAACCTACCTTTGGGCTGTTACCCATGATAACTTGCCAGCCATATCACCCTAGAAGGATCATTAGCTACCCAATTTCAGTTAAAATTGTCGAACAACGAGTTAGTGCAAAGAAAGTGTGTAGATGGTTAAGAATTAAAATTCCCTCAAATCAGAGGGCGGGTTGATAAGTCGTGTACTTATCACCCAAACTTATTTACTCCAATTACGAAAGAATTAAGATGGCGAGGACTCAAAAACAAATCCACATTTTAGTGGATACACAGGCTAATTAAGTCTAAAGACCTGAGGGGTCTTTGTGTTCAGATCCTAATGTAAAATTTCTTAGGATTGAAAAGTCCTAATGTCCAACTAATCCTACCTTTTTTTTTTTTTAATTTTAAATTTTTTTAAATAAGAAGAGAGACAATTTACATGGATTTCACAAGGCTGACCAAGTAATTCAAGAATGAATCCACCCCCCCATGCCTAGCTGATGCAATGTCCTCATTGAAAAAGAGACATGAAAGAAAGGGTAGAATATGAAAGATGTCACCTGGATATGAAGCTCGTATCAGCCTTGTGTCATATGTACAATTGCTGAGTTTAATGCCGTCAGCTAGGCGAAGTCCAGCCAAAGTAGTCACAGAATGGCTAAAGCAACAGAGTCTGAGACTGGTTCTGGAAAATTACGGTCAAAAACAGGCTTTAAACGTTGACCGTTGACTTTAAAGGTGTTACCCGTCTCTGGGTCAGAAATCTGAACGGCACCATTAGGAAAAATCTGATCAATTATGAATGGGCCATTCCATTTAGATCTAAGTTTACCAGGAAAGAGCTTAAGTTTAGAATCAAATAACCAGACCTTCTGGTTTGGCTCAAAGCTCTTGCGGGAAATCAATTGATCATGTAGAGCTTTGGTCCGAGCCTTGTAGATCTTGGCATTCTCATAAGCATCATTTCTAAGCTCCTCCAACTTAGATAGTTGGAGTTTCCTGGTCTTTCCAGCTAGATTCAGATCTAAATTACATTGTTTGATTGCCCAGAATGCCCTTTGTTCAATCTCTATGAGTAGATGGCACGCCTTTCCATACACCAAACGGAATGGAGACATGACGATGGGCGTTTTATACGTCGTATGGTAGGCCCAAAGAGCGTCCTCAAGCTTTTGAGTCCAATCCTTGCGATCAGGCCTAACCGTTTTTTGCAGAATGTTCTTGATCTCTCGATTGGAGATCTCAGCTTGTCCATTCGTTTGGGGATGGTAAGGTGTGGAAATTCGATGATTAACCCCGTATTTGGCCAATAAATTCTGGAATTGGGAATTAGTAAAATGAGTGCCACCATCACTGATGATAGCCCTCGGAATCCCGAACCTACTGAAGATATTTTTCTTGACAAAATTGATGACCACCTTGTGGTCATTGGTTCGGGTGGGAATTGCCTCAATCCATTTGGACACATAATCAACAGCAACAAGAATCTACTGATGTCCAAATGAAGGGATAAAGGGTCCCACTAAATCGATGCCCCAAACATCGAAAATTTCTACCAGAAGAATTGGGTTTAGGGGCATCATATCTCTCTTATTTATGTTCCTGAGTGACTGACATCGAGAACATGACCTTGAGAAGTCCTGGGCATCCTTGAATAAAGACGGCCAATAGAAGCCAGATTGCAAGATTTTTGCAGCCGTCTTTCTCCCGGAGAAATGTCCACCACACCCAGATGCATGGCAGAACTCGAGTATACTATTGAATTCATTCTCCGGTATGCATCGGGGAATAATCTGATCAGAGCCGATGCGATACAGTTCAGGGTCCTCCCAAAAGTAGTATTTGGCCTCAGATTTGATTCTATCTCACTGTTGCTTGGTCCAATCCTGGGGGATTCGACCAACGGCCAAATAGTTAACAATGTCAGCAAACCATGGGGAGTGGACACCTAAAACTATAAGAATGGTTTCGTCCGGAAAAGTGTCAGCAATCGGAATGTTCGGACAAGAAGAATCACCTAGGAGTCTCGACAAATGATCCGCTACCACATTTTGCACCCCGGCTTTATCCTTGATTTCAAGATCAAATTCTTGAAGAAGAATCCAACGAATAAGCCGGGGTTTAGCATCCTTTTTAGCCAAGAGATGTCTCAAGGCCGAGTGGTCGGTATAAACAATAACATGAGACCCCAAGAGATAAGCCCTGAATTTTTCCAAAGCAAATACTACAGCTAGTAATTCCTTTTCAGTAACAGTGTAATTCCTCTGGGCTTCATCCAGAGTTTTACTAGTGTAGTAAATGACAGAGGGCTTTCGGTCAATTTTCTGACCCAGGATAGCCCCGACCGCGTAATCAGAAGCGTTGGTCATGATCTCAAATGGTGCTGTCCAAATTGGTGCTTGCAAAATTGGAGCATAGGTGACATCCGTTTTCAGAAAATCAAATGCCTTTCGGCATGATTCGTCAAAAACAATTGGCGTTTCTTTGGCAAGAAGATTGCTCAAAGGATGAGCAACCTTCGAGAAATCCTTGATGAATCTTCAATAAAATCCCACATGGCCAAGAAATGATCTGATTTGTTTAACAGATGTGGGAGGAGGAAGTTTAGCGATAGCATAAACCTTAGCTTTGTCTACTTCAATTCCCCGATCAGAGATTACATGACCCAAAATGATGCCTTCTTGGGTCATGAAATGACTCTTTTCCCAGCTAAGGACCAGTCGTGTCTTGATACATCGCTTAAGAATCATTTCCAAATTAGCCAAACATGAGTCAAATGATTCTCCGAAAATAGAGAAATCATCCATGAAGACTTCCATAAACTCTCCCACCATGTCAGAAAATATGGCTAGCATACACCTTTGAAAAGTCGCAGGTGCATTGCATAACCCAAAAGGCATCCTACGAAAAGCAAAGGTTCCGTAGGGAGAGGTGAAAGTAGTTTTTTCCTGATCCTCGGGATGGATAGGAACTTGGTTGTATCCCGAGTAGCCATCAAGAAAACAGAAGTACTTCTGCCCAGCTAATTTTTCCAAGATTTGATCAATGAAGGGTAGTGGAAAATGATCATTTTTAGTGGCTGTGTTCAGCTTCCTGTAATCAATACAAACTCTCCAAGAGGAAGCTGAACGAGTTGTGACAGATTCACCTCTCATTAGTCACAACAGTAATCCCGGCTTTCTTTGGAACAATCTGAACGGGACTTACCCAGGGACTGTTAGAGATTGGATAAATAATTCCTGCATCGAGCCACTTGATGATTTCCTTTTTGACCACTTCTCGCATATTTGGATTCAATCTCCTCTGCATATGGCGAGAAGGGCGGGATCCATCTTCCAAAAATATTCTATGATTACAGTAAGATGGGTCGATCCCCCTGAGGTCATGAATGGTCCAACCAATTGCCTCCTTATGTTCCTTTAGGACCTTAATCAATTTAATCTCTTGCTCCTTTGTCAATTTAGCACTAATAATCACAGGGAGTGTATTCTGCGGTCCTAAAAATTGATATTTTAAATTCTCGGGCAATGGTTTCAATTCAAGCTAGGGTGGGGTAATGATTGATGGTAGGGTAGATGCTGAAGATTCAACAAGAGGAAGAGGTTTTGAGTGAACAAAATTAGTAACCTCTTCTGAAGATGTCAGGTCAGAGGGTTGCGGGTCAAATTCATCAACCAAAGAGGAACTTTCAATTGAAGAAACTATCAAACAAGTTTCAATATTAACATAATCCTCATCAAGTTCCTCAATAAATCCACAATCCTCAAATTTGTTGATCGCCTTAAAAATATCCAATTTCATTCGTTGGTCCCCAAAGGCGATTTCTATGCTACCGCTTTCACAATTAATGTTGGCCTTTGCGGTAGTCAGGAACAGACGCCCCAGAATAATGGGCGTGTTCCTCAGATTATCTGGTACATCCATGTCAAGGACAAGGAAATCTACAGGAAAATAGAAATCCTTGACCATAACTATAACATCTTCAATAACGCCTCATGGGTTTGTGACCGAACGGTCCGCTAACTGTAGCGTTACTGAAGTTGGCCGAAGTTCACCTAACCCAAACTTCTCGTAGAGAGTAGGAATTAGGTTGATGGATGCACCGAGATCCAAAAGTGCTCTATCAAATGTGTAATCTCCGATAACGCAAGAAATCAAAGGAGCACCAGGATCTCTCTTTTTCTGAGGGAGGTAGTGCAGGATAACAGAACTAGCCTGCTCGGAGAGTACCACCTTCCTCGGAACAGATTCTCTCGACTTACGCTTTTGTGTACATAATTCCTTTAAAAATTTTGCGTAAGCCAGTATGTGCTTGATAGCATCAAGGAGCAGAATATTGATCTCAACATTCTTAAATAAATTCAGAAGCTCCTCATTGCTATCAACAGACTTCTTCTTTGCTTTGGCTAAGGCTTCAGGAAAAGGAACATGAGTTAGATCTTTGGAATCAGGTTCCTGAGCCTTGATTTCTCCTCTAGAATTCTCCTCTCCCTCCTCAGATTCTTCAGGATTCAAAAGATTAGAATAGTGTGGTTGTGGATCCTGAGTCTTCTTACCACTCCTCAAAGTGATAGAATTTGCAGAAGCATAAGAATTTGGGTCTTGGGGAGGGTTAGGAAAGATTGGAGGGGCTTGATTGACCATGAATTGTTGATTAACAGAAGAAGAAGACGAGGAACTCTACTCAACCACCTGAGCATGTGCGTGCGGGTCCCTCTGATTTCCGTACCCTTGGGCTTGATTGCCTGAATTAATAATGTTTCGTTGGTTGGGTATGGGTTGGGATGGTAGAGATCCGGGTTGACGAGAGTTAGCAATGAGCCCGGATTGCAAGTTGTCCAGCGAGTTTTTCATTTGCTGCATAAGCTGGATCATAGATCCTTGCATCTCTACCATTTGACGGTTCAAATCAGCCTGCCCTGCGGGTTGATAGGCATTCCAAGCTGGCTGATTGACCTGATTCGGAGGCAACTGAGTATATACTTGACCCTGACCCATTAGTCGTTGTGGAGCATAGTTGCTGGGTCGGAATTGGGTCTGTTGCCCCGGATTTTTCCAAGAGAAGTTAGGGTGGTTTCTCCAACTTGGATTATAGGCATTCGAGTAGGGGCTGGATCTAACATTCTCTTGTACAGCACAGACATCCTCATAAGGTGAGGATGGAGAGAAAGAAAGGGAAGGATCAGAAAAACTGGGATCAAAGGCCCCAGTTGGGAACCCATGGGGTTCCGAGAAATGCTGACTCATAGATTGAGTCGCATTGAGTTGATTCACGAACTCCCATCCAGAAGGAGCTCGTGAGGAATGGAATCCCGAATTTTGGGATTGAGTGGATTGAGAGTTGTTCATAGAATTGCCAGCCATCCACTCTTCCATTCTTTTAGCAACCAAGTCCACCTTATCAAGTTTATTACAAATCAATTCCATATCAAATGAATGAGAGTCATGGACTTCATTGACATTTGATCTGGGTTGCTGGGACCTGTTAAAAGTATCCATGGAGGCATGATTAATTGAATTCTCGCTCATTTCCTCAAATAAATCATGTGCACTATCTGCATCTTTATTGAGGAAATTGCCTCCGCAAGAAGCATCCACATGGTTTCTGAGTTGCTCATTCAACCCATGATAGAAGATCTGCACGAGTTGCCATTTTGGCACCTCGTGGTGTGGACACCTCCGCAATAAGTCCTGGAATCGCTCCCAGGCCACATGAAACTGCTCCCCCGGCCGCTGGGTAATGGTAGTGATTGCCCGTCTCAAAGCATTGGTACGACCAACTGGGAAGAATTTCTTCAGAAAGGCTGATTTCAACTCATTCCAAGTTGTAATTGGTCTTCAAATTGTCCTATACCAATGCGCGGCTTTATCCCTAAAAGAGTAGGGGAAGAGCCTCATGATAATTTGCTCCTCGTTAACGTTTCGAGCCTTGGTGGTCTAGACCAAAGTGGTCAAATCTTCCAAGTGCTGAAACGGATCTTCGGAGCCAAGCCCATGATAATGTTTAATCAGGCTTAACACCTGGGGCTTGATTTCTATGTCACCGGCTGGATTCTGGATGCCGGGACATTCCTCGTAATTCGAAAGATCATAAAAATCCTTCAAGGGCTGAGCACCCTGCATTCTCTGGAACCATTCCTGCATTCTCTGCATTTGTTCCAGCTGCCTTCGAAATTCTTCCTGTGGATTTTCAAGCAGAGGAGGCTGTTGTTCGGCCATGGGATCAAATTGACCAAAATCTAACTTGCTCCTCCTAGAATGTTCTAACGGTCCTTCCAATCAGGGATTCAATGACCGTCTTCCCAGCATAAACTAGGAGAAGGTCGGAAGGACTGGGGATAGGGACCGTGCAGCACAACAAAACAAGGTTGTCCTTAAGTGGGGTAGCCTAAGGATCTACTGACTCCCAAAACCAGCCTTAAGCCTGTAAGTGATTTACTCTAATTGCGTCTGTTTAATCCAACCAGTTAGAAGGAGGGACTGGGGAGATGGTTCTTCCTTTGGCTTTCGCCTCCGGTTCCTAGTGTACCCCCCAGCCACGATCGTTTGACTCTGCTCCCCTAGCTAGACATCAGATTAATCAGTACAAGTAGGTTAATCAAAAACAATCTCAGACTAAGCACTGAAGAGTGAATCAAACCTTAAGGCCAACGTCTACTCAATTTTATTAAGTCCTGGGATTGTGGTGCTTATGGAATGTGATGGGCCCTTACAATGGGTTGTGGCCTTAATGATTGATTGAGATTTGTGTAAGTGTGTGCACAACCAGGGTTTTCAAGCCAGATTATTGATAATGTGTGAATTTTAGTGTTCAAATCTTGCTTAAGTAGCTTTTAGGGTTTCAAATTAGGTGAATTGCAATCAAGTTTCTAGGAAAACCAAGTTGTAAAACACGGGTGAAGATTGTTTTCCTTTAAAATAAGAAAGAAAATGGAGTGCCTGGAATATACCTAGATTGAAAAACCCTAAGGAGGAACTACTTGATGAGTTGGTTTTAAAATAAAGTGGTGCGGCCCAAACAACTCAAACAACTGGCCACAAATGCACCACTAAGTTAGGCACTCAAAGATGATTAACCTAGAATGATTTCTACTCTGTTATGTGTTGCTTTGTGTGTACCGGTTCCATAGATCAGAACCCGGTTGAGTAGAAAACAAATCGAGTTGATCAAGTTCCTTGAATCTGGGTGTTTGTTGTGTGTTTGTTGGAAATTACCCCACAAGATTATCTTTTTGTTATTTTTTTATGAATGAGGGTGGAATGAATGTGAGTGAAAATCCAAACAACCAAACTATTCCTAGGATTTATGCAAACATCTAAGTTAATTGGGATTTGGATTTAATGTGGCGAATGAAATCTATGGAGGGGGAAAGAATGGGGGAGCACTTACAGTTGTCTTCAACTGCACTTTACTCCAGTCTACCGCTTGTTGATTCCTTGATGGAGGTCTCTGCAAAATAATAGACACAAGAGAAAGCTAGTTAGAAAACAAATAAAGTGCAAGAAATGCGAAGAAAAGATCGAAAATCGTTGCCTCCCCGGCAACGGTGCCAAAATGTTGAATGTGTTTTTCGCGAATCGCTACGCTTACGTGTTTGGTTTTGGAAAACCTGTCGTTGTAGTTCGAAAGCGAAGAATTCGTGTTCAACAAATAAAAATTTATACCGAAAAGAATTCCGGGTCGAACACAGGGAGGCTACGTTGATCAATATTCGTAATTATATTTTTTTAGGATTTTTGTTAAGCAAGGCGATATAATTACAATGGAGCTATCAAACTAAGAGAGAGAGAGAGAGAGAAAGAGAACATGAATTCAATATTTCAATTGTTTATAAAAGTTACACTAGAAAGCGGAAAATCAATTACACTATAAAGCAGGAAAATTCTACACTAGAAAAGCGGTAAATAAGAATGGGAGAGAGAAGTTATCCTCCTCGACGATTGCTTGGAGGACGAGCCGGACGGGATGACGCCTGGACGAAGGAGAGTGAAGCAGGACGAAGGAGGACGAAGCAGAAGAACGGGAACGGAGCAGCACGCCGTCGTCGTCGAGGGATCCACTTCCGAAGGGGAACGAAAATTGAACTTTATCTCACAAGAAGCATCCCGGGTGTGGGACAAGCTTCTTTTGAGCTTTGGAGGGGTAGAGAGGAGAAAGAAGGGATGAGAATTTCGTATGGAGGGGGTCTCCTTTTATAGTTGCAAGGAGTGGGGGCAAAATGGACATTACAACTTCAAAATAGTAAATGAGGGGTCTTTAGTGACGGATAAATCCATCACTAAAGCTCCCTTCGTGGGCGATGTGGGTGGCTCGTGCGCGCCCGCTCGGCTGCTCGCATGTGCAACGCCCGTGCACGTCGATTGATTTTCAGCCGTCCGATCGCGAGATCGGACGGCTTAAGATGCGTCCACGCCGACGACGTTGCGCACCCCCTGCGCGTCTGATTGCGCGTCCGATTGTGCGTCCAATCGCGCGTCGGCGCTATCGGGCGCGCGCGGTCGTCCGATCTTCATCTGACGCTCCATGCGCCTCAATTGATCCGCCCTCCAGCCCCTCGCCGCGGATCGAACTTGCGCCCCGCGCTCGACCACTGCGTTATGGGGCGCGGATGGTCGAGCGGGCACTTTTAAATGAGAGCACCCACAGCCGTTGGATTAAGATCCAACGGTAGAGAGAGATCGGGCGTGGGGCTTTCACAAGACGCAAGCGGCCGTTTAGGCGGCTGAGATGGCACCACGTGGCGCTATCTTGGCTGTCCATCTTTTGGAAGTTGTAGATGGTGCCACGGATGTCGGATTAACTAGATTTTTGTGTCATTGGGCTGCGATCGTCGATCCGAATTCATCCGTGCAGTCGGATTTATCATCTGAAGTGAGGATTTACACCATCGTGGCCCTCGATCTTCTAGGGTTCCTGGGTCACTATCTGATGCTATGGATGCCTGATTAGGGCGGTCTTGGAGTCGTTGAACTCCAATCGTCACCCTGATCACATCCATACGGTTGGATCTTTGATTCGAGGCCCTGATAAAATATTTGCCCTATCCAAGCACATAAAAGGAGACAATTAACCTCCATTTTATTCAAACTATTCTAATTGCAAGATGATGCATGTAATGCAATATTTATATCATGAAATGCAATCCTATGCTTAAGAACATGCCTAAATAGACATCTTAAGTAGTGTAAATGTGTTTATATCAGATCCCTTCTCAACCTTTAAACCAAGAGAAAAATCTTTCTTAACTAGCTTTGAAGGAAGGGAAAAATGAGAATAACCAATTCCATTCTTACTACCATAATTTCTTTAGTTTGCAAGCAACTTGTCCAAATTTTCTTTGCCTTTAGTAAATTTACTAAGATCTTCAACTACTTGATTGGATGTATGCTTTAATTCTTCTACTTTTCCTTTCAAGTATGAGATTTTGTCTTTCAAAGAGGAAATTTCATATTTGAGGTGCTCATTCTCTTTAGATAAGCAATCATTTTTATCAATAAGAGATGAAATAACTACCTTTTTATCAAGTTTCAATTTCTCATAAGAATCAAATAACTCATTGAATGCATCTAATAACTCTTCATAAGAACAATCAGTCACCTCGTTGTCCCATCACATTGTCGATAGCCATCTAAAGGGCCCATCACATTCCCGAAGCACCATTGTCCCAAGCCTAACTAAAATTGATTAGACGTTGGCCGTAAGGACTGGTTCGCTCGTTGGGATCCAGATTGAGATTGTTCACGATTAACCTGCTTATACTAATCAATCTGATGTTTAGCTAGGGGAGTAGATCAAACAACCGCGGTTGGGAGGTACACTAGGAACCGGAGGCGTAAGCCAAAGGAAGAACCTTCTCCCCAGTCCCTCCTTCTAACTGGTTGGATTGCCTGGACATAAGTAGAGTAAATCGTTCATAATCTTAGGATAGATTCCGAGAGTCTGTAGACCTTTAGGCTACCCAACCTAAGACATTAGCTCCTTTCTCTTCTGATTTCCCTCCTTACTTCACCATGTACCCTTCCACATCCTACACACATTTCACATCCTATCTTCCTACCACCACTTACCCCCAAGATGATTACTATCCTGACTTAACTTGTAATTATCCATCCACTAGCAGGGATGACTTTCATTGGGGATATGAATCCAGACCTCAGTGTCCAAGGCCTAACCCTGGGCAACAAGACTATGATTACTATCCTTCCCAGAGCTACAATGATTATAGATCTCCATCTTTTGATGATCAACCTAACCAGATCTACAACAGTGAAGGATATGCTGAATATAACACTTACCCTCCCCAGAATTATGCTGAATTTAGGTCGCCACCAACCTTTAAACAACCTCAAATGACCTACTATCAAGGAGGGACCTGAGACCCTCGACATCTTGACTCCCTTAGATTTAACCTGAACCCACCCAAACCTGAATAGAACTAGTCGGTTCAGGTGAACTAGATCTAGGATAGGGTGTTGGCTAATGTGAGGAACACTATACAATCTTTAGAAGCTTAGCCAACACGATGCACTGAAGCACTAGAGCCTATAATCAAAATGATTGATGAACTTAATAGTTCTCTATTGGATTTGCTCCAAAGTGTTAGGGATAGGGACCTGGGTGAGTTTCTTCTTGGGAAATTGTCGAGGTTGAGGATGAAATTTGTGGTTGCACTAGTCAAATATTGGGATGATTCTCAAGATGAACCCTCTTCAGGAGAGCCAATGTCTGAACCTGCTCAGGCGCCTATCTGGGGGGATACATATTCGGAGATTGGAGATGACCAGATTGGCCTAGAGCAACCCTTTGAGGATGAACCGATTGATTCACCCGAGATCCCCAAGTCAGGAAACAAAGAAAATTATGTCTCCTTGGATGATGAAATGACTTGTGATGTTGAGACATATACAAATAAGGATCATGAATTCCTTGATTTTGAGGGTGAGGAATCTCTTAGTGAAGTCTCACTTAAGCTTGAGGAGAATGATTTTAGTGAGACATACGAGCTCGAGGAGTATGACAACCAATTTGGTAGCCCGACTACTGAAGATTCTGATTCGGTTGGGGCTAACTTGGAGGATCCAATACCTGATGACTCAATTAGTAGCCCTATTCCTCAACCATACCTCGAAGAGCTAAATGAACATACTTTTGAGATCATTGTGCCCAAGTCAATCCTGATTCAGCCGCAATTGTTGAACTTGGGCACTTTAGATGGGGTATACAACAATTTGGAGGTCTCGAAACATGAGCACCTGATGTTGGAGGATAGGAATGTTGAAATGAAAATTTTGGAGGTTAATTTTGAGGGAAAAACAAGTTTGGATATAAGGGTACCTATTGACCTGAAACTACCTATCATCTATGCGGACCCTTATGATATCTTTCACGTGCAACCCAAGCTCAAAATAACTGATTATTATTTTGAGCTTGATGTTAAGTGGACAACCGCACCTATTGAACCATCTTTACCTATTGTCTGACACTTTGGTCTTGGGTTGCACACCACTAAACTGCAGGCTTGACCCTGCAAACACAACAACCTTCTATTCTGGGTGATTTTCATCCAGAACATGAGAACCACTCGACCCTGGGGCATGGGTCTACACCATAATCTGGTCCACGTCTGTGGACACCTTCTTCTGGCGGGTTTCAGAATCAATATTTTTATTTTGATTCTGACCCACACTTTTGAATTCTCAATTTCTTCCTTGTATGTATTTTATGCCTAGCTGAAGGCATTAAATTTAGCACGTGTTTATATTTCACGTTCTCTACGAGCTGACCAGATTCCTTACAATGTTCAAGTGATATTCTGTTTACTCCACCCTTTTCATATCTTTACTTTTACAATGAGGACATTGCATCATTTAGGCATGGGGATGTGGATAATCGATTCTTGAAATCATTATGTTAACTCCGTAGAATTTCTTTTAGTTTCTTATAAAAGTTTAAAAAAAAATTAAAAATTTGAAAAAATATAAAAAAGAAAGAAATTAGGAAAAGATTACTTAAGCATTTGGAAGTTATTAACTTTAGGAAATGATGTGAGAGGACCTAAACAGTTAAACTCTTTAGGTCTTCAGGCTTAATTAGCCTGGGTGTCTACTCAAATGTGGATTTAGTCTCGAGTCCTTGCCAATTAAAATTTATTTTAATTTGGTAAATAATTTGGGATGATAAGTGTACGACTTATCAACCCGCCCTTTGATTTGGGGGGACTTTAAGCCCAAGCATCTGCACACATTTTTTTGCACTGACTCACTTTCCGACAATTTTTACGGAATTTGGGTAGCTAATGGACCAACTTGGGTGGTATGGTTGGCAAGTTGTCGGTGGTAACAGCTCAACGGCCGGTTGTCCAGAGCCCAGCCATAAGACCATTTTCGTTGTACTACCTTTAGGTAAATCTTAGATCAGGAAAGCCACCTACTTAGAAAAAAAAAAAAAACACTCAAAAGGAAAAGAAAAAAAAGAAAAAAAAGGAAAAATGAGAAATTAAAAAATAAATAAAACCACACTTCACCGAACGAGTATGGCTGGCAAGTTGTCAGTGGTAACAACTAATCGGCCAGTTGTCCAGAACCCAGCTCACAAAAAAAAAGCACAATAATTCCCAAAACACTTAGGGAAGAAGCGGGGAAGTGGAACAAACCAGGGAGATATACACTGGGTTCGCTCTTATGTTGACCCCATAAATAGAAGTAGGGAGAAAGCTACCGATCGTAAGGATAAACCTTTAGGCAAGGTCACCTAGGGTCGTAGAAACTCGAAGTCTGTCTTAACGGCCGTTTTGTGAGTCTATCACCTTTTCACAAAGATGCTTAGTACTTAGAGTCCTTTTCGAGTCTTGGGTAGGTTGGGTAGCTGTAAAAAGTTATCTTGGAACTCTCAAACTCCAAAAGTACAAAAAAATTAGAAAAGAAGAAAAATAATAAAAAAAATGTATCTTCCCTTTTCAAATAAGGCGAGGACTTGGGCAATCTACATTCCAGCAGGCACCCGGGTACTATTGAGTTTTCGTAGTTTACCTTAGTTGAAATTTTCTGTTGTTAATAAACGACTTAGGCTTAAGCGATCTAATCCTAATTCTACTTTTATACATAGCATATAGTTTAATTTTTCTAGGGACTAACAAAAGATAGGCATGGGGGTATGATGTAAACACATTTATTAAGGGTAAAATGCCTATTTATGTATGTTCCTAGGCTTAGATTTGCATTTCACGTTATAAATATTGCATAGCATGCATCATTCTGCATTTAAAGTAGTTGTATATATTTAGGTTAATTGCAACCTTTTTTTAGTTAGGAGAGAAGGATATTTATTTAGGAGCCTCAGATTGATGATCCACCTATACAGATCTTATCAAGATGACGATCAGAGTCCAACGCCTCCGAAATCACCTCGATCAGAGTCTCGTAGCATCATATGCAGTTTGAGGAAGATCAACGGCGAAGGAACTAGGAGACATAATTTGGAGCTTCAAATGACAAATTCAATCATGCGGATGGATTTGAGTCGGCGATCGCAGCCTAACAATGTGAAAATCGACTTAATCAGACCTCCGTAGTAGCCCCTACAATAAGAAGAAGATGGACGGCCCAAACTGCACCACGTGGTGCAGCCCAGGTCACCCAGCGCATGCACACGGCACCGCATGTGCGGAAGTGCACATGCGCATAGCACAGTGCCAGCACGTGGGCATGCACGCACGTGCGGCAAGGCGGGGGAGCAGCGCTAGCTATGCATGAGCTGGACCTAAAGAGACACATGAGCTGGACTTACAGCAACGCATGAGTTGGACTTACAGCGACGCTTACAACCGTCAGTAATTCATCGCATGCCAGCAAAGCCAGCTATGGTTGCCATCGGGCATGAGCTACCTACAGCGACGCTTCCAACGATGACTTGGATGTCACTAATGGTCCCATACCTATTTTTGCCTCTTCTCCACTATAAAAGGACCTACACCCCCTCTCTTCCAAGCCATCTCTACCTACTCTACTCCTACGTACTCCCAAGCTCGAAATAGCTTACCAACGCTCCATTAGAGCTTGTTCTCAAGCTCCCAAGGCTCCTATTAGTGTAGCAAACCTCTGCCCCACCAAATATTCCTCCAACTTCCCATCCCCCTTCATAGGTCACCTTGGAGCTGTCCTCCTACCTCCATTCTGGTAGCCAATCATCTCCATCTTCTCACCTCCATTCCGAAGGAACGTCGAAGCTTTCCTCAACACGACATCCTCCTGCATCTCACCTCCATTGTCTCGCTCCTCACCTTCTTCGTCTAAACTTCCGCCAGGCACCATCGTCTCGCCGAACAGCCGATTCGGGAGATTTCCTCTCACCTCTCTCTCTTTTTATGCTTTCATAGTTCATTGTAATCGACATTGAATTGATATATATATATCATATTTGTTCCATTTCTATCTTGTGATTCATTCTACTTGTCTTTTATTCCAAAAACACAAAAAAATATCAAAACCCTAAAATACCAAAAAGAAACAAATCGAAGAGCGATTTTCAACTAAAGTAAACGTCGCCTCCTTGTGTTCGACCTAGGACTCCCTTGGAGTTTCGGCATAAATTTTATCTGATCGACGTGTTTTGCAACTACGACGATGGGTTACTTCTAACCCCGATTTCTAACACGTGAAACACCCCCAACCAATACCCTTGGATCAAAAAGTCATCCACCTAAGAATTACCTAGGCAGCAAGGAAGGGAGAGTCCCGCAAAGACCCCTATACGGTGGGGCATCCCCACGGGTTATAGGGTTTCCCCTACCCGACCTTCCTTGTCATTGAGGGCCCAGGTAGACTAGAATGGTGACTTGACCTCTTAAGTCTACCAATTTTGAGTTTAGAGCATGGTGCTTATGATTCCACTTGAATTTTAAGATATTTTTGTGCAAGGTGACCTAATTTGAAGGTTTGTTGACCCCATAAGGTGGGTCAAGTTCACCTGTTTGTCCTTTGAGATTATTAGGTCCCAACTTTTTAAGATTCAAGTGGATATTTAGAGCCTGATTTTAGGGTTTGCTTTCTTAGGACAATTCAAACAAGGCTTGGGGCACACACAAGTTAAGAGAATATATTCCTGATTAAGCAAGAGGAGTCCTCAACCCTAGAATAGAAATCCTATTTTGGCTCTGATTTATCCAATTAGGTCTATCCAAATTTGGTGCCTGGGCTCAAGTAAGAAGGTGATAGCCTTAGATACTTTAAACCCTAAGTAGGTGCAGAAATCAAGGTAAGGGTTTGTCTAAAAAAGAATCAAAGTAGGCAACTTGTGAGGTTTGATTCTAAGAATAGAATGCAAGTTGATCCTAATTGATTTTTTTTCTTTTTTAGCTTTTCAGGATCAAGGGCTTAATGAGGATGGAAAATGAGATTACCTGCCCCTAGAGTGGCTATTTGTGCGGTTGATCTTGCTCCTTGGTTAAATCCCCTAGACAATCGCAATCAAAAGAGATAAATCAAGTTAGTATCAAGTCAGATATTGTAATCCAGAGATCAAATTGCGCGTTGCTCCCGAGCGACGGCACCAAAATGTTAATGTGCTAAATCGGAGTTTTAAAATTCCTTCGTTGCAATATAGCCAAAAATAGCATGTGAATAAATATAATGTATAGCTCAAAAGAAATTCGAGGTCTAACACAAGGAGAAAATATGGCAATTTATCTTAAGATCACAATTTTAAGCACAATATAGCAATATACTGGAAATCTCAAGTACAAATAATATAAATATAAAAGCAAGAGTCAATGTAGCTCAAAAAGATTAGGGTAAAATGGTGATTTGAATCACCAATTACCCTAATTACAATAATAGCCAATATCTCAACAAGTCAACCAAATTTAATCCACACAAGCCAAGTGCACAGTGCACTATGTTAGACAGCTCAGACGATGGGGCTTTCAACTAGACGGCTTAAACTCTTCCTTGCTACAGTGCCAAGAGGGCACTCTTCCTCTTCCTTTCCTTTCTCTCCTCAGGCTCAAGGGAAGGCACAACACAAAGGCACGGTTGCCTCGTAGAGACTAAGTGTTGAAAAGGGTTCACTAAAGCAAAACCCCCTCCCCTCTCTCTCTTTCCCTTTCTTTCTTTCTTCTCTTTCTCTCAAAGTCCCAGGGTTAACCGGGCAATCGGGTTGGAATAGTAACCAGATCCGAGAGCAGGGCTACAGTCATGAGGTCGCAGCCGAGCAGTGAAGCAGGTCTGGTTGGGTCAGGTGATCGGGTGTGGGGACCTCACCTTCAATGTGTTGAGGTGATAAAGCCTCAGCACAAATTCAGTTATTCACCTCTTCTCGCTCTAATTCCCATGATGTGGGACTAAAGGCACAGCTGTTCTTCGTGTGCAAGCAACAGATGGTAGATGGTCCAATTGATGCAGCAGTTGTTGTTGCAGGAGTTAATTAGGAGCCTGGAGATGCACCTGGAGGAGAATCGTGTCACGTGGGGAAGTTGCCTGGAGCAATCGCTGCTAGAACACCATGAACGAAGTTGAAGAAGACAACGCGGTGGCGGAGCTCCAGTGGAGTACCTAAAAGCATGAATACGGCCCTGTAGCCAAGTTAAATATGCTCGGAAGCTTCGTGCGAGTGCAGTGAAGGTGATGGTGGCGATGGTGTACTGTGAACGTGCGTGCATGGGCATGGTGTAGGTGGACTGTGAACGTGATGATGGTGGTGTTCAGTAGGCAGTTAGGGCAAGCAAACCCCTCAGTTTCTTGAGGGGTTTTGATTACGTGGATGAGGAGAAGGTCGTAGGCTTGTCGGCAAAGCATTTGGAGCAGTGGAGTGAGCAGAGAGCTTTACCAAAGGAGTGGCCAGAGTGGAGGAAGATGAATTCGCGGAGGGCAAAGCGGTGGTCGAGTTGGAGCGTGGTGGCACGGTGATGATGTGTAGATGCTAGGGAATCGATGAAGCTAACTAATGGATGAAGAGGCACGGAGATGGCACCAGTTGTGGTATGGCCAGCGCTAGTGGAGATGGAAACTCTGATGAGGTAGATGGTAATGAAGATAGGGTTAGGAAGTGTCGCACTGGTATGTTGGGACGCGGAAGACGACAGGGAAGAAGAATCGGCTACCTATGGTATGTGACAGCCGGCGAAGGAGCTGGGCATAGGAGTTCGCCGGAGCAAGCTCGGAGTGAGCCGAAGGTGGAGGAAGGTAGAGGATTTCCAGCTTAAAAGCTTGCTGAGGGAAAGGGGGATGACAAGGAGGTCTTTTACAAGACAAAGAGCGAGCTTTAAAGCTTGGAAACCAAGCTTTGAAAGCTTGAAAATCACAAAATAGGTTTAGGATTTCCAAGAGTTCGCATGAACTCTTGGACGAGATTTGGAAGGCAACACACGAGATTTGGAAGGCAAGACCTGTCTTAGATTGAAGAGAAACTCCTTAAGAATCTTCCTACCAAATTTGGAAGGATCTCATCGTGAAATTAAGGAGAATCTCTTGATTGAAGGTCAGCAGTTTGTGAGTTTACATAGTAATGGTGGTAGGGGCATTTTTGTGAAGAAGATGAAGAAGTTAGGGGGGTTTTTGTAATAAATTCAAAAGTTGAGGGGTTATTTGAGAGTATAAGAATCAGACTTGGACTAAAATGCAAACTAGGTCGAACTAATCTTAGATTCAACTCAAATTTTGATACAAACCTAATTTGAACCCAAGGAATACAATGGTGAAGTTGGATTTTGATTTTGACCTCATTTGACTAGGTAATTTATGTAGAAACCCAAATTAGGGCAATAGTCTGTTTGACTCTATTTTGGGTAAAATGGATGATAGGATCGATGGAATATGTAATATATGGCTATCTACACACACAAATACTTAAGCACAATGTTAGTAATACAAAAATATTTGCACGATCAATTTAAACTGCAAATGACACAAAATGTATAGTGGTTCCCCTTCCTTGGGTACTCCACTACCTAAGCCTCCCAGCTTAGGGTTTTTAACCCGATTTTCTCAACCTTGAGAGAATCAATTTACTAAAATGAGGTAATTAACAGGTTACCTCAACCCAAGTACAATAACAGGTTTGTTACAACCCAATGAGCAACAAGCTCAAATACAAAAAGAATACAGGTGTAAGACAAAAAGAATCTTACAACTAGAAACTAAGCCTCTCAACAATAATTAAAAGATGATACCAATTTGAGAGCCTAGAATGAGCGCGAATTGCTTCGTAGATGCATGAGAAAAGCACGTCATTGAAGTGTTTGCAAAAGTGTAGAGAGATTGAGAGCAGCAAACTATTCCTTCTCTTGAATATGTGGTGGAAAAATGTAATATAGCTCTAGAATTTTTCTTCTCTATTTCTTGTGTGCAAACTAAGAGTCCAAGGGTTTATTTATAGAGATAGGACCTTAGTGGGTCATCAACTAGATGTTGGGGTTTA
This sequence comes from Thalassia testudinum, assembly GCA_037157565.1. Classification (NCBI taxonomy): domain Eukaryota; kingdom Viridiplantae; phylum Streptophyta; class Magnoliopsida; order Alismatales; family Hydrocharitaceae; genus Thalassia; species Thalassia testudinum. The sequence goes on along the minus strand of JAZHRO010000031.1, from coordinate 162,388,217 downwards.
AATCCCAATGTTCACATTATCAAAATTAATATTCCAACCATTCTATTTTGGGCCAACGGCTAGCTGGTACCGGTACTAGTAGCTCACTGCCACCAGTACATGAGTCCTGGTACTGGTACTTGTAAGGTTCAAGCCAGAATTAAGCCTTCAACTTGTGACCAACATGTACCGGTACTCATGGTTAGTACCAGTACTTGTTGTTCATAGTTTGAGACAAATTCTCAAACCTGTGCCTTGCAAATACCAGTACTGATGAACAGTACCGGTACTTGCTTATAGGTACCTATTTTAAGTGTTTTAATTCAATTACGTACTTTGAAAATGAATGTCATATAAAACCTAATTTATCTCTAATTGATTTTTATGATCTAAGTTAAATTCTCTTGTTAAGAGGCATACAGTCTATGAAAACCTAAACTAAAAAAACAAAGGATCGAAGATGATCTTCTTCTCGATCCATCCTTGTCATCTTGGCTCCTCCTTGTCATCATCTTTTCTTTCTCATCATCATGCCTCCATCACTTCCTGTTTGCCTTGATCTTCACCTAAATTTGAAAAGCACTCAATTGCAAACATTAATCCATAGTAATTTTGTTAACACCAAAACAAGATGTGGAACAAAGTTCCAACAATCTCCCCCTTTTTGGTGTTGACAAAACTATCTTACAAATAGATAAAATAATTTTTAGCAATGTTATATGAAGGAAAAACTTCTAATTAAGTCCTCCCTCAAAATATATGCTCCCCCTAAAAATGTTACTATTTGCCAAGTATCTTTAAATTGACAGGATCGATGGAATATGTAATATATATATCTGGCTATGAGCACAGAAAAACTCAAACACAATGTTAGTAATAACAAAAAGATTTGCATGATCAATTCAAACCATAAATGACACAAAATGTATAGTGGTTCCCCTCCCTTGGGTACTCCACTACCTAAGCCTCGCAGCTTAGGGTTTTTAACCCGATTCTCTCAACCCTGAGAGAATCAATTTACTAAAATGAGGTAATTAATGGGTTACCTCAACCCAAATATGATAACGGGTTTGTTACAACCCAATGAGCAACAAGCTCAAATACAAAAAGAGTACAGATGTAAGACAAAAAGAATCTTACAACTAGGACCTAAGCCTCTTAACAATAATTAAAAGATGATACCAATTTGAGAGCCTAGAATGAGCGTGAATTGCTTCATAAATGCATGAGAAAAACACGTCATTGAAGTGTTTGCAAAAGTGTAGAGATTGAGAGCAGCAAACTATTCCTTCTCCTGAATATGTGGTGGAAAAATGTAATATAGCTCTAGAATTTTTCATCTCTATTTCTTGTGTGCAAACTAAGGGTCCAAGGATTTATTTATAGAGATAAGACCTTAGTAGGTCATCAACTAGACGTTGGGGTTTAAATCCCAATGTTCACATTATCAAAATTAATATTCTAGCCATTATGTTTTGGGCCAACAACTAGCTGGTACCGGTACTAGCAACACATTGCCACCAGTACATGAGTCCTGGTACCGGTACTCATCATGGGTACCGGTACTTGTGACTCCCAGGTTTGGAATTCCTTGGGCACAGTAACCTACCTATACTGGTACTCATCATGGGTACCAGTACTTGTATGGTTCAGGCCAAAATTAAGCCTTCAACCAGTGACCAACATGTACCGGTACTCATGGTTAGTACCGGTACTTGTTGTTCACAGTTTGAGACAAATTCTCAAACCTGTGCCTTGCAAATACTAGTACTGATGAACAGTACCGGTACTTGCTTACAGGTACCAATTTTAAGTGTTTTAATTCAATTACATACTTTGAAAATGAATGCCATATAAATCCTAATTTATCTCTAATTGATTTTTATTGTCTAAGTTAAATTCTCTTGCTAAGAGGCATACAATTTATAAAAACCTAAACTAAAAAAACAAAGGATCGAAGATGATCTTCTTCTTCTCGATCCATCCTTGTCTTCTTGCCTCCTCCTTGTCATCATCTTCTCTTTCTCATCATCATGCCTCCATCACTTCCTATTTGCCTTGATCTTCACCTAAATCTGAAAAGCACTAAATTACAAACATTAATCCATAATAATTTTGTTAACACCAAAACAAGATGTGGAACAAGGTTCCAACAACGGATTATAATGGTCAATTTAAAGATTCTAAACCCTAAAAAATATTTTTGTATGAATTTTAGAGGGTTTATGTGAATTTTATCTTAACCAGAACCTCAGTTAATTAAGCGAGTCTGTTTTCAGGGTTTCAGATGTCCATTAATTCTTAAAATACGTGAAAACCTATTTCTGTCTGCATGGACCCTTTTTTTAGGCATTAATGACTAAATGACCTTTAATAAATCCCTACCATATCCCGTGGTTATTCTATATTTGTGATAAGATGGTAAAATTACAAAAATAACCCTATTTTCATCTTTTCTTCTCAAAACAATTCATCCTACTCAAGAGACCTTCTGACGGATATGTAGGAGCTTTTATTGACTTTATAAGACCAAATTGAGCTAGTTATGGCTCATGATGGTGTGCCCATCACTCTCTCAAATACAAAGCCTGGACCAATTGCTTCAGAGAAGTTGGTAAGGCACTTCATTGCATGGGATCGTGTTTTGATGCCTGCTACACACTCACACTTGAATGTAAAGTTAAACAAAGATTTTCAAGGAAAGTAAAAATCAAAGCTAAAAGAAACATTGTAAAGAAACAACTGCGATAATGCCGTATATAAAACCAAGCACCTCATTTCTTTCTTTTTTTTTTTTGAAAGGCCAATCATGTCACTACTAACTAACCTAAAAGACAAAGTATGACACAACGTTTCAAAAACCTTTTCACATTCAATGCAATATGGCTAATTACTTCAAGCACTTGTTGTTGGACATGCAAAATATGATATACACATTCAATTAAACCAAGCAACAACCAAACTAACAAACCAAAATTTAATGAAATGTACCTGCACATTTTTCCCAAACCATCCATGGACAACGCAAAGTAAGCGAACCAAAATTTCAACAGATGAATCAAGGTTGCTGATATTTTCAATTGCCTCTTTTAGTAAACCAATGGTTGGCATGTGCAATAAATTAAAGTAAACAAAAGTAAACAAAAGTACTACCTAGATCTTGGTTCCTGCTGCTACAGCTTTTGCTGCTGCATCACATGGTAGTGCTCTATTACTGCTGCTTCATTGCCACCACACCCCTCCCTTGTACAAGGTACACAAATGTGATTTACAATAATAAATGACAGCTACTGCTACTGCTACTGCACAAGGAACACAAGATACACAATGCTTCATCGCCACCTACTGTTGTTGCATCTGTTGCTGCTACTGCATCTGGAAAGGTGACTCTTTTTGGAATAAAGACAGAAAAGAAGCAAATATATATAATACCTGCTAAGCCCCAAAATCTTATAGTTAATGAAACATCTTTTTTTTTTTTCCTTTGTTGATCTAGGGCACTACCATTAGTAGTGCATAAATCAAAATTCTATTATTAAATTGGTAACTGCAAAAAAAAGAACACCACAAGTCAGAGTTAAACAAAAAAGGGTGAAAGAAGGGAAAAAGGGTAGGTAGATCTGATACTTGAGCTCTTTATTGCCAATTTCATAATAATAACCAGAGTCTACTACTGCTGTTGGTGCTACTACCACTGTGGAAGCTTCCAACACCGCCACCTCTATTGTTTTCAATGGTCCCATTGGTTGCTGTGCGGAATGATCAACCATTTCTCCTCAGCATCTATTATCATACATGTTAACAGATATACTTTACAAAGAAACATGTTAACCTACCTTATACATTCACCACAAATGCAAACATACTCATGTCATTTTTTCCCAAACTCATATACCGCAAATGCAAACATACTCATATCATTATTTCCCACATTCATATACCACAAATGCAATTATATATTCTACCATTCATATATATATTCCATCATTCACCACATCCATGATACTCATTCATAAATAAAACACATGTATATATCACAAGTTTTGAAATGTATACATAAAACTAGACATGTGAAAATGCCCAAATAATCCAGGCAACTATGTAATCGCTTCTATACCACCTATTCCAGAACCTCCGCAGTCATCATTAGGTGGATGAGGTGGGAAGTGGAAAGAAGAATGATCTGCACCACCTCATCCCAATGCAGTTAAGATTGCCTGAAACTATGCTTGCATCTGCTCCCATTGTTGTTGTGCTTCATGTCTGTTATTCTAGTATATCATTTGTCTTGTCCAACTTCGACGTAACATTGTTTAGTTTCTCTTGAAAGGTCTCCACTTATGTCTGTTACTGTTGAAACCTCTCTGAACCCCCCGATCCCTTTCTTCCATACCAACTAGTAACAATCTCACTTGCACCAGCATTACAAACAAAACCACCATGATCGAGGGGCATAACTATCCTAAATGCTTGCTCTACTATCATAGGCTGTAATGGGCTAGTCTCTATTTGCTCATCCATATCATTACTAGAAGGATGCATCAACTCCATCATACAACCCTACACATAGTTGAGTTTATGGTAAGTTCTCCTAAATGTTTATCACTAAGTTATTCATTACTTGTTTCAATGAGCTTACATGTCTCTCCTGATATATGGATCAATCTAAACATGGGGGCCATTAGTAGTAGACTTGCTACGACTCCTCTCATAGATCAAAACACGATCAAGTTGTACACCATTATGGGTATCTGACTTCATATTTGAGATGTGGTTATAAATTAAGTTATCCAAAATTTTAGCTTCTCTTATTTAAGTCTCCTAACTTGCAAGTTTTATAATATATATTATAATCAATAATTTTTATATAGTTAATTAAGCGGGTCAAAATGTACTTACATAATTATCCCTTAAGGTATCTATGCTCATCCATCCCAAGCAGTGGGTTGCAGTCGGAGCTTTCGCCCTATTACCTTTATTTTTCTTAGCTTGCTTCTATAACAATAAATTATTGAAATTGGTACTTAATCATTTTGCTTTTAGAATAGAAGTAATTAATATAAAATATTAATTACCTTCATGTTTTCCTGGTCCCAATATTCGTAGCGCTCCACCCAATGACTAGCTTGTACTCTTGGTGGCACGTCTCTCAATGCATCCTCATAATTCTTACCAATAAAGAACTATTTATGTATATAGAAAAGTTAGCAACACCTAAAAGTAAATAGTTGTGTTATTGTGTTATTATGAATTCTATATCTATGCTTAAATCTTACATGGCTTTTAAGCTCTTCTCTCCAACAATGAAGTGCCCTCCTTACTACTTGGAGAATATATGTAGTCGTCATTGGAGTTTTTCCTCAATCATACGTCACTTGAATTTTATATTATAATGAATAATTAGATAAAGGATTTTAAGTAAACCAAATGAATGACATAACAACAATATCATATTAGTACCCTTAGCTTACGAATGAACTCATCCTTATGTTGCTGAGGAATCTATCTCCAATCAAAATAGCATGGGGGTATCAATAGTCTCACAAGTGTAGGGATCCTGCTATTAAAGGGTGCGTAACGTGAACATCTTCCACTACAATTTACTTTAACAGTTATTCGAGTCCCTTCAGTTAATTTTCTTAATTCCAAATTCCTTGTCTTACCCTTTGGCTTTGATTTTTTGCCTTCAGTAAACAAATAGTCAAACTAAAATTATTATAAAGAATTAATATCAAAGAAAATTAATGTGAGAATTTATATACCATTAGACCCTACTTGACTCTGCTCCTGAGATTGGCTCAGTGACTGACTCTGTGGCTGACTATTCTGTTGAGATTGGCTATGTGACTGGATCTAAGGAGGGTCTATGAACTAAGATGATGCCTGCTGCAGGGATCAACTTTGGGTAGGGTGTAGGGGCTGAGCTGGTGTTCGGTGCTGGGACTGAATCTGGGGAGGGTGTAGGGGATGAGCTAGTGTTTGCTGTTGGGATTGGCTCTAGGGAGGGTATAGGGGTTGAGCTCGTGGTTGCTGCTGGGACTAGCTCGGGGGAGGGTGTTGGGGTTGAGCTTGTGTCTGCTGCTGGGACTGACTCTGGGGAGGGTGTAGGGGCTGAGATCGTCTCTGCTGCTAAGATTGGCTCTGGGGAGGGTGTAGGGGCTGAGCTGGTGTCCGCTGCTGGGACTAGCTTTGGTGAGCGTGTAAGGGCTGAGCTAGTGTCCATTGCTGAGACTAGCTTTTGGGAGGGTGTAGGGGCTGAGTTGGTGTTCGTTGCTAGGCTGTCTCTGGGGAAGGTGTAGGGGCTGAGCTGGAGCTCAATTCTAGGATTGGCACTGGGGAGGGTGTAAGGGCTGAGCTGGTGTCTACTGCTGAGATTGGCTCTGGGGAGGGTGTAGGGGTGATTGCATAGCAAAAATACACCAATAATTGTGCCATCCTGTGCTATTTCCTAGCATTACCAATGCATAATAGGTAGACATAGTTGCATTTGTGAAAAGACACGCATGCATGCATTTATTTGAGAGGGGAGGAGAGTGAAATAAATGGCCTCAAAATTTACGTTTTCCTCAAGTACTGCCTTGCAAAATCTCCATCTTTATTTTTTATTTCTATTTGGCTTTGAAATTCTCTGCGTGGCTGCAATGCATGGCAGCCTCTTCCTCGCGCCATTCCCTACAGCAGTTTGCCCTGCAGACGCATGCACAGCCATGCACAGCCAGGGCATGGCTGTGCATGCCTTCTTCTTCCTTAAAAAGGCACGGCTGGCTTCTTTGCAAGGGAGCCTGGTCCACACAGAAAACCCAACACACAGCAGCTCTTCCCTTCCAGGCCGTCTCCCCTCTCCCTCCATATGCAGCCTCTCCTCCTTCTAAGGATCTACTCTGCAGGCAAGAGCACCTCACTGTGGTGCACAACCACCACCGTGAGTCCACCACCGTCCAGCTCATCAAAGAGCTGGTGGGCATGGTGGTTCTCTTCCCCGTTTCATCTTTCCAAGCCAACCCCGCCATTGCCACAGGAGCTTCAAGCTTTGAATCTCAACCAGCCACCGCTCGTCCGCAGCAGCAGCAGCGCAGCCCTCCAGTGCGTGCCTGCAGGCCGCCCTGGCCTCCAGCGTGCGCATGCAAGCCACCCTCACCTCCTGCTTCTTTGCGTCTTCGCCCGCCTCTCCGCGCAAGCCAGCAGCCGGTGCAGCTTCTCCGCGCGTGCACTAGTTGCCCACACCTCCCGCACTCATAGCACCAGGCACAGGCGGTCGCGCGAGCCGACCCGGCACTGTAGACACTGTTCACGCATTTTAGCGGAATACTGTGGCTACAGTGCGGTGATCGGTAAGTTTCTCACTTATCCGGTCACCTGGCGTGTCGCGACCGTCTGCAACCCGTCTGCGCACGCCCGCGCCCGTTCCCACGTACACCCGCATTCGCCCGCTCCTACGAATGCCCGTGCCCGCTCCTTCGCCTGCATTCGCCCGCACCTGCCTCTCCGCGCAGCGCTGTGTGCTGTGGTTTCCTCCCAAGCTCCCTCCTGCGTGGACGCCTCTTCGCGCACCTATGCGCCTGCGCGTGCACGTGTGGCACCAGACAACGGTCGCTGCGTGCAGATGACTTAACACCCGCGCCTTCACTCCAACAGTCTCTTGATCTCTCTCTCTCTCTCTCACGGCACTCTCTCACTCTCACTGCAAACACTTACACACACACTCACACTCTCGCACACACACACTCTCACTTATGCACTATTATATACTTATATATATATACATATACATATATATATTGATATATATACATATATTTATATACGTATAAATATAAAAATATATATATATCTCTATATATATATTATTACCTATATAACTAAATATAAGTATAGATACATATATATATATATACAAATATATACACGTATACTTATACATATATATATATATATATACATATCTATCTACATATCTCTATATACATATATTACTATATATATACAGCTATATAGTTATATATACATACATATACATACATATATATATATATATTTGCATATATCTATCTATACATATATTTACATATCTATATATATATACATATATATATATATACATATATATATATATACACATATAACTACATATATACCTATATATTTATAAACATATATATATATACATATAGATCTATATGTATATATATATATGGTTATAAATTATATGTACATATATACTTATATATATATATATTTTCTTATCACCTACCATATGTTGTATCGCGGGAATATCCGCACCAGTTGTTGATATTCCCCGATACATGCATACAGAAAGCATGTTTGCACTCATCTTCCACCAATCCACCTTACACTCCACGTGGCACTTCGTCCTGTTGGTTTCATCTTCCTAGACGACGACTGACTTGACGCCGTACTACACGCCATCTCCACCTCCACCCCCACCCCTTTATACATATATAATATATACATATATATACTATATCTATTTTATTTTTGTTTCTCTTTCCTGCTAGTAAAAAGACGAAAAAAAAATATACAAAAGGGAAAAGATAATCCTTGATTTGCAGGTACTCAGTCTTGCGAATAGCAAGACCAGTTTTGGAACCCAAATTTGGCTCAAAGCCAAGAACCTGGTTTTGAGGGTGTACCTCAAGGACAAAAATTATCAGAAAAAAATCTTAAATAGAAAAACACCAAAAACACAATAAACGAACGGAAGAGATTCGTTATAGGAAAGGCATAGAAACTTATTTATCTCTAATCCCACTTCCCTGAGATCGACCCTGGGCCTAAAAGTAACCAAGATAAAATCAAGTTGGCCAGGTAAAAAAAAAATTTGTAAAAGAGATGGTTAGGCTCAATTTAGGTTAACCACTATACTCATAAAATCACCATATTAACACAACCTATCCGAGTCTACACCATAGCTCTTTTCATGGCGTTGTTGCCGGGGAAGTGTGTATTCAAGTAAATTTCTATTCCATTCCTTTAACTTTTGTCTTCTCATACCCTTCTCTTAATGGGTGTTTTTGTTTGTTGCTGTGCAGGTGAACCTGTTGTAAGGAGAAGACAGGCAGACGAAGTCAGAGACGTGGGCAGATCCAAGGCGAGAACGAGAGCGTGAAGTCGTCGACACCAAATTGGAGCTTCGCACACGTTGCTGCACAAGTAGGTCTCTCTTTCTTAGTAACCTAGGTTAACTTGTAACCTTAATAAAAATAAAAAAACTAAAAAACTAAGAAAAAACTTCTTGGGATCTCTTAGGGCAAGTGGATTAAAATCACTTGTTTACTTGTTTGTCATCACTCCCACCACCCCGGGATTTCAAACAAAACTTCGCATAGCGAAGATCCAAGAATCTTGATTCTTGAATCTTTCGCCGTGTGAAGTATTCTTTGAGGCAAATAAAAAGATTGACTGCCACCCGTCTTTGCCTCATTTATCTACAAATTCGGGGTCACATTTTTGGTGGGGAGACTTGGAATTGAGTTAATTCCAACCCCACCAAGACCTTTCACGTGCCTAAGATTCGATCCCGAATACTTCAACCCCAACAATTTGATTTTCTTTATCTTTTGGTTGAGGCTTGTGTGTGGAAATCATTTTGGTGATTGGGAGCATTTGAATTGAAGTGCTTTGGCTCCCTTTCACACTAATCTAAAATTGATTCGTGCATCCACACATAGAAATCTCCATCTAGGGAAGCCCATTGCATTTTAGCATGCATTAACCAATTGACATTGAAGAAGGGTTTGTTGGGCTTAGAAGAAAACTTGTATTCTCTCAAAACCCGAAGATTGGTTGAATTGGTAATTCAGCGAAATCCTAAAATCCATACTACTTAAGGCTGAACTCTAAAAATTATTCACCAATTAAAACTTCAATTCGGGGAGATTTCCCCATTGCATGCTTGGTTTACACACTTTGTAAAATCAATCACTTGGGCATTACCCATAAATAACTCCCTTCACATTCCAGAAGCACTTGATCTAAACCTCTTACTAAAACTGGTAGCAATTTGACCCTTATTAAGGATTGGAGGTCTAACTATTTGCGTGTAGCGCCTACATGCTGGTGAGGGTTCCCACATGCTATCGGGTGTCTAAGACTGGGGAAAACAGCCTTTCAATCTGGCCCAGTGGTTCTGCGGTGCTCGCATTGATTTCGTAGTTCATGATAGTAGGTAACTTAGATCTGTAGGTCTAAGGGCACACTGTAGAGGCAAGGAATTTGATTGTATTGATTTGTCATCAAGTGTACCTTTGCGGCGTCATTTCTCTCATCTCTTTTCCCTTCTTATCTCCCCAATTCTTCCTACGGTAGTGCATGTTTGGAGGAGGTCACCAAACCCTGAACTGTGTGAATTGCCTGATAATTTTAGAAAAGAAGCCAAATCATCCTCCTCCTCCACAAACATGGCTGCACGCCCAGCCCCAAATCCTGAGGGAGGAAACTACCCTCAGAACCCACCAGGTGGTGGAGCCTTAGATCCAATAACCTGCCTCCAAGCCCAAATGGAAATGTATAATGAACAAATTGAATCCATTTGGGAAACATTGGAGGAAATGCAGAACCCTCCCAAACGGGAGGAGCCTAGGTCTCTTAGCTCCTATCAGAATCCACTGCTACAGAGACCATAGGACAAATTCGTGTCCCCATGGGCAAGGATGACTTTGAACTGAAACCTAACATAATTGGCTTGATAAATTTTCACTTCCATGGTCTTGCAAGTGAAGATCCTTTTCTCCACTTGGAAGACCTAACCTGATTGGCTGAAACTGTTAAACCAAGAAATATCGGGTTACCTATAGTCCCCATGAAAATTTCCCGTTTTCATTGCGGGATAAAGCATCGCAGTGGTTATGCACCCTTGGGAGAACCATCCACTCTTGGGAAGAGATGCGAACAGCGTTTCTCAAGAAATTCTTCCCAATTGGGTGAACCAATGCTCTTCGCCGTGCTATCACTTCATTTACGCAACAAAACGGCGAACAATTTCACGAGGCATGGGAGAGATATAATGACCTCCTCTGGAAGTGTCCGCACCACGGTCTGACTAAGTGGCATATGACCCAAATTTTCTATTATGGGCTAAATGAGACTTTGAAGCAGATTGTAGACGCTTCCTGCGGAGGGAATTTCATGAATAAAGATGAGAATGGAGTGTTCGAATTATTTGAAAATATGAGTGAAAACTCAATGAACAATGCCTCCATTGTCGCCTTTAATTGTACCAGCCTACCCCGTAATGTCCACAAAGTTGACACGGGACCCTCCCATTCATCCACAGATCTCAGCCTTATTGCACAGAAATTGGATGAAGTCTCCGTCATGCACAAGAAGCTGGATGAGCTTCTGGCCAACCCCGCCCATTCTATGGCAAACACCCCCACCTCACCACTTCGTCACAATTCCAATTCCTCCAACGCCAGGCTTATCCCGAGAAACCCCGTAAGACCTTCCTTACCGAGTGTCGCACCGAGCGATTCAGTAAGTCATGTGGATCTGGCTTCTGCGAGCCAGTATTTTGACACGGAGGACCAAGCCTCCGTGTGCTGGGACGCATATTTACATGCAAACACGTCTTCTGGCATAGAAGATGCTTGCGCCCTGGGGAACAACCCATTCTTTGCTACTTATAACCCAGGGTGGCGAAATCATCCAAACTTCGCATGGTCCAACAACCCGCAGTGCCAAAACCCCGCGGGTGGACCAATGCAATCGTCCGCACCCATCATCCCAAGGGCCATGTCTAATCCTATGGCGAATCCGCCACCGGGTCCTTCCGTACCGCAAACAGAACATGCATCAAGTCGTCTTGATAAATTGATGCAAATGATAATGGAAATGTCAAAGCGCCATGAAGAGAACATGACCTCTCTTCAGCACCAATTGGCGCAGCAGAATGCTGAGATCAGTCAACTACACATGGCGATTGGATCTCAGGGCACTCTTCCCGCCCAACCTGTTCCCAACCTGCGAAATTTCGTACCCCGTGGTCATCAACCACAGGTACAACCTTCTCAGGGGTAGGTACTTCAAATTCTGCAGGCTCCGAGCATTCGACTAGGATTTCAGGCTAATCCCGCTGTAGCACCTCACTCTTATGTCCCTATTGCGAACCCTCCTCCGCCGTATGATCCCACTGGACCTGCATCATCCAATGCGATCACTAAGAGGAGCGGTAAGCAGACCGTCGATCCGCCTCGACCTGATCCTGGCCCGTCTTCTTCATCGCCCTCTCATTCGGGATGTGCACCGCATTCACGAGAAGATGATACACCAAAATTGGTGCCGGAATCAGTCCCATTCCCTGAGGCTCTATTGAGGGAGCCAAAAGGGAAGAAGAAGGATACACAGGCCTTTGATAACCTGCATAATTTGTTTAGGGATGTTGAAATAAAGGTACCCCTGCTAGAAGCTATCGACCACATACCTACTGTTGCCCGATTTTTCAAAGACTACACAACACCCAGGCGACAATTAAAGAAAACTAAGAATTTGGTGGCTCTCTCGCCTCATGCGAGTTGTGGTATACTATCAAATCTACCACCGAAGCAGAAGGATTCGGGCACACCACTTATTTCCTGCAGCATCCAAGGCTACAATTTTAACCGTGCCCTGCTTGATCTAGGATCTTCCATCAATCTTATACCAACCATCATGCTTGAAAAATTTTCCTTGGGAAATCTGAAACCCACCCCTGTCATGTTACAGTTGGCAGATCGTTCTGTCAAAATTTCGAAGGGTGTGGTGGAAGACGTGGTGTTTAGGGTCAACAGTCTCTGTTTTCCTGTTGACTTTCTTGTTTTAGATATGGAAGTTCCTAGCTCACTTTCTGATTGTCCGATCATCCTTGGACGACCTTTCTTGGCCACAACCCGTGCCCATATCAACTACGAGTCGGGCTGTATTGAGATTGCCGTTGGATCTAAGAAGCTCAAGCATAACATCTTCAAGGTAGCCAAGAACTTTGATTGCGATTGTATTGAGGATGACACGTCTGACGAGGACATGGCCGTCAGCGCGTGTATCGGACTAATTGGGACTTATTTTGACTGCTGTGGATTACCTGTAAACACTGACGATTGCCTGACCGACACATATTGTGACGTTCCCCCATCCCTCCCTTGTCCCATACCTTCTCCTGACCAGACTTATGACGAGGTTTTCTTCGCTTCCCATACCTTGGGGTCTGAGTCATATTCGGGCTACTCACCTCCGATCCACACTCTTGGAGACCAGATTGCCCTTTCTTTCCTACCAAATCAGGCAGATTTGCAACTCCACACTGGGACCTTGAGCCCATATACTACTCACTGGGGCTATTCCTTTTTGGATCCATCTATCCAAGAAGCCCCTCTTCTTGGCCAATCTGAGGGCTAACTTCTTCCTCTTGACTTGCTTTCTGATCCGCCTGGGACACTCTCTTCCCAAGAAATGCCAGATCTTCCACCATCCACTCCTGAGCTAAAAGAGCTGGCTAGTACACTTAAGTATGTTTTCCTGGGACCAAATGAAATGCTCCCTGTAATCATCAGTTCAAAATTGACCAGGGAGCAAGAGTGCAAACTAACTGAGGTCCTTAAGGAACACAAGGCAGCCATTGGATGGTCTTTATCAGACTTATCTTGCATTAGCCCCTCCTACTGCACTCACCGTATATATACGAAGGAGGAGGCTCGACCTTCCGGCGAGATGCAGTGACGTCTCAACCCTAACATGCGGGAGGTCGTTAAAAAGGAAATTATTAAATGGCTAGATGCGGGTATAATCTACCCGATTAGCGATAGCCCCTGGGTGAGTCTGATTCATGTTGTGCCCAAAAAGGCGGGCTCACCATCCGTGTCAATGACAAGAGCGAATCCATCCCTACACGCACTCCTACATCTTGGAGAGTGTGTGTAGATTATAGGAAACTCAATGCTGCAACTAAGAAAGATCACTTTCCGCTACCTTTCATTGACCAAATCCTGGAGCTGTTGGTGGGAAATAAATTTTTCTGTTTCCTGGATGGATTCTAAGGATATAACCAGGAGGCAATTGACCCCCGGGGCCAAGAGAAAACCACTTTTACCTGCCCCTTTGGCACCTTTGCATTTAGAAAGATGCCGTTTGGACTTTGTAACGCACCAGCAACTTTCCAGAGATGTATGCTGGCGATATTCCACGACATGGTGGGTGATGAGTCCATTAAAATGGACTAATATTACACCTACGTAAATTTAATTGTACATTTTAGGTTTGTTAATAACTACACTAAGTTACAGAAAAATTGTATGCATCATGATTTAATTTTATAACATTCTATAATTTAATGTGTAATGATTATGTTCCTTTTATGTGCAGGAAAAATAAGTGGCAAAAGAATGAGGGGGAAAGGGTAAATTACCCTTTCAACTAATCGGTAGCTCTCTTCCCATTCCATCTGCCATCCTCAACAGCCGCCGGCCTGAAGAACTCTCCCCAACAGCCTCCTGCCAAGAATAGAAAAGGGATTTGAAAATCCCTTGATTGGTGCATGCAGTGGGAGAGAGAGAAGTTAAAAAGAGAGGAGGCGGGGTGCACGGATAAAAATCATCTTCCCCCTTGCGGGGAACAACTCCAGTGTGCACTATGGATTCGGCGTGCACCATGGCTTGAGCAAGCTTCACTATCGTTTTTCACCTGCCGCGGTGTGTGCAGTGACAGTGTGCACACAGCCCATAGCTGCTCCACCTTCCGCGCCTATCTGCAGGTGCCCCTCTCCAGCGCCCGCAGGCCCTCGCTGCCACCTTAAGCGCTTCCTCCTTCCAGCGCCTACCGCTCTGCCTTCAAGCATCGTAGGCACTCTCATCACTGCACACCCCACCCGCAGGCGTGCGCCCCTCTCAAGCCCTGCAGGTGCCTGCTCTGCCTTCACCATCACCCGCACAGCACCTCCCTGTAGGCACCCGTAGGCGCTCCACCTCACCGGCCTTGCAACACCAAGCACCTACTGCTCCACCTTCAAGCACCTGCAGGCACTGCGTCTTCACCTTGCCAGGTTGCACCCACAAGCGCATCGTCCCTTCCAGCGCCTCCTTGCAGCGCGCCCCCCCACCCCTGCAAACCCGCCTTAGCAACTCCAGCCACGACTAAAGGCGCTGCGCGCCCGCACCTGCAGGCGCTGCATAGCCACTCCACCTTCCGCACCTATCTGCAGGCGCCCTTCTCCAGTGCCCGCAAGACTTGCTGCCACCTTGCGCGCTCCTGCATCGCCCGCCTTCATCTCCAGGCCACGCCATACTGCAATGTGCCCACGCACCGCACCTTCTCCATCGCCTACAGACCTGCAAAGCCACGCCGCCCACAGCGCCCTCCAGCAGACCGGCTTTCTTATTCTCCACCAGCCAGCCACCCCGGCCATGCCACTGCCACTGCCACCATCGGAGAGCTCTCGACCTCGCCGTCCTCCTGAGCCTCGCGACAGCCTCGCGGTGCCCTCTCTCTCTCGCGAGGAAGAGAGAGAGCAAATGCTCTGTTTTCCTCTCAATTAAAATTTACATTCAATGCCATTGCCACCTAATTTGATTTTTTTATTATTATTATATTCTGGCAGAATTGCATTCCAACACTCATAGTTCTTTATAATTGCATGGTATTGATATTAACTAGTTTAAAGCTTGATTTTGGACTTAATTTAAGTACTAATTGTCTTTAGTACACATCACGTGAAAACTACATGAATTCATCCTAAATTTATTGAGAACTTCTGTGAGGAAAAACTGCACTTATACCCATATCTTTTTAAGTTATTGCAAATCTACTTTCCTTCACATTTTAAATCAGATTTGAACAGGGATTTCGCACTACCCGAAATAACATTAAATAATTAAGTATTGATTGCATCATTACCTCCCTATGGACACGACCCGCTCTTCTGCAAGTGGTTATTTTCATTATTTTTGATTAGTCAATTTTTCTACCAATTAAATACAATGCTAAGAAAAAAGTCGTCTACCAAAATTGGCGCCGTTGCTGGGGAGGCAACAGATGCAATAGATTTACTTTATTTTTTTTAAATCTTTTGAGTTGCGAAATTATCCAATCATTTTTATTATTGTGAGAGGAATGATTGTGCAGTAATCATAGGTCTTAATTGGCCTAGATTAAGCTAGGACTTAGCATAAGTTAGGGTTATTCATGCATGCATATGCATTATCTGCATATTTATTGCTTTCCTTTAGTTATGCATGAAATAATGTTATAATGTGCTGATTAAGTGCATTATGTCAATTGCAGACAATAAGCTGATCAGGAACTGGATCTGAAGCTGGATCATGAATAACGGGAGTTGTAGCAGACTGGAGCAGAAGGCCTAGTTTAGATGTAGGAATAATAATGTAAGGGGGTTAAAGGTTTTATATTCTATTAAGTAGAAATAAAGTAGTAAAATGTGAAGAGCTTAGGTCCATCCTAGCCCTAGGATAGCCTAGAGACTTCCCCAAGCCTTAGCCACCCTTAGATTAGGTCACAATACCCTAGGAAGCCCTAAAACCCTAGTTCCAACCCTTCTCTGGACGTCCAGATAAGTTTTAAGATGTCCAGGACCCTTAGCCAACTCCCGCACACTTCAAACCCACTTCTGCAGTGTTATTGGACGTCCAGACACTTTGTCACACGTCTAATTTCTGCAGAATACCTAAAACAGAACCTGAAATCCTTCCTGACTCTGATTGGACGTCCAGACAACAAGTCTGGACTTCTGATTTTTGAGTCTAAGACGTCTGATTATATAATTAGATGTCTGATACTGCTCTCCAATTCCTATTTTGAGATTTAAGCCTTGATCTTGGATCTTTAGGTCCCTAAACCCAATTCCAACCCCATAGGAACCTAAATTAAGGTGCCCTAACCCTAGTACATCACCTCTAGACCTCCCTATGGACCTAATTAGGTCCTCACTAAACCTAATTGACTTGAATCTTAGTCAATTCCATCAGCCTATTCAATTGGACTCATTGAGTCCAATTGAGCCCTAATCTCAGCACACACTGTCCAATTGGACTCAGTGAGAGTCCAATTGACCTAGACCTGACTTAATTGAGTTGTTTTACTCTCAATTAAGTTTCCACACACCTAATTAAACTTGTATTAAGTTTAATTGCACCTTACCTTAGTGAATTAGGGTTTATAATCCTAATTTGAGACCTACCTTGACCTAAACCCACTAGAACCCAACCTAATCAACCTAGCCACCTAAGTTTCGACCCACACACACCCACACACACCATCCACACGAAAATATCTAGCTTAGAGTTCTCTAGAACTCTCTACCATGTGTGGTTGCCTTGGTTGCCAAAAATAGCAACCAAGAGCCATTCAATTTTTAGATCCATATTTGGTGGATCTAAAAACCACCATCCACCCTCTCTCTCTCACTCTCCCACGAGCTCCCACCATAGGCCTCTCTAGAGAATTCCATAATTCTCTGGAGAGCTTCCATTGGGTCTATAAAAAGACCCCATGGGTGGCCATTGGCACCCATTCACTTCCTTGGCAATTGCACTGCATTGGTGCCATTCACGCCACCTCCACTTAGATAGTCACTCCACCTCAACGAGCGCACTACCACCACCATGGAGGACACCATGCCGAGATGCTGGATCAACCCTACCTCTCTCCAAGGGCCGACCTAAGTTCCATTGGCCGCCCCTCCTTTTCTCGACTGCTCCAAGGCCATCGGGGAGCACCCCTGAATGCCCTCTCTTCTTCTAGCTTTAAATCATGCTCTTCATAATCTTTATTTCTTTCATTTACTGGTTAGTAGTGTAGTCTTACTTCTCCCCCAATGATGCATGCGAAATCCCCCCGTTGATTCTTGTATGCAATCGTTTTCTGGTAGTTAGGTTTAATTTTTAAGCTTTTATGTATAAGCTTTCCTCTAGATTTCCTTGTGCAACAACTCTCGAATGATGAATGAAATTGCATTATATATATATATATATCTTATGTGTTTGAAATCACCAGGAACTGAATGATTATCATATTTGCGTGATTTAAGTGCCTGTTCTTTAACTGCCTATATATTACGCACCAGCGTGTCATTTAAATAAAGTAGAGTAGCTTTAAAAATAAAAGATCGATTTCAAAAGCAAAAACAACGCCTCCTAGAGATGAACGACCAGGACTCAAAGTCTCTTTACTTTTTTACAAAATAATATCTTTGTTGAATCGTATTTCGCAACTATACTACGATGCTGCTATCAAAAATGCGAAAAGTCGTCTACCAAAATTGGCGCCGTTGCTGGGGAGGCAACAGACGCAATAGATTTACTTTATTGTTTTTAAATCTTTTGAGTTGCAAAATTATCTAATCATTTTTATTATTGTGCGAGGAATCTGACACGGTGACGAGGCACAGCAAAGTGATGACTTTGAATGTGAACAACGCGTGTATGGTCAGCCTGGATAGGTTGTTAATATGATGATTTTATCGTTGAAATCTGTATAGTGGTTAACCTAATTCGGACCTAACCATCTCTTTACAAAATTTTTAACCTGGCCTAATTGATTTTATCTTGTCACTTTTAGGCCCAGAGTCGAACTCAGGGAAATGGGGTTCAAGTCGAGTTTCTACGTTTTCCTTAAAACGCATCTCTTTCGTTCTTTTATTATGTATTTGGTGTTTTTCTTATTTAGATTTTTTCTGCTAATCCTTGTCCTTGAGGCACACCCTCAAAATTATGTCCTTGGCTTTTAGCCAAAACAGAGTTCCAAAACAAGTCTTGCTACTCGCAATATGGGGTACCTGCAAGTCAAAGATTATCTTTTCTCTTTTATATACTTTTTTTTATCTTTTTACCAAGAGAGAAGCAAACAGACAGAAAGTAAATATAGTATGTATATATATATATAATATATATAAAGGGGTGGGGGTGGAGGTGACGATGGAGTGTAGCACTATGTCGAGTCAGTCGACGTCTAGAGAGACGCAACCAACTCGACTAGGTGCCGCGTGGAGTGTGGATGGATGATGGATGATGTATGGGTCCACGCTTTTTGTATGCGTATATCGAGGAATATCAGCAACTGGTGCAGATATTCCCGCAATACAGCGTATGGCAAATAACGTGAAAATATATATATGTGTATGTATATAAGTAAATATATCTATATATGTATATATATAAATGTATAGGTATATATGTATAGATATATATAGATATATATATGTGTATATATATATATATAGGTGTATATGTATATATGTATATATGTATGTATATAGCTATATATGTATATATGTATATAAATATATGTATATATATATATATATATCTATATATATATATATATAATACTATATAAATGTATATATATATGTATATAAGTATCTGTATATATATATATAAGTATATGTGTAAGTATATAGATATATATATACGTATATATATATATATATTATATATATGTATATATACGTAACTATATAGATATACTATGTATATAAGTATGTGTATATATATATATATAAGTATATGTGTGAGTATATAGATATATATATACGTATATATATATTTATATATATATATATATTATATATATGTATGTATACATAACTATATTGATATACTATGTATATAAGTATATATATATATATAGATATATGTATGTATGTATATATATATGTATACGTATAGATATATATATGTTTATACTAGTGTTTATGTGTGTGTGGGTGTGTGGAAGTGTCGGTGAAGATGTGTGTGTGCGTTGGTGTACTGTATTGAGAGTGAGTGAAAAAGAGAGAGAGAGAGAGAGAGCGGGAGAGAGAGAGTTGGAGAACGCAGAAGGGACGAGTTAAGTTGTCGGTGGATGGTGGCAGACATCTGAAGCTGCATCGTCTGGAGGAGGCTGCGGACGTCTGGACGTCGCTGATGCGGGCGCACGCCTTCGCGTAGGGTTTCTGCAGGCCGACACGAAGGCGATGAGCTGGCGATGCGCGAAGGAGGGAACGTGAAGGAGGGTCTGCGGGCAGTCGCGGAGGGGTGCGGAGGTTGGCAGGGGATGGCGAGAGGACCTGGCCGGCCGCTGCAGTGCGCGCAGCGGCCGGTCGCGGGTGTAAGGGAGAAGGAGACAGAACGGAGACAAAGGCGGGGAATGCCTTGCAGGCACACGCGAAGGCGGAGAGCGACTGCGGGGAATGTCGCGGAGGAGGCGGGGGTGTTGCTGCTGCCGCTGCGCCGCGGTTTGGCTGCTGTTGCTGCAGCTTCAAGCTTCGGAGCTTGAAGCAGCAGCAATGGCGTGAGACGAAAAAACGAAACGAAGGAAGTGACCACGCCCACCAGCTCGTTGAAGAGCTGGGCGGTGGTGTTCCCACTGTGGTGGTGTGCACCACAGTGGGTTCTCCTGCTCGCCGGGTGCCTCCTCGAAGGAGGGCCGACGTATGGGAGGGGAGGACGGTGGAGGAGAAGGTGGTGGCTGCAGGTTTTTCTTCTGCAGCAGCGTGTGTCTTGTGAGGAAGAGCTGCAGCTTCTTATAGAGGAGGAGAGAGTGGCATGCCTGGCTGCAGCAGGGAGAGGGCGCGGGATTGGCAGCTGTAGGGAGTGGCGTTGGCAGGGAGACATGACGTGGAGTAAATGCATGCAGCTGCGGGAAGAGAAGTGCAACTGCGGGAAGAGAAAAGAAAGAAAGAGGTAATAAAAAATAGAGAGGGGACTTTTTGCAAAGAGGTACTTGCAAAAAATGTAAATATGCAAGCCATTTATTCCATTCTCTTCTCCTCTCAATTAAATGCATGAATGCAAGTGTTTTTATAAATGCAAGTATAGAATCCTAAAATGCAACGTTAATGCTAGAAAATAGCATAAGAAGGCTTTATTGCAGGCGTATTTTGAGGTGCAAACATATACCTCCATGCCTATCTTTTGCTAGTCCCTAGCAAAACAGTATTTAGAAATGATCTTAAGCTGAAAATTTTCTTCTGAGGTGATAATGGTGTGTTTATTATCGGATATTGTGAGAACCAATTGTAGAGAAGACTACCAGTACTTTAAGTCTTACATGACATAGATAATCTCTCAACTAACCAAGACTCTTGATATTTAAACCTTAAGTATGATTTCCAGGACCCAGGAGGTTTTTGCCGTACTCGAGAGCTCAAGAGGTTATGGTTTGTGCATAGTGAAGGATCAAGACTGACCAGATGAACATTAAGACTCAATCCCAGGGTTTTATGAATTTTTAAGTACAGGTTGGTCCCAGTTTCAGCCTATGTCTTCGGGTTGACCCTTAAGGTGATGACGGAAAACTTAACTCCCATTTTCTGATTGTTTGTGGCTCACAGAAAAACAAAGGATACAGACATTTATGAGATATACTGACTCTTTTGCAACATCTCTCTCTTTTTTTTTTTTTTTGACAACTTTTTTTTTTTGAAACACGTGTCAGTATATCTCTTACAACACATTCAGAAGGAGCACACCTTTTTTCTTTTTGGTGGGAGAGTTTCTTTTTGGTGGAAAGAGTCGCTCCTAAACACAAGGCTAAAGCCTGGGATAAAAAGTCTACCTGTGCGCACAGGTAAGGACTCCACCTTCATTAATGAACACTAGGGTTGGATCTTATGTTCACCTGGCCTTTCCTGATATGTGTAGTGTGAACCAAGTTTACTTAAGCTCTCAAGTAAAAGTAAACCAACGGATCTTGTACTGGTGTCTCAGGTACAAGAATACATCCTTAGTTAGGAGAGATCTTGATTTATTTTGTCAATGCTTTTAGTGAATTAAGCTGAGCCTGAGCGAATTAAGCTTTTGTGGCCTGGAAGTTCTTCAAAACAGAGGTTGAATATCCATAAACACTTATTGTATTTTTGTTTCAGCTTTTAGATCATTACTAAACACCATTTTCTCTCTCTATTTTTTTTTATTTTATTTATATATAGAAACTGCATGATACCCTAAAATACCCAGATCCTAAGGATGCCTATCCACCCCCCCATGCTAAACAATGCTATGTCCTCATATGCATGCAGGGAAGGGTAGAGAAAGGACGAAAGATCGGGTAGCAAGAGCTGAAGTGCAGGGTATAGATCAGGGTGGTAGGGGGGGTGGATGGTGGGTGGTGAAGTGATCGCGATAGAGGCGTGAAAAGTGATGGTGGATGGTGAGTGCTATTAGGGTGCCTCCCAACAAGCGCTTAATTTAACGTCCCCAGCTGGACTCAGAATGAGGCAAAGAATTAGTTACCCTCCAGCATCAACAGCGTGCACGACAAGGGCATATGGAGCACGTGCCAACGGTGCGACAGCAGACGCGTGTGATGTGCACATCAACGAGGGCGAGGGTTGGTGCGGGATCCTCAGTGACATTTGCGGTGAGTCTTCAACGATGTTTATGACCGTCACTAAATGTCCTATATATGAATTAGATTCTTTCCTTAACTATAAAAGGACTCCTACCCCTCCCATTCTTCTTCATCTCTTCCTTATTTCCTCTCACTACCTCCAAGGCTCTAGAGAGAGCTTGTCCCAGGCCCAGGATGCTCCTCTAGAGTAGAAATCAAATATTTTTCTCACCTCTCATCCCCCTTCGTGGAGCATCCCGTGGTCCTCTTCTCACCTCCCTTCGGGAAGAAGATCCTCGCCGCGATGCCTTCCATCCTTTGACTCCATCCTCATTCGTCCTGCTCCTTACCAGCTTTCTCTAGGCAATGTCAGAGTGAGTCATCCTCCGAGCAACCATCGAGGGGGATTCTCTCACCTATATCTTTCTTTTTGCTTTTGTAGTGTAATCTTTCCCGCTTTCTTAGTTGTAGAAAACATTTACTTCAGAAATATATGTGACTATTTCTCTCTCTTATATTTTGCAAGTAGATTGTTAGATAAGAATTCATCAATCTAATCTCTTGCTTGCTAAAAATACCAAAAAAATTAGAATAAACAAAAATGACAAAAACAAATATAAGCGAAACATGAATTTTCAAAACCGAACGTTTGCCTCTCCGTCTTCGACCTAGCACTCACTTTTCGAGTTTCGGTTATAAATTTTATCTGATTGATGGATTTTCTCGCGAATCGAACTACGATGATGGGTTTTCCAAACTCTGAGCCTTTCCGTGCGCGAATTTGCCCAATCACGCCCTTATAAATGTTGGCTTTTTACAAGCATAGACACAAGGTTTTAAAGGTTATTGCATGTTGCGAATTAGATTCAAGAGCCAGAAAAAAATCCTAACAAGAAAAATTTCAAGTCATCTGAATTAACAAGGGGTTAATCTGTGATTTTTTTTTGAGGATATATTGATCCCGTTTTAGTCTAGTTTTTGGATCCGAAAATAAATCCCAATGTTTATCCTTAACAAATCCCATACCTCTTGTGTTTGTATCAACCTATGTCCCATAATCCCTTTCTCCTCGAAAGCCAAAAAAATTAGCAACAACAACAACAACCAAGCCTTTTCCCACACTAAGTGGGGTCAACTATATGGATTCTTTGCCTCCACACAAATCGATTTTCAGCCATTTTAGGACTTAAATTAAAGTAATTGAGGTCACACTTAATAGTTTCCTTCCAACACTTGTTTGGTCTTCCTCGCCCCCTCTTAGCGGGTTCAGCCTCCAACTTCTAGCATCTCCTAACTGGAGCATCTAGTGGTCTTCTTTGTAAATGTCCAAACCATCTTAGACGGGCCTCTCTCATTTTATCCTCTATCGGTGCCACCCTAACCCTATTTCTAATAAACTCATTTGAAATACAATCCTTTCTTGTATGACCACACATCCATCTTAAATCTTCATTTCTGCCACAGACATCTTCTGTACATGCCTATAGTTTATAGCCCAGCATTCAGAACCGTACAACATGGCTGGTCTTACCACAGCTTGATAGTATTTTCCTTTGACTTTTAAAGGAACCATCTTATCACAGAGAACACCAGAAGCACCCCTCCATTTCAACCACCCTGCATTAATTCTATGTGTAACATCTCCATCAATTCCACCATCATGTTGGAAAATGGATCCCAAGTACTTAAAAATATCTTTCATTGGAATGCACTCTTCTCCAAGTTTTACATCAATCCCTTTGTTGTTCCCTCTACTACTAAACTTGCATTCCATATACTCATTCTTCTTCCTACTTATACGTAATCCTTTATCTTCCAGGGCTTCTCTCCAAAGCTCAAGTTTTCTGTTCACTCCATCTCTTGTCTCATCAACCAACACAATGTCATCAGCAAAAAGCATACACCAAGGCACCTCAACTTGGATATGCTTTGTCAACTCATCCATGACCAAGGCAAAATGATAAGGGCTTAATGTCGAACCTTGATGCAGACCAATGGTGATATCAAAGTAGTTTGTCAAATCATCCTTAGTCTTTACACAAGCTGCAGCTCCATAGTACATATCCTTTATGAGGTTGATATATATAACTGGCACTTGTCTCTTCCCCAAAATTCTCCACAAGATATCTCTTGGGATAGAATCATAGGCCTTCTCCAAATCAATAAAAATCATATGTAAATCCTTTTTCTTCACTTTGTATGTCTCCATCATACGTCTCAAGAGATGTATTTCCTTAATAGTAGACCTGCCTACCATAAAGCCAAATTAATTTTCAGTTACCATAGAGACTTGCCTTACCCTTCTTTCAATTATTCTTTCCCAAAGTTTCATCGTATGACTCATCAACTTAATACCTCTATAGTTGGAACAATCTTGTATATCACCTTTGTTCTTGTATAAAGGTACCACAAAACTTTTCCTCCATTCCTCTGGCATCTTCTTGCCTCTCCACACAGTATTAAATAAATTTGTGAGCCAAGTTATACCCCGTTCTTCTGTCATTCTCCAAATGTCTATAGGAATATCATCAGGCCCAACAACCCTCCCACTTTTTATCATATTCAAAGCCTCCTCTACTTCTTTCTTTTGTATCCTTCGATAACATGATCGATTCACATACTCTTCTGAGTTAACTAACTCCCCTAAGATGATATCATTCTTTTGTTTTTCATTAAATAGCTTATGAAAATATCTTTTCCATCTTGTCTTTATATCCTCACTAGCTATAAGCACCCTTCCTTCTTCATCCTTGATGCATCTTACATGCGTAAGGTCCTTTGCTTTCTGCTCTCTTGCTTTAGCTAACTTGAAAATATCCTTTTCACCTTCTTTAGAATCAAGTTTCTTATAAAAATGCTCCCAAGCTTTTGTTTTTGCTTCACTAACTATTTTCTTTGCTTCTTTCTTTGCTCTTTTGTAGTTTTCCATATTTTCATCGGTCTTATCTCGATATAAGGCTTTAAAGCAGGCTCTTTTAATTTTAAGCTTCTCCTGCACTTCCTCACTCCACCACCAAGCCTCCTTTTATCCTGGAACACCTCCTTTAGACATGCCTAACACCTCCTTTGCCACCTTCCTAATGCAGTTTGCCATATTTAACCACATTTCATCAGCACTACCATCAAGATCCCAAGCCTTTTGTTGCATCATCTTCTCTTTAAATCTCACTTGCTCTTTCTTAAGATTCCACCATTTAATTCTCAAATTCTTAGACACTAATTTTCTCTTCTTTGCCTTCTTCAAATGAACATCCAACACGAAAAAACGATGTTGAGCAGTTAAACTCTCCCTTGGGATAATCTTGCAATCTTTACAAGATAAATGATCCCTTCTTCTCAAAGTAAAGTAATCGATCTGCATTCTTGTTAAGCCACTTTTATAGGTAATCAAATGCTCTTCTCATTTTTTGAAGAAAGTATTTGCTATGAAAAGATCATAAGCCATTGCAAAATCAAGGAACGTCTTCCCTTCTTCATTCCTAACACCAAAACCATGTTTTCCATGCATTCATGCATACTCTAAAGCATCTTTTCCCACATGCCCATTTAAATCTCCACCCAAGCAAATCATTTCTGTCTGTGGGATTCCTTGAATTATCATATCAAGCTCTCCCCAAAATTTATTCTTTATTCTTTCCTCTAGACCAACTTAAGGTGCATAAATTGAAATTACATTCAAGATCTCTTCTTCTAAGATTAATTTTATCAAAATAATTCGATTACCCAATCTCCTAACCTCAACCATGCTCTCCTTCAAATCCTTATGAATTATAATGCCCACGCCATTTCTACCTTTGTCCCTTCCTAAATACCAAAGTTTGAAACCTGTTCTCTCGATTTTCTTTGCTTTTTCACCAACCCACTTGTCTCTTGAAGGTAAAGAATTTGAATCCTTCTCCTTACCATTGTATCCACAATCTCCATGAGCTTGCTGGTTAAAGTACCCATTCCAACTACTGAATCTCAGCATTCTTTGTGACACACTTCGATGACGAAGTGGTGGAACTAGCTTCTTTACTCGCATGCTTTCCTCATGAGAGAACCTTTGCTCATTTTGGACTACATCCGGGTGGTGATGTAGCGGAACTTGTTGGTGCTAGAGCACCATGATCATTTGTTTTGATGATAACAAAACACTTGTCATTTAACATTTGCACTTTGAGTCTTAGATTTCAGGTCAATTGCAAATGTAGACGTGTTTAGACGGAACTCAAGCTCGCATCCAGGATGGATTGGAGGAGCTTGATGGAGAACAGAGGAGATTCGCGAGGAGCGATATATTAAAGATGGAAGGAAATGAAGAATAGGATAGATTTCCTTCTTTTATACTTGTTGTATTTTTCGTTTCTTTTGTTGCTCTTTATTTCCTTAGATATTTCATGTTAAAGAGCCTCAAAGTACCGTAACAGTAGTCCTAGGAACACCTGCACAACCCTAGGATACTTAGGTTTTCTGTAGAACACTTAGAAAACCAATATAGGGTTCAAACAACACTTCCAGACGTCTAATTCCCAAATCAGACATCTGATAAAGTATTTTAAGACATCTGACTGTTGTTCCAGACATCTGATATCTGTTAGGCTGGACATAGGTAGTTCTTTCTGATGAAATCAGACGTCCAGACCTTAGACCAGACGTCTTAGGAGACATCTGATGGACTTGCCAAACGTCCAGATAGTGGACCGTTGGCTAGCTTAGCAGGCACTGCAGAATACGACCGTTAGAGCCTTATCAGACGTCCATAGGACTGTCCAGACGTCTGATAATTGATCGTTTTGCCTCGGCTGACCCAAAATCTCTTCTCAGAGATTTTCTAGCCGTTGCAACGTTTGGAAATCCATTCCCACAGTAAAAGTAGGTTTCCAGACGTCCAAACATAGTGCCAGACGTCCTGTATGTCGTTTGATGGACTTGCACAAAAACCATGTTTAGATCTGATCCAAGTCAGGAAGAGACCCACCCAAAATCAGACGTCTGACCTTGGAATCAGACGTCTTAAAGTGAACTTCCAGACGTCTGATGCTAGAATTAGACGTCTGATAAGCCTGTCAGAACAATGATTGTTCCTGATTTCGGGCTGATTCACTTGGGCTTTGTACCCAACGGCTATGGAAGCTTTTCTAAGCCTTCCAAAGCCTTCCTAAGGCCTCTATAAATAGAGGGGAGCCTTTACACACCTAGATACACTAAGAGAAACACAAGACACACTTAAGCAACATAGTTCCACTCTCTTGTGTCTTAGCTAGCTCTTGCTCTCCAAGCTCAAGCTCCATTCTATTGAGAGCATCAAGCTTCGCGCACCCGCTCTCCCGCCGTAGTTCACGAGAGCGTAGTTGCGCCGTCGCGTGGCTCACGCACCGCGTCATCAACTCGACGCACTCCTTGCAAAGGGGAGTTTCCTTATTCCTATAGAAGCTAGGTTCATAATTTCTTTGTTGGCTCTTTAGGACTTGTTGTTTATTTTATCTTTGTTATTTGGTTGGGTATTCGCTTTGCGAATTCCTATCTCCTTCGCGAGACAAAATCCTTCTCATGGAGAGAAGGGGTTGAGGTATGCTACCCTCGTCTAAGTAGCGTGGTTGTATTGAGGTTGAATCACCCTCGTTTAAAGTGATTTGGTTTAGTGGATTTTGATCAACTTGGTTGATCGGAAAATCCTAACTCGAGAGGGTTAGGTGGTAGTTTTCACCCGGTTTGGGTTTCCACCTAAAAATAATTGTGTACTCGTGTGATTGCTTATTTGTGAGATTATTTATATTTCAATTCCGCATTTTTTACGTCACACTGATCTCACCCCCTCCCAGTAGGGAACTTTCAATTGGTATCAGAGCAGGTTCTTGAGAGATCAGAATAACACCCGGCAAGAAGATCGTGGAGGGAAGCTGTTCAACAAGTAGGATTTCCGAGGGGCAGTCCACAACCCGTCCGCCGTTCTTCGACGGGAGCAACTACCCCTACTGGAAGTTGCAGATGAAGACCTGGCTTCAAGCCACCGACTTCACGATCTTGGCCAGATGTGAGACGCCATTTGAGATCCCAGAAAAACCCACGGGAGGCTACTCGCAGCAACAAATCCGTGAGCTCTCTTTAAACGCAAAGACCATGAACGCCCTTTGCTGCGCGCTCAGCTCGGAGGAGTTCAACAGAATCTCGCAATGCGCCACCGCATACGAGATCTGGCACACACTTGAGGTAACTCACGAAGGTACCTCTAAGGTAAAAACTTCTAAACTCAATTTACTTTCACAAGAATTTGAGGCTTTTTCTCTGAAATCTAATGAAACTTTAAGTGAGATGAACACTAGGTTCACTCTCATAGTAAACAATTTAAAAGCTTTAGGGAAGACCTTCATCAAGGGGGAGCTTTAAGGGAATCTTCTTTGTTCCCTTGGACCGGAGTGGGAACAGAAAGTCACCGCCATCGAGGAGGCGAACGAAGTAGAGGAGCTCAACATGGAAGAGTTCCTAGGCAATCTAATGGCCTACGAGACAAAGTTGAAGCAGAAGAAGAAGGATACACCGGAGCCCAAACTGAAGAAGACTCTCGCCTTCAGAGCAGCGTCGAATAGCGAGGTAAGTTCCGACGACGAAGACTTTAGAATTTTACTTAAAAAATTTTCCAAGTTTTGTAGGGAATTAAAGAAAGAGAAGAAGGAGAAGAAGGAGAGCCCGAGACATTGCTACCACTGCAACGAGAAAGGGCACCTATGACCAGAGTGCCCTCTTCTCAAAAAGGAGAAGAAGAAGGAAAAGGAGAAGAAATCTAAGAAAAAGGCATTCCAAGCCACTTGGGATGATTCAAGCTTGGAGGAAGAAGAAGAAAAAGAAGAAACCGCTTGCTTTGGTTTCATGGCCAGAGGAAGCAATAGCGACAGTGAAAGTGGAAGCGACTCCGATAACGAGGTAAATTTTGATTTACAAGAAGCTTTTAATGAACTATTTGAGATTAGTAAATCACTAAAAATAGAAAACAAAAGCATGAAAAAGAATCTTAGCTTTCTTAAAAATGAAAATGATAGGTTAGAAAAATAACTTAAGGATCTAGAAGCTAGTCCTAAAAATGAGAACCTATTATTAGAAAATCATAACCTCATCAATGAAAATAATAAATTGATTGAGGAAAATGTTAGTCTAAAAATAGAAATTTCTGATTTAAAGACTAAGATGAATACTATAGAAAAAGAAATTGCATGTCTTAGGGAAAATTCTAACAAATTAATCAACAAAGTTGATAATTTTTATAGCCCTAAGGTTGAGAAAGGATCTCCATCAAGGAGACACGCTAACAGATCCGGATCCAAGCCCACTTGGATACCGAAGAAAGAATTAGAATCTTGTTTTGTAGGGTTCAGGGATAATTACAACACAAAGGATTGGACCTACAAACTCAAAGCTGGTCAACTTAAGTTGGGAGAACCAAGGAGTAGACCAAGGAGGAGAACAAGAAGACCGACGAGACGGCGAACAAACGACGGACCCGCCGCACGTCAACCACCAGATTGGAGACCGGCGCCAATGCCCGGGCCTCCAAGCTACGGATGGGAGCCCCATCCGATGTGGCATCCACCACCACCATTCGGGCCATTTTATTGGCCATGGTAGGTGAGGTAAAAATTCTTGACCCTATCTTTGTTTATCAGTAGCATTTAGATAGGGGGAGTTAAAAAATTATGAGCTAATTGCCAATTTTTAAGGGGGAGACGCAAGTTAGCTAAATTTCCTTTAGTAAGGGGGAGAAAAATAATAGCTATCTTGTTGTTATAAAAAGGGGGAGGACATTACCTTTGTTAAAATAAATTCATAGAAGAGCATGTTTTAAGGGGGAGTTATAGGAAATTTAAAATCAATCAAACCTTTTTGATAATGTCAAAAAGGGGGAGGATTTTTTGTATTATTATTTACGATTTTGTCATCATCAAAAAGGGGGAGATTGTTGGTGCTAGAGCACCACGATCATTTGTTTTGATGATAACAAAACACGTGTCATTTAACATTTGCACTTTGAGTCTTAGATTTTAGGTCAATTGCAAATGTAGATGTGTTTAGACGGAACTCAAGCTCGCACCTAGGACGGATTGGAGGAGCTTGATGGAGAACAGAGGAGATT
Source organism: Thalassia testudinum (assembly GCA_037157565.1). Classification (NCBI taxonomy): domain Eukaryota; kingdom Viridiplantae; phylum Streptophyta; class Magnoliopsida; order Alismatales; family Hydrocharitaceae; genus Thalassia; species Thalassia testudinum. Next base: position 162,357,820 of record JAZHRO010000031.1, on the reverse strand, counting down.
CGCGAGGAGCGATATATTAAAGATGGAAGGAAATGAAGAATAGGATAGATTTCCTTCTTTTATACTTGTTGTATTTTTCGTTTCTTTTGTTGCACTTTATTTCCTTAGATATTTCATGTTAAAGAGCCTCAAAGTACCCTAACAGTAGTCCTAGGAACACCTGCACAACCCTAGGATACTTATATTTTCTGTAGAACACTTAGAAAACCAATATAGGGTTCAAACAGCACTTCCAGACGTCTAATTCCCAAATCAGACGTCTGATAAAGTATTTTAAGACGTTTGACTGTTGTTCCAAATGTTTGATATCTGTTAAGCTGGACATAGGTAGTTCTTTCTGATGAAATCAGACGTCTAGACCTTAGACCAGACGTCTTAGGAGACGTCTGATGGACTTGCCAGATGTCCAGATAGTGGACCGTTGGCTAGCTTAGCAGGCACTGCAGAATACGACCGTTAGAGCCTTATCAGACGTCCATAGGACTGTCCAGACGTCTGATAATTGATTGTTTTGCCTCGGCTGACCCAAAATCTCTTCTCAGAGATTTTCTAGCCGTTGCAACGTTTGGAAATCCATTCCCACAGTAAAAGTAGGTTTCCAGACGTCCAAACATAGTGCCAGACGTCCTGTATGTCGTGTGATGGACTTGCACAAAAACCCTGTTTAGATCTGATCCAAGTCAGGAAGAGGCCTGCCCAAAATCTGACGTCTGACCTTGGAATCAGACGTCTTAAAGTGAACTTCCAGGCATCTGATGCTAGAATTAGACGTCTGATAAGCCTGTCAGAACAATGATTGTTCCTGATTTCGGGCTGATTCACTTGGGCTTTGTACCCAACGGCTATGGAAGCTTTTCTAAGCCTTCCAAAGCCTTCCTAAGGCCTCTATAAATAGAGGGGAGCCTTTACACACCTAGATACACTAAGAGAAACACAAGACACACTTAAGCAACATAGTTCCACTCTCTTGTGTCTTAGCTAGCTCTTGCTCTCCAAGCTCAAGCTCCATTCTCTTGAGAGCATCAAGCTTCGCGCACCCGCTCTCCCGCCATAGTTCACGAGAGTGAAGTTGCGCCGTCGCGTGGCTCACGCACCACGTCATCAACTCGACGCACTCCTTGCAAAGGGGAGTTTCCTTATTCCTATAGAAGCTAGGTTCATAATTTCTTTGTTGGCTCTTTAGGACTTGTTGTTTATTTTATCTTTGCTATTTGGTTGGGTATTCGCTTTGCGAATTCCTGTCTCCTTCGCGAGACAAAATCCTTCTCGTGGAGAGAAGGGGTTGAGGTACGCTACCCTCGTCTAAGTAGCGTGGTTGTATTGAGGTTGAATCACCCTCGTTTAAAGTGATTCGATTTAGTGGATTTTGATCAACTTGGTTGATCGGAAAATCCTAACTCGAGAGGGTTAGGTGGTGGTTTTCACCCGGTTTGGGTTTCCACCTAAAAATAATTGTGTACTCGTGTGATTGCTTATTTGTGATATTATTTATATTTCAATTCTGCATTTTTTACGTCACACTGATCTCACCCCCTCCGAGTGGGGAACTTTCAGAACTAACTTCTTTACTCGCATGCGTTCCTCATGCAAGAACCCATGCTCATTTTGGACTACATCCGGGCGACGATGTAGTGGAACTAACTTCTTTACTCGCATGCGTTCCTCATGTAAGAACCCTTGCTCATTTATCACTACACCCGGGCATCGATGCAGCGCGTCACAAGTAGGGAACGCCCCAATGAAATCAGAGTGTTTGCTAGAATCCATGTTTAAAGATCCGACAAATTTTACGTTGGCTGTCGACTACCTAACGCAACCCTCCTTTACCCGGGCTTGGGACCGGCAATGAAAAGGCACACGAACCTCAACATAGGAGGAGTTGAAAGTCAAAAAAGTTAGATTTCCCAAAAATTTCATTTTGTAAAAATTAAAGTTTTGTTAAGTGACTAGTAAAAGATAAACATGGGGGTGTGATAAATACCAATTTATCATCATTCTTATATATTAAAACAAACCTAGCTCTTAGGATTTTGCTCTGCAAATGGATTTTTGGGCTACATTTAGGCATCAATTAGGTTAGGCATGCATTGCATTTTTTATTGTGTTTTTGTGAGTGTTAGGGATAAACAGATTGTCAGATCGCTAGCACTCAGGAAGGCAATTGGTGAAGAAGAAGCCCAAACTTAGCTAAGTCTAGCTCATCTCAGCTCCCATCAATTCACTAGGAGCTCTAGATAGCTCAGCTAAGTTGACTGGAGTTCACCTCAGCTCAGGACCAGCTACATCCAGCTCCACTCAACTACAGCCAGCTGAAGATGACTTCATCATAGCTCAGGAAGCTCAAGTCCAGCTCCCGGGGACTCAGCTTAGCTCAACTTAGTTGAGCTAAGCTACCTTAGCTACCTCAACTAGTTAGGTCCTCCTCGGGAGCATCAGACCCAGCTCACCTTAGCTCATTTCAGTAGAAGCCAGCTTGCTTTAGCTTGGCCTAGCAGCTAGCAAAGAACTAGCAAGCTAAGCCAACTAAAGTAGCTCCATGCCACCCTCTTCAGCTGCTGCTAGCTCCAGTTCAGGTCTAGACTTCTTCTATCCAGCTCCTCTCCTCAAACCCTAGCTCCAATGACCTCCTCCTCTACTCTACTACTATCTAAGCTAGTTAAGCTAGCTTAGCTTAGCTAAGCACCATCTCCCTTGTCCATCCACCGCCCTAAAACCCTACCCAACTATCTCCACCAACTAAGCCCACCTAAGAGCACCTAAGCTAGCTCCACCTCCACTCCAAGTTGGTGCCACCACCATCACCACCTCTCTCCCCTTAACCACCACGAAATGGCACCATGAAGGTGGCGCCAAAACCACCCTAACTACCCCCCTCTTTGGCGCTAACTTCACCTCCCATATCCACCCTACACATACCCCTTCCAAGCCACATCCACCATCCACCTCACCCACCTTCTAGAAGCCCTTAGGTTGGTGCCAACCCATGTCACCCTTCCATGGTTGGTGCCACTTTTAGGTGTCCTTTGGTCACCCATAACCACCTCCCTCGCACCGCTTAGGTGTCACCAAATACCCTTAGCCCTAGGATCACCTAACTATCCTCATCATCCCATCCTACCATCCATGTCAAGAGCCACCTATACACCCCATCCTGCTTTATAAAAAGACCAACACCCACCACCATAAAGGCACCTTTGGCTACATATTTTCTACCTATACTCTACCCTATAGCCTACGGCCAAGAGAAGAAGAAGAAGATTAAGGGGACACTCTATCCCTTTGGTGCCTTCCCCTCTTCCCTTCTCTCTTGTGCTCACACTAGCCAGAGGAGAAGCCAGGCAAGGAAGACCATGGGAGGAGGTCTTGAGGGTGGTACACAACCACCCTTGGAGGAGAATTTAGAGGTGGTCCACTCCACCTTTGGAGGAGTTTTTGAAGGTGTATTTTCATCCACCTTGGAGGAGCCATTCAAGGAAGGAGAAGGAGGATGTCTTCTTTTCAAGCCAAGGAGTAGATAGGCTTGGAGCAAGAAGACTCTCTCCTTCACTAGATTTTGCAAGAGGATTTGTGCTTTTAGCATTTCTATGTTTTTAATTTTAGGTAGAAGCATTCTTCTACTATTTTTGTAGAACACAAATTCTATTCAATCAAATTGCCTTCCTTTTAGTAATTCTTGTCGCATTTGTTTTTATCTTGTTCTAGCACTTTTTCACTCCCTCTCCCTAATTACTCTAGGCCTCCACATGCCTAGAGTGAGCTTAGGGAGTGGTTATTCTCGTCACTCTATGTTTAGTTCTTAGGTGTTAGTTCTTCATCAATTTTTAAGTGTGATTGCCTTGTTATTTAAAACCTTAAAAAAATTACATATTGAAAAATCAAAAAGAAAGTTGATTTCTGATTTCAAGTGAGACATTTTTGCAAAGAAAATTGCCTCTTTGGACGACCCTAGATGCCCCACTATCTAGGTTTAGAAATTTAAAAGTGAAAGTGGATTTACACGTTGCAACGACATTAAAATCCCCATTTATAAAATCGTGCATTTTTGCTATCAGACATCATCATCGCGTCTCTCCCACGACAACGATGACGATCACCACTGCGTCTTGCCTTTGACGACAACTGCGACACCATCGCCGCACTTCATCTTCACCACTGTGCACCATCTCGCTCATTTAAGATGTTCAAGAACCCTCCTGGACGTCGAAAGCCCCCACACCTCTCCTTCCTTCAGACAACTGAGCGACCATAGCCAATGCCTCCACGATAGAACTACACCTCTAGCAGCCTTGCACGTGCACCACCACCTTTGTGTGCACTCGCCAGCACCCTCTAGTAGCCTCACACAGTGCCAACCTCCTCTACGCTCCTAGCTATCACCAATGCCACCATCGAGCACACCTCCTCCTCGCACATCCAGCGCACCCTTGCGCGTACCCTCCTCGCGTGTGCATACATGCGTGCCTCCCATGGCAACAACAACAATAGGCCTCCCATCCTCTTCTTCTTGGTCAGCAGGGAGGAGGAACCCAACAACCATCGTCGTTCCTCTACAAGCAACCATTGCCTCGAACCTCTATTCTCCACATCATCACCTCTGTTGAGCTCACCTCAACTCCACGAGACTGACCATAACCTCGATTGCACCATCTGCAACCCCACGTAAGCAGGGAGCCATTCCCACCGCCGATGGCATCCTTCTCTTCGACAATCGCCGCCAGTCACCATTTGACGCACCATCACCACCCACGTGTAGCCCTCGTCACTGCCAACCTTCTCCGAGCTTCCTACGGTCTACCATCACCTCTCCTCCATGCACGCATGAAGGGAAGAAAAGCTTTGTTTTGGGTTTGATTTTTATTTACATTTGCATGCCATTGGTGAGATGCGGGATTTTTTATTTTTGATTATTGTATTTAGGTGAATTTGTAGCAGTGCACTTGCCCTTTCTTGTGTTCACTTGACTCCTGTTATGCACATCATTCGATAATGGATTTGGATTCATATTTACATAATTCCTCTCTAGTATGTGTAATTGGACATTACATGAGATGCCACTACTGATCACATATTTACTGAATATTTTATTGAGGAAAACTTACACATATAACCTTACATTCTTAAATTATTGCGTATCTAATAAACAGGATTTGGCAAAGAAAAATCAGGGTTTCGAGAACCTGTCGTCATAGCTCACAAAATGCATTATCAAATATAATTTAGAATTGAAACTCCATAGGAGTCCTGGGTCAAACACAGGGAGGCGACGTTTACTTTTGTTGAAATCCATGCTTCGTTTTGTTTCTTTTTGAGGTTTTAGGGATTTATGATTTTTTTTGCATTTTTGTAAAGAAAAGGGCAAGCAAGATAACTTACAAAGGAGATGAAAACAAATATGATATATCATGCAAATGTTTATTACAATATTCTAGAAAAAATACAAAAGTGATATGGGTGAGGAGGAATCTCCCAAATCAGCTATTTGGTGAGACGACGGTGCTTGGCGGTAGCTTGGACGAAGAGGGCGTGGTGCTGGACGATGGAGGTGAGATGCAAGAAGATGCTGGGTAGAGGAATGCTTCACCAAGGCTTCAGAATGGGGATGAGGAGCTTAAGGTGATCTTCTACCAGAATGGAGTTGGGAAGACGGCCCTAAGGCTCCCTATGAAGGTGGTGAGAGGGACGATGAATATTTGCTGGGGTAAGGGATAGCTACACTAATAAGTGACCTTTGGGACTTAGGAATGGGCTCTTGGGAGCTTTCATGGGCTTCTAGAGCTCCAGAGTAGGTGGGTATAGCAAAGGTAGAGATGCCTAGGTAAGGGAGGTGTGTAGGTCTTTATATAGTGGATGGGAAGGGGATAAAAATGGACACTGGGTAATTAGCGACCTCCAGGACGTCACTGTAGGTCTAGCTTAAGCGTCGTTGTAGCCACCTCATGTCCATCGACGTGCGAGCTGTGCTGCTTCTCCATCACACATGCGGATTGCGCTACGACCCAGCTGGTGCGTGCTGGCATGCGCTGGTGTGCACATTGGTGTGCGGCCAATTGGCAAATTCGGGGGGGGTCTGCAAGTTTCGAACCCACGTCGCTCCCTCGGAGGCTTGTGCTTCAACCAACGCACCAAGCCTACGTTTATGTCGCAAAGGTGAGTCAAGGGTGCATGGTGAAAGGGGTCTCTCAATCGTTGGATTTTCATCCAACAGCTGAGATCGCCGTTGAGAAGCCCTTAGAGGGATGTCAGGCAACCTTGGGTGCTTTAGATGGTGCCACATGGCACCATCTGAATCGTCCACCTTTCCTCACTTACAGAGGATGCCAAAGTGCTCGGATCGAGGTGATTTCCATGTTGTCGGACTGCGATCGTTTCTCCAGATTGATTCGTATGGTCGGATTCTTCAACTAAAGCCTGTAAAGATGTCGCATTCCCTCCTGGCCATAAAATGTCAGAATTACTAAACAATAGACACAAATTATCCTAAATGCAATGTAATACATGTTATGCACTATTTATACTTATGGAATGCAATGCTAAGATTAAAAACTATCATAAATAAGCATTTTATCATGAATTTATGCATATTTACCAGTGTCTTCCTCCTTTCATCGCATTTCATAGTGAATTTGAGCATGGATCTCTCATTCGATTTGATGAATATAGGGCAAAATTATTCATGAATTTGTTGATCTGTTCCTCCCTGTGGATACGACCTAATCTACTATTGTTAGTTTTACTGATAATTAGTTTTGTTTGGGATTTTTCCACCACTATTTACACATTACAATGACATATTTTCTAATATAGTATTTCTGCATGCGAAAATCCCCCGTTCAAATGGCGTCATTTCCAGGAAGGCAACTGACGCAATAGATTTTCATGATTATATTTTGAGGTTATTCGGAGGTGCAGATTAATCTAACCAGTTATTTATTTTTTTCTGTGCAAGGAATCTGACGAGATGACTGGTGCAGCAGAACAGCGACGTCGACCTTGAGTGATGCCCACACACGCTGAGAGGATACGAGGAGGAGGAGACCTGGATCCCCCTTTCACAGGGGATTCTACGTCACGAATATTATTTCAATTCTGTCTTCTCACCCTTGTAACAATTGGGGCAGATTTTCTGAGGTCTATTCCCACATTCTTTAGCGACTAGGGGTTCCTTTTCTACATGAGTGATTCATTTTCTGCCAACTTGCTATAAAAGGAAAACACAAAAATATCAAGCTGCCTATTTAGGAGTTGCAAACCCTTAGGTGCGTGATGAACACACATAAATTCATGATACATTGCTTATTTATGATAGTTTCTAGGCTTAACATTGCATATCATGTTATAAATATTGCATAACATCCATTGCATGGCATTTAGGATAGTTGTATGTTTTGTATATTAATTCCTTCATTTTATATGGCTAAGGGGGCAATGCGACATCTATATGAGTTTTTGATTGAAAATTCGACCATACGGATGGATCTGGAGCAACGATCGCAGTTCGGCATTGCGAGAATCATCTCAATCTGAGCACCGTGGCAACCTCTACAAGAAGAAGAAGATGGACGGCCCAGATGGCACCACGTGATGCCATCCAGGCCACCCAACACTGGCCAGCAGCACTGCCCAATTCCTTCTTCATCTGCACCCTTGAATCCTAGCTGTTGGATCAAGATCCAATGGCTGGGAAGTGTTTGCACCTAGCTGCTCCTCATGACACAAGGGAAGATCTAGCGCAATGGTTAGAGCGCCAGTTTGCAAGGGAGGGGGAGGGTTCGAATCCCCGCAACCCTCGCAATTCACAATTTGGCCGGATGCATGGCAGCAGCAGCGCATGCATAGCGGCAGTGCAGCGCACGCACACACGTGCGCCAGTGCATGGCAGTGAGCACACAGCAGGGCGCTGCGTGATCAGCGCGCGTGATAGGAGGGGAAGCGGAGCGCGGGCACAAGAGCAGTTGGGGCCAGCTTTCAGTGACGGCTAGGCTGACCTACAGCGATGCTTACAGCCATCGCTATTTCATTGCAAGGCAGCAGAGCCAGCTAAGGGCGTGAGCAAATGTGAGTTGTCTACAACAACGTTTCCAATGATGGTCTAGAGGTTGCTAAAGGTCCTTTATCCATTTTTAGCCTCTTCTACTCCACTATAAAAGGACCTACACCCCCTCCCTTCCAAGCCATCTCTACCTACTGTACTCCCACCTACTCCCAAGCTCTACCAAGCCCACCAACTCTCCATTAGAGCTTGTTCTCAAGCTCCCAAGGTGCCTATTAGTGTAGCGAACCTCTGCCGCACCAAATACTCCTCCAACTTCCCATCTCCCTTCATAGGTTGCCTTGGAGCCATCCTCACACCTCCATTCCTATAGCAGATCATCTCCGTCTTCTCACCTCCATTTCGGAGCCACGTCGAAGCTTTCCTCAATATGACGTCCTCCTGCGTCTCACCTCCATCATCCCTCTCCTCACCTCCTTCGTCTGAGCTTCCGGCAGGCACCGTCGTCTCACCGAGCAGCCAATTCAGGAGATTTCCTCTTACCTCACTCTCTTTATATGCTTTCTTAGTTTCTTGTAATTGACAATGGATGTAATATATATCAGATTTGTTCCACATCTCTATCTTGTGATACCTTTGCCTATTTTCTTTTATTTCAAAAATACAAAAAAAATAACAAAACCCCAAAATACCAAAAAGAAATGAATTGAAGCACAGTTTTCACGTAAAGTAAACGTTACCTCCTTGTGTTCGATCTAGGACTCCCTTGGAGTTTTGGTATAAATTTTATCTGATCGACGTGTTTTGCAGCTACAATGATGGGTTACTTGTAACCCCGATTTCAAACACGCGAAACACGCCCGACCATTTTGGCACCATGCTCAAGTGGTTGAGCAGGGTCCCTCTTCTTCTTACTCTGGTTACATGACAAACCAAGGCCCTCCAATCTTCACTAATCCACCTCAAGACCCAAACCCTTATGCCTCTACAAACTTTGTCACCTTGAGAAGTGGGAAGTAGACCTAGAACCTTGAATTACCTTCTAGAAGTCGAAATCTTGGGAAGCTTGAGAAAGAGAAGGAGGAGGCTGAAGAAGACAATATGGCCCAGGAACCAAAAATTGAAAATTCCACCCATATCCCGTTCCCTAAGGCCCTACTGAAAACCAAGAAGAAGAAAATCCTAGACAGCAATGAGGAGCTTCTAAATTTATTCAAGAGCATAGAGATCAATATTCTACTCCTCGATGCTATTAAGCACATCCTAGCTTACACTAAATTCTCGAAAGAACTGTGTACTAGTTGTTAACTTTCTCAACACAGTTAATTAAGTTAATTATGCTTAATTGCAAAAGAAAGTAACTTAGGTCAACTTGAATTTATGTCGATTGAGTAGTATAGGATCAAGTTAGCCTAACATTTTAGATTTTATTTCTTTTTAATTGGTTGAGTCCAGGTCGTTTGATGGGAGGCATAGCTTAGTTTAAATTCACTATTAGATCCTAAGCTACTTATGAGAATTATAATTAAATTTACTTTAAGAATATGAATCTTGCTTAAGGATTTCCAATTGAAAAACATGCAAAATTCCATAAGGAAAACATATTTACACATATGATTTATTATTACAAAAAAGTAAACATGTTTATTTATTTTAGTTTCTTCTTATTTACAAGAGACTAAGGCAAGAAAAAGTAATTCCAATGTATATATGCCTTATTACATCTTTTATACTCAAAAAGGAATTAGTAAAATACAAGAAATTAGACATCTTAAAAAGATATCATATGTCTTCAGCACTATTCAATCTTCTCTGTTCTTCAGTCTCATTCCTTCTTCTCTTCTTCTACTACCTTTCTCTTATCTCTCCCTTTTCTCTTTTTACCTTCTCTTATTTCTTTTCCATTGCTCGAGCTCTTCTTATACATCTCTTCTTCTTAATCTTTCTTCTTATCATTTTATTTTGCTTGTTACCTTTCCTTTACTCTTTTGCCTGTCTATTATATTCAACCTCAACGAGCTCTCCTCTTCTTCTCCTCCTTTGCAACCCTTCTTTTCCTTAGCAGCTGAGCTGAATCGAACCAGTTTGAACCCATTGTTTGAACCAAAAATTAGGTTTTTTGGTTGGTAGCTCGGACTGGTCGGGGATACGCAGCACCCCTCTCAGGGTGGGACCAAACCCCACTGGGTCAGAGCCTAGTTCTTATTCGATTTGGTTTATTTCGGTTCAGCATAGTCTCGAGCCTATCCGATCCACGTCCTCCCAGGCCCACATGCACACGCCCTCACGGGGCCACACTCGCATGCCCACAAGCGCACACACACCCAGGCACATGCACCGCATGCACCCACACACACACCCATATGCTCATTTGTGCACCCTGCGCTGACAACCGAATAGCCCCATGCAGTTTTTACTTTTATACTAAGGCAGGCACTTCTGTTTCACCGATGTGGGACTACGTCTTCCCCTTCCAAACCAAATTTTGGTTAATGATTCCAGCCAGCACAGAGCTCCAAATCGAGCAAATAAAAGCTCGCTGGAAAGCTCTAAGGTGGCTCTACACGATTATAGTATCAATTTAATACTTAAGGAAGGTTTTGCTCTTTGATTTGAAGGGCGAAAAGGTTTAGGTCACTACGGCCATTATGGCCTGTAGAAATGAATCTCAGGTCTAACGACCTGTAGGGTGGCTTTCTGACCATAGACGAGGTGTTGAATAGATTCAGAAGGTATTTTAGCAGCTATAGGTGAAGAAAAGGGACTCTGAGGAGCTTTAGGAAGGCAAAGAAGCTTAAGAGCTTTGCTAAGGAGTTTTAGAACTCCATTTCAAGTTTTGTTTAGTCCAACAGACAGCTAAAGGTCTACTTCATCAATTCAAAAAACCTCTAAAGGTTATTAAGGATCTATCTGGGCAGATTTTTCCTTTGAAATTTGTGAAAAACAAACTGTCATTAGTTTCGGTTAAAAAAAACCCAAACTGAACAACAATCGAATTCTTCTATAAAATTGATCAGAATTCATCCAAACTGAATTTGAATCATTTAAAATCATCCCAAGAACAAATTGAACTCATCAATTCCACTCATTGAATTCGAAATTCGCAAATCAGACTTAAGGTTGACCATTAAACCTTGATATTTGACTTTCTAAATTAGGTTGTTTCAGATGAAATTAATGACTTAGTTGATAAACACCAGTTTATCAACATTCTTATGCACTAAAACAAACCTAGCTCTTAGGAGTTTACTCCGCAAATGGGTTTTTGGGCTGTGTTTAGGCATTAACTAGGTTAGGATGCATTGAATTTTCTTTTGTTATTTTAATGTGTTTTTGTGAGTGTTAGGGATGAATAGATATATAGATCCCTAAAACCCTAGCACTCAAGAAGGCAATTGGTGAAGAAAGAGTTCAGACTAGTTGGAACTCAGCTTGATCCAGCTCACCACAGCTGGAACCTAGCTCACTTGAACTAAGGTTAGCTCATCCCAGCTCCATTCAGCTAATTTCAGCTGAATGGCAGCTCAAGAGAGTTCATCTTAGCTCACCCTAGCTCAAGTCAGCTCAGATCCAGCTTAACTTAGCTGAGTCTAGCTCATCTCAACTCCCACTAGTCCACAGGGAGCTCTAGCTAGCTTAGCTGAGATGACAGGAGTTCACCCCAGCTCAGATCCAGCTACATCCAGCTCCACTCAACTCCAGCCAGCTGAAGAAGAACTCATTCCAGCTCAGGAAGCTCAAGTCCAGCTCTTAGGGACCCAGCTTAGCTCAAGCTAATTGAGCTAAGCTACCTTAGCTGTCTCAACCAGCTCAATCCTCCCCGGGAGCACCAGACCCAGCTCACCTTAGCTCCTTTCAACAGAAGCCAGCTCACTTCAGCTTGGCTTAGTAGCTAGCAAAGAACTAGCAAGCTAAGCCAGCTAGAGTAGCCCCATGTTGACCTCTTCAGCAGCTGCCTGCTCCACTTCAACTCCAAATTCTTCAGAACCAGCTCCTCTCTTCAAACCCTAGCTCCAATACCTCCTCCTCTACTCCTCCATTAGCTAAGCTAGCTTAGCTTAGCTTAGCCTAGCTATGCTCCAACTTCCTTGGCTTGTACCACCCCATAAACCCACCTAACAACTCCACCCAACTAGCTCCACCTAAGCTCCACATTAGCTAACCTACTTGGTGCCAACCTAGCCTACCCACCACCTCCAAAAGACACCTAAAAGTGGCACCAAAACCACCCTAACTACCCCCTTGTTGGCGCCACTTTTCCCTCCAAAAATCCCCTTCATCTCCACCACACATCTCCCCTTAAACCCATCTCCACCCTCCACATAACCCCTCCTTCTAGAACCTTTCTTGGCGCCACCTAAGACCCCCTTCTAGAAGCTATTTTGGTGCCAACTTTAAGGGGTGTCACCATCCATAACCACCCCCTAGGAGTCCCTTGGGTTGGCGCCAAATGCCCTTAGCCATAGGATCCCCAACCACCTCCATCCTTCCATCTTAGCCCTCCATTTCAAGAGGCACCTTAACCCCCCATCCTACCCTATAAAAAGACCACTACCCACCACCATTCAAAGCATCCTTGGCTAGCAATTTCACTCTCATATTCTACCTAGAAGCCCATCCCAAGAGAGAACAAGAAGAAGAAGATTAAGGGGATATTCTATCCCCTTGGTGCCTTCCCCTCTTCCCTTCTCTCTTGTGCCCACGCCAGCCAAAGGAGAAGCTAGGCAAGGAAGATCTTTGGAGGAGATCTTGAAGGTGGTCCACGCCACCTTGGAAGAGCTTTTGAGGGTGGTGCACGCCCACCCCTTGGAGGAGAGCATTGAAGGTGGTAGCACCAACCTTGGAGGAGCTCTCAAAAAAGGAGAAGGAGGACCTCTTTTCAAGCCAAGGAGCAGCTAGGCTTGGAGCAAGAAGATTTCCTTCTTCACCAATTTTTGCAAGAGGATTTGTGTTTCTTTTATTGCTTTTATTTTTTTATTTTTATTTCTAGTAGAAGCATTCCTCTACTTGTCCTTGAAAAGAACATAAATTCTAGTTAATCAAATTGCCTTCTTTTTAGTTTTCTATTGCAATTGTTACTGTTGTTCTAGAACTTATTCTACTTCCACTCCCTAATTACTCTAGGCCTCCACTTGCCTAGAGTGAGCTTAGGTAGTGGACTTTTTATTCTCTTAAGTTTCAACTTAGCATTTTAGGTGTTAGTACTTTTTCGTCACAATTCTCACTTTGCCCGTATTATTTCAAAACACAAAAAAATTTACATATTTAAAATACCAAAAAGAAAGTTGAGATATATTTTTAGTAAGAGAATTGAATTGCAATTTTTGCCTCCTTGGATGACCCTAGATACTCCCCTATCTAGGATATAAATTTAAAAGCATATTGGAATTCGCATGTTACGATGTTAAAAACCCGCTTTTACAAATCACGCGTATTTCACATCATTAATTCACTTCTATTTCTCCTCAGGAATAGATTCAGATTGTCAGAAGGAAGTTTCAACTAGGATTCTAGGGTTTCAGGCCTATTGCCTGAGATCCTAAGTGAGTTTGTTCGACAGAACAAACCAAGGTCTATCCCAGTGATTAATCTATTAGATTGATCTCAGGGCATCCTTCTGATGCTTCTAGACCTTTAAAATGAAGCTTAACCCTAACCAACAGTCATCTCCAACTCTGCTAGAGTTGGAGAAGACAGAGGTCTAGATGGATCTCACGATCTTAAAACCTCAAACAAATTGCTTTAGAATGATCAGTGAACCTCAAATACATGATCTGGAGCTTCATGCACAGTTTTATGGGCTGAAGAGTACATTTGACTAGTCGGAGCTTGCTGGAGCTTCGATGAATTCAAAAGAAGGCTAAAAGTGTATAAATGACATTAAAACATGCCATGGAAAATTTGAAAAGCTTCCTGAGGTTACAAGGAACCTCAGGAACACATTAATTTCTTCAATTAATAATTAAACTGAAAGTTATGCTTTAAATTCACAGTGATCAGATTCTGAGTTCAAGTGAGCTCAGGACATGTTTTCTCACTCAATTGAGTGGAGAAAACAAGTCAGAAGGAAGTGACGATGGAATATAAGTGGTTAATTGCGATGTGAACTCCTCCTGAGCCGCCATTGACAGCGAGCTCAGGAGAGTAAATGAATTTAGGCGTTTAAGTTATAGATGATTATTATTGAAATTAAAATGAAGATAGGGGCCCTTAAGTGATGGTTAATTAATGGAGGGCCCCAGCAGAGGTGGATTAGGCTCAGATACTTCCGCCATGGACAGCGGAAGCAGCTTGTGAAGGCGGAGGTGGTTTAGGCAAATAGGTGATCAAATCAGGGAATTAAGGTGTAGGAAATGTTCATGGGAGATTAAGGAACGTGATCGATGTTTTAAAAAGACAAAAGATTACTCTAGACAAGCTCAACAAGCTCACCAGAGCTGAGGAAGATGATAGAAAATCTAACATTAAGCCTATCTAATCTATCTAACTAAGTACTCTAATTAAACTACTTACCTAATCTACTGTTACCTGGACGAAGGGGGCCGAAGATCTCCATTGATGGTCCTTAACGGAGGAGGAAATCAGAGGGATAGGGAAGAAGTCGGACGGGTGTAGCGGAGTGAAGCAGAGGATATCCAGCATCAGTGCTGCGTTAGAGGACTTGGCTGACGTCAGCGGAGATCCTGAGTGAGTAAAGGTGGACGGAGGAAGACGGAGGAAGCGGAGGAAGGTTGCCGGATTTTAGAGGGAATAGCCTATCGGTTAGCTCAGTGGAAGAAGAGGGAAGGGAGCTAACTTGCTGAAATCGAGGGTGTGGAGGGGTATTTATAGGATGTGGCGGCTGAGAAGGAGGGTGTATTTGGACGGAGAAAAGTCTAGGAGTGGAGTAACCACCGGTGTCTTCTCCAACGTCAGTGAGGTTAACTTCAACCCTAAAATGGTATTGCAGCTTCATCTAGACCGATGGATGAAAAGGGGTTGGTGAGCACAAGCTCCAGGAGCTTAGAGAGGAAGGAATGACATCGGATACGCAGTGATCGGTGGGTGAATGCACCTCCTATCATCAGCCGTCGAGGAGGCTGAAGAAGGAAAGAAGAAGAAGTGTTTAGGGACTTTCTTATAATGAAAACTGAGGACCTATGTGAAAAATAAGGACTCGATTGAAATAAAACGTAATCACTAAAAATGTAAACTAAGTTTTTCATGGTTTATTTTAATTTAAATCTTTTTCAACTTTTTATATATGATTATAAATAAGGAAATTATTATATTTAGACCTTGAATTTACATTTTTGACCTTTTTAGCTTAATTTATTTAGTTAAGTAAGGTTAGTTATGTTATTACATACTTAGGTATAAATTATACTTAAGTTAGTTAACACATTAATTAGATAAATTACTGATGATATTTCGAGTCCACTTATTAATTAAATTATTGATAATATTAATTGGATAATAATATAGCATTTTTAACTTATTCTAAGGTCCTTTACTATTTTATCCCTTATTTAATAATTAACCCATATATTTACATATTCTTAGCTAATTAACAAGGAAGACTAGTTAATTAGGGGTAATTAGAGACCATGATGAGCTTCTCATCATACCCCCAAGCCAAAGTTGTGCTAGTCCCTAGCAAAATTAACTAGAAATACGATGATTTAAAACACTTGGGTTTAAATTAATATAAGTAAGAACTAAGTAGAGGAATGCTTAGGTCAGAATTAATTTTTTAGATTATATATATATATATAAATAAGTACCAATATACAGAGCATTCTGTGAAAATTTCCTTACTTAAACTTAAAACTCAAACATCTTCAAAACACACTTTATTAAAAATAGAGTTTTTAACAAGAATTTTATCAAAAATTAGAATATCAAAAATCACTTATTCTTTGTAATCATTCTTAACCCTAAAAACTTAGAATTCAAAGTGTTTTAAGAAAGCAAAACCTAAGAGTTGGAAATTAAATTTTAACTCAAAAACTCAATAGACTTAAGTTAGTCCTTTGTTTACGAAATTTGATTTCTATCAATCTAACTTTTAGCAAATTAGCCAGATATTCACCATTAACCAAACTTAGAGTAGTAAAACTTTAATCTGCCAACCTACAGCACTAAGGACAAACTTCTAGACCTAGGATTTTGTCAATCCTTCTCCTTTAGGTCTCAACTGCAAATCCTCAAAGTCCGATTTCTTAGGCTTCACTATCCAATACAAAGGTTCATTAGCTATGATTTTAAAACATCCGTGCTTCTGAAGAGAATTGTCCTAAAGGCATCCAAATTTGCAAAAATCTAGATCTTAAGACATCAATTTTCAATCCAGATTGTTCCAATTCAAGCCTTTGGCTTTGCCTTACTTAGGTTTGGTTGCTTTCTCCTCACCAATTTTCTATCCTGAGGTCAACACCTTTTGTGTATATCTCCCCGATGGGCCACTGGGTCTCTTATTCCTAATTTTTATCTCCATATTTTTTTCAACTTTTTCTATAGGTTAGAACACCCATATGTAGCGAGGTGTTCTTTTATTTGATGGAAGGAAGGGTAACATCTATTTATATCGAGGTGCTTTATTTTTTTTGTGGAAAAACAGCATAAGTACCCATTTGTAGCGAGGTACTTAACTGCAGGGTGTTTTATTATTTTATTTTTTTTATTTTTATTTTTCTCCCCCTTCTCATTTTTCTTACTATCTTTATACTCCAAATCCTTTTTCTAGGTGAGTGGCACATCCTTCACCCTTTCAAGAACCGCCCCACGGAAATCCTTGGACTAAAGAGGATTTAGAATCGACCTCTTAACCTCTGTGTTTTCGCAGTCACAGATGCCATCAAGACAATTCTATATGTGTGATTTTTGGATGCTTAGGTTACTTAGCTATCAAACCATACATTGGACAACAAAGCCTTAATACACCTTAGTTACTTAATTTTAGGGTAAGAATAGAAAAACAAAGCGTTAAGGTTTAAAGATTCTAATTTAAATAAAATCCCATTTTAAGATTTCGCAAATAAAAGTGTGTTCTTACAAAATGTTATAAGTAAAAATCTAAATAAGGATTTAATGCTCTTATACTATATATATTCTATATTTATTTTGGTTTCTGACCTAAAAGAAAAATTAAGCTCTTAATTATTGATATAAATATATTTTTTCTGTCTTCTTCATTTCTTTATTCTAAATGTAAAACCCCTTTTATTATTTTTATAATTTTAAAAATTTCAAAATTTTGTATTTATATATATTTTTATAAAATTTTCCAATTTTTATGAATTTTTTAAAATTTTTCAAAATTTTATGATATTTTTTATTTTTAAAAATTTTAATTTTTTTGGTATTTCCATTTTTTCTAAAATTTCGTGGGTATTTAATTTTTATGTGTTTTTTTTATATTTTCTCTGCAAATACACTTGAAGTGAAAATTTCACTTCACACCCCCAAGATAAGATTTTACAATGTCCTCATTGTAAGAAGGGTGAAAAGATATTACACTTCATTTAGTGTAGGGTGACGGAAGGAGTCGGATAGAGGAGATCAAAGATCTCTGTGCGAACGATTTCAATTCTGACCAAAGGTCAGAGTGGACAGTCGGACTAAATGAAAGTAATCAGTATAGGATGAAGTGAAAAATCAGATACAGATTCAAGTGTATAAGAAGAGAAAAGTGTAGAAAATAGGAAACATCTGTATACAAAATGCTAAGTTTTACACCTTCAGCTAGGCGTAAACCTTAGTAAAGAACTAAAAAGAATATGCATGGTAAAAATAAAGGAGTTATGGAAGAATTGGTTCAAGAAAAATAGAAAAACAGATATGACCACCCGGTAAAAACTCGTCTTGAGATTGCCTAAAATAGATCTCATAGAACCAAACTCAGATTCCTATGAAAAAAAAAAATCTTAGAAAGATCAGTGTGAATCTTGTGAAGATCAGATCTAATTTAGGTTGAGATGTAAAATATTAAAGATTGAGGCAATCTAAGAAGTGATTCCAACGAAGTTCAGAAGATCAGCAGAGCCAATTCTGATTCTCAATAATAGGTGGATCATTTTGATACAATAAAGGCTGTTGATGCAGATTTGGTGGATTATTTTCAGGAATTACAGAAGATGGGTTTTGATTAGAATCAAAGGCTTGATTAATGAAATGTACTCGGCCCTGATGTTGCCTAGGGTTTTGCAAATTCTTAGGATTCAGAATTGGCTGAGATGGAAGAGTACCTAGCTAACGAGACTCAGCCAAAAGTGTGATTTGATTTCGTAAATCAGCCAATTCTACCTTACATTGCCTTTGAATCTTAGCGAGAGCTTCAGTATTTTGTCGTTGACTCTCTGTAACAGCTTGCAAAATCTAATCGAGCTATGTATCTCTATTCGACCCAAAGTAATTCCGCATACTCGTGGAATTAGGCCTCACATTTGGTTGCTGAGAAGGCAACGGAGATGGGTTTAGTTGGGTCAGATTTGGATAAATTGGTCTTTGATTTTGATCAGCCCAAGAAAAATTTGGGTGGCTTCTCCATCCAAGATTATAGGTATTAGAATAAGGATTTGATCTTGGAATGTTTTCCTGGATGGCGTGTAAACCAAAAAGATATGGCATGTTTTCTGCAATAGGAAAGGGTGGGGAAAAAGGTGGGAAAGATTGTGGGACAAAGGTCCCTCCTTGGGTTGGTGCAGGAGTAGATAGAAAACCCAAGGAAGATGGATCTCTAGAATCCAGATTATTCACAAATTCCCTCCCTGTGGGAATTTGCGAAATAGGTGAATGCGTGGGATTTTGCGCAGCAAGTAGAGGTGTAAGAGTTTTCATTATATATCGGACCTCATCAAGATGCTTTGCTACTATGTCAACTTTGTTTAGTTTTTCTGCAATAATCTCCAAATCCTTTGAACTGGACGGATTACCAATCTCATGAATGCCCTTATGCTAATTTTGATGTGCTGTATTAGTGCCCCGTGTAAATTATGACATAGATGCATTGTTGATCGAGTTCTCAACCATCCCTTCAAATAATTCTGAAGTAGATTCTGCGTCACGATTTAGAAAGTTCCCTCCATAAGAGGCATCGACTAGATTGCGAATGCCTTCTTGCAATCCATAATAAAAGATGTACATTAGTTGCCAACGAGGGATGTCGTGATGTGGGCATTTCCTTTGTAATTCATGAAAGCGTTCCCATGATTCATGAATTGGTTCTCCTTGATTTTGAGTAAAACTCGTGATAGCTCTCCTTAAAGCATTGGTGCGGCCAATAGGAAAGAATTTTTTCAAAAATGCAGATTCAAGTTCAGCCCAAGTTGAGATTGGTCTTGCAATAGTTCTATACCAATATGCAGCTTTATCTTTAAGGCTAAAAGAGAATATTTTCATTAGTAGGATTTCCCTATTCTGATTTTGTGGTCCAAGAGTTTGAGATAGATTTTTAAGATCTTCGATATGTTGAAATGGATCCTCGGATGCAAATCCGTGAAAATGTGGGATTAGACCTATAATGTTTGGCTTTAATTCTGGGTCATTTTCCCCAATGGGAATCCTAACATTGGGCTCTACTTGTGCATTAGATGGATTATAATAGTCTCGGAGTAGAGGCCTAGGACAGGGGATTGGTAAATCAGGAAGATCAAAACCCACCTCATGTTGAGGTGGAGGATGGGCTTGCAGATTTTGCAAGTTATTAAGAGAAATAGTCAACAGATTAATTTAGTGATTTTGCTCGAGCATCCTAAGATTCTGGTTCAGGAGCACCTCATGAATATCAAAAGGCGGCATCTCCCCCTGACCATAAGAAGAAGGGATCTCGAGTTCTGATTCTACAATTGATCCATAGAATCAAATGAAGAATAAGGAGATGAATCAGATGGGAAATTTATTGGTTGCTTAGCTACATCCGGCTTAGGAATACTTGTCAACGGAGTTACAAGATGTGGTTTCAAGGATCGCCTCCTATGCATAAAATAGAAAAATGTGCAAAGGCATACTCACACCACCAAAAATAGCGGCAACAAGACCTGCAAAACAGTGTGAAAAAGCGGGTTTTTTTCTTCTTTCAAAGGAAAGAAGAGAGTCCTAGAATACGCAAAATACTTTGGATGCAAACAAGTATAATATCAGTATCAAAATACGCATCCTAAACCCGTGTCTAAGTAAGTGCATATCCTTAAAGCTCAAAGGCCTAAGGTCTAGGATCGAGACCGCTCACTACTGGCTTTCCGAGGCTCTAGTAGTGAGACAGACTTGTTAATCTTCGACCAAAGCCCTAAGAGGTGCAAAGAGGAGAGATAGAAAAATTAGATGCATGTGACTCTAGTGATCGCGCTGTGTGCACAATAGCATGCAACAGACGATAGCGTTAAAACTCGCATGCATTCTACAAACAGATTTAAGTCACAATTTTAATTATCCTCTTTTTTTTACTTAATCTTTTTCACAAAAATGATAGAAAGAAGTAGACTGACCTCATTTTAAGTATTTTCAAACAAAGATATGGTCTTGTTATTAACTCCAAGATAGGGATCTATGCTATTTTTCGCATGTTTTTTCCCATTGATGTGAGAAAAATAGAAGAAAACTTTTCTCGAGTCAGATCGCAGGACTACTAGCAGGTAAATGCACTCGTAAGAGTGTATGCCTATAACATGTTGCTGCTAGTCAGAAAGTATGCGTATTTTTGTATTTTTTAATTTTTACAAACTAAATGCAACAATACAAACTAAACTAGAGACTAAGAAAGAAATACTTACAATTGTATGTATAGTGGAAAACAAAATAGAAATAGAAAACCCACCTTTCCTGAGAATACCCGCAGAGGTAACCCTGAAAAGAAGACAGAAAACAAAACAAAACAAGACTAATTAGTATAAAACAACTAAAAATAGAAATAATGGCAAATACAATTTACAGTTACCTCCCCAGCATGGTGACATTAAAATGGTCATTAACTTTCTCAACACAGTTAATTAAGTTAATTATGCTTAATTATGTGCAAAAGAAAGTAACTTAGGTCAACTTGAATTTATGTCGATTGAGTAGTATAGGGTCAAGTTAACCTAACATTTTAGATTTTATTTCTTTTTAACTGGTTGAGTCCAGGTCCTTTGCTGGGAGGCATAACTTAGTTTAAATTCACCATTAAATCCTAAGCTACTTATGACAATTATAATTAAATTTACTTTAAGAATATGAATCTTTCTTAAGGATTTCCAATTGAAAAACATGCAAAATTCCATAAGGAAAACATATTTACACATATGATTTATTATTACAAACAAGTAAACATGTTAATTTATTTTAATTTCTTCTTATTTACAAGAGATTAAGGCAAGAAAAAGTAATTCCAATGTATATATGCCTTATTCCATCTTTTATACTCAAAAAGAAATTAGTAAAATATAAGAAATTAGACGTCCTAAAAAGATATCAGATGTCTTCAGCACTATTCAATCTTCTCTGTTCTTCAGCCTTATTCCTTCTCTTCTTCTACTACCTTTCTCTTATCTCTCCCT
The DNA here is from genome assembly GCA_037157565.1 of Thalassia testudinum. Classification (NCBI taxonomy): domain Eukaryota; kingdom Viridiplantae; phylum Streptophyta; class Magnoliopsida; order Alismatales; family Hydrocharitaceae; genus Thalassia; species Thalassia testudinum. The sequence goes on along the minus strand of JAZHRO010000031.1, from coordinate 162,336,319 downwards.
TTTCTCTTTTTACCTTCTCTTGTTTCTTTTTCATTTCTTGAGCTCTTCTTCTTATACATCTCTTATTCTTAATCTTTCTTCTTATCATTTTATTCTGCTTGTTACCTTTCCTTTACTCTTTTGCCTATCTGTTATATTAAACCTCAATGAGCTCTCCTCTTCTTCTCCTTCTCCTTTGCGACCCTTCTTTTCCTTTTGCAGCTAAGCTGAATCGAACCAGTTTGAACCCATTGTCTAAACCAAAAAGTAGGTTTTATGGTTGGTAGCTCGGACTGGTCGGGGATACGCAGCACCGCTCTCAGGGTGGTACTAGACCCCACTGGGTCTGAGTCTAGTTTTTATTCGATTTTTTTTATTCCAGTCCAGCATAGTCTCGAGCCTATCCAGCCCACGTCCTCCCAATCCCACATGCACACACCCTCACGGAACCACACTCGCACGCCCATAGGCGCACGCACACCCAGGCACACGCACCGCATGCACCCACACGCACACCCATATGCTCATTTGTGCACCCTGCGCTGATGACCGAATAGCCCCATGTAGTTTTTACTTTTATACTAAGGCAGGCGCTTCTATTTCGCCGATGTGGGACTGTCTTCCCCTTCCAAACCAGACTTTGGTTAATGATTCCAGCCAGCACAGAGCTCCAAATCGAGCAAATAAAAGCTCACTGGAAAGCTCTAAGGTGGTTCTACACGATTATAGTATCAATTTGATACTTAGCGAAGGTTTTGCTCTTCGATTTGAAGGGCGAAAAGGTCAAGGTCACTACGGCCATTCTAGCCTGTAGAAATGAATCTCAGGTCTAACGACCTGTAGGGTGCCTTTCTGACCTCAGACGAGGTGTTGAATAGATTCAGAAGGTATTTTAGCAGCTATAGGTGAAGAAAAGGGACTCTAAGGAGCTTCAGGAAGGCAAAGAAGCTTAAGAGCTTCGCTAAGGAGTTTTAGAACTCCATTTCAAGTTCTGTTTAGTCCAACAGACAGCTAAAGGTCTACTTCATCAATTCAAACAACATTGATAAACATCAGTTTATCGTCATTCTTATGCATTAAAAAAACCCTAGCTCTTAGGATTTTGCTCCGCAAATGGATTTTTGGGCTGCGTTTAGGTGTTAACTAGGTTAGGCATGCATTGCATTTTTTCTTGTTGTTTTAATGTGTTTTTGTGAGTGTTAGGGATGAACAGATATACAGATCCCTAAAACCATAGCACTTAAGAAGGCAACTGGTGAAGAAGTAGCTCAAATTGGCTGGAACTCAATTTGATCCAGCTCACCACAGCTGGAATCTTGCTCACTTGGACTAGGGTTAGCTCATCCTAACTCCATTTAGCTCATCTCAACTGAATGGTAGCTCAAGAGAGCTTATCTTAGCTAACCCTAGCTCAAGTCAGCTCAGATCCAGCTCAACTTAGCTGAGTCTAGCTCATCTCAGCTCCCACTAGTTCACAGGGAGCTCTAGCTAGCTCAGCTGAGTTGACTAGAGTTCACCCCAGCTCAGGTCCAGCTACATCAAACTCCAATCAACTCCAGCAAGCTGAAGATGAATTCATTTTAGCTCAGGAAGCTCAAGTCGAGCTCCTAGGGACCCAGCTTAATTCAAGCTAATTGAGTTAAGCTACCTTAGCTGTCTCAACCAGCTCAATTCTCCCTGGGAGCACTAGACCCAGCTCACTTTAGCTTGGCTTAGTAGCTAGCAAAGAACAGGCAAGCTAAGCCAGCTAGAGTAGCCCCATGTTGACCTCTTCAGTAGCTGCCAGCTCCAATTCAGCTCCAGACTCTGCATATCCAGCTCCTCTCCTTAAACCCTAAGCTCCACATGCATATTCCTCTACTCTATAGCTAGCTTAGCTTAGCTTAGCTTAGCTAACATCAACCTCCATGGCACCAAAAACCTAACCCTAACTCCACCTACATAACCTACCACTCCAAGTCCACCTAAGCCTACTTAAGCTAGCTCCACCCCTACTCAAGTTGGCCCCACCTCTTCACCACCGTTCACCCCTCAACTAACCACCAAAGGACACCTACAGTTGGTTGCAAAACTAACCCTAACTACCTCCCTTTTGGCACCAACCTCAACCCCCATATCCACCCTACACATAACCCCTCCAAGCCATCTCCACCATCCATCTCAAGCACCTTCTAGAAGCCTAGAAGTTGGCGCAAACCCATGTCACCTCTCCATGGTTGGCGCCACTTTTAGGTGTCCCTTGGCCACCCATAACTAACCCCCTTACACCCCTTATGTGGCGCCAACTCTCCATAGCCCTAGGATCGCCTAAACACCTCCATCTTCCCATCTTAGCCCTCCATCTCAAGAGTCACCTTAACCCCTCATCCTACCCTATAAAAAGACCACCACCCATCACCTTACAACCCATTCTTGGCTAGCAAATTTCCTCCCATATTCTACCTAAAGCCCACACCCAAGAGAGAAGAAGAAGAAGAAGACTAAGGGGATACTCTGTCCCCTTGGTGCCTTCCCCTCTTCCCTTCTCACTTGTACCCACACTAGCCAAAGGAGGAGCCAGGCAACGAAGAGCTTTGGAGGAGGTCTTGAAGGTGGTCCATGCCACCTTGTAGGAGAGCTTGAGGGTGGTGCACGCCCACCCTTGGAGGAAAGATTTGAGGTGGAGACCATCCACCTTGGAGGAGCTTTCAAGGAAGGAGAAGAAGGAGACCCTCTTTTCAAGCTAAGGAGCAGCTATGCTTGGAGCAAGAAGACTCCCTTCACTAGATTCTGCAAGAGGATTTGTGTTTCTTTTATTGCTTTTATATTCTCCATTTCTAATAGAAGCATTCATGTACCTGTCTTTGTAAAAGAACACAAATTCTGCTAAATTAATTTGCCTTCTTTTTAATTTCTATTGCAATTGTTTGTCTTTGTTCTAGCACTTGTTTCACTTCCACTTCCTAATTACTCTAGGCCTCTACTTGCCTAGAGTGAGCTTAGGTAGTGGACAATTTTATCTCTTAAGTTTTAGCTTAGTAATTTTATGTGTTAGTACTTTTCTGTCACAATTCACATTTTGCCTTTATTATTTCAAAACTGAAAAAAAATTATATATTTAAAATACCAAAAAGAAAGTTGAGATTTATTTTCTACGCAAGAGAGTTGAATAGCAAATTTTCCTTGTTGGAAGACACTAGATACTCCCCTGTCTAGGAATATAAATTTAAAAGCGTATGTGATTTGGCTTGTTACAATGACTTAAAAACCCGCTTTTACAAATCACGGCAAATTTCACATCACTTTTTGGCACCGTTGCTGGGGAGGCATGGCTTTGCATTAATCATTTTTCTCTTGCTTGAAGTGGATCTCATCCCCTTCTCTTTCTTCCCTCTTGTGTGTGCAGGTATTGCAGGAAGAAAGCGAGAATATGGAAGCGAGAGCTCAAAGTTCCTTTTCTTCCCATGAAATTCAGGTTGGTTCTCTTTTCTGGTCACATAGTCAATTAAAACTACCAAAAAAATATTAAACTTAGCTTTCAGGATCCCAAACATCTCAATAGAGTGGAGTGGTGTCCATTAAAATTCATTGATTGCTTGTATGCTTTATTAAACACCACTCCAATCCAAGTGTTGGTGTTCTGATTTTTGGGTCTAGATTTCTGTTTGGAATTCAAAAATCAATTCCCAACACCATAAGTCTCCTAAAATTAGAAAATTTCATACAGTGATTTCAAATTAAGTTAGAAACATCTATGCCAAATTTCATATCAATTGGTTATGTATTTAATTTTTAAAAATTCATGGACTGTAGAGGGGTCACACCCTCTAATCTTCCTATTTTGCTACTGTCTGTGCATTTTTAGAATTTTTATACTAATCCAATTTTTATGAAATTTAGCTTTCTAGAATCCTTGTAAAATTCTACATCTCACATAAAATCACCAAAATTTTTTGGGACCAATGGTGATACAAAAAGCTAGAATACTCACAGGTATCAATTCTAGACTTCGACACCAGCACAAACAAAAATTCACAACAAATATCAAACAAATTCCTAAAATCTTACAAAAATATTTTCTGAAATGCTTGTTTGATTCTCTTCAAATTAGTGGTTTTGTTTGAATTGTTTGGACTACTACTTAATAGAGAAAGCCTAAAAATAACTCATTGGTAGTTAAATTTCTGTCCTAAGATCAATCGAATTAGGGTTTCTTTTTCATTTTTAGAGACAAACCACTAAAAGGAAATTGATCTCAACCCATACAACTTGATTTCCTTTTGTTTGTGGAACTTCAAAACTTGTCTGATGTCTTAAGAAAGGAAACCCTAAAACTCATTAATTTAAATCAAATCCTAAAAGACAAGAATACATCAATTGTGTGACAACTTGATTTGCACTGGAACCACTTTCCAATTCCTGTACATACACAAAAAAAATTGAAATAACAGGGCAATAACCCAAATTAATGCCCTCCACATTGTGTGTGCACTATAGTATCCTAGACCTAACTAAAATCCGTAGCAACTTGACCTAAGGTTTCATCAGCTTGGGCTTACTATATAAGTCTTAAGTTTTCTCTAGTTAATACCAATTCTGTCATCTATATCTGGTGTTCAGACTGAGGGGTCGTGTCAAATGACCAGGCGTGGGTTTATACAAGCACTTGGAGTTTTCCCTGGGAAACGTTTGGGCCTAAACCTCCCCTTAAGCAACTTGGCTAGATTTGTTGACAGAATGGGTATTCACTATTGATTACTTATTTCCTATGTAGACCAAGTCTTAGGTTTATTTTTATGGAGTCACACTTAAGTTAGGTCTAGCTTTGGTTGTTTGAATTGCACACTTTCTCTCATCTCTTTCTCTTCTCCTCCCGTCCAATTCTTCCAAAACAGTGGATGCACGGGTAATGGTCCCAAAAAGCACATCTTGAGGGACCATCTGATTTTGCCCCTTGCAGCAGAAAATCGTTTCTTTCTTCTCCCTCCTCTTCTAAGAAAATGGAAAACCCAGGAAGTCGACAAAAAAATTCTACTTCCACTTCTAACCTGTCAGCTGACCCACAAGCTAACTTCCCCCACCCTTACCTCCATCATTTGGAGCAATCGAAAATTCCTGCAAGGCTAGGTGGCCCTCCAATTCTAACTCAAAATCCAAACCCCTTTCCCTTGATGGTCGACCATTTGGTTTGACTGCAATAAAATCAAGAAGATTTGGCTAGGACTGTCACGAACCTAGCTAACCAAGGGCAAAATCCACCACCCCACCAACAGCCTGTCGTTCATCTTAAGGATTTTTATGATCCTACCAATTACGAGGAAAGACCCGGGGTGGTCATACCACAAGGGGATTTCGAGATCAAACCATCCATTCTAAACCTTATCAAACACTTTCATGGTCTTCCAAGAGATAACCTTTTATGTCATCTCGAGGAATTAACTGTCCTCGCTCAAACCACTCGTTCCCACAATGTGTAGGAAGACATGTGGTTAATGAGACTTTTTCCTCTCTCTCTTAAAGTCAAAGTTCTCATTGGTTTAGAACGGTTGGGTGCCCAATTACCACCTGGTCCCAATTAAAAAGTGCTTTTCTAAAAAAAATTTTTCCGATCAATCGAACTAATGCTTTATGAAGATCCATAACGACCTTTCAACAAAAAATTGGTGAACCTCTCCATGAAGCCTAGGAAAGATTTCAATAACTTCTAAGAAGTTGTCCCCACCATGAAATTCCACAATGGTAGTTAGTGCAGATCTTCTATCATGGATTAGAGGATCAATTGAAACGATTTGTGGATGCCTCATGTGGGGGAAATTTCCTTAACAAAGATGTCGAAAGTGCCTATCTCCTCTTTGAAGAAATGAGTGAAAACTCATTTAATATGACTTCAATGGACACTTTTGGTAGAACACAAAACCCCAGACATGGAGTCCATGAAATTGACTCCAAATCCACCTTTGTTCCAGCCACTCAAGATGATCTATATGTTAGCTCAACGACTGGACCAGATGCAAATTCACCAAAAGAAAATGGAAGAAAAGCTCACAAATAAACAAGCTCCACATGTTAACTCTCCACACACTAACCCTTCACAACTTCTCCAAAGAGAAAATTTGCACAACATTGATGCCACATCTACTGGTCAGCAGTTTCCAATTGATTTCCCACAGGATTTGACTGGGAATTTTGATCAAAATATTTTTGATCCCACCATGGAAAATATTTAGGCTCTCCAGGATCAATTTAGAAACCCCTCAAACACTTTCAATCAAAACTGGAGGACTAACCCGAATCACTCTAGGAAAAACCCGAACCTGATTCCTTTTCCCAAACAAAACTATTTTGGGGATTATGGGCAACCTGTGTATCAACCTGGACCATCCCAGGAAGATATTAACAATCAGGTCATGAAAACTCTGCAAGGAATGCAGAATCAAGTGACAAAAACCTGCATGATTACCAACTTACAACACCAAGTTAAGGTTACTCCTGATCATCGACCTATTGGGAATTTACCTTCCCAACCCATGCCCAACCCAAATAATCAAAGGAATTAGTTCCAAGGTGGATATCCTAGTCAACCCATTCAACCAGCACCTCAGCATCCACCGAGTTTCAATAACAGTCAGGCTTCCCATCCTCATCCTAGAGACAACCAGACTACAAATGCAGTTACTTTGAGGAATTGGAAAACCACTCACAATCCCCCACCTATTAAAGAAACCTGTTTTAATGAAACACAGATCAACTCTTCCCCATCTTCCTCTCATATTATTCAGGAACCAATTAATGCAAAGCGGGGAAACCCTGTTCTATTTCCACAAGCCTTCCATTCTTTAAATAAGAAAAAGAAGAAATCCGAGCCCATTGAAAAGGAATTAATGGATTTATTTGGGCAAGTTGAAATTAATATCCCTCTCATAAATGCCATTAAATACATCCCTGCGTATGCAAAATTCCTAAAAGATTTGTGTACCCCGAAAAGGTAGCCCCGAAATTTAGGAAAGGTGATCCTTCCTGAGACAGTTAGCTCAGTTGTGCAGAGTTGACTACCTCTTAAGAGAAAAGATCCCAGTGCCCCCCTGATTCAAGTTATCATTAATGATACTTCTTTTGATCGCGCTTTGTTGGATCTTGGTGCCTCAATTAATCTTATCCCCATAATTGTTTTTGAGGAATTTAAGATCGGTGAATTAAAGCCTGCTGAGGTTACTCTTCAATTAGCCGATCGATCTATAATTAATCCAAGGGTAATTATTAAGGATGTCCTTGTCCGGGTCAAAAATTATCTATTTGCAGTAGACTTTTTAGTCTTGGACATAGAGGTACCAGAAGCACTAAAGTTTGTCCCCATCATTCTTGGAAGACCATTCTTACCCACCACCAGCGCAAATATTGATTATGATTCTGGAAAAATGAAGATCATGTGTGGCGGTGAATCTATAACCCTAGACATTTTCCAAACTTCTAGGCGGTTACAAGAATTAGATTTCTTTGATGATTCGGATTCAGAAATAGAAAATATTGAGGAAACTTTGCAAATTTCCCATTTAGGTTCCTATTTTGCCATCAATACGGTTCTTGAACAATCCACTTCTTCTCACCCTTCCACCCTAACCACACATTCAGCTAACCCTCCAGTTGACCCTTTCACTCTCACCTCACCACTAACCCACAAAGCAGAAATTCTTTCAGAGCCAGGCCCACAATTAGAATTAAACCTTTGCCCAACTCCCTTAAATATGTCTTCCTGGGTCCAAATCAGACCCTGCCCCTGATTATATATTTTGGACTTACTGGGGCACAAGAGCATAAACTTCTCTAGGTTTTGAGTAAATATAGAAAAGCTATTGCCTGGACCCTTTCTAATCTTAAGGGTATTCATCCGTCCTATTGTACACATCGTATATATTTAGAGGATGATTCTCGCCCCTCCCGCCAACCACAAAGGCGCTTGAACCCTATTCTGCAAGAGGTGGTAAAAAAGGAGATGATTAAGTGGATTGATGCTGATATCATCTACCCCATTTCTGATAGCTCCTGGGCTAGTCCAACACAAGTTGTGCACAAAAAGGATGGACTAATAGTTGTCACTAATGATAATGGGGAGAATATAGCCACTCGAACCACCTCTTCTTGGCGCGTGCGTATTGATTACCGAAAATTAAACACCGCCACCAAGAAGGACCATTTTCCGCTCCCCTTTATTGATCAAATCTTGGAGCGTTTAGCCAGATGAGACTTTTACTATTTTCTGGATAGTTATTCTAGCTATAATCAAGTAGCGGTTCAACCTGAGGACCAGGACAAAACAACTTTCACCTACCCCTTCGGAACCTTTGCCTTCCGAAAGATGCCCTTCGATCTTTGCAACGCACCTGTGACTTTTCAAAGGTGTATGCTTGCAATATTTTCAGACCTGGTAGGTGAATGCTTAGAAGTCTTTATGGATGACTTTTCTATTTTTGGAGATTCTTTTGACCATTGTCTCAAGAACCTTGAAAGAACTCTCCAAAATTGCATAGAAGTCAATCCGATCCTCAGTTGGGAAAAAAGTCATTTCATGGTCCAGGAAGGTATTGTCTTGGGCCATGTTATTTCAAAACAAGGAATCGCGGTAGATAATGCAAAAATAGATGCTATATCTAAGCTCCCACCACCCACTATTGTCAAACAAATCAGATCCTTTTTGGGTCATGTGGGTTTCTATCGTAGATTCATACAAAATTTTTCCCAAATCTCCAAGCCCTTAAGTCAGCTACTTACTAAAGACCAGCCATTTGATTTTAATGATAAGTGCCTGGAGAGTTTTTTGAGGTTGAAGAAGGAGGTTACTGAGGCACCAATTTTACAGGGATCTGATTGGAATAGTCCCTTTGAATTAATGATAGATGCCTCAGATTTTGCTATAGGGGTTGTTCTAGGGCAAAGAATTGGCAAGAAGCTCGTTGTGATCTATTTATGCTAGCAAAACTCTTGATGATGCACAACGGAATTACACGGTTACTGAAAAGGAACTTCTTGCCATTGTATTTGGCTTAGAAGAACTTAGATCTTATCTTTTGGGGTCACATGTCACTGTATATACCGACCACTCAGCAATTAAATATTTGCAAACAAAGAAAGATGCGAAACCCCACCTTATTCGTTGGATTCTACTGCTCCAGGAGTTTGACCTGGAAATCAAGGATAAGGCAAGATTGCATAATGTAGTGGCCAACCATCTCTCTCGTCTTATGACGATTGACATAATGACCCCACCTGATCAATTCCCCAATGAAAGCATTTTAGTTGCTACTACCCTCCCTTGGTTTGCGCCCATCACAAACTATTTAGCAACAAAACAAATACTTGGTGATTGGCCATAAACAAAGCGGGATAAGTTCTTTGTTAATATTGAATACTATTTTGGGAGGAGCTCGACCTTTTCCGCATTTGTGCCGATCAGGTCATTCGACGATGTGTACCTGATTCTGAAATCCATGATATTTTGACACATTGTCACTCAATGGCCTGTGGCGAACATTTTTCGGGTAAGAAAACTGCAGCTAAATCCTTAATGCGGGATTCTATTGGCCTAGCTTGCATAAAGATGCTCATGACTTTGTTCGGTCCTGTGTGTGTTGCCAGAGCATCGGCAACATGAGTTGGAAGGATATGATGCCACTGAATCCTATTTTAGAGGTTGAAATTTTTGATGTTTGGGGCATCAACTTCATGGGACCGTTCATCAACTCTGGTGGGTATTTATATATAATAGTCGCAGTCGACTATGTTTCCAAGTGGATAGAAGCAATACCCACCCACACTAGCGATCACCATGTGGTTGTTGAATTTCTTAAGAAAAATATTTTCTCAAGATTCGGCATACCAAAAGCCATTATTAGTGACGGAGGTTCACATTTCACTCACAATTTCGTCACCTTCTTTCTAAATATGGGGTTAATCATAAAATTTTCACACCTTATCACCCCCAAACAAATGGCCAGGCAGAAGTTTTTAACCAGGAAATTAAAAATATTTTACAAAAGACGGTTAGGCCCGATCATAATGATTGGTCCACCAAATTGGACAACGCTTTATGGGCCTACCATACCGCTTTCAAAACTTCGCTCGGCATGTCTCCCTTCTGTCTGATTTTTGGGAAGGCATGCCATCTCTCGGTAGAACTAGAACATAGGACTTTTTGGGCAATAAAATAACTAAACATGGATTTATCTGACGTCGGTATCCATAGAAAATTACAATTAATTGAATTGGAAGAATTACATAATTTTTCCTATGAAAATGGAAGGATTTATAAAGACCGAACAAAGAAAGTTCATGACAAATACATTGTTCAAAAACACTTTGACGTTAATCAACGTGTTTGGCTTTTTGATGCTAGATTACGTCTTTTTCCTGGCAAATTAAAATCCAAATGGACCAGCCCCTTTATTGTCCATAAAACTTATCCATACGGCGCTGTTGATCTGTTTGATCCTAAAACTAATACGACATTTCAAGTCAATGGCCAACATTTAAAGCCCTATTTTGATCATACGCCGAATCTTCCATCTGAATCTTTCAATTTCACTGAGCCAACCACCTTTAATCACTAGTGCAAACTATGCCCGGCTGAATGACATAAAAGATAGCACTGGATGGGCAGTAACCCATCATTTTTTTTCTTGCTTTCCTTTTCGTTCTTTTCCAGGTTTTGACCATCCTAAACCCGACTGTTCTTCATTTAAGGTGATCCCTTTTTTTTTCTCCTAATGCATGAGGACATTGCACATCTTAAGCATAGGAGGGTGTTTTCAAAATTTAATGATTGAGTTAGGATTTTCAAAACCTAAAAATATGCATTTTTCTTTAGTAATTTTATTTTCCTGCTTGCATACCCAAAAAAATAAAAATATTGAAAATATTTTGAGGAAAAATTTTGAAATGGGACTAAGGTCGAAAAACTCACTTTTGGTACAATGGGATTTAATCTTTAACAAACTAGGGATGAGGATGTGGATCTAATCATTAGAATTTGAGGGTCTATTTTTTAGACTACATCAGATATTCTTCTCTAAAATTCCACCTGAACTCATGATAATTTAAGTGACTTGATCCTCTTTTGTAATGTGGAAAGTATCTAACTTAGTTTCTGATTCAAAAACTTGCATTTCTTGAGGAACTTCTTGTGTCAATCTTCACACACAAGCCAACACTTAAAAACAACTAAAAATTAAAAAAAAAAAACTCCCTTGTTTGGACTTAGTAAAAGTCAGAAGAAATCATTGTTTTGAGTTCCTACCGCCGAGAAGGAGGAAAATGCCTCCTTTGAGGACACGATGTCAACATGTTACCGCCTCGACGCTGCTCCATATCTATATTTCATATCTTTAGATGGAGCATTAAAGCGCACTTTAGCAGCTCAAGTGTCTTGGACGGTGCTCTACCTATAGTGTCGGAGCAAGAGCTTGAGTTTGCTTAGAGCACCCCTTTACATTGCATTGTGTTTTGGGTTTGTGAGCTCTTGGGTGGTGTCATGGACAGTGCTATCTTGAAGTACTGGTGCCAGAGCCCCCTCGAGGACTGGTAACGGGAATGATGATTTTGACACATTTGTTGTAAGACTAAGCTAAAAATAAGCATGGGGGAGAGAGAAAAAAATATATTTTAAACCAAAAACATGCCCCTATAAATGTTGGCTTTTCACAAGCACAGACACAAGGTTTTAAAGAATATTGCAAGTTGTGAATCAGATTCAAGAGCTAGAAAAATCCTAAAAACAAAAATTTCAAGTCATCTAAATTAACAAGGGGTTAATTTGTGAATTTTCTGGAGGATATATTGATCTTGTTTTCTCTAATTTTTGGATCCAAAAATAAATCCCGATGTTTATTCTTAACAAATCCTGTGCCACCGGTGTTTTGATCAACCAAGGTTCCTTAATCTTTTTCTCCTCAAAAGTCAAAAAAATTAAATTTCCCAAAAATTCTATTTTGTAAAAATTAAAGTTTTGCTAAGAGACTAGCAAAATATAAGCATTGTGATAAACGCCAGTTTATCATCATTCTTATGCATTAAAACAAACCTAGCTCTTAGGATTTTTCTCCGCAAATGGGTTTTTGGGCTGCATTTAGGCATTAACTAGGTTAGGCATGCATTACATTTTTTCTTGTCGTTTTAATGTGTTTTCGTCAATGTTAGGGATAAACAGATATACAGATCCCTAAAACCATACCACTCAAGAAGGTAATTGGTGAAGAGGAAGCTCAGACTAGCTGGAACTCAGCTTAATCCAGCTCACCACAGCTGGAATCTAGCTCAGTTGGACTAGGGTTAGCTCATCCTAACTCCATTCAGCTCATCTCAGCTAAATGGCAGCTTAAGAGACCTCATCTTAGCTCACCCTAGCTCAGGTCAGCTCAGATCCAGCTCAACTTAACTGAGTCTAACTCATCTCAGCTCCCACTAGTCCAAAGGGAGCTCTAGCTCAGCTGAGTTGACTGGAGTTCACCCCAGCTCAGGCCTAGCTATATCTAGCTCTACTCAACTCCAGCCAGCTGAAGTTGAATTCATTCCAGCTTAGGAAGCTCAAGTCCAGCTCCCAGGGACCTAGCTTAGTTCAAGCTAATTGAGCTAAGCTACCTTAGTTGTCTCAACCAGCTCAATTCTCCCCAGGAGCACTAGACCCAGCTCACCTCAGCTCCATTCAATAGAAGCCAGCTCACTTTAGCTTGGGTTAGCAGCTAGCAAAGAACTAGCAAGCTAAGCCGGCTTGGGTAGCCCCATGTTGACCTCTTCAATAGCTGCCAGCTCCAATTCAGCTCCAGACTCTACATATCCAGCTCCTCTCCTCAAACCCTAAGCTCCACATGCATATTCCTCTACTCTATAGCTACCTTAGCCTAGCTTAGCTATTATCCACCTCCATGGCACCAAAAACCTAACCCTAACTCCACCTACATAACCTACCTCTCCAAGTCCACCTAAGCCTACTTAAGCTAGCTCCACCTCTACTCAAGTTGGCGCCACCTCTTCACCACCTTTCACCCCTCAACTAACCACCAAAAGACACCTAAAGTTGGCACCAAAACTAACCCTAACTACCTCCCTTTTGGCACCAACCTCAACCCCCAGATCCACCCTACACATAACCCCTCCAAGCCATCTCCACCATCCACCTCAAGCACCTTCTAGAAGCCTAGAAGTTGGTGCCAACCCATGGCACCTCTCCATGGTTGGCGCCACTTTTAGGTGTCTCTTGGCCACCCATAACTACCCCCCTTACACCCCTTATGTGGCACTAACTCTCCTTAGCCCTAGGTTCACCTAACCACCTCCATCTTCCCATCTTAGCCCTCCATCTCAAGAGTCACCTTAACCCCTCATCCTACCCAATAAAAAGACCACCACCCACCACCTTACAACCCATTCTTGGCTAGCAAATTTCCTCCCATATTCTACCTAAAGCCCATACCCAAGAGAAAAGAAGAAGATTAAGGGGATATTCTGTCCCTTTGGTGCCTTCCCCTCTTCCCTTCTCTCTTGTACCCACACCAGCCAAAGGAGGAGCCAGGCAACGAAGAGCTTTGGAGGAGGTCTTGAAGGTGGTCCATGCCACCTTGTAGGAGAGCTTGAGGGTGGTGCACGCCCACCCTTGGAGGAAAGATTTGAGGTGGAGACCATCCACCTTGAAGGAGCTTTCAAGGAAGGAGAAGAAGGAGACCCTCTTTTCAAGCCAAGGAGAAGCTATGCTTGGAGTAAGAAGACTCCTTTCTTCACCAGACTCTGCAAGAGGATTTGTGTTTCTTTTATTAGTTTTATATTCTCCATTTCTAGTAGAAGCATTCCTGTACCTGTCTTTGTAAAAGAACACAAATTCTGCTAAATTAATTTGCCTTCTTTTTAATTTCTATTGCAATTGCTTGTCTTTGTTCTAGCACTCTTTTCACTTCCACTTCCTAATTACTCTAGGCCTCCACTTGCCTAGAGTGAGCTTAGGTAGTGGACATATTTATCTCTTAAGTTTTAGCTTAGTAATTTTAGGTGTTAGTACTTTTCCGTCACAATTCGCATTTTGCCCTCATTATTTCAAAATAAAAAAAAATTATATATTTAAAATACCAAAAAGAAAGTTGAGATTTATTTTCTAAGCAAGAGAGTTGAATTGCAAATTTTCCTCCTTAGATGACCCTAGATACTCCCCTATCTAGGAATATAAATTTAAAAGCATATGCGATTTGGCTTGTTACAACGACTTAAAAGCCTACTTTTACAAATCATGCCAAATTTTGCATCAAATATTTAAAGGTTGTTAATGATCTATCTGGGCAAATTTTTCCTTTGAAATTCACCAAAAACATACTGTCACCAGTTTGGCTCAAAAACAGCCCAAACTGAATAGCAATCTAATTCTTCTATAAAATTGATCAGAATTCATCCAAATTGAATTTGAATCATCTAAAATCATCCCAAGAACAAATTGAACTCATCAATTCCTCTCATTGAATCCTAAATTCGCAAATCAAACTTAAGGTTGACCATTAAACCTTGATATTTGACTTTCTAAATTAAGTTGTTTCAGATGAAATTAATGACTTAATTCACTTCTATTTCTCCTCAAGAATAGATTCAGATTATCAAAAGGAAGTTTCAACTAGGATTTCTAGGGTTTCAGGCCTGTCGCTTGAGATCCTAAGTGAGTTTGTTCGATAGAACAAACCAAGGTCAATCTCAGTGATTGATCTATTAGATTGATCTCAAGGCATCCTTCTAATGCTTTTAGACCTTTAAAATGAAGCTTAACCCTAACCAACAGTCACCTCCAACTCTGCCGGAGTTGGAGAAGACAGAGGTCTAGATGGAGCTCCAGGTCTTAAAACCTCATACAAATCGCTTTAGAATGATCAGTGAACCTCAAATACATGATCTGGAGCTTTACGCACAGTTCTATGGGCTGAAGAGTGCATTTGACTCGCTGGAGCTCGCCGAAGCTCCAGTGAATTCAGAAGAAGGCTAAAAGTGTACAAATGACATTAAAACATGCCATGGACAATCTGAAAAGGTACCTGAGGTTACAAGGAACCTCAAGAACACATTAATTTCTTCAATTAACAATTAAACTGAAAGTTATGCTTTGAATTCACAGTGATCAGATTCTGAGTTCATGTGAGCCTAGGACATGTTTTCTCACTCGATTGAGAGGAGAAAACAAGTTAGAAGGATGTGGCGATGGAATATAAGTGGTTAATTAGCGATCTAAACTCCTCCTGAGCTGCAATTGACAACGAGCTCAAGAGAGTAAACGAATTTAGGCTTTTAGGTTATAGATGATTATTATTCAAATTAAAATGAAGATAGGGGCCCTTAAGTGATGGTTAATTGGTGGAGGGCCCCAGCAGAGGTGGATTAGGCTCAGATACTTCCGCCATGGACAGCGGAAACATATGGTGAAGGTGGTTTAGGCGAATAGGTGATCAAATCAGGGAATTAAGGTGTAGGAAATGTTCATGGGAGATTAAGGAAGGTGATTGATGTTTTAAAAAGACAAAAGATTACTCCAGACAAGCTCAACAAGCTCGTCGGAGCTGAGGAAGATGATAGAAAATCTAACATTAAGGCTATCTAATCTATCTAACTAACTACTCTAATTAAACTACTTACCTAATCTACTGTTACCTGGACGAAGGGGGCAGAAGATCTCCGTCGATGGTCCTTGACGGAGGAGCAAATCAGAGGTAAAGGAAGAAGTTTGGTGGGTGTAGTGGAGTGAACCAGAGGATATCCAGTGTCAGAAGACTTGGCTAACGTCGACGGTGATCCAGAGCGAGCAAAGGTGGACGGCGAAAGATGGAGGAAGCGAAGGAAAGTTGTTGGATTTTAGAGGGAATAGCCTATCGGTTAGCTTAGTGGAAGAAGAGGGAAGGGAGATAACTTGCTGAAATCGAGGGTGTAGAGGGGTATTTATAGGTTGCGGCGGCTGAGAAAGAGGGTGTATCTGGATAGAGAAAAGTCTAGGAGTGGAGTAACCACTGGCATCTTCTCCAACGCTGGTGAGGTTAACTTCAACCCTAAAATGGGATTGCAGCTTCATCCAGACTGATGGATGGAAAGGGGATGGTGAGCACAAGCTCCAGGAGCTTGGAGAGGAAGGAATGACATCGGATACGCGGTGATCAGTAGGTGAATGCACCTCCTATCGTCAGCTGTCGAGGAGGCTGAAGAAGGAAAGAAGAAGAGGTTTTCAGGGACTTTCTTGTAATGAAAAATGAGGACCTAAGTGAAGAATAAGGACTCAATTGAAATAAAACATAAGGACTAAAATGTAAACTAAGGTTTTCAAGGTTTATTTTAATTTAAATCTTTTTCAACTTTTTATATATGATTATAAATAAGACAATTATTATATTTAGACCTTGAATTTATAGTTTTGACCTTTTTAGCTTAATTTATTTCATTAAGTAAGGTTACTTAAGTTATTACATACTTAGGTATAAATTATACTTAAGTTAGTTAACACATTAATTAGATAAATTACTAATGATATTTCGTGTCTTCTTATTAATTAAATTATTGATAATATTAATTGGATAATAATATAGCATTTTTAACTTATTTTAAGGTCCTTTACTATTTTATCCCTTATTTAATAATTAACGAATATATTTACATATTCCTAGCTAATTAACTAGAAAGACTAGTTAATTAGGGGTAATTAGAGACCATGATGAGCTTCTCATCATGTACCCAAAAGCGTAAGCCAAGAGAACCCACAACGAGGAAGGTGATTCTCTCTGAGCAGCCAAGTTCTGTGGTCGTGCATCACCTTCCTCAAAAGAAGAAAGATCCAGGTGCCCCCTTGATCTCATGCATTATTGGGGAATACACTTTTGATAGGGCTCTATTGGACCTAGGTGCATCCATCAACCTAATCCCAACTTCTATTTATGAGAGGTTTGGGTTAGGTGAACTCAGGCCAACCTCAATAACGCTACAATTAGCAGACCGATTGGTCACCACACCGAGAGGCATTATTGAGGATGTAATTGTCAAGGTCAAGGATTTCTATTTTCCTGTAGATTTCCTAGTCCTTGACATGGATGTACCTAATGATTTGAGGAACACCTCCATCATTCTGGGGCATCCGTTCCTAGCTATCGCCAAGGCCAACATAAACTATGAAAGCGGTAGTATGGAGATTGCCTTTGGAGATAAGAAATTAACTCTAGATATTTTTAAGGCGATAAGAGGATTTGAGGACTGTGGATGTTGGAACCTTGTTCCACATCTTGTTTTGGTGTTAACAAAAATATTATGGGTTAATGTTTGCAATTAAGTGTTTTTTCATATTTAGGTAAAGAAGCAAGGCAAATAAGAAATGATGGAGGCTTGATGAAAAGGAGAAGATCATGATAAGGAGGCAAGATGACAAGGAAGAGTCGAGGAGAAGAAGATCATCTTCAACTTTACTTTCTTTAGTTTAGATTTTATTTTTATAGATTGTATATGCCTCTTAACAAAGAATCATAACTTAGATCGTAAAATCAGTTAGAGAAAAATTAGGATTTATATTGTGAACATTTTCAAAGTACGTAATGAATTAAAACACTTAAAATAGGTATCCTGGGTCCTAAACTCTATAAAATGACCCTAGGACTATTTGTTTGCATACAATAGACACAAGAAAAGAGAAGAGAAAATCCTAGAGCTAGAATTTCAAATTCCCACCATATTCATAAGAGAGAAAGAAGAAGCTTGCCATCCACTCTCATAGTATTCTTGCAAGCTCAACGACATGATTTTTTTTACGCATCTACAAAGTGAATCACATTCTTTTTAGGCTCTCAAATCGATATTATTATTCTATATATTGTTGAGAGGCTTAGGAACTTAGTTGTAAGATTAATCCTTCTTACACCTATACTTCTTTTGTATTTGAGTATTTGCTCGTTGGGTTGTAACAAACCCGTTATTGTACTTGGGTTAAGGTAACCCGTTAATTACCTCGGTTAGTAAATTGATTCTCTCGGGGTTGAGTGAATTGGGTTAAAAATCCTAAGCTGGGAGGCTTAGGTAGTGGAGTACCCAAGGGAGGGGAACCACTATACATTTTGTGTCCTTTGTGGTTTGATTGTATTTAGTGAAAATCTTTTTGTTATTACTAATATTGTGCGTGCGCGTAGACAGCCATATATCACATATTCCATAGATCCTATATCAGTGGATTCATTGAGGAACTCGAGGATCTGGATCTTGAGACATGTATGACAATCAATGCACTTGAGGACTCCATTACCTTTAGCAAACTCAACCCACAACCCTCCTCCGTGGTAGACCTGCCACATCCTGAAGAGGCTGTTGATTTTGTTCATTCTAGCCTCTTCCACTGGATCGTCTTGATGAATCTTCATCAGCATCCTCCCTTCCTTCTATTCTAAACCCACCCGAGATGGAATTAAAACCATTGCCCAAAAATTTGAAATGAATTCTTAGGACCTGGAAACATGCTCCCTATGATTATTAGTGCTGATTTGACTAAGGAGAAAGAATTGAGGTCAATTAAGGTCCTTAAGAACAACAAGGAGGCAATTGGTTGGACCATCCATGACCTTAGGGGGATCGAGCCATCTTATTATAATCATAGTATTTTCATGGAAGATGGATTCAACCCTTCTCGCGAAATGCAAAGGAGACTAAACCCGAATATGCGAGAAGTGGTCAAGAAAGAGATAATCAAGTGGCTCGATGCTAGGATTATTTACCCAATCTCAAATAGTCCGTGGGTTAGCCCTGTTCAGATTGTACCCAAGAAGGCGGGAATAACCGTTACGACTAATGAGAAAGGGGAAACCTTCACCACTAGTTCAGCTTCTGCTTGGAGAGTCTGTATTGACTATAGGAAGCTGAACACAGCCACTAAAAAGGATCACCTTTCCTTGCCATTCATCGATCAAATCCTCGAAAGGTTAGCTGGGCAAAAATATTTTTTCTTCCTGGACGGTTATTCGGGATATAACCAAGTCCCTATCCATCCCAAAGTCCAGGAAAAGACAACTTTCACATGACCCTACGGAACCTTTGCATTCCGTAGAATGCCATTTGGGCTTTGCAATGTGCCTGCAACTTTTCAAAGGTGCATGTTGGCCATCTTTTCTAACATGGTGGGAGATTGTCTTGAGGTGTTCATGGATGATTTCTCCATTTTTGGAGATTCTTTTGAGTCTTGCCAGGCTAACCTGGAATTGATCCTTCAGAGATGCATCAAAACATGGTTGGTCCTTAGCTGGGAAAAGAGCGACTTTATGACTCAGGAAGGTATCATCCTAGGTCACGTGGTCTCTAATCGAGGAATTGAAGTTGATAGAGCTAAGGTGGATGCTTGTTGGTAGAATTATAGCTCACATTTTTGATAAAAGCATCGTAGTATAGTTGCGAAATACGACCCAACAAAGATATTATTTTGTAAAAATAACGAGACTTTGAGTCCCGATCATTCGTCTCTAGGAGGCATTGCTTTTACTTTTGAAATCGATCTTATCTAGCTCTACTTTATTTAGAATCGCATATTGGTTCGTGATTATTACGTATTTAAGTACGACATGCTTAGTTGCAAAATGGATAGACAATTAAGATAGGCAACTTGAATCACGCAAATATGATAGCAATCAATAAGCTCATTGTGATTTCATAACATGGAGACAGATATATATATATAAAACATTTTTTTTATTCATTTAGTGAGAGAGTTGTTTGCAACAGAACTATAGATGAAAGCTTAGACATAAATGCTTGAAACGAAAATCTAGTTACCAGAAAATGACTACATACAAGAATCAATGGGGGGATTTTGCATGCATCATTGGGGGAGAAGTTAAGACTATGCTACTAAGCAGTAATAAAAGCAGTAAATATACGAAAAGCTAAGCTACTAATCTAGCAGAAGGAAGGGCATTCGGAGGTGGTCTTCGATGGCCTTTGAGTGGCTGAGAGGAGGGGCGGCCAATGGAGCTTAGGCTGGCCCTTGGAGAGAGGTTGGGGAGTTGATCCAGCTTCCTGGCGTGGAGATGGTGGCCTCCATGGTGGTGCCTTAGTCATGGAGGTGGAGTGGAGATGGAAGTGGCAAGCCTAAGTGGAATGGATGCCAAGGAAGTGAATGGGTGCAAATGGCCACCTATTGGGTCTTTTTATAGACCTAAGGGAAGCTCTCTAGAGAATTATGGAATTATCTAGAGAGGCATATGGTGGGAGCTCCTGGGAGAGTGAGAGAGAGAGGGTGGATGGTGGTTTTTAGATCAACCAAATGTGGATCTAAAAATTGAATGGCTCTTGGTTGCTATTTTTGGCAACCAAGGCGACCACACATGGTAGAGAGTTCTAGAGAAATATAGGTTAGATATTTTCATATGGATGGTGTGTGTGGGTGTGTGTGGGTCGAAACTTAGGTGGCTAGGTTGATTAGGTTAGCTTCTAGTGGGTTTAGGTCAAGGTATGTCTCAAATTAGGGTTATAAACCCTAATTCACTAAGGTAAAGTGCAATTAAACTTAATACAATTTTAATTGGGTGTGTGGAAACTTAATTGAGAGTAAAACAACTCAATTAATTTAGGTCTAGGTCAATTGGACTCTCACTGAGTCCAATTGGATAGTGTGTGCTGAGATCAGGGCTCAATTGGACTCAGTGAGTCCAATTGAATAGGCTGATGGAATTGACTAAGATCCAAGTCAATTAGGTTTAGTGAGGACCTAATTAGGTCCTTAGGGAGGTCTAGAGGTGATGTACTGGGGTTAGGGCACCTTAATTTAGGTTCCTATGGGGTTGGAATTGGATTTAGGGACCTAGAGATCCAAGATCAAGGCTTAAATCTCAAAACAGTAATTGGAGAGCAGTGTTAGACGTCTAATAATATAATCAGACATCTTATACTCAAAAATTAGAAGTCCAAACTTGTTTTCTGGATGTCCAATCAGAGTCAGGAAGGATTTCGGGTTTTGTTTTAGGCATTCTGCAGAAATTGGATGTCTGACAAAGTGTCTGGATGTCCAATAACACTGCAGAAGTGGGTTTGAAGTGTGAGGGAGTTGGCTAAGGGTCCTGGACGTCCTAAAACTTATCTGGACATCCAGATAAGGGTTGGAACTAAGGTTTTAGGGCTTCCTAGGGTGTTGTGACCTAATCTAAGGGTGGCTAAGGCTTGGGGAAATCTCTAGGCTATCCTAGGGCTAGGATGGACCTAAGCTCTTCACATTTTACTGCTTTATTTTTACTTAATAGTATAGAAAACCTTTAACCCCCTTGCATTATTGTACCTATATCTAAACTAAGCCTTCTACTCGAGCTCTACTACAACTCCCGTTATTCCAGATCCAGATTCAGATCCTGCTCCAGATCCAGCTCCAGATCTACTTATTGCCTGCAATCGACATAATATACTTAATCAGCGCATTATAACATTATTTTATGCATAGCTAAAGTAAAGCATTAAAGATGCAAATAATGCTTATGCATGCATGAATTTCCCTAACTTATGCTAAGTCCTAGCTTAATCTAGGTCAATTAAGACCTATGATTGCTATGCAATCATACCCCGATGCCTAAATCTTGCTAGTCCATAGCAAATGCAAGACTAAATTATTTACAGCAAGGGTCCCTACGGGACTGATTATTTTATCAAGTGTATGCCTCGAGGTTTTTCTCCTTTTTATTTTTATCCTATGCTCTAGAAATCCAGACAATCATGAAAGTACAGCTATGTAGCTTTCGCAACGGATTCGAGTGAAAAACTGATTCACCTCTAAAGCCTGTACTCGACCCTTAGTAAAAATTCTAGTAGGATAGGCGGACTTCTTCCCTCAGGGTATTCAAGATATTCTATGAATTTCACCCCGGCTTTGGGTTTAGGTAGAGAATCTCTGAGAGGAAGGATTATATATTTGGTGGCTCATTCTCACTTAGTGCTACATAGAGACTAGTACTACAGAGTCCAGATTCCTGGATTATTAAGTAACTCAACTTAGAGAAAGACGAGAAAAACTATGCTCTCTTTGATTCCTTTGTATTCATTCTCTCTTACTCTTTTTCTTTCTTTTTCTTAGAGCTCACAACCTCACCAAATTCACACATAGGATCTGTATTTGATGGTCTCACTAGGCATTAACACTTTAATTGAGTTCTCATAACCCTAACACTAAATCGAAATTCCTTAGCTAGTATTTGGGCAGTCAGAAACACAAGAAAAATAGGTTAAGGCCATATTTGGTGGAGCTCAATTTTATTTGGTGATATTGCCTAGATAAACACTAAATATTCATTCTTTTTTTTTCTTTTTCTAATTTTTTTTTCAGTTTTTCTTTCTTTTCATCATTCTTTTTCTTTTTCTTTTTCTCTCTCTTTTTTTTTCAACATCACACAACTAGAATACATCCATGAACTTTATTGAGGAGGCATTATTAGGGATTGGAGGTACTCAAGAGACATTGGGTGGCTTATTTGGTGGAAGTGCCTACTCACAGCACTGGGAAAGACGGATAGGACGGTGTATTTCTGACCTTGACATCAATACCCTCCTTTAGCCGAGGATTCTGTAAAGAATGGTTGTAACCATCCACCTTAGCCCTAGTTTTATGAAAACTTGCACTCTGCGTATTTGCCTTATTTGGTGGCTCTCAAAATTCACTCAAAATGTATACACAGGAACCGAGAGCGGAAACTATGCCTAATCTCAAAGTATCATCACCTAATTATCTAGGATTCCAGATTCCTTGTGCTAATCTTAAAGCACCAGTGCACTCTACTCTCATCTCACACTATTTGGTGGATTTTTAGAGGAAAATCTGCCTGACTCGCAAAACACTGTCCAAGGGTTCAGGAAAAGAAGCACTGCTTCTTCTCGACAGATTGAAGACGTTTATCGGCCTTCACTGTGAATCCATTGCAAATTCTACGTGTGTGTGAAAAGTTGTATTGGATTCTAGATTACAGGAGTCAACTAAAGGATAAAATCCCTAATACATTCTCTTAATAAAATAATCTTATTCATGAATGCAATATCTATATATGCTATAAACATGTAACCTCATATAATTTGTACTTCGTGAAATTCCTGTATCGGGTTACAATCAGCTTGACCCTAAATTTAGAACAAAAGGTGAGCGGGTGAGTCGGAAGTGGCTGTTGCGAATGATTTCTAGCTCCAATGCGAGCATTGGAGGTGGAGTCGGTTGTTCTTCTATTTAAGGTCCTAAAGTACATTTTACATGCAGCTCCGAGGTTTTCCTAAATGTTGGCATAAATTTTTTTTTTTCAGTTTTTCTATATCTACCCCCCCATGCCTAAGTTTTTGCATGTCCTCAAGCATGAATATAAAAGAAAATAAATCTGACAGAGGATGAGTGGGTAGAAGTGACCTGGAATTGCTCCTGAAAATATACATTCAGCACCTGCCAACCTGTTAGTATGCAATATACAAAAGGGAAATATGCTAAAAGAAAAATATGCTATGAATAAAAATGGTTATGTATAGATGATGGTGAAATGTGGATTGAATGGTATTTATCTGTGCTGAGTTTAACGCCTCCAGCTGGGCGAAAACTCAATCAGATGTGTCATTTCTCGCATAGGAGCCGACCAAGATTAGGAGAAAGATGTGCTCATATGATCCTAAGATTAGTGGTCCGGAGATGCGAACCAACTGATTATGCACCCCTACTCCAAAAAGTCTAGCTATAAGAAACTGTGGAGTGGGTATGGGCTTCAATTTGATCACGGGTGGGTCTGAGTCAAAAATGGGAGTGGGAGGAGCAAACTCGAAGGTGGGAATCTGCTGATCCATGTGCACATGATTCCCACTGAGTCGCTCCATGTGAAATCGGTTGTGACTGCGTTAACGAGAAACCCATTGGCTGCAGTCACATCTTCCTGTAATAACAAGGGCGATTCAGTAATATATGGATCAAGATAACTGTATTTAGGGGTGTTGTGGTCAGAAGCACACCCCAAACAGTCAGATCCTCGGGGAGACATGTGTAATACAGTGGTTTTGGTCCCATGTGGATCGAGGTCTGAGAACCCTGATAGTGTAGACGAATGAGACATTGGGTCGTCACAAAGGAGCCCAATGTTACCACAGTATGCCAAATCTTCGTCTTCACCATCCTCCTCTATTCGATCACAGTCGAAGTTCTTTGCTGCCCTGAATATGTCTAGTCGAAGTCTCTCATTGCCTAGGGCAATCTCCATACACCTGGATGCACAACCAATGTTCGCTTGGGCTGTCGCCAGAAATGGGCAGCCCAAAATAATTGGTGCATTGCGGAGATTAGAAGGAACTTCCATATCGAGAATGAAAAAATCTGCAGGAAAGCAGAACCCATGGACTTTTACGATCACGTTCTCAACCACCCCCTCGGTGTTTTGACTAATCTGTCAACCAGCTGAATCGTAACCAAGGTGGGTTTCAACTCCCTAAATCGAAATCGATCAAATACGACGGTGGGAGTTAAGTTGATGGACGAACCCAAATCTAGAAGGGCCCGATCAAATGGAGAATCCTGCAAAAAGCAAGATATGAGTGGGGTGCCAGGGTCTTTCTTCTTCGATGATAGGTCAGCTAGAATCATGGCGCTAGCTTCTTTCGATAGTACTGCCTGTCGTCCAATTCTCGGTTGTCGCTTCAGGGTACAATAGTCCTTGAAGAACCTAGCGATAGCGGGAATGTGATCGATTGCCTCAAGGAGGGGGACCTGAATATGTACTTAAACATCGATTTGAGGTCCTCAAAATTCCGCGTGTCCTTTTTCCATACTACATTTCATGTCAGAGCCTCAGGAAAAGGGATGGGAATCTCAGGGTTAAGTGGCCTCTTACCCTTATCTACCACAGGTGGCTACCGAGATGATGAAGATGGAGTCGAACTCGCCTGCGGCGAAGGGTGGGAAAAATCAGGACTTGCCTGCCTTGGTGGTGGGTCGAATGTCTTCCTTCCGCTTCGCAAAGAAACAGTGTGTGCATCGGCTTGCTGTCCATGAGGTGGTGGGGGAGCGGAAGGGGTAGAATACGTAGGATTCTGCAAAGGCGGCTGGCCTTGTGCATAACCGGGTGGTGCAGGAGGCACCTGTAGTATGGCGTGTTCCTGTCCCTGCGATGCCTGAAACCTAGGCAGGGCACCCTGGTTCTGTACATATCAAAAATTCGGGATGGGTTCGGAGGGCAAGGCTCCCTGAGTCCTATGCTCCTGCAACAGCTGGTTTGCATGTTCTGTATGGTCTGAATCTGATCATCCATTGCCTTCATAATCTGCAAGCTATCTTGTGTAATTTCCTCATCGATTCTTGCAGCTCCTCTTTCAGCGCCTCCAAAGGGTCGGCCCGCTTTGGAGGGTGGTTGGCAGCTTGGTGCAGCGGCTAGTATAATGAGCAGGGTTGCTGCTGCTGAAACGGGAATGACTGCTGCCTAGGATACGTGTTTTGCACATTCCCGTATTGCCTGGTCTGGTAGTGTGGATCTTGATGTGGTCTCTGTGAATTACCAGACCAGGAGAAGTTCGGATGCTGGTGCCAACCAGGGTTATACGTCTCCGAGTATGAGTTATTCCGCCCGTATCCTTGGATAGCACTGACGTCCTCGTAGGCCGAAGATATCTGAGACGTATATCCGTCAAGGGGATACGCATTATAATCTGCGGGTGGTGCGTAACCCTGGTTGTAAGGTGCCAGATCTGGTTTACTCACGGGGTCTTGATATGCGGGATCTTGTAAATATGGAGAAGATGCATCCCGAGTGAGTAAATTAACTCGAGCAGGTGGGGCTCGAGGTGCATAGGAGGATCTTGTGGCGACAGAGCTCGAGTTGGATTGACCCTGACTGATCTGGTCAATCTTCTTCTCAATTAGGTTTATTCTATCCAGCTGCTTGATGATGATATCCATGTCGGCTCGAATAGAATCGGTGTGAGCCTCATGGACACCAACCCGCTGCTGACCAAACCGCTGGAACTAGTTCATAGATGCGGCATTCATCGAGTTGTCCGCTAATGATTCGAACAGCTCAAATGCGCTGTTCTCGTCTTTTGCGAGAAAATTCCCACCGCTAGATGCATCGGCCAAATACTGATGTGTGTCATCCAGCCCATGGTAAAAAATCTGGGCTAACTGCCATCTGGGTATACCATGATGCGGGCATTTCCGGAGAAGGTCGTGAAATCTATCCCATGCTTCATGTAATTTATCCCCAGCTCCCTGGGAGAAAGTCGTGATTGCACGCCGCATTGCATTTGTTCGAACGATTGGGAAGAACTTTTGTAGGAATTCATGTCGTAATTCCGGCCAGGTTCTAATTGGCTTCCCAATAGTCTTGAACCAGTATGAAGCTTTGTCCCTCAGCGAGAATGGGAAAAGCTTCATCAGAACGATCCCGAGATCAATATTCCTTGGTTAGATCATTTCAGCGAGTTGACTCAGGTCCTCAAGGTACTAGAACGGA
The DNA here is from genome assembly GCA_037157565.1 of Thalassia testudinum. Classification (NCBI taxonomy): domain Eukaryota; kingdom Viridiplantae; phylum Streptophyta; class Magnoliopsida; order Alismatales; family Hydrocharitaceae; genus Thalassia; species Thalassia testudinum. Next base: position 162,309,902 of record JAZHRO010000031.1, on the reverse strand, counting down.
TCTTCGCTTGAGTTCCCGTAGAAATGAGTGCTGATCAACCCAATTACATTGAGCTTGAGCTTAAATGCGTCTCCGCCTGTGGGAATTCTGACTAGTGGTGCGACGATAGGTGCAGCTGGGTCGTAAAAATCTTGTAGTTGTTCTCCTCGTGGTAGGTGCTGCATCCTGTCAAGCGTCGTCAGAATACGATCCATGCTCTGCTAATGCCGCTCCTCAGATTCGACGACCCGGGCTTCCAGACGAGCCATCGGGTCCAGATTCTCAATGTCTTGACCCGGTCTAGGTCCAGGTCCTGGATTTGCCATGGTGGCTCTTGGAGTAGAAGAAATGGGGGGAGAAGATGGTCCGGGCGAGGTGACTCGCCTCCTTGGGAGTGGCTCCCAAGGTCCAACCAAGTGAGGTTGAAGTGACCTCCTTCCGTGCATACACCGCCCAACCCCTGGGTTGGTATAGCCACGCAGGACAAGGCTAAGGCCCTGTCAATCAAATGGCCCTTATAGATCAGGTGACCAGATATTTCGTTATGGATTTAAATTCCTGAAGATAAGTTCGTTGTACAACCGACTGAAAGTGAATCCTGCCTCTCAAGCTAACCCAGCCAGTCTGGTTATGAGGGGACTAAGGGGAAGGTTCTTCCTTTGGCTTACACCTTCGGTTCCATTGACCCCCGAGCCACGGACGTTTGACACTACCCCGCAGACTTAGTCACCAGGTTTGGCAAGAGAGATTAAACTCACCCAGTAGTATGACAATGAACTCGGGTTGATTTCGTATTTTAAAGTTAATTTTAACCTGTTTTCTTCAGTGGGGTTTGTGGTGAGTGGCCCACAAGGTGATCAAGCTCACCGGCTAACTAGACTTGATCAAGTCTAAGTTAGCCCAATGTGTGGTCTCTAGTTGTAACCCTAAGGATTTAACTTAAGTTGCATGCACTTCTAGGGTTTTTCTCTATTTCAGCAGACCACAAAAATAATGTTGATTTTCTGATAATAATTGGAATAAAATTAATTTGAAATTTTGCGAGTAGATTCCTTTTTCAGTTAGTGTTTCAGAGAGTATTCTTTGGAATTTTTTACTATTTCAACCGAATTTTTAGGAAATTTTGAATGTCAAGGGGTCAGATTTGGAACTTTGACCCCTAGACGGTTTTTCGCTTTGAAATAGTATCAAATGACCTTCAAAAATTCAGGAAAAATGTGGAAAATAAACCTAATGAGATTAGCTTTCAAACCCCACCATTTTTAGTCAAAACACATTCGTGGATTGCTCGGAATCGCTTTTTGAAATTTGAAAAATTTTGAATCTGGGTCAATTTGACCCCCGTGCACTTCGCGAAATTTTTAAAAATTGTATCCTTGGAATTTTAAAGTAATGGTGGAATTTGAAAGATGGTTTGAAAATGAAGATTTAGCTCGAATTTCAGAATTTTTCACTAACAAATTTTTTGGCAATAGAATTTTTAAGTGAGATTTGAAATCTGGCTGAAAATCAGAAGATGGTGGAAAAGCTTTTAAAGAGGTTTGAATTTGAAATTCAAGCCTTCCACCAAAAAGATTTTTTTTTTACTTTTTCAAAACTTTTGCACTTTTTTTCTTCAAAACAAATTTTTCAAAAGATTCATAGAAAATATCCCCTTTTTTCTCTCTTTTTTTTTTAAACTAACCTAAGCTTGAAAGGAAATCTAATCTACATTTTTTTTTCAAAATTTTTCTTTTTGATTTTTTTTCACGAAAATGAGTAAATTTTTTTTTTCTTTTTCACAAAAGAAATTGCAGGAAGTAGATCTAATCCTAGGGTTCAAAAAAAAAAAAAGCCTAATCTAAGATAGATGATGTACACTTGATTTTTCTTCGCTGCGCTCGATGTGTGCGCAGATTCCATTTTCCTTCCGTGTTGTCCTACACATCAAAAACAAAGTAGAGGCAGATTCGTCAGTGATATATTAAAAGATTGAACTCAAGAAAAATGACATTGCCTCCCAGCAACAGCGCCATTTTGTTGGGTAAAAATTGTAGCTCGAGTTTTTGATAAAAGCGTGGTAGTATAGTTGCGAAATATGATCCAACAAAGATATTGTTCTGTAAAAATAATGAGACTTTGAGTCTCGGTCGTTCGTCTCTGGGAGGCATTGCTTTTACTTTTGAAATCGATCTTATCCATCTCTACTTTATTTAGAATCGCATATCGGTTCGTGATTATTACGTATTTAAGTACGACATGCTTAGTTGCATAATGGATAGACAATTAAGAAAGGCAACTTCAATCATGCAAATATGATAGCAATCAATAAGCTCATTGTGAATTCATAACATGGAGACAGATATATATATATAAAACATTTTCTTATTCATTCAGTGAGAGGGTTGTTTGCAACAGAACTATAGATGAAAGCTTATACATAAATGCTTGAAACGGAAATCCAGCTACCAGAAAATGATTGCATACAAGAATCAATGGGGGGATTTCGCTTGCAACATTGGGGGAGAAGTTAAGACTACGCTACTAAGCAGTAATAAAAGTAGTAAATATACGAAAAGCTAAGCTACTAAACTAGTAGAAGGAAGGGCATTCAGAGGTGGTCTCCGATGGCCTTTGAGTGGCTAAGAGAAGGAGGGGCGGCCAATGGAGCTTAGGCCAGCCCTTGGAGAGAGGTTGGGGAGCTGATCCAGCTTCATGGCGTGGAGATGGTGGCCTCCATGGTGGTGCTCTACTCATGGAGGTGGAGTGGAGATGGAAGTGGCTAGCCTAAGTGGAATGGATGCCAAGTGAATGGGTGCAAATGGCCACCCATTAGGTCTTTTTATAGACCTAAGGGAAGCTCTCTAGAGAATTATGGAATTCTCTAGAGATACCTATGGTGGGAGCTCCTGGGAGAGTGAGAGAGAGAAGGTGGATGGTGGTTTTTAGATCAACCAAATGTGGATCTAAAAATTGAATGGCTCTTGGTTACTATTTTTGGCAACCAAGGCAACCACATATGGTAGAGAGTTCTAGAGAAATATAGGTTAGATATTTTCATATGGATGGTGTGTGTGGGTGTGTGTGGGTCGAAACTTAGGTGGCTAGGTTGATTAGGTTAGCTTCTAGTGGGTTTAGGTCAAGGTATGTCTCAAATTAGGGTTATAAACCCTAATTCACTAAGGTAAAGTGCAATTAAACTTAATACAAGTTTAATTGGGTGTGTGGAAACTTAATTGAGAGTAAACCAACTCAATTAATTTAGGTCTAGGTCAATTGGACTCTCACTGAGTCCAATTGGACAGTGTGTGCTGAGATCAGGGCTCAATTGGACTCAGTGAGTCCAATTGAATAGGCTGATGGAGTTGACTAAGATCCAAGTCAATTAGGTTTAGTGAGGACCTAATTAGGTCCTTAGGGAGGTCTAGAGGTGATGTACTAGGGTTAGGGCACCTTAATTTAGGTTCCTATGGGGTTGGAATTGGGTTTAGGGACCTAGAGATCCAAGATCAAGGCTTAAATCTCAAAACAGGAATTGGAGAGTAGTATCAGACGTCTAGTAATATAATCAGACGTCTTATACTCAAAAATCAGAAGTCCAGACTTGTTTTCTGGACGTCCAATCAGAGTCAGGAAGGGTTTCGGGTTCTGTTTTGGGTATTCTGCAGAAATTGGACGTCTAACAAAGTGTCTGGACATCCAATAACACTGCAGAAGTGGGTTTAAAGTGTGCGGGAGTTGGCTAAGGGTCCTGGACGTACTAAAACTTATCTGGACGTCCAGATAAGGGTTGGAACTAAGGTTTTATGGCCTCCTAGGGTGTTGTGACCTAATCTAAGGGTGGCTAATGCTTGGGGAAATCTCTAGGCTATCCTAGGGCTAGGATGGACCTAAGCTCTTCACATTTTACTGCTTTATTTCTACTTAATAGAATAGAAAACCTTTAACCCTCTTGCATTATTGTTCCTATATCTAAACTAAGCCTTCTACTTGAGCTCTACTACAACTCCCGTTATTCCAGATCCAGCTCTAGATCTACTTATTGCCTGCAATCGACATAATATACTTAATCAGTGCATTATAACATTATTATATACATAGCTAAAGTAAAGTAGTAAAGATGCAAATAATGCTTTTGCATGCATGAATTTCCCTAACTTATGCTAAGTCCTAGCTTAATCTAGGTCAATTAAGACCTATGATTGCTGCGCAATCAATGCTATCTCTAGAGTTCCTCCACCCACATCCGTAAAGCAGATTCACTCTTTCCTTGGGCATGTGCGCTTTACAGAAGATTCATCAAGGATTTCTCAAAGGTTGCTCGACCCTTGAGTAACCTTCTGCCCAAAGACACATCATTCAAATTTGATGAATCATGCCATAAGGCATTTGATTTTTTGAAAACGGCAGTCACTTGTGCCCCGGTGTTGCTACCACTGGTCTGGACAACTGCATTTGAGATTATGGTTGACGCATCTGATTGTGCCATCGAGGCTGTCTTGGGTCAGAAGATTGAGAAAAAGCCCACTGTAATCTACTACGCTAGCAAGACTCTGGACGAGGCCTAGAGGAACTACACCGTTACTGAAGAAGAATTGCTAGCTATAGTCTTTGCTTTAGAAAAATTCAAGGATTATCTGTTAGGTCCCCCTATCATCATCTATACCGACCACTTGGCCTTGAAACATCTCTTGGCCAAAAAGGATGCCAAACCCCAACTTATTCGCTGGATTCTGTTGCTTCAAGAGTTCGATCTTGAAATCAAGGATAAAGCCGGGGCACAAAATGTAGTGGCGGATCACCTCTCGAGAATCCTTATTGATTCTCCTCATCCAGATGTTCCAATTTTTGATACTTTTTCGGATGAAACTATCCTCACAATCTTTGATATCCGAACCCCTTGCTTTATGGATATTGTCAATTATTTGGCCATTGGTCAAATTCCCTAGGAATGGACCAAACAACAACGGGATAGACTTGTGTCAGAGGCCAAATACTATTTTTGGGATGATTTGAGCTATACCCCATTGGCGGAGACCAGATTATTCGCTGATGCATCCTAGAAGTCAAGTTCCATAGCATACTTGAGTTCTGTCACACATCCACGTGTGGTGGACACTTGTCTAGGAAAAGAACGGCTGCAAAAATCTTGCAATCCGGATTCTATTGGCCATCATTATTTAAGGATGCCCAGGAATTCTTTAAGTCATGCACCTGATGCCAGACACTCGGGAACATGGCTAAGAGAGATATGATGCCCCTGAACCCAATTCTTTCTATCAAAATTTTTGACATTTGGGACATCGACTTTATGGGACCCTTCCCTCCTTCATTTGGACACCAGTATATTCTGGTTGCTGTTGATTACGTGTCTAAGTGGATTGAGGCAATTCCTACCTAGACCAATGAACATAAGGTGGTCATCGATTTTGTGAAGAGAAATATCTTCAGTCAGTTTGGGGTTCCTAGGGCAATTATCAGTGATGGTGGCACACATTTCACTCATGCCTAGTTTCAGAATTTACTGGGGAAATATGGGGTGAGCCATCAGATTTCCACACCTTACCACCCTCAAACGAATGGACAGGCCGAGGTCTTCAATTGGGAGATCAAGAACATTTTGCAGAAAACCATTAGGCCTGATAGGAAGGACAGGACCGAAAAGCTAGATGATGCTCTTTGGGCTTACCATATTGCAAACAAAATTCCTATCGGTATGTCTCCATTCCATCTGGTGTTTGGGAAGGCATGTCACTTACCCGTAGAACTTTAACACTGGGCATTTTGGGCCATCAAGAAATGTAATGTGGACCTTGAGTTGGCCGGGAAAACTTGGAAACTCCAACTATCTGAGTTGGAGGAGCTTCAAAATGATGCTTATGAAAACGCAAGAATCTATAAGGCAAGGACCCAAGCTCTCCATGACCAGATGATTTCACGTAAGAGCTTTGAGCCGAACCAAAAGTTCTAGCTTTTCGATTCTCGATTGAAGCTTTTCCTCGGTAAACTTAGGTCTATGTGGAGAGGCCCGTTCATTCTTGAGTGGATTTTCCCTAGCGGGGTTGTCGAAATCTCTAACCCAAAGGTGGGTAATATTTTCAAGGTCAGTGGACAGCGTCTCAAACCCTTTGTTGAACATGTGCTCCCTGAACCTGTCTCGGACAAGGATGCTCTTACCTTGCCACAACCACCATGGGCTGATCATCGCCAAGCTAAAGGTACTAAACTCAACACATGTAAAGACTGTTCCAAGCTGACCAAAGTCTCACCGAAACCAGGTGCTATTCTTTCACTTCTCTCCTACATGCTTTCATTTTTCACAATAAAGACATTGCAATAGCTAAGCATGGGGGGGTGGACATATTTTATAACCATTTTGTCAACTCTAACAGTGATTTCCTGTTATTTGATTCCTGTTAAAAAAAATGAAAAAATGAAAATTTGAAAAAGATAAAAAAAAATTTAGAATTTGGAGACGAGAACTTAGGCATTAGGAGTTATAAACTTTAGGAATTGATACTTTGAGACCTGAATACTTAGACTCTTCTGGTCTTCAGGCTTAATTAGCCCAGGTGTCCACTTGAATGTGGATTTAGTCTCGAGTCCTTGCTAAGTAAAATTTATTTTAATTTGGTAAATAATTTGGGATGATAAGTATTCGACTTATCAACCTGCCCTCTGATTTGGGGGGACTTTAAGCCTAAGCATCTACACACATTTTTTTGCACTGACTCACTTTCCGACGATTTTTACGGAAATTGGGTAGCTAATGGGCCGACTTGGGTGGTATGGCTAGCAAGTTGTCGGTGGTAACAGCTCATCGACCAGTCGTCCAGAGCCCAGCCACAAGACTGTTTTCATTGTACTACCTTTAGGTAAATCTTAGATCAGGAAAGCCACCTACATAAAAAAAAGAGAAAGAAAAAAAAAGAAAAAGGAGAAAATAAAAAAAATAAATAAAACCACACTTCACCGCACGAGTATAGCTGGCAAGTTGTCGGTGGTAATAGCTCATTGGCTGGTTGTCGAGAACCTAGCTCACAAAAAAAATAATGCACAATAATTCCCAAAACACTTATGGAAGAAGCGGGGAAGTAGAATAAATCGGGGAGATATACACTGGGTTCACCCTTGTGTTGACCCCATATAAAAGAAAGTAGGGAGAAAGCTACCGATCGTAAAGATAAACCTTTAGGCAAGGTCACCTAGGGTCGTAGAAATCCGAAGTCTATTTTAACGGCCGTCTAGTGAGTCTTTCACTATTTTCACAAGATGCATAGCACTTAGAGTCCTTTTCGAGTCTTGGGTGGGTCGGGTAGCCGTAAAAAGTTATCTTGCAACTCTCAAACTCCAAAAGTACAAAAAAAATTAGAAAAGAAGAAAAATAAGAAAAAAATTTTATCTTCCCTTCTCAAAAAAGGGTTGGGACGGTTTGCATTCTGGCAGGCACCCGGGCACTGTTGAGTTTTTGTAATTAGTTCTTGGGGTTGAGATTTTCTAAAGTAATCAATGAATTTTGCCTAAATACTCGAACCCTAATTCTACTTTTATACATAGCATTTGGGATAATTTTGCTAGGGACTAGCAAATAGTAAGCATGGGGGTATGATGAACACACATAAATTCATGATAAATTGCTTATTTATGATAGTTCCTAGGCTTAGAATTGCATATCATGTTATAAATATTTCATAACATCCATTGGATGGCATTTATGATAGTTGTATGTTTTGTATATTAATTCCTTCATTTTATATGGCTAGGGGGCAATGCGACATCCATACAGGTTTCGGATGGAAAATCTGACCGTACGGATTGATTCGGAGCAACAATCGCAATTCATCATCGCAGGAATCATCTCGATCTGAGCACCATGTCACCCTCTACAAGAAGAAGAAGATGGATTGCCCAGATGGCACCACATGGCGCCATTCAGGATGCCCAACACCGACCAGCAGCACCACCCAATTCCTTCTTCATCCGTGCCCTTGAATCCTAGCGTTTGTACCAAGCTGCTTCTCACGACACAAGGGAAGATCTAACATAATGGTTAGAGCACCGGTTTGTAAGGGAGGGGCGCAGGTTCGAATCCCCGCAACCTCCCCTAATTCGTAATTTAGCCGGGCGTATGGTAGTAGCAGCACCGCATGCATAATAGCAGTGCAGTGTGCAGGCACGCATATGCCAGCGCATGGTAGTGCGCACACAACAGGGTGCCGCACAATCAGCGCCCGTGATAGGAGTATTCAGCGACAGCTAGGCTGACCTACAGTGACGCTTACAGCCATCGCTACTTCATTGCAAGCTAGCAGAGCTAGCTAAGGGCGTGAGCGGATGTGTGCTGTCTATAGCAACGTTCCCAGCGACAGTCTGGAAGTCGCTAAAGGTCCTTTAATCCATTTTTAGCCTCTTCTCCTCCACTATAAAAGGACCTACACCCCCTCCCTTCCAAGCCATCTCTACCTACTCTACTCGCACCTACTCCCAAGCTCTAGCAAGCCCACCAATGCTCCATTAGAGCTTGTTCTCAAGCTCCCAAGGTGCCTATTAGTGTAGCGAACCTCTTCCCCACCAAATACTCCTCCAACTTCCCATCTCCCTTCATTGGTCGCCTTGGAGCCATCCTCCCACCACCATTCCAGTAGCAGATCATCTCCGTCTTCTCACCTACATTCCGGAGCCACGCCAAAGCTTTCCTCAACATGATGTCCTTCTGCATCTCTCCTCCGTCGTCTCGCTCCTCACCTCCTTCATCCAAGCTTCCGCCAGGCACCATCATCTCGCCGAACAGCCGATTCAGGAGATTTCCTCTCACCTCCCTCTCATTATATGCTTTCATAGTTTCTTGTAATTGACATTGGAAGTAATATATATCAGATTTGTTCCACATCTCTATCTTTTGATACCTTTTCTTATTTTCTTTTATTTCAAAAATACAAAAAAAATAACAAAACCCCAAAATACCAAAAAGAAATGAATCGAAGTGCGGTTTTCACATAAAGTAAACGTTGCCACCCTATGTTCGACCCAGGACACCCTTGGAGTTTCAGTATAAATTTTATCTGATTGGCGTGTTTTACAACTACAACGATGGGTTACTTGTAACCCCGATTTCAAACACGCGAAACATGCCTGACCAGTGCACCCATTTAGGGGTGATTGAGTAGCATATTAAATCTCTTTCCTTGCATTGCGTACTAATCGGGGTGGGCTCGCATGCGGAAAGGTCCGAGGTTTGGCAAACCCCATCGTCGTAGTTCGATTCGCGAGAAAATCCGTTGATTAGAAAAAATTTATAACTAAAACTCGAAAAGTGAGTCCCGGGTCGAACATGGGGAGGCGAATGTTTGGCTTGCAAAATGTGTTTTGCTTTTTATTTGTTTTTGTAGTTTTTATCTTTTCCAATTTTTTTGGTATTTTTAACAAGCAAGAGATTAAGTCGATAAATTCTTATCTAACTAATCTACTTGCAAAATGTAAGAGAGAGAGAGAGAAACAATCATGTATTTTTATAATCAAATTTTTTTACAACTAGGAAAGTAGGAAATCTATACTATGAAAGTAATAAAGATAGAAATAGGTGAGAGAAATCCCCTCGACGGTCACTTGGAGGACGACTTGCTCTAACATTGCTTGGAGGAAGGTGGTGAGGAGCGGGACAAACGAGGATAGAGTTGGAGGACGAAGGGCTGGGCAGGACGACGTCACAGCGAGGATCTTCTTCCCGAAGTGAGGTGAGAGGACAATTGCGGGATGCACCATGAAGGGGGATGAGAGGCGGGAACAAATATTTTTTTCTACTCTAGAGGAGCATCCCAAGCTTGGGACAAGCTCTCTCTAGAGCCGTGGATGTGGTGAGAGGAAGAAAGGAAGTGATGAAGAAGAATGGGAGGGGTAGGGGTCCTTTTATAGTGGAGAAAATAATCAAATTTGTATACAGGACATTTAGTGACGGTCTTAAATGTCACTGAAGATTCACAGCAAACGTTGCTAAAGGTACCATGCCAACCCTCACCCCCGCTGGCGTGCACATCACATGCCCCTTGTCACATGCGTGCTCACGCGCTGGCGCTGCCTTGTGCGCTGCACTGCACTTGCGCGTGCATGCTTCCGTGTGCACACGCGTACCTACGCCGCTGTGCAAGTGCGGTGGCGCATGCATGCGCATGGGTGGCCTGGGTTGCGCCATGTGGCGCAACTTGGGCCGTCCATCTTCTTTCTATTGTAGGGAATGCTACAAAGGACGGATTGAGTCGATTTTCACGCCGTTGGGCTACGATCATCGACCTGAATCCATCTGCTTGGTTGGATTTGTCGTTTGAAGCTCCGAATTACATCACCTAGTCCCTTGACTATCAATCTTCCTTGGACTGCATATGCTACGAGACTTCGATGAAGGTGATTTCGAAGGCGTTGGACTCCAATCGTCGTCCTGATCAATTCCATATTGTCGAATTGTCAATGCGAGGCTCCAAAATAAATCTCCTTCTCTCCTAACCACAAAAAGGATGCAATTAACCTAAAATATACACAACTACTCTAAATGCAGAATGGTGCATGCTATGAAATATTTATAATATGGAATGCAAATCTAAGCTTAGGAAAATACATAAATAGGCATTTTAACCTAAATGGATGTGTCTGCATCATACCCCCATGCCTATCTTTTGCTAGTCCCTAGCAAAATTAAACTACATGCTATGTATAAAAAATAGAATTAGGACTCAATCACTTAGGCCTAAGTCGTTTATTAACAACATAAAATTTTAACTAAGGTCCTAAGCTACGAAAACTCAATAGTACCCGTGTGTCTGCCAGAATGCAGATCACCCAAGTCCTCGTCTTATTTGAAAAGGGAAGATACATTTTTTTCTTTTTCTTCTTTTTAAATTTTTTCTTGGACTTTTGGAGTTTGAGAGTTTTAGGATAACCTTTTACGGCTACCCGACCAACTCAAGACTCGAAAAGGACTCTAAGTGCTAAGCATCTAGTGAAAAGAGTGAAAGAATCACTAGGCGGCCTTTAAAATGGACTTTGGATTTCTACGACCCTAGGTAACCTTGCCTAAAGGTTTATCTTTTCGAACGGTAACTTTCTCCCTACTTCTTTTATTTATGGGATCAACATAAGGGCGAGCCCTGTGTATATCTCCTTTGTTTATTCTACTTCCTCGCTTCTTCCCTAAGTGTTTTGAGAATTATTTTGCATTTTTGTGAGTTAGGCTCTGGACAACCGACCAGTGAGCTATTACCCATGGTAACTTGCCAGCCATACTCATGCGGTGAAGTGTGGTTTTGTTTATTTTTTTATTTTCTCCTTTTTCTATTTTTTTTTCTATTTTTTTTTCCTAAGTAGGTGACTTCCCTGATCTAAGATTTACCTAAAGGATGTATGAAGAAAATGGTCATGTGGCTGGGCTCTGGACAACCGGCCAATGGATTGTTACCCACGACAAATTGCCAGCCATACCACCCTAGATAGTTCATTAGCTACCTAATTTTTGTAAAAATCGTCAGAAAGTGAGTCAGTGCAAATAGTGTGTGGATGCTTGGACTTAAAATCCCCTCAAATCAGAGGGCAAGTTGATAAGTCATGTACTTATCAACCCAATTTATTCACGAAATTAAAGTAAAATTACTTGGCCAGGACTCGAGACTAAGTCCACATTCGAGTGGACACTCGAGTTAATTAAGCCCGAAAACCTGAAGAGTCTAAGTGTTCAGATCCTATTGTATCATTTCCTAAAGTTAATAACTTCCAAAAGCCTAAGTTCTCTTCTCCTAATTCTATTTTTTTCTAATTTTTTTGTCTTTTCGAATTTTCTAATTTTTTTTTAAAAGAAAATAAAAGAAATTCTATAGAGCTAATGAAATAATTTCAAGATTGAGTATCTACCCCCCATGCCCAAATGATGCAATGTCCTCATTGTAAAACAAAGACATGAAAAGGGAGGAATAACATAATATCACCTGAATTTCATGACAATCTGGTCAGCTCTGTTGAGAATGTGGAATATACACACGTGCTAAATTTATTGCCTTCATCTAGCCATAAAATACATACAAGGAAGAAATGGAGAATTCAAAAGTATGGGTCAGAATCAAAATCAAAAGATTAATCCTTAGGCCTGCCAGTAGAAGATGTCCACAGATGTGGTCTAGATTATGATGGAGACCCATGCCCCAGGGCCGAGTGGTTCTAAGGTTTTGGATGAAAATCACCCATAACCTAAGATTATTGTGTTTGAGAGGTCAGGCCTATGGTTTTGTGGTGTGCAATCCAAGACCAAAGTGTCAGACAATGGGTAAAGATGGTTCAATAGGTGTGGATCTCCACTTAACGTTCAGCTTAAAAAAATAATCAGTTATTTCGAGCTTGGGTTGCACGTAAAAGATATCGTAAGGGTTTTGGTAGAAAGTAGGTGGCTTTAGGTCAACAGGAACCCTTAAATCCAAACTTGTTTTTCCCTCAGAATTAACCTCCCAAATTTTCATTTCAACATTTCTATCCTCCAACATCAAGTGCTCAGGCTCCAGGACCTCTAGCATACCGTTCACCCCATAAGATTTACCCAAGTCCAAAAATCATGGATGAATCAAGATTGGCTTGGGCACAATGATCTCAAAAGTCAGCTCTTCAGGCTGCGGTTGAGGAATGGGGCTACTAATTGAATCATCAGAATTCAGATCATCCAAGTTAGCCCCAACATGATCATAATCTTCAATAATCGAGCTATCAAAAGGTTAGTCATGCTCCTCAAGCCCATTCATCTCGTTAAACTCCTCTTCCTTAAGCTTAAGTGAGACTTCACCTAAAGATTCTTCACCCTCAATGTCAAAGAATTCCTGATCCTCATTTATATATGTCTCAAAATCATGTCATTTCATGGTCCATGGAGACATTTTTTGTCATTCCCTGGCTCAGCGATCTCGGGTGAAACAATCGATTCATCCTGAATTGGTTGCTTTAGACCAACCTGATCATCCCTGGTCTCAGAAAATGTATCCCCCCCGATAGGCACCTAAGTAGGTCCAGATGTTGGCTCTCCTGAAGGGGGTTCATCTTGAGAATCATCCCAAGACTGGACTAGGGCAACCACAAATTTCATCCTCAATCTCGACAATTTCCCAAGTAGAAACTCACCCAGGCCCCTATCCCTAACACGTTGGAGCAAATCCAATAAAGAGCTATTGAGCTCATTAATCATTTTTATCATAGGTTCCAATGCTTCAGTGCATGGTATTTCCTGAGCCTTTAAAGATTGGATGGTGTTCCTCAAGTTAGCCAACACCCTATCTTGGACCTAGTTCACCTGAACCGAATGGTTTTGTTCAGGGTTGGGTGGGTTTGGGTTCATTCTAGGGGTGTCAAGATATTGAGGTTCTCGGGTTCCTCCTTGATAGTAGGTCATCTCTGGTTGTTCAAAGAATGGTGGTGACCTATATTTAGTGGAATACTGGGGAGGGTAGGTGTTATAATCATCATATCCTTCTTGATTGTAGATTGGGTTGGTTTGATCATCAAAGGATGGAGATCTATAATCATTGTAGGTATGGGAAGGATAACAGTCATCGTTTTGTTGTCTAGGGTTAGGCCCTGGACACTAAGTTCTGGTATCGTATCCCCAATCAAAGTTATCCCAACTAGTGGATGGGTAATTATAAGTCGAGTTGGGATAGTAATCATCATGTGTATAAGTGGTGGTAGGAGGGTAGCATGGGAAATAAGTGTAGGATGTGGAAGGATACATGGTAGAATAGGAGGGAAATTAGAAGAGAGAAAGGAGCCCTGCAATATAAGCAATCAACCCTATTGACAAGTCGATTTTCCGCTACGTGTTGTAGTATTTAAGTGGTGGAAAAATCGACTAATCAATAATAAAAATAACCACTCACAAAAGAGAGGGTCATGTCCACAGGGAGGCAATTATGCAATAAACTCTCCATTATTTCATATTCTTTCGGTTAAGTGCAAAATCCCTAGTCAAATCCAACATAAAATGCGATGTAAAGAAGATTCACAATAACTCAAAAATATAAGGGTATATGTGCAATTTTCCCTCACTAAAATCTTCAATAAATATATGATGATTTTATGTAATTTTCAATTGACATATACTAGAGAAAATTGCTGCACATGTTAATCCCAAAACCAATCTTGAAATAAGTGAATAACAATAACTTATAATTATCAAAAAGTATGAGTGTGCATTCACAATTTTGCCACAATAAAATAATAATAAATCAAAAATCAAACTTTGGCAATATCAGCGCATGTAATAACTAATTGAAGGGCAAACAGAGCTTTCACTCTCTCTCCTCCTCGCGTGAGAGATGGAGCACCGGCGACAGAGCTGCTATGGGGGAAGGTTGACCGATGCATGGGGATCACGATGACGACGAGAGGTGGCCAGCTGGCAGAGGAGGGCCGTGGCCTGTTGGAGGAGAAGGCGATAGCTGTCCGTCTGGCTGTGCTCGGGTGCGCGCCTGCAGGGCACTGGTGGCAAGGGCGAGCGCCTGCGGGAGGGGGCACGCCTGCCTGTGGGGAGCGCTGGTGAAGTGAGGGCGCATGCCTACAGGTTGCTTGGTGAGGGCGTCGGTAGATGTGATGGTGCTGTAGAGGGTTTTCTACGTGGGTGCGTGAGCGGGCTGGAAGGGGGAAGCGCCTGCAGGTGCGGGTGGGGTGGTGCTAGCACCTGTAGGGCCAGCTGGAGATGGGCGAGCAAACGCCTGTAGGCGCCTGCAGGGGCGCAGGTGAGGTGAGGCAGGTGCCAGTAGGCTACTTAAGCGGTGCTGTGCGGGTGCGGCCTGACAGGTGTAGGGGGAACACGTGCGTTGGAAGGAGGAAGCGCCTGCGGGCACGGGTGTGGCAGTGTTAGTGCCTGCGGGCACGGGTGTGGCAGTGTTAGTGCCTGCAGGGGGCTGGTGGCGAGGGTGTGAGCAGGCGCCTGCAGGGTGCTTGGTGAGGGTGCAGGCGCTTGGTGCGGGCACGGTGATGGCGGTGCGCCTAACAAGGCTGCAGGTGATGGAGGAGTGGGCGTGCTGCAGTGGGCGCTTGGCGTACTTGGTGCAGGCTGGTGGATGGCACTGGAAGGGGGCACGGTGATGGTGTGGCTTGCAAGGGCAGGCGCAGTGCCTGCAGAATGCTTGGCTGTGCTTGGTTCACGATGTATGCTCAAACCATAGTGTTGGTGGTGGCTAAGGAGAAGGTGAATCCCCGCAAGGGGGAGGAAGATGATCTCTGCAAAGGGGAGAAGGATCCTCCTCTCTTGTGCTCCTCCTCTTAACTGCTCTCTTCCATGCTACTAGAGATTTTCAGAATCCCCTCCTAATTTTAGTCGCGGCCATTTGCACTTGTTGAGGGCGGCCACAGGATGGGGAAAAGATGGCCGATTGTTTAGAGAGGGGAATTTACCCTCCTCTCATTGTTCTTTTCCCCTTATTACTCCTGCAACATAAAAACATAAAATTATTACATATTAAGTTATAGAATGCTATAAAATAAATGTAAACTTAAATAATGATGCATGCAAACAATCTATAACTTAATTTAGTTATTAACAAATCTAAAAGGTAAGATTAAAGTTAACTTAGGCGTAATAATAGTCCATTAAAATGGACTCATCAAATACCCCCATGCCTAAGATTTGCTAGTCCCTAGCAAAAAATGAAAAATAATAGAATTAATCAGAAGATTTCTTCTTTTCTTATTTCAAAACTTTAGAGATCCAGACAAATGTGACATGATAATAGCCTAAGTAACAGATCCAAGTAAAAAAGCTAATTCGCATTGGGAGTTTGTACTTCACCCTTGGTAAATATTACTATTGGGATTAGCAACTACTTCCCTCGGGGATAAAGCAGAAGATAATATGTAATTTGTCCCCGGTGTTTGGCTTAGGTAGGAGATATCGAGTTGAATGGATTTATATTTGGTGACACACACTCATCTGGTGCTACATGTATTCTAGTATACTCTCGAGTTGATGTTCCTGGGTGCTCACTCTTTTCTTTCTTTTCGTTCTGAGATCACAACTCTCGGCAGACTTAGTAATTGTACTCACTGTTTGGTGGTCTCACATGGCATCCACACTTCAATTAAAGTCCCAATAAATCTACAACTAAGTTAGAGTCCTCAACCAGAATTCGAGCAATCAGAAATACTAAAAGGTAGGCATGGGTCATATTTGGTGGAACGCGATAGGTGTTCTGTTGCCTCAGAAACAATGTTACATTATAAACTTTGACTTTCTTTTTTTTTTTAATATAACTATTTCTTTTTTTCTTTTTCTCTTTTTCTTTTTCTTTTTTCTTTTAATGAATATAATACGACACAGACTTTTATTTATGGGACATTATTAGGGATGATGATGGTCAAGAGGATATTGTGTGGCTTATTTGGTGGAAGTGCCTATTCTCAGCATCGGGAAGGAATGGATAGGATAGGCGTATTTCTGACCTTTGACACTATTACCCTCCTTCAGCCGAGGACTCTATGAAGGACGGTCGTAACCATCCACCATAGTTATAGCTTTATTAAGACTCAATCTCTATGTATCTGCCTTATTTGGTGACTCTCAGGAATTCACACAAAGTATGCACACAAGAACAGAGAGTGAAAACTATGCCTAACTTTGAAGTATCATCATCTAATTATCCAAAACATAAGTGTCCTTGCACTAGACTTAGTGCACCAGTAATCTCTCTACTTTCTTCTCACAAATATGAGGTGGATCTACTAGAAGATAGTATGCCTGACTCCCTATGAACTATCGAAGGGTTCAGTGGACTACAAATGCTTATTGGTTTTCCTCAAGGATCCATTACCAAGTCTACGTGCACGTGAAATAAATGTAATGGATTCTAAACTTAAGAAATAATTTCGAAAGAAAAACCTCCAATGACAAAGGTATTTTGCTAGGGCTAACCCAATCAGCTCAAGAAAAGAGGAATTCTTTTTTTATATGCTAACCTAAATGCGTGAATACTTCCTAAAATGCAAATGCACCCCCCCATGCCTAAATCCTACAATGTCTCCATTGTAAAATTAAAATAGGAGGAGAAAGGAAAAGCATCACCTGACACGGTGTTATTTCGACCACTGGGTTGCCTCCCAACAAGCGCTGCATTTTCTGTCAGCAGCCAAACTTAGAAGGAACCAATAAGTCTGGTTTCAAACAGACAAAGTTAGGCCCTACAAATATGCGTAACAGTGCATTCCTAGAAAATGGGTAGCCACAGATGTTGGCAAGCTGATGATGCAACATAATACTAAATGCTCGCCAGAAGATATGAAAGAGAATAACCGCGTTGGCTACCTTGGGAGGTCTAGGAATAATAAACAGAATATGAAAAGGGACCTCCCGAAATGGAATAAGTGGAGGATAACAAGGATCCTCCAGAGCAGGATGGGTTTTAAAAGATATACACATAATTAGTTCAAACCCTTGAATGGCGAGAGTAAAAGTACAAGCATCAATCCACACTCACCATTTTACCCGAGGATGTACTGGCCTGATATGTTGTCTAGAAACAATGTACATGAGCAGAGATCTGAGCCAAGGATCGGTTAGGGAGTATAAGGGTTGTTTGTAGTGTTGGAAGGTAATGGTTAAGTCCAATGAGGGCTTAGTCGGTGTTAGGTCTAATTCCAACAATGATTCAGATTGTGTATACTCCCTAACAGTTGTAGACAACTGCATATTACCCTGCCTAGCATTAATTATCGGAGTCATATTTGAATCAAGGGTAGACTCCAAATTACAACTCTTTGATGGTAGGGTCAAAATGTCAAAATCATTATCATTCAGCTCATCCCCAGATTCGTTTGGTTCACTCAAATTTTTGTCCGGGTGTACATGTGATTCATTAGGAGTTGGATTAGTATCCTCAATTATTCCCAAAGGAGGATCAGTCTTAATGTTTTGAAGCAAGCCTACATTACTGAATTTGTTATTCTTCTCGGGGTATAAATCCTCGATTGACATGTTTTGTCCCTGAGAGTCTCCCATAGACTTCTCACTATTTTGTTTTTCCTCCTTTAATAGCAACTCCTATTTTGATGGAGGATGACTATTAAAAGGGAGGAATCTGGATTTAATCATATTATTTCTATCCTCTGGAGGTAAATCCTCAAATGATAAATAATTCCCCTGTGGTTCACTCCAGATTTTCAGTCCAGGTTCCTCTATTGGGGCATCCCCATCCTCTGAAATAGACTCTTCATATCCTTGAGACCAAAATTGATCTAATTCATCCTCCATTCCCTTAGGGTCACCTTCATTGGGTGCATTTAAATCCTTAGGATATTGAATGGTAGGTGTTGATTCCCTTAGTAGAGGGTTATGGGTAGGCTCACTAAGGGTAGAATGAGATTCCACCAAATAATCAATAGGGGAAGTGATAGGAACAATACAACCTTGACCTGGGTTGGTAGGGGTAAGGAGAATACTGTCATTGGGTTCAAGGTCTTCAAGAGGTACCATCTTCCCTTGCTTTTGACTCTAATAAAGCTCGGGTGGATAATCACTATGATCGTTGTCCTCTAGTGGCCGTGTCTCATTAGGAGAGTCTAAGTGATAGCTACATAAAATTGGATCCCTATTATCATTGGGTTCCTCCGAATTATTTTCATGATCAGGTTCGTATGGGTAGGGATTAGAATTACTGGGAAGCGTGTAGGTAAGCTGTCTATTTCTTCAATTAACTATTGACTATTCCTCAACATCTCTCCCATTGATTCCATCACTTCCTTTTGCTGTTTTTGCATTTCTATCATAAAAGAGGAGAGGCTACTATTATCAGGTTGGGGAGGATAGTTAATTTTAGGCTCTGGTTGTCTAGGGGCATTGGTCTAACCTTGATACGGAAAATCATGAAGGGTGGGAGGGTTGGGTGTTTGCATGGAAGTAGGGATTTCAGGGTTGGGAAATCCCGCTCCTAGGCACTGCTCAAAAGTGGGAGTTATCAAGCAAGTACTCTTAGGATAAGAATAAGAATGATCCCATGAATTGTCAATGTACCCATCAAAGGATGGATACGCTCGGGGCATGAGATTCTGATTAAAAAATGGGAAGTATTGACTCTGATAATCTAAATGATAGGAGTAAGGATAATCCATTTCTTTGAAAAAAAAATTTAACTTTCTTAGGATTTATCAGAATTCAGAATACAAGCAGAAACTTCCTAGAGAGTTCTACTGTCAAAGCAAACGCAAATTCAGTGGGATCTTGCTTTTAGTAGATTGTAGGTCTTAGAATTAAATGTTCAATTGGTAGCCAAACAAGTTTTGCAAAAAATTATGCTTCCTAGGCCAACCTTCGCTGGTGCCTCTAACCTACTCGCAAGGGATGGAAGTCTCGAATCGAGCCCACACACGAGGAACCGAAGTAACTTGGTGGATAGGCTTGTTGATTTACGACTAACTTCCCTTGTGGTGCAAAAGAGGAGAGGTATAAGTTTATTTAGTGACCTTATGTGTGAGGTGCACAGTGTCTCAAGTGTGCAAACATATGATCGTGTTTTGATTTTTGAAATTTCGCAAACAAGATCCTTTTGAACACAATATTCATTCATCGATTTTAAAGTCTAATCTCTTAATAGTCCCAATTTTTAAAGTGACCACTGAATTAATTTGATTCAAGCACTTAGTGGTTTTAGATTTAAGTTCAATGCATATGCATGACAAGAAATTGATGCTCAAGAGAAGACGTACCTTACTCCAGCTTTCTTTGTGCAATGTATGCAATGCAGTAAAAATAAACTAGATGCTACTCATTCAGTCCTAGATGGTCATCCTATAGATATGCAGCTTCTAGCAGGCAGTTCGAATATATATTTTTTTTAATAATAAACAAACAAACCTAATCTAACTAACTAATAGAAATTTAGTTCAAATAGTTCAAATAATCCTATAATCTAAATAAATGGGAACACGCTCCCGAAAATATGCTCCCGCATACAAGAGCGATAAGAAATAAAGTGGCATTGGGAACACGTTCCCAAAAATACACGACAAGGGTTCGAAAGACAGAAATTACATTCTAATGTCTATCTAAACTAAATCTAACTAAGATCTACTGACTAAATCGGAAATAGGCTTCTCCGTAAGACTATGTGCATGAGATCAAGGCCCACGGGTTCCTGTTGCCGTCCTTTAGGAGGCGTCAAGGTCCACCAAAAAGATCATCTTCGCCGTGCACGTCGTTCAGGGTCAATGTCGTCGCTTTGCTATGCCTATCGCCGTGTCAGATTCCTCGCACAATAATAAAAATGATCAGATGATTGCGCAACTCAGAATATTCAAAAAAATAATAACATGAATGTATTGCGTCTGTTGCCTCCTCGGCAATGGCGCCAATTTGACAAGTCGATTTTCCGCTATGCGTTGTAGTATTTAAGTGGTGGAAAAATTGACTAATCAACAATAAAAATAACCACTCACAGAAGAGCAGGTCATGTCCACAGGGAGGCAATTATGCAATAAACTCTCGATTATTTCGTATTCTTTCAGTTAAGTGCGAAATCCCTAGCCAAATCTGACATAAAATGTGATGGAAAGAAGATTCACAATAACTCAAAAATATAAGGGTATATGTGCAATTTTCCCACACTGAAATCTTTAATAAATATATGATGATTTTATGTAATTTTCAATTGACATATACTATAGAAAATTGGTGCACATGTTAATCCCAAAACCAATCTTGAAGTAGGTGAATAATAATAACATGCAATTATCAGAAAGTATGAGTGTGCATTCGCAATTTTGCCACAATAAAATAATAATAAATCAAAAATCAAATTTTGCCAATGGCAGCACATGTAATAACTAATTGAAGGGAAAACAGAGCTTTCACTCTCTCTCCTCCTCGCGTGAGAGATGAAGCACCGACGACGGAGCTGCTATGGGGGAAGGTTGACCAACGCGTGGGGATCACGATGACGGTGATAGAACGGCGAGAGGTGGTCGACGGGCAGAGGAGGGCCGCCAGCCTGTTGGAGGAGAAGGCGACAACCGTGCGTCAGGCTATGCTCGAGTGCGCATCTGCAGGGCGCTAGTGGCGAGGGTGAGCGCCTGTAGGAGGGGGCGTGCCTGCCTGCGGGGAGCGCTGGTGAAGTGACGGCGTGTGCCTGCAGGTTGCTTGGTGAGGGCACGGGCGGAGGTGACGGCGCTGCAAAGGGTTTTCTACGCGGGTGCATGAGCGGGCTAGAAGGGGGAAGCGCCTGCGGGAGCGGGTGGGGCGGTGCTAGCACCTGTAGGGCTGGCTGGAGATGGGCGAGCAGATGCTTGCAGGCACCAGCAGGGGCACGGATGAGGCGAGGCAGGTGCCTGCAGGTTGCTTGAGCGGTGCTTTGCGGGTGTGGCCTGGCAGGTGCAGGGGGAACGCGTGCGCTGGAAGGAGAAAGCGCCTGCAGGCGTGGGTGGGGCAGTGCTAGCGCCTGCAGGGCGCTAGTGGTGAGGGCGTGAGCGGGCGCCTGTAGGGCGCTTGGTGAGGGTGCAGGCGCTTGGTGCAGGCGCGGTGATGGCAGTGTCCCTAAAAAGCCTGCAGGCGATGGAGGAGTGGGCACGTTGCAGTGGGTGCTTGGTGTACTTGGTGTAGGCTGGTGGATGGCGCTGGAAGGGGGCACGGTGATGGTGTGGCTTGCAAGGGTAGGCACAATGCCTGCAGAATGCTTGGCTGTGCTTGGTTTACAGTGTATGCTCAGACCACAGTGTTGGTGGTGGCTAGGGAGAAGGTGGATCCCCGCAAAAGGGACGAAGATGATCTCCGCAAAGGGGAGAACGATCCTCCTCTCCTGTGCTCCTCCTCCTCTTAGCTTTTCTCTTCCACGCTACCAGGGATTTTCAAAATCCCCTCCTAATTTTAGTCAGCGGTCGTTTGCACTTGTTGAGGGCATTTAGAGGATGGGGAAAAGATGGCCGGTTGTTTAGAGAGGGGAATTTACCCTCCCCTCCTTGTTCTTTTCCCCTTATTACTCCTGCAACATAAAAACATAAAATTATTACATATTAAGCTATAGAATGTTATAAAATAAATGTAAACTTAAATAATGATGCATGCAAACATTCCATAACTTAATTTAGTTATTAACAAATCTAAAAGGTAAGATTAAAGTTAACTTAGGCATAATAATAGTCCATTAAAATGGACTCATCACCTATCCTTAGGTGGGTTAGCCTAAAGGCCAACAGACTCCCAGGACCCATCTTAAGATTATAAACGATTTGGTCTACTTTAATTCAGTCAATCCAACAAGTTAAAAGGAGCGGCAGGGGAGAAGGTTCTTCCTTTGGCTTACGCCTCCGGTTCCTAGTGTACCCCCCAGCTGCAGTTGTTTGATGCTACTCCCTTAGCTAGACATCGGATTGACTGATAGAGGCAAATTAATTGAAAAAAATCTCAGTTTGAGCCTCGAATAGCGAAGCAATCCTTAAGGCCAACGTCTACTCAGTTTTAATTAGGCTTGGGATGATTGTGCTCTTGGAATGTGATGGGCCCCTTAGATGGGTTGTGACCTTAATGATCAATTCAAATGTGTGTGCGTGCACAACCAGGGTTTGCAAAAAAGGTTATTTAATGATGTGTCTTTTAGGGTTTAACCTTGTTTAGTAGCTTATAGGGTTTAATCTTAGGTGTATTCAATCAAGTTCAAGAGAACACTCCAAGTTTTGAAAACAAGGGTGTAGATATCTTCCTTTAAAAATCAGAAATAAAATATGGAGTGCCTGGTTAAAATCAGCCCTAAGTGCCAAGCTACTAGATGAATCAATTTTAATTTGAGTGGTGCGGCCCAAACAACTAAATCAATTGGCCTGTTGCACCACTTAGTTAAGGCACACAAAAAGTTTTAACCTAGTCAAATTTTCTAATCACTTATTAATGTGTAGAGTTAGGGTGTACTGGATCCATAGGTCAGATTCTAGTTAAGTGGTAGAATCGATGTGAAGTGGTGCACCTTAAGTCGAGAGTTGTGAGTGTTTAATGTGTGTCACTTTTAGTAAATCCCACAAGAGAAGATTTTCTTTTTTTATATATGTGGGGATGAGATGGGTGGAGGTGACAAATAAATAACCAGATCTATCCTAGGGTTTATAAAAGGCACCTAAGTTGATTTGGGTTTGAGTTATTAGAGTGGTGAAATGAAATCTAGGGTGGGGGTGGTGGTGGAAAACCTACAAATGTCTTTACTTGCACTTTACTCCAATCTTCCACCTTTGGCTCCTCAACCAGGTTCCTGCAAGACAATAAATCGAAGAAGAAGGATAGGTTAGAAAAATTTGTAAGTAATGCGGGAAAACACGAAAAAAAAACCAAAGAGCATTGCCTCCCCGGCAATGGTGCCAAAAAAATGATCGAAGCAGATTGCATGTGGAAAGGTTTGAGGTTTAGAAAATCCATCGATTAGATAAAATTTATAACCAAAACTCAAAAAGTGAGTCATGGGTCGAACACGGGGAGGCGAACGTATGGTTTGCAAAATACGCGTTTCGCTTTTTATTTGTTTTTGTTGTTTTTATCTTTTGTAATTCTTTTGGTACTTTTAATAAGCAAGAGATTAGGTCAATGAATTCTCATCTAACTAATCTACTTGCAAAATATAAGAGAGAGAGAGAGAAACAATCATGTATTTTTATAATCAAATGTTTATTACAACTAGGAAAGTGGGAAATCTATACTATGAAAGCAATAAAGAGAGAAATAGATGAGAGAAATCCCCCTCGATGGTCGCTTGGAGGACAACTCGCTCTGACGTCGCCTGGAGGAAGGTGGTGAGGAGTGGGATAAACGACGACGAAGCTGGAGGG